>JABSTQ010010202.1:600000-1200000 GCA_013358835.2 Ixodes persulcatus
CGATCTGTGATCAGCACTTCAGTTGCGCCGTGTCGGAGGAGGATGGACTTGACGAAAAACTTGGCGACTTTCACCGCTGTTCCCGATGGGAGGGCTCTCGTCTCGGCGTATCGTGTAAGATAATCGGTCGCAACGATAACTCACCGGTTTTCTTGCATCGATGTTGGGGACGGCTCAAGTAAATCCATTTCGACCTGCTGGAAGGGCGCAGTCGGGGCATGTATCGGCTGCAGGAGTCCTGCTGGCTTCGTCGGAGGCCTCTTACGTCGTTGGCACTAATGGCACGACCGTGTGTATAGATGGACTGTTGTCGGGAGTCTCTGCCAGTAGTACTTGTCCTGAATCCCTGGCGAGCGTCCGGCTGTAGCCAATGTGTCCAGCCGTCGGGTCGTCGTGGCGTGCTTGAAAGATTTATTCTCGCAGGCTGCTAGGAACAACCAGTAGCCAGGCAGGGTTGCTCGTTCCGAAGTTCTTGAAGAGCACGCCTTGCCGCAGGACGAAGCTTGACAAATCTCGGGCCAAGACTCGCGGAACTGACCTTCCTTGACCTTCGACGTGGTCGATCACGGCGCGAAGTTCCGGGTCGTCTCGTTGAAGTGCTGCCATATCAATATCTGTAACTGCACCGAGAAAACGGGCGTCATCGTCGTCGTTAATGCTTTCGGGGGGAGATTCGACTGGGGCCTGTTGCGTTTGAACGAGCAGGACTCCAGGCCACGGCGAGAAGACGACACCGGGAGCATGGGCAGACGGACTTTTAGGGGCGAAGCTCCTTAGGGGCTAGCCATGTCCGTATGTCCGTCCCCCTTCGGCCGGCGTCGGGTGCTCGTGCTTCTGCTCGTGAGATCACGTGCTCACGAGCACGTGAGCACATGCTCACGTGCTCGTGTAGGGCGAAAAAACAAAATTCGAAAAAAAAGATGAAAAAAATTACGAAAAAAGAAAAAGAAGAAAAAAAATGAAAGCCGTTTACAACTCCATGTCACGCCGAATTGGAGCGCAGCTCTTGAGTAGGAGGAGAGAAGGGTACTCAGGGGAGGGTATACCCCTCCTCCTCCTCCTCCCCTCATTCTTCAATGTCCTCGGGGGGGTGGGGGGGGGGTCACGTGACCCCCGGGGGGGGGGGGGGGTCGCGCGGTGCATTATGGGAAATGTCCCATAATGCACCGCGCGAGCCCCCACCCCCCCAGGGTCACGTGACCCCCCCCCCCCCCCCCCCCGAGGTCACGTGACCTCTGGGGGGCTCGCGCGGTGCATTATGGGACATTTCCCATAATGCAGCGCGCGAGCGCCCCCCCCCCCCCCCCAGAGTCACGTGACCCCCCCCTCCCCCCCGAGGTCCCGTGACCCCGGAGGGGGGCTCACGCGGTGCATTATGGGACATTTCCCATAATGCACCGCGCGGTTACGCCGACGCCGACGGCGACGCCGACGCCGCTCAAGCCGGAAACGGGCGCCTAAAAGCTGCGCTCTAAAAAGAGTAGGGGGTTCTGAGATGCCATACCATCTGTCTGCTTAAAAAAAGAAAAAGAAGAAAACCACACATTCTTTTACTGACATGAATGAAAAGGCTCGGCATGCTGCGGCTCGGCGTCTACGCAGACAAGCACCACCAGAGCTTCGCCCCAAGCAACATCATTCACCACGTGGAGATGCGGTCAATTTTAATCCAGGCGAGCTCGCCGACAGACGAAAACCGAAGAACCCTACAAGCGGCGGCGCGACCGACTTTTATCGGCTGCTGCCAAAAACAAATGAAAGAAAATGTGCGATGCCGAAGATATCGCTTTTGGCGCGGCGGCTGTCAACATTCGCGCGTTCTTGCTGCGCTCACGCAACAACTTCTTCCTCACGGAAGAACACGGAGGGGGGGGGGGGGGGTGCGAGTCCTTGGCTCGAATCCCCGGCAGAGTCCGTGGATCGTGTTTCCGCAGGCGCACGATGCAGGTAAAGGTATGTTGTGACGCTGAGGCAGTGTCCAGGGGTCGACGATGACACCGCACTGGAGAGGCGTCTTGTTCCTGCAGAGTCGGTCCGTGCTTTGAAGGCGTTGCGTTTTTCCGGCCGACAAACGATGGAGGTCCAGGTAGGTCTGGACGCTGAGCGAGGGGTCGACGATGGCACCGCACTGGAGAGGCGTCTGGTCCCTGTGGGAGCTGGTCTGCGTTCCAAGGTGTGGAGCCTGACGTCAAGATGCCTGGGCAATGGAAGGGAAGGCGAACCCAGAAACTCCACAAACAGCGGCCAAGCGAAGGCAGGCCCGCCCTCTGGCACGCAGAGTGCTTTACATATTGCAATGCCACAAGAACCTATGGCGACTAGAAACAAAACCCCCATCGGTACTGGCAGAAACGTATTATTAAAAAAAAACGATTTGCCCTCTCCCCCATGCCACTCCTCGCCTAGACAGAGAAAGCCCTGCTCAAGCTGTCCGCATTAGTGTGCAGGGATCCTTTTTTGTGCTTAACAGTGAACTCGTACGGTTGCAGACTTAGACTCCAGCGAAGCAATCTACCATTTGTGTTCGACATTTGTTGGAGCCACGTTAGCGGTCGGTGGTCTGTGATGAACACAATTGGCGACCCCGACAAGTAACATGAAAGTTTTTCGACCGCCCACACTAGGCAAGCGCACTCTTTTTCAATTGTGCTGTACCCCTGCTCTCGAGCGCTTAATTTCCTGCTCACGTACAGGATCGGGTACTCTCCCCCGTCTGCGCTTTCTTGGCTCAAGACTACCCCCAGCCCCTTTTCGCTGGCGTCACACTGCATGAGGAAAGGTTTCGAGTGGTCCGGGCTTGCCAAGACGGGTTTACTCATCAAGGTGCTTTTAAGGGCGTCAAAAGATGCCCGTTTCTCTTTGTCCCACTTTACGCGATTAGGCGCGTTCTTTTTCAACGCATCAGTAAGCGGACTTGCCAGCTCGAAGAACCCCTTGATGTAGTGTTGGTAATACCCAATTAAGCCCAAAAACGTACGAATCTGCGTTTTTGTTTCTGGACGTGGAAACTCCTTCATCGCCAGAACCTTTACTTCCAACGGGCTTCGGTGGCGTTGGCCTACTGTGTGTCCGAGGTAATCTACCTCTGAGTGACCAAACTTGCACTTATGTGTTTTCAGAGTTAGTCCCGCCTGGCGAAGTCTTGGAAAAGACTGTTCTTAGATGGTCCAAGTTTTCAGACCAGGTGTCAGAAAAGATTGCAATGTCGTCTAAATAGGGTAGAGCAAAACTTTCCAACCCTACAAGTACTTCGCTCATCAACCTAGAGAAGGCGAAAGGAGCATTTGTAGGGCCTAAGCTAAGGACCAAAGGCCGAAAAGTGCCAGAAGGGGTCACAAAAGCAGCAAGATTACTTGCACGCTCGGTGAGCGGTACTTGCCAATATCCACGAACAAGATCTAGAGTGGATATGACCTTTGCCTGGCACACTTTTTCGAGACAGTCTTCAACGTGCGGAATGGGAAAAACCCTCGTGGCGGTCACTCCGTTCAACTTACGGTAGTCAACGCAAGGCCGTGGTTCCTTGCCGTTAGCTTCAACGATTATCATCGGAGATACAAAGTCACCCTCGCCTGGCTCAATTAGCGTAAGAGCGAGCATCTGTTTAAGAGCTTCCTTCACCAGTTTTTCCGGTCGAGGCGAGTACCGATAAGCTTTGCACCTCTTGGTGTCACTCGAAGTCAACTCGATGTCATGCGTCAAACCAGTTCGACCTGGGACTTTCGAAAACAATTCCTAGTACTCGGTTATCAAGGTTAGCAAATCCTTAGTCTGACTTCCGCTTAAGGTGGCTGGCTGAACCGTGGTTGCCAGGATCTCCTCTGAAGGGAAGGAGGTTAAATGTCGTGGGATCTCTGGAAGGCTAACTGCTACTTCCTCAGGTTCAGTAACAATTGGGACCGCTGTCATGGGTGCCTTACGTTTTTCATTAGGTCGACCCGTCCACTGACAGACATCACAGCTCCGAACGAAATGGTCGACATCTGTAAAACAACCTGGCCAGTAGTACTCGCTTAGGAGCCTTGCCTTGGTCTTGTTGATACCTAGGTGGCCCGACCAGCCCGCACGGTGAGACAACTCCAAAAGGTTTCCTCGGTACTTCAGAGGAACGAAGATTTGGTCGACGTTCATCCCTTTCTTGCCACGAAACTCGCGGTACAGTATTCCGTTCTTTTCAAAGAACGTTGATGTAATGTTTGATGTGAAGAAAGAAGAAGTGATGAGGGGAATAAAGAACGAAGAAGACGATGCGAACGGTACTGCCATGTCGGCGTTCCCTTCTTACTCTGCTTAATCAATCGGCTACACTACATTTGGCGACGAGGTAAAGTGGTTTTCATCTTCATTGACGTCGCAGCGTCTGCCATGCGAAGCTCAGAATGAGTCACGCAACGCTGCCGCCGCTTCTTTCGTTTCTTGAACGGCCTGGGAGACCTGCGGTCCCATGGGACCAATGGCGGCGCATGTTCGAAAATTACCTTGACTGCGTCGACGAGGATTCTCTTACGCCGAAACGGAAAAAGGCACTACTGCCACATGCCTTAGGAACAGTAGGTCAGCGAGTCTTCTTCCCGTTGCCTCACGTCTCTGCCGCTTCCATTACTACACTGCCTACTGCAACGGCGTCCACGTCAAGTGCTACTGCATCCACGTCAAGTATTACCTCTACTAACGTGTGTCAAGATGCTATTGCGATTCTGGAGGCACGCTACGCAGCGACGTACAACGTAATTACAGAACGCCGCAAGTTTCGCCAACGTACTCAAGCTCGAGGCGAAACAATTGATGAGTTCCTCACTGCATTACGAGGACTTGCACAAACTTGCAATTTTGGCTCGTCACCGGACGAGGCAATACGAGACCAACTGGTAGAAGGAGCTTCCATGACACACGTCCGGAAACGACTCCTCCTGGAAGGCTCTGCACTTACCCTTGAAAAGGCTTTGAAATTGGCACGCAGCGTGGAGCAGTCCAAGAAGGAAGTGCAAGCCACTGCGGACTCTCCTGCGGTTGTCCAAAAGCTACGAAAAGTCAGAGGAAAGAACTCCAAGCGAAAATATCAACAAGGAGTTGACTCCTCAGCCCGTCAACAGAAAACATGCTACCGCTGCGGCTCAGCAGATTACTTAGCAAATGCTGCTACTTGTCCAGCAAAGAACAAGACTTGCGCAAAATGCAAAAAGCAAGGAGATCTAAGCTCTGTTTGTCGGAGTATGGCGTCAGCGATGGAGGTGGTTAGCTCTCACACCACCAGTAACAACGAAAATTTGTGTTTGTGTGAGACACGAAAAGAAACCGATCCTGTCACAAAAGTCTTGGAAGTTGCAGAAGTTCGCAACTCCGGAATCTATTTGACAATGAAAGTGGAAGATCAAAATATCAAGTTCCTTCTGGACACTGGTTCTGCGGTTCCTATTATTTCACACGAAACCTACCAGAAGAAATTTTCTACCAAGCACCCACTTCAACCAGCTGCAGTGCAACTACAGAACTACTCAAGGCAGCGCATCCCATTACTTGGATGTTTTGCGGCAACTGTCACGTACAAGGGTTCCTCGGCACCACTCGTGCTTTACGTTGTGTCACAAGGGACAACACTGATGGGACTGGATGGACTTTTTGCTTTGCGTCTCCGCATTGAAGGATCCACTCTAGAGTGTATGGAAACGTCGGCTCCAGTTTTAACGGACTTGACATCCATCGTGGACTCTACTTATGCCCACCTGTTCACCCCAGGAATAGGTCTGGCAAATGGATACGAACATCAGGTCAAGGTGAAGAAAGAAGTCCCACCTGTTGCTGTAAAACTCCGTCGATTACCACTTACGGTTCGGGATGAAGTATCGAAAGAGCTTCAACGCTTACTAGAAATGGACATTATCGAACCGATCATCGCATCTGAATGGGTATCGCCCATTGTCGTTGTTAGAAAAAAAGATGGGAAGCTACGGCTCTGCGTGGATCTCCGTGCTCCAAACAAAGCAATCGTTGTAGATTGCTTTCCACTACCAAACACGGAAGAGCTGCTGAATGCTTTGAATGGGGCCAAGGTATTCTCTAAACTGGACCTAACAGCAGCTTACCATCAAGTCCTCCTTGCGCCGGAAAGCCGTGACCTCACTGCATTTATCACGCACCAAGGCCTTTACCGCTTCAAAAGAGTATGCTTTGGACTGGCATCTGCACCCTCAGCATTCCAGAAGATGATGTCTGACATATTTCACGGATGTAGTGGTGTCCTTTGCTATCTTGACGACATCATCATCTTCGGTTCCGACGCAGATGACCACGCAAAGAACCTGCTGAAGGTTCTGCAGCGCATCTCTGAAACTGGCCTAAAACTCAATGACAAATGTGTCTTTGGAGTCCCGAGCTTGACGTTTGTTGGACATACTGTCGCTCCAGAAGGTATAACTCCTCTGCATGCGAACGTCAAAGCTATACAGGACGCCCCTATGCCAACGGATCTTCATTCCCTGTGCTCCTTTTTAGGACTTGCAGGATACTACTCAAGATTTCTTCGTAATTACGCGGACGAAGTTGAACCGCTGAGAGATCTACCTCGTGGTGAGAAGGCATTCGTGTGGACAAACGAAGCGCAGCTGTGCTTCGACAGGATTAAAGTGCTGATCTCCAACTGCAACGCACTCTCCATGTTCAATCCAGAATTGCCAGTACTTGTTACTACAGACGCATCTGGATACGGAATTGGCGCTGTCCTCCAGCAAGCTAGCGGACCCAACCTTCGAACCGTTGCCTTTGCTTCACGAACACTTTCACCAGCAGAACGCAAATACTCTGTTGGAGAACGGGAAGCCCTCGCATCTGTTTGGGCTCTAGAACATTGGCATGTGTACCTTTGGGGAAGACCATTCACCCTCTACACGGACCATCAAGCACTTACCACCTTATTGAGCTCTCAAGACACGGGTCATCGTCCACTCAGAATCGCTCGATGGAACGCACGTCTACTGAACTATAACTTTGTTGTGTGCTACAAGAAGGGTGAGGACAACGTCGTCGCAGATGCTCTTTCCCGACTACCACTACCTTCAACATCACCTGATAATCTGGATGAGGAAGTTATTTCGGCCATAACTCAACATCCTATCTCCAAGGAGGACATCCAGATTGCAACATCTGCAGATGCTGTGATTCAAAAAGTTAAGCATTTTCTTTCTGCAGCATGGCCATCGAAAGGTAAACTAGGTACTGAATTTTTACCATACTACCAAGTGCAATCTGAGCTTTCAGAGGTGAATGGCTTACTTCTACGTGGAGAACGGGTTGTTGTCCCATCTACGTTGACTACCAAGGTCATCACCCTGGGTCACGACTCACACTTGGGAATAGTACGAACAAAACAAAGGTTGAGACAGTGGTATTGGTGGCCAGCCATGGATGCCGAAGTGGAACACGCTGTTCGAGGTTGTCTGATCTGCCAGACAGCAGACAAGTCTGCAAAGACATCTCCGGCTCCTCTGCATCCCATACCACTTCCCGCCCATCCCTGGGAGAAGATTGGAATTGACATTGTTGGTCCAATCGAGAGAGTAGCACAGCGCCATCGATTTGTTATAACCGTCATGGATTATTTCAGCCGCTTGCCTGAAATTGCTTTTGCCAGTACTGTGACTTCTGACAAAGTGACGACATTCCTGTTGACTCTCTTCAGTCGTGAAGGGTATCCGACTGAGATCGCCTCCGATCACGGAAGCCAATTTACATCGGCAGACTTTGAGGATTTCTTACGGGAACGTGGCATTCGTCACAGTTTTTCATCCGTATACTACCCGCAGGCAAACGGCCTAATCGAGAGATTCAACCGAGTTATGAAAGGATTTATCCAGCTGGCACTACTTGAGCAACAAAACCTTGAGGAAGCGCTAACTGAATACATCGGAGTGTACCGTGCAACGCCTCACTCAACCACTGGCGTATCACCTGCATATTTGTTGCACAACAGACACCCCCGAAGGAAGCTGAATATTGTCGGATGGCCATCGGAAAACTTCTCCACTGATCCGACAGCAGCAATGAGTGAGCTGAGAGAACGAGTCAAGAAACATCAGCGCGCCTCACAAAAGTACGTGGACGACAAGAGGGGCGCACGCATGCCTGCCCTTCAGCCAGGCGATTATGTACGTGTAAAATTACCAGGACATCACGCTAAAGGTGACTTACGATATTCAAAACCACGAAAAATACTAGATCACCAAGGACAAAATGCCTTCCTGCTCGATGATTTCAAGGTTTGGAACGCCAGTAAGCTCTCCAAAGTTCCACGGGAAGTCCTGCCACAGATTACTTCCGAGGAAGAGAATAGCCTGTCACCAGCGACTTCGTGGTTGCAAGCAGATAATACACTCCAGCCAGACAATTTCTCTTTGGCGGAAGAACAGCTGATGTCAAATGCACCAGGCGTTGACCAGCAAGGACCGCAAACGCTGCAAACGCAGCCCCTTCGTCGGAGCTGCAGAGAGCGAAGGCCTTCAGAAAGATTTGGGCACACAGTGCCATAATCATTGCACTCAGAACTGATTAAGTTCAGTTCGTTCATTTTAGTACTTCTTCTTTTAGTTTGTTTATATTTATGCGTACATTTCCTTAAAGAGAGGGGGAAATGTAATGTTTCATGTGAAGAAAGAAGAAGTGATGAGGGGTATAAAGAACGAAGAAGACGATGCGAACGGTACTGCCATGTCGGCGTTCCCTTCTTACTCTGCTTAATCAATCGGCTACACTACAGTTGAGCTGCTCGAATTAGGGCTTTGAATGCTCTCCCAACATTTTATCAATGTGGAATCGCTCTTCTGCTCTGCAATCAAGGTTGCCCCATTTATTGCAGCGAGCGCCTTAAAATCACTGCTCGTCGGAGGGATGAACGTCAATTCATCGTCCACTTTTTCCTCGTCACGGTCTGGTTCATCTAAAGCGCTGCGCTCCTCATTTTCGACGGGATTGTGCGAGTCATCTGCTGCACTGGCTTGTGAAGCTACAGCCTGCTTTACACTTTCTTCGCAGCTTTTCTTTTTCATTCATCTCGTGACAACCATGACCGGTTTCATGTCAAGCGTTACCCCTGACTTAAGAAGTTCCTTTGCGGTTCTGTTGGACAAAAGGTACGGACATCGCGGCAAGACATTGTCCGAGACTGCTGCCTCGGTTTCCACTTCTCCTAAGGTGCCTTTCAGGATTATTTTCGCAACAGGTAGGCTGACTGTACCTCCTTCCAAGGCCTGCCTCAGGCACACGTAGTCCCCAGTGAAGTCGTTCTCGTTCACGAAAGAAGAGTGCACGACGTCGTACGTCGCGCCGGTGTCCCGTAAGACCTTGCAAGTCTTACCGTTTACGTCCATGTCGTGAAGGTATGGACCTAACAAGTCTTCGTCCTTCTCGAGAACGGGCTGGACCGGGGAGACCTTTGGGACTCGACATCCAGCAGCCACGTGCCCTGGCTTTTGGCACCGGAAGCATACTATTGGTTTCCGTGTTTCGAACGACTTCTTCAAGAGTGTTTCGGGGGACTCGTCTTTAGGAACTTGCTTGTTCGCGTTCGTTTCCGACGTGCGGAATGCTTTAGTTCCCCCAGACGAAGCCCCCGGAGGCCGGTCAGTCTTTCCTAGGTCGCAACCTGATCCCCTCTTTGCACAGTACTCATCTGCATATTCTGCTGCCTTGCGTACTGTTCCTACGTCCGGTCGATCCTGAACCCATTCTCTGAGCTTTTCAGGCAACGTACGATAGAACTGCTCTGAGCAAAATTGCTCAAACATCTTCGCTTTGTCCTCAAACGCCTGAGCTCCTTTGAGCCAATTTTCCAGAAAACTAGCTAGCTTATATCCAAACTCTGAGTAGCTCTCTTGTGGGCCTTTCGTGGCTTCTCGAAATTTCAAACGGAAAGCTTCGGGTGACAACCTATATTTCCTCAACAAAGCACCCTTCACTACCGTGTACTGTTCGGCCTCTTCTGGTGATAACCTTGCCAGTACATGAGCTGCTTCGGCCGGCAACACGCTTAGGAGCCTCTGAGGCCAAGATGACTCTTCGAAACCCATCCTGACACATGTGCGTTCGAAGTTGGTTAAGAAGAATCCCAATTCGCTCCCAACAGAAAAGGGCTGAAGAAAACTTCATGTCATAGTTAATGGCTTTCGCGACTTCAACAGTGGTCATTTCCGAAGTCAGCTTTAGCTGCTCGAGTTGCAGTTGTTTCAGTTGTTCGTCTCTTTCTTTCTCTAGGCGTCGTTTCTTTGCCTCATCGACAGCTTCGGCAATTTCGTCATGCCCGGCCCCGCAGCCCGAAACGTTTTTGACTATGTCTGGCTTTCGCATTGCCTTGCTTACATCCAAACCGAGCTCTTCAGCTACGGCTAACAACTCTACTTTAAGCAGGCTATCCAAATCCATTTCTGCCAGGTACAATGTCAAAGTCCCGTTTTTGTCGCCTTTCCTGTCTTCGCTTCAACACGAAAATTACAACACTTGGCGTACCAGAAAAGCAAAAGCCAAAGCCTCACCAACCGCTGCCGTAGCGCTCCCGTAGATCCGCCCTCCCACCGCTGCCACCAGCTGTTGCGTTTGGCCGAGCAGGGCTCCAGGCCACGGCGAGAAGACGACACCGGGAGCAGGGCAGACGGACTTTTTAATCCAGGCAAGCTCGCCGACAGACGAAAACCGAAGAACCCTACCAGCGGCGGCGCGACCGACTTTTATCGGCTGCTGCCAAAAACAAATGAAAGAAAAAGTGCGATGCCGAAGATATCGCTTTTGATGCGGCGGCTATCAACATTCGCGCGTTCTTGCTGCGCTGACGCGTGACAACGCAACAGGCCCTAGATAAAATTTCGTCGTCGTTATGCTTGCGGCCAGACTCATGCAAAGTGGTTACGTCGAATGCTTGCTGTCAAAGACTCCAGCGAGGAAGGCGTTCTGACGGGTCCTTGAGGTTGGCGAGCCAACAGAGAGCGTGGCGGTCCGTCACAACGCGTAACGGGATTTCGTACAGGTACGGGCGGAACTTGGTTAACGCCCAGATGACAGCGAGAGACTCCTTGTCGGTCGTTCAGTAATTTATCTCTGCCTGGGACAGTGCCCTTCTTGCATAAGCGCTCACCCTCTCTGCTCTTTCTTGTCTTTGGACGAGTACCGTGCCGAGTCTGGCATTGCTGGCGTCCGTGTGAACCTCCCTTTCCGCTGATGGATCGAAGTGTCTGGGGATAGTGGGCGACTGGAGTCTTTCCTTCACTTTGTTGAACGCTTGTACTTGCTAATACCTTCCCCCCCCCCTCCCCCTCCCCCCTGGAAATCCACATCGTTCTTCGGCAGAAGCGTGAGCGGTCGAGAAATCTTGGCAAAATCGCGAATGAAACGTCTGTAGTAAGCGCACAGCCCAAGATATCTTCTTATGGTTTTCTTTTCTGATGGCTTCGGAATTTCGGCAATAGCGGATATCTTTGCAGGATCAAGGCTTACACCCTGAGATCTCACGAAATGGCCCAGGAATTTCTGCTGGCCGTAAACGAACCAACATTTTGACGGCTTTAGTGTCAGTCTGGCATTCTGGATAGCCTGTAGCGAGGCACGCAAACGTCTCAGGTGCTCGGCGAAGTCGCTTGCGAATACCACGATGTCGTCGAGATAGACAAGACAGCTTTGTTATTTCAAGCCGGAAAGAACGGTGTCCATTACGCGCTGGAACATCGCCGGTGCTGCACACAGTCCGAACGGCATCACTTTAAATTGGTACAGTCCGTATGGCGTGACGAAGAAAGCTGTATTACGATACCGTTCGTCGACCTCGATCTGCCAGTACCCACTCTTCAGGTCCATAGACGAAAAGTATCGGGCGCGGCGCAGCCGGTCCAGAGTGTCGTTGATGCGTGGCAGTGGGTAGACGTCTTTTTTTGTTACGGCTTTCAGTCGACGATAGTCCACGCAGAATCAAAGAGTCCCGTCTTTCTTTTTTACCAGGACTACCGGTGAAGGCAATGGACTGTTTGAGGGCTGGACGATGTCGTCGTCGAGCATATCTTGGACCTGCTTCTGGATGACTTCTCTCTTTTTCACAGATACAAGATACGGCGGCCGATGAACAGGAAGCCAGTAGTCATCAGTAATGATTCGATGTACCGCAGCCGTCGTTCGGCGCACCTTTGACGACGTAGAGAAGCACTCACTGAACTCAGCGAGAAGGTCACTTAGTTTTCGTCGTTGTGGGGCTGGGAGGGACGGGTCGATGTCGAGCTCTGACGGCGTGGTTCTCTTGTGATGCGTCGGAGAGGCGTCTTCTGAGATCACAGCGATCGCGGCTTTCTCCTGAATTTCCTTGACGTAGCCCAGAGCTGTACCTTTTGTAAGGTGCTGCGACTCTAGACGGAAGTTTAGGACAATGGCTGCGGTACGCCCGTCCTGGAGCTCGGTTACGCCTCTTGCAATGCGAATCCCTCGTCCATGAAGAAGTTGGACGCTTCCTTCCAACAGTGCTACACCGCATGTGGCTTCTTCAATCCCGACGGTCACTAAGATGCTCGACAGCGGCGGCAGATTTACGTGGCTGGTAAGGACTCGCACTGCTGCTAACGTCGTTTTGAGATTTTTAACCGATGGGAAAGGTTTCCGAAGCGTCAGCTTTTTCTCTGCAAGGTCGATGATGGCGCCGTATTCACACAAGAAGTCCATTCCTAGAATAACGTCCCTCGAAGTCTTGGTACCCAACTGGATAAATTGGACACTGAATTATAATATGTTTCAAATGTCGTACGATACCGGAGACTTTTTGAAAAACCTACTAGTGCACTGGATACTATTTCCTAAAAAGTTTGTATTGGCTTCTAATCTCGCTCGCAATCGGGGAGTAATTTACATTCAATTTGATGTATTAGAGAGCATATTCCAAGCCTACTAATGCTTTTTATCTTTGTACGAGATTGGTGACTGAATGTATGTACTGAATCACAGTTTTCTAATATCCTTAAAATGTTGAACTATATTCAAATTTTGTTGGTAACTTTTAGGGCTTATAGGAAATGTGTATATATGAATATATTTCTAACCTTGCACATTATTACAAATTCACAGTATAACCGGAATCTTGGTGTCCCAGTTGCCTTCCAATAGTTTCAACGTCAGAAATGCCTTCAAAAACTTCGGTTCAATACCGTGTCAATAACGGACCAATTCATAATGCTCTATTGAAGCGTCCACAAAACATGCTCGGTTCCCTAGATCAAGCGTCAACCTCTTTAACTTATGAGGAAACTAGGTAAGACGTTCTGTAGACCATAGTTGTTCGTTGGGACCTGTGGCCTATAAGCAGAAGCAGCTGTGCCCTAAGTGGATCCGAAAACCTACTCTTCACCGCAGCGCTCACGCGGTTTCATCTCGCGAATTGCAGTAAATCATTCAAAAGTCACTTTAGAAGGACAATACATGTGATTTTCTCATACCGGTGGGCACGGGCTAATTCATGTTTTATTCTCAATTTTATCTGAGACAGCGCGCTTTCTCGACCGTGGCAGGATTGACAATTTTTCAAATGGCGCGACAGTGCAACAATTCCCACCGCGCTTCTAGTGTAGCTTTACAGTGCTGAAGCTCCGCATCGCTGAAAGAGCACGTGGATGTTTTTTGTCTTGTCTGGAAGCTACGCCGCTCTTGACAATGTAGCAAGCACTATTGGGATACATTGAAATACGAACATCGTAGCGCGTTGCGTTTTGTACATGCTTCGCAGCCTGGCGACGGGCTAGGGAAGCTTGAACGTGCGCTGTAAGACCAGAGATACGAGGATTCACGTTCTACTATGATATGCCCTGACCATCGCTCGCTGCGCACAGCGTTTTCGTTCGGCGCGTGGGCGCATTGTCACGGCGCGCCGCAGCCGCGCTATGCCGCCGGGAGCTGAGGTAACGGCAGCGCGAACGGGTCCCTAGCGCCGTGGCGCGCCAAGTCAAGCGCTCACACACCGAGTGATAGCGAAAGACCACGTGAATGAATAGTAGGACGAGAACCCTCGTGTCTGAGGCCCTGCTGCGCGTGCGCAACCTTTCCTATCATGTTGCCAGGCTGTGCAGCATGTACAGAAAGCCTAGCGCTCCGTTCTTCGTATTTCAAAGTATCGCGATTGGACACAAAATTCCTATACAGCGTGAGACGTTAGCCATAGAAGGGCACACCGACCTCGCACTACGTAGGCCCTCGCGTCTACTCTGCTTCTTGCTCGCAGTCCGCCGTTTCCTTCGTGTGCACACTGCGCCCCAGTTTAGCACGAACACAACATGCCCGCGATTTTGCATTTTACTTCGAAAGCGCTTTCACAGGTGTTAATTATTACCATTCAGGTTAGTCATCCGCAAGAACATTTTTCAGCGCACTAATAAATTTGATTGCAGTCAATTAATTTTTTTTTAAAATTACTATCACTTGTCCGCGCCAAGGGAGCCGCGCTATGGGGTCGGGTATAATTTGACCCAAAACAGGGAACGGCACACTAATACGAACGCGGGCACATATATTGTAATCCGGCTTGTGCGAGTGATTGTTATATTGTCTTTACTATTAAACGTCGATGGGAAATCCTATAACGGGGTAAATCGAAAGACGATAGTAACTTATTTGCTGCTACGTATTAAACTTGTTAGTGCAGATATTTCGGCTAGCCGAGCTAAATGAGCGCGTCAAAGCTTACCGCGTTTCGGTGTTCTTTACTAATTTCGAATTTCTCGACTGGGCTTGCGCTGAAAATGTGCCGTGCTTGTGCGGCGGTTTCGTTTGCTGGTTTATTTTGCATAAACATTTTTTTGCTCGATTCTGCTAGCCAAGCTAGACGTGCGTGTGGAAAATTACGGCATTTCAAAGTTTCCGAATAATTTGAAACTTTACGACTGGGTTTGCGCTGAACATGTGGCGTGCTTCTGGGGCGGTTTATTTTTAGGGATTTATTTTGCATGACTAATATTTTACTCGACAGGGTGGGGAAGAAATTGACGTTTTTTCAGACCACTTTCTTTCACATGAAAGCGATCCCACGTTGCTTTTTCTGGGAGGGCGCTTAAAGGTGACGCTAATTGACCGCCCTTGAGCGAGGCCCATTGTGGCGATTGAAAATGTACGTGAGCAAAGTACCCCCCCTCCCCCCCTAAAAAAAAAAAGGTCAAAGAGGGACATGAAGCAGGCCGGGAAATAGAAAAGAAAAAAAATTAGGTTTCACCTTACAATGTAAAGCGACACACGCTACGAACCATCTTAGGGCCTGTCCAAACAGGACACATCAGAAATCTTGAGGCGACATGACTCCGTCAAAAATTGGGGAAGTTGAAGCATCGGGCAGTCCGATGTCTCTTTGAACACCACCAAGGAAACTTCACGAGTGTCCTCCTCGATGCCTCTACTTATCGGTGACCTCGGTGCTCGTCAGACTTGACGTCGCACGCCACCTGGCAATGGTGTCCTACTGTTCTGCAGGGCCCCCTCGTATCCTTGGTCGTGTTCCAAAATTTACTCGATCTTACTCCAGGGTAAGGGTCTTGTGCCTTTGCGTTCGAAAACCTACTCTCGTCCAGCGTTGCTTTATCTCTGTTATGATGTGACAAGACCAGCCGGAGCTGCGCACATCTTTCTGGGTAAGATTTCTAACACTGCCCTCCCCTTTCCCGTTTTCGGGCCCTGAAGAGCAGCGCAGGTGTTCAAGCGATTGACCGACAGGCAACAGAGCTTGTGAATGGCTGGCCGGACCCACGTTTTGATCCTGCTCAAGGCCCTTGTGGAGGACAAAAACGATATTTTATAAATTTTACAAAAAAAACAAAAAAACTTTTCTCCTAAAAAAAGCAAACAAAATCGGAAGGAACCAGATTATTTCAGAATTTATGTCTGAGTTGTGTCGCCTCACGAATTCTGAAATATTATGTTTGGACAAGCCTTTAGCCAATCCAGTGCTCTGTCCGTGACACGTGACTTCATGCTCCGCGCGTCTCTCCGGACAACAGAAACTGCACGTGAAACCCTCTGAAATTTTGATTGACCGTGGTGCAATAAAGTTAACCGTGATGCTAGTTTCTTTTTTTTTTTTGCGGTTGTGGGTTGTAGCGTACGTTGGAGTCTATTGTAAGGGGAAACGGAGTTTATCTTGGAGGCGAGGACCCCCACCCACCCCCCCCCCCCCTTTTAACGAGGAAGTAACACTGTAGAACCTGTGCTTGAGGGCGAGCTGCATATTTCACGTAGAGTGCCAGCGTTCGTCGAATCTACTGTGTTGAGTGTCTATCCACAATTTGTCTAGCTGACTGTGTGGGGAGAAGGGGATTACCAGCAGGAACGGGTTCTTCAAGAGACGTGTTTGCGATGCTTCTGTGAAGGTTGTCTTAGCACGTGTCTTAGGTTCGTGAATTTATTTCGCTGATACAGTCCTTGTCATGTTTAAATATACGCCTAAAATATGACGAACTCTCTGTTCTTGCTCAATATTGCGATAGTAACAAGAAGATTCGCTAGCAGTTCATATTAGTGTGGATCGAATTACCAATTTCTTGCGACGTTTTTTATAGCTGCCTTTAGTTACTTTCTAAACTGTTAGATATGATAATTGTTTGGTTTTTGCTGACGAGTGTGCGCTCCTCAGCAATAACAAACCGTTCGCGCTAATGACATACGCAATCGCTTTTAATTTGCACACAAAAATTTATACCTTGAAGGGTGCTCAGAAACTGCTTAAAAGTGTTCTTTGGAAATGTTAAAGCAAAAAGCGCACACTATTCTTTCTTTTTTTAGAAAAGTCAGTAGGATTTTAGCCATGCAAAACAAGGGCAGTCTAATTTAAAGGTGCTTATATACCCTCTCACACATATCTGCAATGCAGCAAACGGCACAGGCGCGTGATCCTGTCTCATTTTGAATCTCTTTTTTTTTTTTTTTACGGAAACTTTTGCATTACAAGCTTTACTTTTTTAAGGCCGCGAACTCCCGCCTGTGCTCAGTCTGACGGAGGCGTATTGTGGAGAAGTCATCCATTTGTCTGGAACCAGTACACTCCGGCTCACACAAAACTTGTTAAAAAGGGAACTGTTTCCTGTTGGTTTAGCGCTGCCCTAAACAAGTGATTTTCTCATTCAGCATATATATATATATATATATATATATATTAAATACAAAAAGCAGTTGTCTGAGCTTTATCCGCAGTTTTGTTTGTAGAAACATTTAAACGCTCACATATACTTATTTCGAAACATATGAGGATCCACCCCGACAACTTTGGTCGAAATCAATAGAAACCACATATATGTACACTGCGCTGATATAAATACAAAAATGCATAGGAGCTTCCCTATGAACTGCGTTTAGCACACACGCTGAGTCTCTTTTTCCTGAATGTCCATGGCGTGACTCCACCCCGTTATTTGCCAGATGACTACCAAAGCAAGAAAGAAACTCTGCTTGCTGTGAGAGACAAAACATTCCTTGTGCTTCGTTGTTTTCATGACGCACCTATTTTGCCTTATTTTTGCTCCTTGAAGTTCAATACCTCTTCCAGACATGTTTTGGGTAACAGCTTGAAGCTGCCTACTTACGTCGGAGCGTGGGAAACGGAACGGTTGGGGTTCCTGAAAGTTTATGAACCACGTTGGAAGCATAAAAACCTTTGTTAATAGAGCGCCTCTCAGGGAGACTTGCTGGGATCTAGTTATTAGCGGAACGGAGGTCTAGGAATCGATATAATGGTATTACCGGTTCAAACGTGCCCGTGCGTCTCATGAATTCTATTTAGTTAAGATGATTCGTACAGGAATAAATTTGGCTAAATCATTGCAGATGCTCAGTTGAGCATTCACTTTGCTCGCTATAAGTATGAATTACATATTCTTGAATTACTATGCCACTTAGTACGCCGAAAAATAACATTCTGCTTTCCAGTATTATATTGATTGCTTTAAAATAAGAACATTGCTTCTTTATTTTAGTTTTGTTTACCAGTGATGCATTTATTTAAACAATGCGGGCGAGAAAGGCAGTTTTCAGAATAACGGTGGTAAAGAAAGAAAGGCAGCTATTCTCCAAGCACATGTGTGGTAAAGGATGTTGAGAGTGATCGTTCATACGTTCACGAAATGCTCGTGCCAAGTCGCAGCACTTTAAGTTGATGTGCTTTCTTGATATAACGCCGTTTCGAATTTTACCTGTGGCGCAGCCTGCCTTTGTGTGTGGTCCACTGAGTGAAAGCGAACAGCAATGCACATCTGATAATATAAAAGATTAGGTGTGGCCACCTTGAACAATGGCGTGTCCTTTTAACTAGCATTTATAACCAGTTCTTGGATGTACACAAGATGGATGCTTTCATTACACGCTTAAAAAATTAATAAACTAATTTCGGTGTTCAGTGGCGCAGTAGCGAGTATGCTATTACAGCACGCCCACAACAAAACATATATTGTAAAGAAGAAGATATATTAAATTAGTTCTATGAATGTTTCAACTGTCACGTTTGTTTTGTAGGCTAAGGTTGCAAAATATTTATAAAAGCAAGATATGTAAAATTATTTTAGATTTGATGTACAGTGTTTATCAGCGATCAAAAGGGACATATAAAATCAAAAGAATTGAAAAATTAGTCCAACGCTCTTAATACCATTCCGGGAAAAAAACGATGTCCAGCTGGAAAACAAGGTGTATAAAACACGCATGGTGGTTGGGCTGGAAAGAGATATCCAGGTTTAAACAAATGCTGCATCACTCGCGCTTTCTAGAAAACAAGGTGAAGGAGAAATCACCCGTCCGTGTACAGCGCCGTTATACTTATTTACGTACACCAGTGTATCAAGGAAGATGCCCTGGTGTAAGTCGCAAAGCCCGGGGAATATGGGCCAACTAAAAAAGAACCATGTATACACACACGAGATTCACAAGAGTTCATGTGAAGATCCCAAGTGCTGTATCTTATATACTAATTAAAATGTCAAAGGAATCAAACGTCACATTCTAAATTTTATGTGAAGTGTTTATTTTATCAGTATTTCGTTTAACATTTTTAGTGATAATTTTGAATGCGGTGTGGGTTTTGGCAACCTTCAGCTCTCACAGGAAAACGCAACTTGTATAAACCAATAACCTATAGAATAGATGCTGATCAAGGGGTTAAGCAAAGAGCGTTGTTTAGGTGTCAATCAGATAGTGCGTAGTCATGCTGCCAGAAGGTAAACATAGAATGCCATGCCACTGTAGCTTTACTCAGTCCTATAATTAATTCCTTGCTACGATCTTCACATGTGAGAGGTTGAGGGATACATAACTGTATAAATATTGAATTTGTGATACTTTGTCTTGAACATATTTATTTTGGTCATATTTTGTACTTTTCTCGTGCGCTCCTTCTGCAGCTAAAGTAAATATTGAGGAAGAGTACGACGTTGTTAATCTATTTCCTAAATTTAGTCGTCGGTTTACGCTGAAATATTTTCCTAGTGCGTACTTTCAGCTAAGTGTGGTTTAAAATAGTTATGTGTTTTCAGGAACTTCTAAATCATTTTCTCCGTGCATGCAACGTGGCAAAAAAGGACAGGCCAACCTGGTCCTACATTGCTTTGCCGGGATATCTTGGGAACGAAGAAATTTTGCCGTCAATTGTATTATGTTTAAATATAATAATGCTTTTTTTTAACTTAGTAAAAAGAGTATGCCGACACATTCAGTCGAACTGATAATTCTGTATAAGTTACGCTATAAGGAATAATATAGAAAATACCATGTCAGCAAAATATTCATTCTGGCAAGAGATTCTCTTTCGAAAATAGTTTCTTTTAAATTTCAGTATTTTTGCTTGTAAATTATGTCAATGCAAAATACATTTGTATGCAATAAGGTCATAAATATATGTTATTATAGCTTTATGGTGGTACATTTGGCACCAGATATATTTGTGAAAAGCTTAATTTGTTGCATGTTTTAATGATATTAAAGACGTTTTTCTTTCTCTTTTCAAACGCAGATTATATCCTAAAATTTTGTTGTATAGAATAAAAAGAGCTTGCATTCTTTTTACTTTGAGTTAGAGATTCCGCTGCTGAAATGTGTGACTAGGTGAAAGTGTGTCCGAAGTTGTAATGCTTTAGCTAAAATCTCCACTGTTTCTTCTAGGTACAAAGGCTTCCTAAAAGACTGTCCGAATGGCCAACTAACAGAACAGGTGAGCCGTCTTACCTTTTTTTTTATCGCAACGAGTTTCTTGCAACAGGTTAATTCGTTACAATAAATGAGAGTTTTTGTTCCCAATAAAACGCGCATAAATAGAGGCGTTTCTCTGAAGTGAACACAATTTGATTTTATCTGCCTCTATGTTACTTTGAAAGGTACCACCGATGTACTCGTTACAATGACATGATAAAGTGCAGAAAGCTTCAGTACCTTGTGAAAGCGAGGTTTGAAACATTGATCAATTAACCTTACTAATCTGTTTCACAATAGAGGTAACTGAAGTATTTTTAGTATTGTTTTTAGCATCTTGAGTATTTTCTGGTATTTACGCTTTAGCATGCTTTTTGGAGGCCCATGAGGCTAAAGGAAGGGTATATTCAAGATGTTTTTCTATACAAAAGGTTTACGCTTTGGTATGTAAATAAGGTGCGGAAGCATTCTCTAGTCAACAGTGACAAGATCCCATGTCCTTTTGATTTGAGTTCCCATATGCTTCTTAAACAACGCGAATTCAACATATTTTAGTGAGTTTCGGTGCTGTTCTGCGTTCAGAAGATATAAAAGTGCACGAAATATAACCAATCCTCCAAAATTTCGTATTGAGAACCTCTAATGTTTAATTCATAGTGTATCGAGTGAGACTCGTTGAACTCATTTCTGCTTGTTGGGACTTCTGACTGATTTTAGAAGTGTCAGAGAAATGTCATCAAGGGACTGCTAAGTTCTATTTTAGTTTGGACGATGCCTTTGGCGCACAGAAGTTATTCAGATAAAACAATATAAGTAAATTCAATATCACAACTTTATAGTGTAAATATTCGCATGAGTATTAACATCAAAGCCGTACGTACACCTTTACGGAAACTGAAGTGACGAGACATACAACACTGTCCAGCTATATTGTGGGTGCCTTTACTGAATGTTTCGATTGATTGAATACAAAAAAAAATAAACTATATAAAATAAGAAACTTTGTAACGGTAGCGTAAGTAGTAAATATGGGGTAATGCTCGTTCCTAGTAATCGGCACGTGTGAAAATCCAAAGCAAACAATCCTGAAGCCATTACAAATTACATTTCCGAAGCATCACATATTCGATAATCTTTCATTTCTGAAAGACTCCTCTTGCTTTAATGTTCCAGCGTGCTTACTGACTGGCTAATGCAAATACGCTACGATAGTTAAAAAGGGGCTGGCTCAATATTTATGCTCAAATTACTTAGACATCTTATAATAAACATATGTATATTTATATAAACGACTTTAACTAGCTCAGATAAAATTGAATGTAAAAAGTTAGTTATAAGTATGAGTGAACCAAAAATGAATAGGTTGTTAACAGTGTTGACGGGTTTCACTCATGTTGGTGTCAGAGAAAGAAGTATTTAGCAATTGCCTTGAACGCATTCACTTTGTGATGTTTCTGTTTGAGAGGCGTATAAATCACTATTTATCTCCTTCACGCATGAAAAAAGACCTTGAGACGAGCTTCGACAAACGTCTTGGCGATCTCATATAGAGGCCTTATCTTACCAGCTCAAAATAATGCGAGTTGGTGAAAACAAATACGCAATAAAGCATGGCAAATTTGGGAAAGACAAAAATTAAAGTAATTAGTAATACATATTACAATTATAACAAAAATCTGCACAATTACAGAAAGGGATTTCTGTTTCAGTATCCGGAACAGGTAATCCCGTATATAAAGTTACATTCACCTAACTTATTATCTACTTTTCTCACTAGAACCCCTAACAGTTCAAAACAAAATATGTGTACGAACTGCAAGAATGAGGAGCTGGGCATATAAATATTGAACACTTCTATTTGTAAAGATACCCTGCGAATGTACGTGTATATTTAATTACTTGTAAGATGCATTCATCGCCAGAGCTACCTTCCTAAAACTTTTAAAATGTTTAAAAGGTATTAGCCACCTTTGCAGGCGGTCTTCTGCAACTCATGAACGACATTATGTGTCCTATTACTATATCTAAATATTTATTGTTAGGAAAAGAGGACGACAAAGAGCTCGGTCTGAAAACGCGCGCTCAGAAGGCTCGTGCTTGCTGACTGGTGGTTTTCACGAGCCGCCAATCTATCAAGCTTCATTGCAAAACCCATTCAACATTAAATCATCAACGACCCTTACAAGTAGTGGAGGTAAGCGAACGGTTCCCTACCTCTCAGTCTAAACCACTCTGGAGCTACGCAGCGGGAACTCAATTTCTGACCCCATGCCTAACCCGCCGGTAACCGCTAACACCACCAACCCACCGCCCAAGGCCCGTCACCGGGACCCTTCCAGCTTTTCGGGCACATCTGACTCCGATGTCAACCACTGGTGGAAAAATTACGATCGCGTCATCCTCCATAATCACTGGGATGATACTCTGAAGCTTGCCAACGTCATGTTCTTATAAAGGACACAGCGCTTCAGTGGTATGATAACCACGAAGAAGAGTTTCTTCATGAGACGGCTTCAAGGCATCCTTTTCGGACGTCTTCGGGAAGCCTGAGAGTCGCCCACAGCAAGCACGCGACAAGCTTGCCCGTCGATACCAAGCTACTTCGGAATCATCAACCCGTTATATCGAGGACGTCATTCGCCTCTGTAGCCGTGCCGACCCTGCCGTGACTGAGGACGACAAGATACGCCACATATTTAAGGGTCTGTCCCATGAGTTCTTTTCCATCCTCGCTCCTAAATTACCAAAGACAGTTAAGGCCGTCATCACAGAATGCCGCAAGTATGAAGAACTTCGAAGTGGCCGCATCTGAACCGTGCCATTTGAACGGCTTCCTAAGGTGTCGTCCTTGAATGCCACCGCGAGTGCCGACCTACGGGGGCTGATTCGCTCGATAATTCGCGAAGAACTGCGTGACGTCCTCCAGTCCCTTCGTTCGAGCACAGATCACTCGTCCCATCCAACTGAGGCCCAACAGATCCTAAGAGCTGTTCAAGACGAGCGCCGGGCCGTTCTCCACTCGGTAGCCCCAGCACCTTCCGTCTACGCACCGGCACCCCCTCCACCTGCCCCTATCTGCGTGATGCAGCACGACACCTCACGTCGCTACTTGTCGCATCTACCGGACAGCACCCCACAGCGCCCTCCACGCTACGGACCACCTCGGAGGACGGACACATGGTGGACGGAAAATCACCGCCCTGTTTGCTTTTACTGTAACACCCCAGGACACGTTGCCCGTTACTGCACCGCCGCATTGAAGACACCGGTTACAGCCGATTCACGAACAACCGCCCCCCCCGCCGTCGATTCCGGAGACCGAACTTAATTTGACAGCCGCCGCTCAATAAACACTTCCGCGTCGTCTGATAGCCGCCGCGGTCGCTCCCCTTCCTCGTATCCTCGACGCCCGCGTTCCATCTCGCCTCTCAACAACGCTTCCGCCGCTAGCCAGCGTCAAACTAACCAAGGCAGCCTGTCTTGACACTGGAGGTCAGGCTGCACTGCGACGAACTATTGCAAACCCTCCCTGTCCTAAACCAACAACAGCCACTGTCAAAATTGGAAAACAGTCGTTTACTGCTTTAGTTGATGCTGGTGCCGCAAGATCGTGTATTTAGATAAAATTCGCAGCCTCTAACAGAAGGTGCTCACGCCTCCTTCAGGTCACCTTTTACGGATGGGGAATGGCGACCTTGTACAACGAATCGGCTTCTCAACTTTATCATTTTCACTCGGTGGCAGCAACTACACTGTTCTTTGTATGGTTCTCAGTAGCTGCCTTTTGGACATTATTTTGGGTTAGGACTTCCCCTGATCTACAGAAGCTTTCATTGACTGTTCTAGACGGGAATTTCACTTAAACACTTCTACCGCTACTGATGACAGCCTACAAGATGCTCCGGTGTCCCTCCAAGCTGACGACGACTACCTGGTTTCCCCGTTCTCTGTCGTCACTATTGCTCTTAAACCTCTCCAGTACTTCTAGGCTCCGTACGGTCTCGTGGAGCCATTAGCAACCGCCATCATGAAGACGCCTATTATCCTTCCTTACTCGATCGTCACCATGGTAGACGGAACTGTTAACCTACACGCTACCAACGTTTCCTCTCAACCCCATATCATTTTCAAAGGCACCCATCTGGCAACGCTAACCGCACACTCGCAGCACTTATTCGCCACCCTATCCGACGTTGTGTCCGATCCTGCCCTCCCCAACGTAGTAACCAACAGCCCAGATCGGATATCTCAGATGATCGACCCGAGCCTCACCGTCTGCCAACAAGGCGCCCTCACGGAGCGACTTCTTTCTTACGAGCGGCTCTTCGAGTTCAATTGCCGTCCGCTAGCTCAAACTTCAATGGTGCATCATCGCATAGACACAGGTGACGCATCACCACTTCACAGTCATCCTTACCGAGTATCAACCGCTGAACGACAAGCTATTACCACTCATGTTACCGACATGCTCCGCAAAAAAATCATTCAGCCCTCCTCGAGCACTTGGTCCTCCCCGGTCGTACTTGTTAAGAAAACAGATGGTTCGTGGCGCTTTTGCGTAGATTACCGCCGATTGAATAGCGTTACTAAGAAAGACGTCTACTCGCTGCCACGGATTGACGACATCTTGGATACACTTCAAGGATCTTCTTTCTATTCATCTATGGACCTTCCCTCCGGCCAGGCACGTATCCAGGGGGGAGGCCCATGGGGCCCGCCCCCCCCCCCCCCCCCCCGAAATCTTCGATTTTGCTGGGACCTCCTCTCCCCCCTCCCCCTCATACTGCATTTTGTCATGGGCGGGCCCCTCCCCCCCGAAACAAATTCCTGGCTACGTGCCTGCCTCCGGCTATTGGCAAATACCTGTCGATGACACTGACAAGCCTAAGACCACTTTTATTACACCCAATGGCCTCTATCAGTTAAATGTGATGCATTGTTTCGGGCTATGTAACGCCCCTGCCACCTTGGAAAGAATGACGGACACTCTGCTTAAGGGACTAACGTGGAACATTTGCCATTGGTACCTAGACTACGTTGTCGTATTTTCACCAACATTTAAACAACACATTTGCATCGCCTGCGTCAGGTATTTCACTGCTTCCGATCAGTCAATTTGTAACTGAACTCAAAGAAGTGCGTTTTTGGCGCTCGCTAAATCAAAGCGTTGAGACATCTTGTCAGTGCTGAGGGCCTGCGTCCTGATCCAGAGAAGGTTCAAGTTGTAACCGAATTTCCTGTCACGATTCATATGAAAGACGTAGGCACGTTTCTTGGGCTCTGCACCTACTTCCGTAAATTTATTCCCCGTTTTGCTCATATCGCTGAGCCGCTAAACAGCCTCCTCCGGAATAATGTATCGTTTCAATGGACTTCAGAACAGCAAACAGCTTTCCAGGACTTAAAAGACGCATTGACGTTAGTTCCCATCCTCGAGCACTTCGTTCAAGGTGCACCTACAGAAAGTCGAACCGACGCTAGTGGACATGGTATCGGCGCAGTTTTAGCTCAAACCATTCATGGCGTCAAACGTGCCATTGCTTACGTCAGTCGTACTTTAACAAAATGCGAAAGAAACTACTCTATAACCGAACAAGAGTGTTTAGCCGTTATAAAGGCAATTACTAAATTTCGCCCTTACCTTTACGGAACACACTTCCCAATAATTAGGGATCACCATGCCCTCTGCTGGCTCGCCACACTGAAAAACCCATCAGGACGCCTTGGTCGATGGTCCTTGAAGAAGCAAGATTACAATTTCACCTTCAAATACAAGTCTGGCAAACGACATCTCGACGCAGACAGCTTATACATGTGCCCACTCCCCAATGACTGCACTCCTCCTACCGTCGCCTGCATCGCCGATACTAACGCAGTTCAAGACATCATTGATATTCGTGTAGCCCAACAAGATAACAACACATTAGGCCCGATAATTTCCTGCCTATTGGGGGGGAACGCGAACAATTCAAGCCGACAAGCGATGCGCCGTGCACGACTATTCGAACTCCACGACGGCATCCTATACAGGCGTAACCACGACGTCAAGGGTCGTCCATGGCTTCTCGTCATCCCTCACCAACTACAAAAAGAAGTCATACGAGTCAACCACGACGACCCCACCGCCGGGCCACCTCGGCTTTTCAAAAACATACTTCCGCATTCAGAGCCGCTACTTCTGGCCGGGCATGACTCGCACGATCAGTCGCTATGTCCGATCTTGTAGTCTTTGCCAGACCAAAAAAAGCTCAACAGCTTTGCCATCCAATCTACTTCGCCCAATTCCTCAACCTCAACGGCCCTTTCAACGTATTGTAATCGACTTTCTAGGTCAATTTCCTCCTTCAACAACGAACAGGTGGATTATTGTAGCCATTGACCACCTCACACGCTACGTTGAGACCAAATGCGTTGCAACTGCTACTGCCGAAGAAGTTGCCACCTTCTTCTTGCAGAATATTTTGTTGCGCCACGGCGCGCCCCAATATATTTTCAGTGACCGAGGTACCCCTTTTGTTTCACAACTTCTTCGCGAAGTTCTGCGACTGGCATCCACCATCCATACCGTCACGACCGCGTACCATCCGCAAACGAACGGACTTATCGATCGCCTCAACCACACCTTGACCGAAATGATTTCAATGAATGTTTGTAACAACCAAACTACTTGAGACACCGTCGTACCCATATGCCTACAATACGGCTCAACAATCAACTACTGGCTACTCCTCACATTACCTTCTTAACGCCCGAGAACCTTTCACCCTCTTGGACACCGTTCTCTCCTACGTAGACGATCCTCCCTTGGGCCCCTATCTCGCCCATATCGTCTCCCAAGCCGAAGACGCCCGCGAAATCGCACGCCTTCACACGTCCCGATGCGCGCGTTCAGTAGCGGCTCCAGGAGTCAAGGAGTCAGCGCTCCTTCCACCAGACGGCAAAAAGCGACTTCCGGTGCACGTTACTCCGAGTTTTCAGTCAGGCTCTCGTGCACCGTCTCCGGAGACGGTGCATGAGGAGTGAAAGGAGCGAGGAATGACGTAATTCTGGATCGCTGACGAAGTTCCGGCGCTAAAATAGAAAAAACAAAAAGGCGGGATAAGGTGCGTCGGTTCTGTCGCGGGTGTGTGGTTTGCTTGCTTTTGTTAATGAAAAGTGCTCAAGGTAAGACGAATAACGTGTTCAAATTTCTTTTTCAGGTAACGCTCTTTCGGAAAATGCATTGGATCGTATTTTGTTGGGTATGGCCGTATAGAAGTATCGCAACCGGCTGTGTAGATTCGCCGAGCTCCATATTTTGCGTGTGCTGACGACACTTTTGTCGGTTTTTATAACAGTAGCTGCCTTTGCACCGCCAAGCGAAGGGCTCGATCGCGTTGCATCGCTTCAAACAGCAGCGCTGATGTGTACAGTCACTCGCTTTTACTTTAACGTCCTTGTCAAGACTTCTTCAATACCGGCGTCAAATAAAAGCGATCGAGCTCGCGATTGTGCTCGCCATCGTCTGTTTCCAGTTAATTCGGAGACCATCTAGCACAGGGGAGGAAGCGGAAATTGCGTAGAATCAGGTTTGGAGACGGGTTTTTTTGCCGTTCAGTAGGCGCTCTGAGCCCTCCGACTCGATTGACTCTGTTCGGAGCTGAGGGGTCCGCTACTGAACGCGCCCAATCGCAACAGCAACAGACGCTCCGCTACAACGCATTCCATCGCCCCGCGACTTACAACATCGGAGATGAAGTACTCCTCTGGTCACATTCTCGTGCTGTTGGAAAATGTGTAAAGCTTGAGAACAAGTACATCGGCCCATTACACGTCGTCCGCCAACTGTCGACCACCAACTACGAGGTGGCACCTCTGTCGCCCCCTCACGACCGTCGGTCGCACGCGACAGACATTGTGCACGTCGTACGGATGCGGCCCTACCGCCGCCCGGACGGCTAATTGCACAACCCCTCTCCCATCACAAGCCACCGGATGACCGGCGCCTCCGCCAGCCGGGGGATATTGTTAGGAAAAGAGGACGACAAGGAGCTCGGTCTGAAAACGCTCGCTCAGAAGGCTCCTGCTTGCTAACTGGGGGCTTTCACGAACCGCCAATCCATCAAGCTTTATTGTAAAACCCATTCAACATTAAATCATCATATACGACCCTCAACGACCCTTACAATATACAATGTGTAGGAATAAAAGGTGTTGTTTAGGCTTAAACAATTTGCTTAAAGAGCATTGGAAGCTGCACCAATATGGTCTGCTCAGGAGAGTTATCGACCCACTCATTGTTTACAAACAAGCCCGCGTTTGCCCACCAGGCGAGGGCACTGCGCGCGCGCAGAAACCAGATTCGGCCTAGGCGAATCACCTGCGCATGCCCAGTGCCGACAGCAGCTCCACCGCAGCGACGTGGCATCAGAGAGTTGAGTTGGTCTATACGACCGAGGGGCCATAACATAGGGGACCAATAGTCACGATAAGTAAGTTAATTACGTTTTTGTTTTAGAGCTCAGCTCTTTGGCACCCGTTACCGGTTTTAGCGGCGCCGCCGTCGCTGTCGGCGTAACTGCGCAGTGCATTATGGGTAAATTTCCCCGCTAAATTTAGCGGAAAAGTTTCCCTGCTAATTTTAGCGGAAGAATTTCCCCGTTAAATTTAGCTGAAAATTTACTCGCTAAATTTAGCGAGAAAAAATCCCGCTAAACTTGGCGTGAAAATTTCCTCGCTAAATCTAGCGGAAAATTTCCCGCTAGGTTTAGCGGGAAAAACTCTCTACCAAATTTAACGGAAACGTTTCCCCTAAATGGGAGGCGAGCAGGAGAGGAGGAGGACCATAGCCTCCTCCCCGCACCTTCCCCTCCTCCTCCTCAAGAGCTGCGCTCTCACTCGGCGTTACAGGGGATTATAAACGTCTTTCATTTTCTTTACTTAGAAAAAATACACAGATGCATTCAATTAGACATTTGGTGAACAACGTGAGGGAGTGCTCGGTGCTCGGTCCTTTGTTTTGTTTTAGTGTTTATAAATGATCTGCGTGTAGATAAGCCCGGGATTCGGTACCGTCTTTTCGCCGACGACTGTGTTTTTTTTTGCCTAAGTGTCATACACTTTCGATCAATTATGTTTGGACAGTAGCCTGCAATCTGTATTTTCCTGGTGTCAAGCATGGCAGATGAATTTGAACGTAAAGAAATGCGTGCGAATGACAGTAACACTAAAGAAGTCTTCAATTTTGTTTTGCTATTCTATCAACTCAGTACCGTCAGAGAATGTCACTTCTTATAAATATTTGGGCATTACCATCACATCTATTTTAAGCTGGTCTGTTCACTTAGAGAACATTATCGCAAAAGCGTCTCGTAAACCGTGGAGTCTTCGAAGGACTATGCGACATTGTACCCCGGAAACTAAGCTTGTTGCGTACACTACTTTGATTCGTCCATTATTGGAATACTCGGATATCTTATGGGACCCGTATTCACAGTCATTGATTGACAAACTTGAGAGAGTGCGAAAAAAGGCACTGCGATTTATATATAATGCATACGGCATGCATACATCTGTGTCATCCCTTTATGCGTTATCCGGATTAACCCAGTTATCGACCCGCAGAAAAGGTAAGCGTCTGAATATTTTGTATAAATTAATACACGATAAGATTGGAATAAAGTTTCAAGAGTATCTGGTGTACAATCTCAGTCGAGTCACACGGCAGAAGCATGAAAATCTTCTTCGAGAGTTTCAATGTAGAAAAGACATTTTTAACTACACTTTCTTTCCGAGAACTGCCCGAGACTGCAATAGCCTACCTCACAACATTACAGACAGTGCCACCTTCGACTCGTTTGTCAGCGCCTTAGATGAAGTTTTAAATTCATTTGACTAATCATTTGCCAAGTGTTACCTCTGTTTAATGGGAAGCGTTTGTGCTATATGCCTTTTACTTTTTCTCAACTATGTTTTTCGAAGCCATGTATAACTAGAGCTATGCTGTTGTATCTGTCACATATGTACTCACATGCCTTGGCCCACAAAAGTAGGCCGGCATTACGATTCAAATAAAAAAGGAATAAATAAAAAAAATAACACAATAAGGAAATTTAAGAAAGATTAGGGGCACGTGGGAGACGCGGGGGCGCGCTATTTTATAACTCGTGCAGTGGTCGCAAAGCTGGGCATGCGAAAACGCGCTGTTTTTTGTTTGTTGTTCTCGTTTTTGCGCCACCGGCATTTCACCAGCTTTTCGATTGGTGACTACAGCAAATCACCACGCCTTTCCACGCGTCTCAATACTTTCTTAACTTTGCTTATTTTGTGGTTTTGTTTGTGACACTCAGCGAGTTTCTCATTGAAATCACATGCTTGCCGTTACTAATTACAATTTGTGATTTAACAGATTATAGTTAATTATTTTACTCATGGTGACGATATGCCCCTCCTTTATGTACCTATGGCCAAAACGCTCATCTGGAGTGACCATATTAACGTAGCGATCGCGGCTTTTTTAAACAAATATTTAAAGCCAAGAAAGGCACTATATAACCATTTCCTCTGTGATGCAAATGTATCTGGCAGTACTGAATATTCACTACAGATGCTCAATTAAAATATATAATGCTGTTGAGCATTGTTTTTACTACAATGCACTGCTTTAGGTGTTCAAAGTTTGGGAAATAGTTGCATATTCTTAAATACTTTTACATTATTATGGTTTCATTCTTTGCACCCTTATTGGGTCAATTACTGCGATTGTGAAATGATAAAATAATACAGTGAACGGTACACTGCTAAGAACACAGATACATGCTATATTGCCTTTTAAATATATCGTGTAACTTCTAATGTCGGTCATCACAGTAACTTTGACGCCTAATTAATTAAGACACCCGCACTGATCCTCGATCTAGCACATTCCCAAGATTAACGTAATATCTCTAGTTGCTACACCTCCCCGGGCACTCTAAACACGCCCAAGGAGTATTTTGCTTATAATATTTCAAAGTCAGTTTTAGTTTGCCCGTTTTTTACCCATCTGTATGATTCCGATCAAAATTTCAGGGTTTTAAAAACAGAAAACAAGCGTTGAATGTTTTTATCTCTTTTTTAAATTCTCTAACAGCTCTGATATATAAGCATGGGTTCTCTGTCTGTGGTTGACTATATGCTGCTCTTTTCGTTCCAGGGTTTTCTGAGGATATACAAGCAATTTTTCCCTCAAGGAGATCCCTCGAAGTTTGCATCGCTGGTTTTCCGGGTCTTTGACGAAAACAAGGCAAGTCGATCCGAATATTTATACGCGAAATTAATACGGGCTTTTGAGTGTATTAGAGCATAACGCTTTAACAGGCTGGTCCGCAAGTTTAGGTTGTAGCGAAACGTTTTACACAATTTTGATAACACGGGTTCCTACGGGTGATGTGGTCTCGTGAGCATGTGACGTGACGTCAGCTGACGTGACATCACGGTGTCATTACGGGGTGTCGCGGGACTTGGTCATGTGGTTGCTGTCAAGTAACAGGTCATGCTAATGCTGCAAAGTTTGCGTATTTCCTTCAAATTTCGATAGATTTCCGTGTAGTCTAGAGTTTAATATTCTTCTTGTGGGTGGCTGTATTTTTTAGCGGCTTTCAAGTCTCGTTAGAGTTGTTTCTGGATATCTAACATAGTTAACGTTTTCAATTTAATACACATAAATATCAGGAGTCCTAATGTACGTTCAAGGCATTGTGTTGCCGTCGTTACGAATGCTCAGCAAATTTGTGGGCAGTGAGACTGCAGTTCGCGACGCCGTGACGGGGCGAACTTTGGAACACGCTTTGAACTGAGTTGTGCGTGAATCCTTAAAGGCAGTTTTAAAATATGTCAGTTAAAACAGGCATGGGGAAGTGAGCATAAAGATTCATAATAAAAGGAGCTAGAGTGTAGTACATTTGGCGAAGTTACCCTACGCTATCGCGGTCAAATGAAATGCGAGCAGCGGAGAGCGCACGTGGCTTTTAACACGTTATGCGCTACCGAGTGGCCCATAGAGATTGACAATACTGCATTAGAAAGAGGGGGCTGGCGAGGGTCCGCGTGTCGCATTAGGCCAACAGCTCCTAGATAATAGAATCGTAATGCTGACAGAGATGTCATCATCAGCGAAGGTCAACGTCCGGCTCAGACTTTATTTGAAGCCATGAGCGGGGAAACTGACGCAACACACGTTTCAAATCTGTGTCCTGCCTCGGCATTCGTTGGTGACGGAAAAATGTCAGCGCAACGGCCTTGTCTTCTAGGTGGTGTTGAATGGGCGCACACCCTCGAAACCCCCTCTTTCTACTCCGCACTTTTATCAGTGCCTAGGTAATGCCTGCGGGCCTCTAGACAACACTACATAGAGTCAAGGCCGCTGCAGTCCTTTTGTGACGTTACGGTTGGTGGCGATCGGGTCGGGCAGGACTCACCGGGATAGCGCCGATGTGAAGGAATCACGCGTAAAAGTGCCGTGGTAAAAAAAAAATATAAAATTAGTTAGACACAAGCAAGATTTATTATCTATAAAGTCGTTTAGAAGTATAGGACGGAGTAGGCAAAACACTTTATTGCATGGGAAACAATCGTGCTCCACGGAACGCACAAGTTCATCGATTCTGAGTGGATTTACCCTTGTACCAAAAAGTTATCATTTACTGAATCAGTTTTTATTTGTTATAATGATTGATATGCAAAGCCATTAAGCTAAACAAATGTATAGAGGCGAATTATTAAGGCAAATAATTATTGTCTGCTGTGTGATAACAAGAAATATGTATAACAACGCCTGGAGAAAGATGGGTTTCTTTTTGCACAAACGTTTTAGCCCTGTATATATAGGTCGGAAAGATAGATGTTTTATAAAAAACAACTCTTATGAAACGGCTAGAAGACAGTTCTTAGTAACAATGTAATGCCTACAGAACCAGCCACTTATAGAAAGTATTTCCTGCAATAAATTAACGTATTTTTGGTCAATGCTGCCTTTTTTCAGCGAAAAAAAAAGAAAAAGAAAAATATGTAATGTTTTCTTTACTTCGCAAAATTAAACCGATGGCGAGTAAATGCTAGGAAAACATTCCCTATAAGAGCGTTGATGCCTCTTTCCGTCTTCCGTATATATTATTCCTAATTAATCAGTCCCAACGCGCATTTACTAATAGGACAAAATATCGCTTATCGTTTTGTAATCATGTATGTTTGAATATTCCTTTTATCAAATTGGCATATTTTTTTCGCCACATAAATATTTACGTGGGAATAGAGGTTCCACTAGCTCCATCGAGACTCGCAGGTCTTGAAAAAGACGCGGAATTGATTCTACATCGACACGAACTTTTAATATGCACCATTCTGCTCCAATACCGTCCCATAGGACCAAGAAATGCCTCACAAAAATTGGTTGCGACCATAACCTTATTTTCAATAACGCATGATAGACATTATGAAAATCGGTGAGAGAATTGCTGCGTCACGAGACATATATTTTTCCTCTAAATTTAGGGGGAAAGTTAATAGTTGTATAGGTCACGTTACGTCAGGTCACGTGACGTCGATTGCCCAACTAAATTTACCGGGTAAACTGGAATGGTGTCTAGGTCACAAGGTGTGAAGTTCCCCGATAAATTTAGCGGGTAACTGAATTAGTGCATATGTGACGTGACGTCCATTTTCTGCTAAATTTAGCGGGGAAATTAAACTGATGTTTTGGCCAGAATACGTAAATCTTCGCGCAAATTTTGGCGGAGAAACTAAGTTGACGCATAGGTCAGGTGCCGTCAATTTCCCTAGGGTGTATGGGTCACGTGACGTAAGGGGACTTCACGCGATGCCACTTTCCCCTCTAAATTTAGCGGAAAATGATCGGACAAACGAACGGACGGACCGCACAATTTTGGAATTGGGGTTATTGTTAAGAAGCATTTCGTGCTTTTCAAAGTTCTAATCTGCTAAAGTATCCGTCCGATGTGGCCAACGCCAAACGTAAACTTGAGTATTACTATCTCAGACTCAGACAACGGTCAATTAATGCCTGTTGACATATCGCGAGAGACTTTGAGAAGCCACTCACCACTGCCGAAAGAGAACACAGAAGCCATAAAATAAAATAATCACAGAGGAACAGGCGTGTATTACATTAACAAAAGAAGCGAGCCACAGTACGCTATATGGAGAAAACTACCTTCCGAAGCCGATCGCGCCTTACATAACAGAAGACGGCGCTGTTGTGCTTGCTGTCGACGGTGACATGTATGCAGATCCTATTATTCGGCAGCATTTTGACGTTCTCTGTAGTATACACTCGAGTGCCGCAAACAGACGACAGGATACCCAAAACGGACCGATTGAAAACGCTGAATCGAGGAACATATGGTTTCAGCTTCCGAGCTCTCGGCGGGAATGCGACAACAGTCGGCCTCTAGTTACTGGAGGTAGTTTCGTTCCTTTCGTTGTAGAGAAATTATACAAACATGATATTCTATCCTCACAAATAAATTTAAAATATACGGTGATTTTTTTCTAAAGCACGTGCATGTATAATGTAAACGCGTGAACTGAAAATTCGTATTCTCTAACATTTTCAATTGGCCACTCTGGCGTTCGAAGAGCCGACTGTTAGGAAACAGAGGGTAGCAAAAAATGGCAGAAGCCCAAGAAGAGGCCCTACTTTCAGGATTGAGTCCTCCTACTAGCTCTTCGGACTTGTATTTAGGTCGTGTTGCTCTAGGCATCGCAGCATCTATTGAAGGCCCCTCACTTCACGTTGCGCATTTCATTCGTACCGAAATGGAATGTGTACGTCACACAAATCAAATTCCACAATACGGTTGAGCAGAACGCCCTACAAAACACATATATTCGGTCGCTGAAGCTATGTTTTTTTTAATCAAATATATCTTAACGAATTATAGTAATACATTGTAATATATATCATAAATTCCTGCGTGTTAAATTTCACAGTTTTAATAATTTGTGTGAATTCGTATTTTACGTTCTGTATGTTTGATTTGTTAACACGATTTAGGATATCACATAATCACCGCCACGTCATTGGTACCACGTGGCAACATTACACTAATGGAGTCACGTGACCACTGACACGTCATGTACTACGGATCACCTGGTTGTGGCCGTTATCACTCACTTGACGTAGATGAAATTGACTAGGTCATTATTCCACGTAATTGAGACTTTATACCTATAATGAAGGCGATCACATTTGTTGGTATATTTCCACATTATTAACACAAGACGTTCAGCACTTCCGGACAATTTTGCCGTTCCATTATATTGATCGAAGCTAGGAAACTAATATAAAGAATTATGTCTACCAATAATGCAGAACAGTGCTCAAATGGAAAGAACAAAAGGAAGGAACACAGGGCAAAGACGCACTGCCTTGCACTTGGAATACACATTAAATAAGAAGATACGAGGTAGCGAAAAAAAAGGAATTTAAACATTGAAGACACTGGGCAGAAAGGAACTCTGGAGAAAGGCAAGACTATATAAAAATAGAAGTAGAAAATAAAGTAAAAAATATAGAGACAAAATGAAGAAAATATAGGATAATGCTCGTGCATTTTATCTGGTAGTTAGCGAATAGCCTCCAAAATTACATTTGCAGCTTTTATTGTAAAACAGTAAAAACACGAGTGTTTTTCAGAAAATTCTCCACATGGCTAGCTGAGATATTGGTCTCCTAATCTGGAAAGGCTAAAAAGCTTACAAAATTTTTCTAGCAAACCTATCTTGAATGCAACCAATAATTGTGGGGCCCAAAAGTTTCTTTGCCGAACATTCAAAGCAACTGCAGTGAAGCGGCAATTGTGCTCTCACCATGAAATGTAACTACGGATTACGCTCCTGTAGGATATCTCTAAGAAACCGTCAAGAGTTTTTCATACATTGCCACGCATGTCTGAAACTAAGCGCGCCCGTGGCCGAATGGTTATCATCCTTGACTCCTACGCAAAGGGCTCAAGGTTCGATGCCTGGGAGAGGACGTGTCTTTTTGTTATATCTGTAAATGCCGCGTTCTGGGGAATCCGAGAATATTGTTGTTTATTCGAGGTCCGAATGTTTTGAGCGCCGAACCTTCTCCTCCGATTGTTCCAGAAGCCCACGCGTGTGCATAAAACGCGTGTACTATACATAAGATGCTCCGCGTGCCGAGCCGCAGTGAGTCTCGCCCCAGCGTTTGATCCTGCTGTTTCGCCGTCATCAACGCCTGCGACGCTAGCCTTTTTTTAATTTTGTTTTGGGCTCAAGTTGGCCTCATGAAATGTTTAGTTTCTTCAGTTGTACGCCGCCTCATATTTTGTCATTCGTGACAATATGATCTATTAGAGGGAAGGGGAATCAAATACAACATACCTACTGTGCAGGGGATAAATTGGCAAGAATATTACTTCTGACAGTTATGTTTCGACAGCTTCTACAATTTTGAGCGAATTTTTAAACAAATTTGGGCGATCTTTGGAGGTGTGAGAAATTCCAGGGCAAAATATACCTATTTGAGACTTCTGAATTATGCGTTATTTTATGAATCTAAGGGATAACCACCATTTTTCTCTTTTCTGGTGCTAATTATTTTTGTGTTTTACTATGTTTATCAACGATCATACCATTTTATTTAAAACTTGCGGCGGGAAACCTGAAGACCTAAATCGCTCAACTTTGTTCCTGAAGCTTTCAATCGTATTGTGAATGAGCGATTCGTTTAAAGGTGGTTCGAAGCAGAAAAAGGCCATTCACCTTTCTAGAACCTTTGAACGAGAGCACGTATATAGGTGGATACATTTCTTTCAAAGGGAAAGGGGGGGGGGGGGGGGAGGAGCACCACAAATAAATTGGGCGCCAGTTCGCTTTCTTGTCATTTTGATTACAAACGTAGTTGTGTTGTTTCTTTATTTATTTATGTATTTTATTTATTGATACCACCGGCCGCCGTATGGCCTCCAAGGTAGGAAAGATACATCGATCAAGATTTACGATAAACCAAACACAAAATGTATTAGCGCAGGAAAAAAAGAAAGCAGATATAATTATGAACACACGCAGTGTAGATGATTCTTTCAAGGGGTATCAATGCCTGAAACCTCAAAACTCTGGTAATTCGTTTATCAAAGTGTTTGTCCTATATGTGTATTTTGTTATAATCTTGACTTAGTTTGCAATTTTTTTCCTCAAATGTAATGACGGGAAAATACGTGAACTTCATTAATTTTAGAAAAAAAAAGATTACTTCGGGTGGGTGGTGATTAATGTTTACAGAATCTGCTTTTTGGTGTTTCGTTTCAAGTAATTTATTGCAAATTAATTGCGCATCAATTTGAGAATCATCATTCTAACTACTCGCCTTTGGCTCAGGTTTCTTCTACAGGGAAAGAACGTCGTGATTGACGCCTGATGCTGTTCGCAAACGTTAGCTTTAGAAATATGCTTACACGGAATTCGAAGAATTTACTGTCCTCAGCTATATTTTCGGTACCAACGGAATACTTATAAAAGGGAACTCATTAGTATCCTATTTCCTTTGGCAGTCTTCGTTATATATTTAGGCATTTTACACGTTGACAAGCAAGTGCAGCCGACACGTTAATGAATACCTTTTATTCCGAGACCGAACGAGGTACCTGACAAACCGTTTCAATAACGCGCCTGAGAGTTGGGTCTGTAACTTTCTACAGGTACACTGCGTTAGGAATCTGGAGTTTGTTGCGTTTTCACTCAGGGCTGTCATTTCCATGATATCTTGGGTATGATAAGAGCGCTCATTAGCGTGATTCCTTCCAAGATTTAGGTAGATTTATAAATTATGTTACCTGTCGCATGGTCCTAATGTCCGAGCTTGGATAACATACTTTCCTTTTTTGTCTTCTGACCACTCGTGTTATGAGGGTTTCCCTCCCTATTTTAAAGAAAGTTATTGCACAATTGATGAATGTTGTCGTCACTGGCGAGTACGTGTTGTTGAATTGCTGAAATATGCATATAATGACAATACAAAAAAAAAGTCGCTTGTTTTATTTTTGATTTATTTGGTTCCTATTCAACATAATAAAAGGACACTAAAGGTATTCTTTTGATTGAATGCCCCCAGTCTCTTGTTCGTCTAGAAATTGTAAAATGATTTAATTGCAGAGGGTTTGAATTGTTTTAAGTTTACTTTTAGGAGGTAGACGTAAGCAGCTGCTACTTCTAGGCCTTGTATTCATTTCTTCCTGTTATTTTTTGTTAATTTTCACTTTCTGATGTGTCTTGAATACGCCTTCTCACTTTGTCAGAAACACTTTTTTTATTTGTTGCTCTTTCTGCTACGCAGTTGTGTTGGGGGATGTCACCTAAAATAGTTCAAATTCAGTAGGTGACCGACTTAGTGTTTATCTAAAAAGGAGATATAAACTAACTTACAACAACCTCTGCCATCCTTACTTAATATAAAATTGTATATATTTCCAGCCCTGTTTCACAACAATATCACGCCAGGTGATGTTTTCGCTGTCCAAAATATTAAGGTTTTATAAGCCAAAGGCCAAAAATAAAATTATTTGCGTACCTTTTTCACGTGTCAGTGTTGTTATATATATAATTTTCAAAACCTATCTATCTTTTCTCTGGGTTACAAGTACCGAATTCAAGCAAAGAGGGTTCTTGGAAATTTTGCATTTTGCTTAGTCGTACGTCATTCATGTCTCGAGTCAGTCGTATCACGACAAGATTCAATCCTGTCAAGGCATGGGCGTACCAACCGGAGGGGCGAGGGGGGCGCTGCCCCCCCCCCCCCCAGTTTTCAGAGCGGGGGGGCAAGGCATGTGTTTGCCTCCCCCCCCCCCCCCCCTGAAACAGCCGCCACTGGGCAGGGCAAACACTGGCCGGCTGCGCCCAAGGGATACCAAGGGCACCACCCCCCGGCCCTGGAGGGGGGGGGGGGGGGGGAGGGGTCTGGTTTGCCCCTTACTCAAAAACAAGTTGGTACGCCACTGTGTCAAGGATAAATTATTGACACCGGCCGGTACATCACTACCCCTTATGGGTTGAAGGGACGCACTATTGTGCGCTCTCGGAATTCTTGAGCAGTGTTGCACGCCAACGGTGAGTTTCAATTGTCTTTCAATGGACACTATAAAATTCGGAGCAAACTTGATGTTTAAATGACGCTCTAAACTTTCATGAAAAGTGCGGTGTATTTTTTCCGACAATAAATCTCCTCGCACTTCGTTTTTTTTTTTTAATTTATCTTCTCCGGAAACGTACTTTATTTAGATACAAGGCAAAATACATTGGCAAATAATCGAAAAAAATAAATAGTACACTTTTAGGAGCCTTTAAGTTGCAGAAGACACTATGGCACTGGAAACAAACCTGCGAACTGCATCACCTTTTTCTAAGTGTTTATGCATAGAGGCAATACATAATTGCCGTTTATGCAAAACTAGTTGTACAAGAAGACGATCCCTTGGGTCATGTAAGCGAACAAAAGCGGTGTGATATAAGGGACGCATTTTGATCATTTTCACATCCTTCTGAGAATGAATCAGCCGTCAAGGCAAATGTTAAAAAAAAATTCTCCAAAATTATAATTTTATATCCGAAAATTAATTTGCATTTTCAATCCGCGCTTTAAAGCAGCCGGAATCAAATTATTTTTATAGTTTGCTCCAGTGTCTATCTCAATTTGTTTTTCTCGGAGATGATTAATCTGTTTGAAACATGAATCCAACACAAAATTGCCTCCGTATTTTATTTGTCATCAAAGGTGTCTCCTTTTAAAAGTTTTAGCGCCTTTCTCTAGGTATCATTTTCACCTTCTTACATCAAGATCAGGTACCATTTCTAAAAAGAAGCTCCGAGTAAATTATCGCCTCCTCGCCACATACATTGGACGTCGCCCCTTCCACCGGAATAAAAAATACAATAAACGAATGCCACGAGCCTTTGTCGAGACTCGAGAAGGTGCACTCAATATAAAATGGTATCGGTGCGGTCATTTTTAATTTTGTGTAAAAAGCTTGTTTGACAAATCAAAACAAATCATGTCGCTTTTTAAAATCTTTAGCAAAGGGCAGCACTCACACAAATACTACTTAACAAGAGGACAAAAACTTATTACAAATTGTCTTCGTGATATTCGAGTGTAATTCACCTCAAATAAATATGGTGGTTGCGATAACAAAAAACAACAACATTTTAAAGGTAAAGGCACAGGTAACATGCGAGGGAAATGCTGATCTTGATACAAGCTTGGCGATCCAAGGGTCCTTACATTGACCTAATGCGGTTTTAGTTTAATTCCTCAGTTAGAGCCAGAGCGTTTTACTTGCGTGTTTCTATGCCTTTTTTCTCTCTCGCCTCATAAGTGGCAAAGTGCCGGACTCCAGCTATAGATAACCCACAAATGTACCCAAGGACAAACAGTTGTACCTATATCTTACATAGTGCTATCCAGGCCCAAAGTTGCCACATGAAAGCGAACAACCAGAACTGGTGCCTTATAGTGGGACTAGTTTGGCGACGGCCAAAGATGCCAGGTGGCAGGCGGACTACTCTAAGTGAAGTCTAACTTTTGCACTTGTTTGTCGAATTTAGAACGAGATGCCCGGACTCTGGCCAAGGAAGGCTAAGTTTATTTTAACCTGGATCTTTCGGGCGTTTTATGGCACACAATGTTCACAAAAACAAATTACAAAACTTTTTAACAGTTTGGGAGGTGGACATTACTCATTTTCAGAGAAGATACATTAAAATAGTTTGAGTAAATTAAAAAAAAAAATAGATCGAGAGCTTGCCATGTTTTAAATAAAACTAGACATGAATTACCCAATAGTCAACATTATATTACCAATCAAAATGTGTCAGAAAATTAACTTTTCTTGAACTCATAGGTTAACCATTCGGGAGGATTAACCATTAGGAAAAGTGGATTTTCCGTTCATATTACTAATTGGAACTGTGCGACAATATAAGAAGAAAGCAAGCAACATCTTGATGGTATTTAACTTATAATGTATAATTATCTGGATATAGCTTATAATGTCAACGTGGAGATAATATTCGAACTCTCCTTGTAGGTTAAGATATTTCTTTACAATCTCATTTTGCTCTTAAAACAAAACAGCTAGCGTGCTCGTTTAGAAGCGTTGTTATAATAATTTGAACAAATATAATTGCTTTCCGAATTGAGCAATCATTTATCTTAAAGAGTAGATCAATTTTGTGTTATCGTTTAAGCGTTTACAAAGAGAAAGGTGATCATTAATTTTAATACTGGAAATTTAAAAAAAAATGATAGAATTTTGTAAATTATTAGTTCGAAATTTTGATCGTATCTTCAACTAATATTACTGAGTCTGCTAAAAAAACTGTTCCCATAAAGGAAGCACTTTGTTATGAAAGAACAATCGGGCTACTGGTGGTTGTTTTGTTCGTTTTCTTCTGATTCCTGCAGCCCCTAAAGTTTTCGGGTTATATTCCACAACCTACAGCAACTGGTATATAAGCCACTTTCCCGTCCTATTGGTGGGAGCAAGCATCTATGAACAACAACGTGCCTAGTCGCTGTAGACTACAACAATGAACACTTTGGTAGATCACTTAACACGGTGAAGCGTGCAACAGCTAATTGCTCTCAGCTCCCGTTAAACGACGTGAGGGAGAGTGGGAAAATTACACACCATGAGGCTTCGCGTTGCAAAACTTGGTCTTCACCGAGTTTTCTCAAAGCATTCCGCATCTCTTTCGCTCGAAAACATCATTGTTCGTAGCAATATTTATGAGCCCCCGGTATTTTTCGGGTTTGAAGGCAGGACAAAGCACAACGAAAAACGCACACTATACGTGCCTAGTGGTATTTTGAAAGCGCTCGTTGGCCCCTTCTCACCCCATCTCTTTATTGTCTTACTTTTTTGCGGCTTTGAAATTTCTCCCTCCTGACCAATTTGCTGGCGTGAACATCGTTGGCGTGTTGCAAACGACGGTAAGTAGTTTTTCCACAGCAGCAGAGAGGTGCTTACCGCGCTCGCGATTCACCGTTCAGCAGCTCTGTCTGGAACGTTATACGCAGAGCGAGTTTCCAAGCAGCTCGTGGAAACTGCCTCCTTTCGAAACTTTCGCGTGTTTGCTTCGTTTATAGACCTTGGACTGAGTACCGAACTTTCCCCCTACCGTAAACGCTGCGGTTATTTATTTTCAGGCGTGTCATTGCAAGGTTGCAACTCGTTAGTTCCTTGGAATCAATTGAATTAGACGGGGAAATTGAGTATGCAAGTTCGTTTTACGTGTGTTCCACAAAACTTCGGCCCAAGGGTTTGTGTCGATACGACACATGGTTAAGAAATAGGATTGATACTGTGATAAGTTCTGTAAAGAACCCTATCTTTGTGTACACACAGTCCCTGACAACTTGCACCAAATCTAAAAAAAAAAAAGACAGCGCTATGCGGGAGCGAAACCAACTGTATTATGTTAACAAGCGTATTAGGAATGTTGAATTTTGTTAATGCATCTAGTGATTTTTATTCAGACTAATTAGCTAACAATTTATTTATTCTTTTAAGGGACGAGGTGTTCATTGGAGAGTTGTTGACCGCATTAAAAAAGACCCATATAAAATGTTTGCTACTTGATGCGCTTTGAGCGCATCATTTTATTAGCCTACAAAAAAGCCCGCCACATAAAAAAAACAAACAAAAAAAAAAAACAGGTGACAGTGCGCCCGCGTTTGGACCTCGTGATATCCATGTTATCACTGGTGCGCTGTCCGAGACAGGGCATCGTGTCGCAAGGTTAAGCGCGAGTACCTGCTGCCGCAAATCCCCGTCTCGGACACGTGTATCCGATCGCCCGGACCCCCAACGCGGCGAGGGAAAAAAATAGAGGAAAAGGAGGACACCCTAGCAACGATGGACACCCTAGCAACGGCACTCACGCCGGATTGGCTGACTGGAGGAGATAGACGCTGCCACCGTCAACATAGGCAGCGGTTACAACGTGTTTCCGGAGCGGTAGCGTTGCTTGGTGGTAAGGTGTCTGTCATTATACGCAGCGGACACCGGTTTGCTTCACAGTGTGGGCTTACTTTTTTTTTTCCTTGACATTTTATTTTGTCGGGGCATTTGGCAATATTTACGATATTATATTTTATGATTAACATTGAAAAAAAAAAACATTCAGCCTTTCCACTCTGGTGAAGATGGAAGGCCAGCGAAGTTGTTCTGTGGCGGGAATGTAGTAATGGCCGGCCGCAAGTCGGCCAGCCAGAGTGGAAAGGCTGGAAAGGTTGCCGCCTTCTATGAGCAACCGCGGCAACTAGACAACCGGCAAGCCGGTTATCTGGTTGCCGCCGCTCATAGATTTCGGTAGCTGTCCAGAGTTTTGTGTCATTTTTTTGCTGGCGGACACGATCCTGGGGAAACCAGCCCTTAACAGCTCCGCTGTAGAAACGAATGTTGTCGACGAAACTTCGCTGAACTCAATGGTTAGGGAATCCCTTTCCTGAGGTGCATGAGCGATAGCGGGGTTTGGGTTGCCGGCTGGATGCCGCGAAGCGGCGTGCACGGGGGCGCCAAGTGGGTTAATAGTTTTGTAATGATCAGCCGTACACCGTCGTCGCGAAGTGGCGTGAACGCAGGCAGGGGGCTGGGTTAACACGCTACCCAGTGATACACGCGCCGTCCGAATACGAAATCCGAATTCCCGCGCGTTGTCGAGCAGCCAATCCGCCGTGAGGACCGTTGCTTGGGTGTCCTCCTCTCCCTCTTTTTTTTTTTCATCGCCTCGTTGGGGGTTCAGGCGATCGGACACTGTAAAACCCTTAATGTTCGTGAGCCCTAAAGTTTTGCGAATTTCGCGAACTGAAAAATTCGCGAAATTTATGGGCGCGCTGAAATTTCGTTTCTCAAGAATGTCAATGCAGGCGTCTTGAATTCACGAAATTTAATGGTCGGGATTATGTCCTCCGTCCCCAATTCGTCAAAAAATAGGGGCTGCGAAAATAAAGGGTCTTTCAGTATACGCGTCTCCGACAGGACACCGGTGATATGCTCGACTTTGTTCTTTCAGAGCTCATCTGAGAGCGCTGCATCCGAAAAGCGCGGGCGCTTTGACGTGATCTTATAGTTTATATTTCGCGGGCTTTCTTTTTAGGCAAAAAAAAAAAGTGCGCATTGTGTACTACGTCGGAAACATATTGAATCGGTGTTTCTCAATGGGCAGTACAACTATCCGATTTTCATTAAACGAATAATTAAAAAAGTTAGCTAATATCTTAATTATTTAAATAACTATGGGCTCTAAAACTTCGTGCACTTTCAAAAATGATTACTAACAACGTATAGTAAGTTTCACTCCCACACAACTCGACGTTTTTTTAAAGTTTGGTTGCAGCATATTTGGCACACCATGTATAGCGTTGACGAAAATTTAGATTTTAATTAGCTCTGATTATTTTTAATTAGATCCAACAAACATGTAGTTTTAGTTAGAAATTCGCTTGAAGTCATCCACAACCACTAACTCAGTCAATTCTACATAAATTTGGAGCGAATGCTATTTTGCTCTGGGTCTCGAATGCACATCTACATTTTTTTGCGTCTGAGAACAATATTTACTTTTTAACGTTTTCATTCTCACTTTCCCATTTTGCTCTTTCTAGTTCGAGGCCTAACTTTGGCGCATCATGTTCTATATTTCTAATGAGCACCAAGTCTCTCCAATGTTTAGTGATATTGTGGTCTTCGATTACGAACAGCCAGTTTCTAGTCGGATGTATACAACTATTGTTATTGCATGTTAAGATTATGCAACACTAAAGACTTCATTAACCGAGACTCTGAGTATCTGACCTAGTAAGCCCTTTGGGGAGTACCAGAAATACATAAGCGCTGTTCTGATGCGATGCGTTATCTTCTAGGAAACATTTTGGTCGGTGCTAGGGAGGTGAACCCCCCCCCCCTCCCCCCCCCCCCCCCCCCCCCCCCCCGGCAGGGGGCACCTGTGAAATCAGGTGTTTGGTGAGTGGCGTCACCACGGACCCCGAGCCATGCGGGTTCGCCCGCCCACGTCTGGCTGTGCGTGGCTTTCCCGTGTCCGGAGAAGAGGGCATCCTGGAGGTTGAGCCGAGCCTGGGGTAGGTTTGGACCCTTCGGGGCCCCCCGGGTGAAGCAATGCACCACTTTGGCCCCTGCTTCCCATAGACGGGTGTCCTGGTATGGCCCGGCCAGGATGATTCAGTCAGTCGCCTCCTCTTCTACGATCCCCTCCCTTCTTTCACTCCCACCTTTACTTATACTTCTCTCTCCTTTCTCTTCATTCCCCTTTCACCTTCTTGGCGGCAAGGCCTAACCTTGAGTGGAGAAGGACGCTAGTCTAGACCCATTCTTGGGTATAACATCTAGGTAGGTGCTACTGGAGTAACGTGCACAGCAAAGCCATTTTTGATATGTGCCGTTACCCTGTCCCATGTTGGGCTCCATGGTGGGCGGCACACCGCAGATGTCGAATGTCTCCCATTTTTTGTGGGTTCCAAAGCTAAACTTTCTTCTAATCGATCTCTGAAAAGAGTCGCACCGAAGCCACCGTTCCTCTAAAGACTACCGATAACACTCAAGCCCTCTAAAGTTCTTAGTAATGCACTGCGAATACGAACTACCACTTGGAAAAAACTCCCCGTTCCTTGTTGCTAAAACCCTGGAATCATCTATTGAAAATCTTACGAAGCAAAGAAGCTCCACTCTGGAGACCTCCTTGTCGAGGTTGAAACAGAGCAACTAAGTAAAGCCCTCCTTGGACTTACTAGTATAGCTGATCACAAAGTCACAGTGACGCCACACCGATCTCTCAATACCATTCGGGGCGTGATCTCCGAAGATGAACTGTTGGAAAGTACTGAGGATGAAATCCTTGAAGGACTCAGCAATCAGGGTGTCATTGCAGTGAGGCGTATTACCTTTCTTCGGGATGATCAAGAGAAGCCATCGAAGCACCTTGTGCTTACATTTAACTCCACGACCCTCCCCCTTGTGGTCAAGGCGGGCTATCTCAACTGCAAGGTTCGACCGTTTATCCCCAATCCAAGACGTTGCTTTAGCTGCCAGCGTTTCGGACATGGGGCAGCCACTTGGAGGGGACGGACAACCTGCGGAAAATGTTCAAGCAATGATCACCCTAGGGACAACTGTGCAAGGGATTTTTCCAAATGCGTGAACTGTTCAGGTGGTCACCCTGCATACTCCCGCTCATGCCCAAAGTTTAAAGAAGAAAAAGAAATACTAACACCGAAAACCAAAGAAACTCTGACCTACTTTAAAGCCCGAAAACGCCTCTCATTCCTTCAGAGAGGCACCTACGCCGCTGCGGTCAGCAAGGGGGCTGCACCGACAACGGCTTCCGTGGGGACACAGGTCTGCCTTTTAGATCTTTCTGCGCCGCGCAAACCACAAGCCCCCAAAGTTTCACCTGGAGTTCCTCAAGAACAGAGGGATTTAACTCAGACCGCATCCTCAAATGCGACGGCCCCGCGCAGTCTGACCGCACGTCCTCGTGAGAAAACTGTGACGACAGAGTCACAGTGCCTTGAGGGGCGCCCTTCATCTTCCTCACATCGCGAGGTTGAGGCAATGGATGTCTCAAGTAGTCCGCCTGAGCCTCCACCTGCCCCGAAGGGTGGTAAAATCTCGTCAAATGTCGAGGACACAAAGAAAAAGACTAAAGCGACAGGTCCAGAACTGGCACATAGCAAATGCTTAGTCGTGGATGTTTTTTCAACTCTACCAAAAATGTTCCTTAAGACTTCATACACCTCAAAGCATCACTGTTCTTTGTCGCTCACCTGCATTACCTCACTCACTCTTAGGGATCAGTTGAGACAGAGGAATAACGGCGACTCCCTCTCCAGTGGCTTTGGCCCAAAGTCTCGACCCCCTTGGAGGTCAGAGGGGGCAGCTCCACAAGGATCAGCCAGAGGACTATTGGCGACTCTCTCGCCTGGCGCACTACCTTTATTTGTTTTTCCCCGAAGGTTTGGTCGGAACTGTCCTCCTGTTGACATGCACACCCATTCATGTCCTCTTTCGTTTTTTATTAAATTCGCTTTCAGACGTTTTCTTACAACCCTAGTTTGTGAGTGGTGCATTACAGCTTTCGCTGCTCATACGCTAGGGCTACAAACTCGAGGTCCTGAGTTTCAAACTTGTTACCGACAATGAGTCTTATTCAGTAAAACTGCCGAGGTCTCCTGCATAATTATGGCGATGTTTGCTCCCTTTTGGAGGAATATCGTCCACTGGCAGTGTGTCTCCAGGAACCTCGCCCGAAGGGGAGTCAGTCAAGTGTCGTTAGGCACTTTCATTGTTTCCGCAAGGATAGAAATCACGCGTCTCACTCTTCTGGCGGCGCGGCCATAGTAGTGCAAAATCAGCTGCATGTGTTGAGGTTCCTGTGCACACCGCCTTGGAAGCAGTGGCTGTTCGCATTCTGTCAGACCGCCTTATAACCCTTTGTTCACTTCACATTCCCCCAAACTTTGATTTAAGGTTTGAAGACCTTGAATCATTCATTGCTCAACTCCCCCATCCATTCCTTCTTCTTGGGGATTTTAAGGCACACAAATCTTTATGGGGTAGTACTAGGCGCGATACTCGTAGAGCAATTGTCGAACGGTTTATTTTGTCTACAAATATGTGTCTGTTTAACGAAAAGAAACCTACAAATTTTAGTGCACCCACAAACTCATTTACATCAATTGACCTCTCTATAAGTGAACCTATTTTATTTTCACTGTTTTCATGGCAGGTTACAGATAATCCTTTAGGCAGTGACCACATGCCGATTGTTTCAAGACGGAATAACCCAGGTCTGACCCTCCCCAGCCGAACTCCCCGCTGAAAATTTGAGAAGCCAAACTGGTCAGAATTCAGCGAATTCTCACTGGTCGCATGCACATCTTTTCACAAGCTTTCAATTGATGAAGTGAACGAATACTTAACGAAGCATATTCTTTAGGCAGCCATTATGGCAATCCCTATGACCTCGGGACGCCTCCCACGCCGTCCCAAGCCTTGGTGGAATGAAGAATGCTCAGAATCACGAAAGAAACAAAACAAGGCATGGAGCATATTTCGACGGTATCCGACATCAAGCAATCGTCTTCACTTTAAGCAAATGAAGGCCCGCGCACGGTACATTCGCGGGCAATCGAAAAGAACAAGTTTCCAATGGTATGCGACATCAATAAATAGCCACACATCCCCGAAAGAGGTCTGGGACCGAATTAACAAAATCAATGGATGCTATCGTGCTTTCACCATCCCCCTGTTATCCTGCAACGAAACCTGCCCAGAAAGTTTAGAGGAACAAGCCAATATTCTTGGCAAATATTTCGAGTGTGTTTCAAGTTCCAGGCACTATTCACCATCATTTCTTCGGCTGAAACAGCAGAAAGAAGCCAGGAGCATAAAAGCACCTGGTGGTGCACAGGATCCATATAATGGATCCTTCACTCTTATTGAACTAAAGATGGTCCTTCATAGCGTCAAACCCTCGGCAACTGGTCCTGACGGTATCCACTACTTCATGTTGAATGATCTTCACCCATCTACACTGGATCTGGTTTTATACCTCTTTTACAGAATATGGGAGGAGAGACATTTCCATCATCATGGAGAACGGCTACAATTATCCCTCTGCTTAAACCAGGAAAGAACTCGGATGCTGCTACTAGTTACGGGCCAATAGCATTGACGAGCTGTTTGTCTAAAACCTTTGAATAAATGATTAATAGACGACATTGCATCCTGGATAAATACCAGTGCGGTTTCCGCTCGTCCCGCTCGACGCAGGATCAGTTGGTTCGATTGGAGACAACTGTCCGAGAGGCTTTTGTCAATAGGCAGTACTGCCTCTCTGTGTTTTTTTTTTATCTCAAGAAAGCATACGATACTGCCTGACGGTATGGAATTTTGAGGGACTTGATTGACATTGGTATCCAGGGCCGCATGTTCTATGCCATCGAGAGCTATTTAGGGAGACGCACCTTTCGAGTAAGGCTGGGGTCTGTACACTCACGATGGTTTGTACAGGAAAACGGTGTTCCACAGGGCGGTGTCCTAAGTGTTACTCTGTTTGCTATAAAAATCAATTCTATCGCGCGTGTCATACCACCATCAGTTCACTATTCGCAGTATGTAATGACCTCCAGATCGCTGTTTCCTCGTGTAACCTTTCAATCTGCGAACGGCGTGTTCAAATGACTATTAATCATTTGACAAGGTGGGCTGATAATAACGGATTTAAGTTCTCCGCGGAGGAGACTGCTTGTGTTTGTTTTTCACGAAAACGTGGTGTGATGCAGACGCCTTCGGTGACCATATACAGTGCACCAGTTCAGATAAAAACGGAGTATAAGTCTCCAGGGCTTATATTCGACTCCAAGCTCTCTTTCATCCAACACATCAAAACGCTAAAACAAAAATGCCATAAAAACTTTAATATTTTGAGAGTTCTCTCCCACATGACTTGTGGTTCCGATCGACTGTGCCTTCTAAGAATCTATAGGTCGATTGTGCGGTCACGTCTAGATTATGGATGTTCGGTGTCGATCAGCAAGTGCATCAACACAAAAAAATGTTGAATCCAATTCATCACGCACGGATCCCACTTGCCACCGGTGCGTTTCGTACATCCCCTGTGCTGAGCCTTTATGCTGAAGCTAATGAAATGTCTCTAGAGAAAAGGCGAGAAGTCCTAGGTTTAATGTATTCACTTAGGATACGGTCTGTAGTACAACATCCGTGTCGGGAACTAGTCGAGGGCACATGTTTTGAACGAACCTTCCAAAGTAAGCCCACTGTTAAGCCTCCCTTTTCATTGCGGAACAAGACCGCGGCTGTTTCGGCTAGCCTTCAGACAAACCAACCTGTTGCTCAGCTTTTGGGAACAGTGGCACCATGGGGGCATGGTCTGCTCATCACAGACTTGTCACTCACTGAGTACACTAAGAGAAATACCCCACCAGAAGTCTTAAAACAGGAATTCTTTGAGCTACAAAATACATATAAACACTACACAAGCTTTATACTGACGGTACAAAAACCGACTCCTCTGTCGGCTGTTCCGTGATTGGACCATCACTTAAATGTGTGCGGAGGATTAATTCCAGTGCAACCATCTTGACTGCCGAGTTATACGGTTTACTATTGGCCACAGACTATATTATCAAAAATAGACAGCCATACTCTGTAGTATACACTGATTCACTAAGTGCTCTGAGAGCACTCAGATCTCTTGAGCTAGAAAACAACCCTTTAATAACTCAGCTACAACATAAAGTGGTTGTTGCAGCTAGGGACAACAAACTGCAGATAGTCTTTTGCTCGGTGCCTAGTCACGTAGGTATTCCCGGCAATGAAGCTGCTGATCGTGCCGCTTCCACATGTGCTACAAGGAAGGTTGATATTCACGACATACCCTACCAAGACTACAAAGCGACCATAAAGGAAAGTATCAAGTGTAATGGCAAGAGGAATGGTCCCGCTAAACCAACAACAAACTCCATGTTGTGAAGCCGATGCTACAGGAGTGGGCGAGTGCCTGTCATAGCGATCGGTTTTTTCGAGGTAATCCTTTGTTGGTTAAGAATTGGCCCCACACATCTAACACATGGGTATCTGCTTCGCCGAGAGGATCCACCTGCATGCGAATACTCTTCAGAACCATTAACTGTAGTGCATATCCTTCTTGAGTGCCCCGCATATCACACATACGGGCAATTCTACTTCGCCCAGTTTTATTCAGCACAGATGCCTCTTTACACCTTGCTCTTTTGCTTGGAGATGAACCTTTTATAAACCATACAAATGTTTTTAAATTCCTATAAAGCACTGGACTTTTACGTCGACTTTAAACTTGCTTTGCAATTTTTACATTTTCATCCACATTATTTATATGCAGATTCATGTCCATTCTTTTATTCTATCACTGGCCACTAGAGCCCTCTTTCCTCTCTGGAAACCATTAATGAAACAGTCACAGACTTTGGCGCTCTATAGCCTTAGATGCTTTTGCGCCAATAAAGCTCAATCAATCAATCAACCAATCAAACAATCAATCCCCCGTAGAGGCTGTTTAATTTTATTTTGAACATATTTGTGTAAAAGTATACGTATTGTTTCAGAAATGCGGTCTTCCCATGCGATTACGCTTAGGTATGCACAGCATTTCTCAAATTGAGCTCTAAGTTCTGAACAACGACCCAAATATTTCATGCGCCCCGACACGACAGAAAATGTTTTATTAACTGTAAAAGAGAACACACCGAAAGCAGTGCAGCGGCACTGTTGTATGATCGAAAATACTTATGCGAAAAAGACTGCCGCGCTTAGAAGTGATACACGCTCAAATATAACCAATGGAGCACTAAGAGAGCCGAGCGTGTGTGTGTGTGTGGGGGGGGGGGGGGTGGGGGGGGGGGGCATTGACAAATAACCCGGCGGCGATATGCATTAATACTCCAAAGTATACGCCCTGCTTTTCAAGCCAGGCAAATTTCTGGTCCTCTGCCCTCTTCCTTTGTTGTTGCTCGTAGTTTCAACTTATATTGTCCATTACCGTATTTGTAATAAAAAAAATGCAAAAAAATATTATTTTGTTTTTTCAGCCGTTGAGCTTGAATTTCGGCATGCAAAGCAATGGGTTGAAAAGAGCTCATATGTTGTGCATAAGGTTCTAAAACCCTTTGAGTGCAGGACATTAGTATACTCGGCCGCGATCCCCGGTACACTCCCTGCCGTGCCAGAGTATACTGGTTTCGAATTTTAATTGATTATCTGCCGTTTCCAACTTAACTGAGGATGACAAAAAAAACACTTTTCTTGAAAGTGGCCCATGGTTAAATGGGCAACTCATTGAATTATGTTTCGTTTAGTCGTCGTTTCGCCTTCCGACGCCAGGTGGTGAGTTTTGTAGAGGCATCCCAAGCAGCACGGAGATGGCCAATCATTGGCCAATGGCTGGCAATGGTTCTTTGGCCAGTAGCCAGACAGTGGCCAGAGAATTGGCCGATGACTGGCCTTTCTCTGGCTGGTGGCCAATGGCCACTGGCCATCAGCCATCGGCCAAACATTGGCCGATGAATGGCCACTCTTTGGCCACTGGCCAAAATATCATCGCCAGCCATTGGCCATTGCTCGGCCAAAATCCGTGCTGCTTGGGATCTTCCTCCGTATGTCTTTCCGAGTCAACATTACTTTTGAGTGGTGAAATCACGTGCTTCACCTTTGTGCTCATTGACAGATGCTGAAATCTAGGACCTACAAATAAATTTCAAAATCTGATGACATTGAAACTGAGTGTGCTTGGGATACTGATAAAAGTAATGTCTAGTCCGTCACCACAAGAAAGGTCACTCAAAATGAAAAGAACTCGACGACATTGGCCCAGCTGAAGTGTTAGTGTCTTTGTTCCAAAGTTCGGTTCAATTAAAAAGTTAAAACACTTGTTGAACGTAAAGAAACGTGGTCTAGTAAATAAATGTACATATTGAAGCATAGAGCGGCGTTTCTGCGTCGTGAAAATTTGTAACTGTGCAGCGAAAAAAAATAGCACTTAGAGGAATAAGAAGCTTTTTTCCACACGACTGCGACCGCACCTTTTAGGAGTCACGAGCAATAAAACACTGCAGACATCACTTGGCGGCTCTTAAAGACTAGTTGTAGAAACAAGAAAAATTAAGCATATATGGCATGTGAGGCGCCGTCTTTTATTTAGAGAAGTGTTATTGATATGAAGCGTGTTTTTGTACTCAGTCCAAAAAAAAACTTGAGATTTTGAATAGTCCCGTCTGTTTCAGGGAAGGCGTTTTAAAATCCCGAAAAATAGTGTTGCTGAGAAAAAAATATATCCGCGAACAAATCGCCAGACAAGCGGACGTCGAAAATTGAACAAAAAAACGCTCAAACTATCCAATTAATTAACTAAAACTTACTAATGCACTTTTGAATAAATAAAAATAAACAGACATTTCAACTGAGAAACTTGATAAGCATCTTCGGAAACCACTAAATCAACTCGTTTTAGAAAGATCTAAAGCAGGGGAAGCATTTCACAGCGTTCCGAAAATATGCCGAAATATGGACGCGTTTTCAAGTTTCGGCGTCTTATCGGAGTGTATTTTTGCGCCAGCGGTCCTGCTCCCCGATGGCAGAGACACGAAGCGATCGCATCGCCTCTCTCGTTGGATGGAGGAGAGTACGAGGCAAATATGCTGCGCGTCTCGGTCACCGGGGGGCAGAGGTCGGCATCTTAGGTCGCCCTCACTCACTCTCGGCCTGACAGTCACACCCACCTCAGCCCCTTATGCTCCCTCACCCTCACAGCTACACTCACACTCAGCCCCTCACTTACCCTCACCCTCACAGACAAACTCCCCGTCAGCCCTTCACTAACCCTCTTTGAACCTTATGGCCCTCATGCCCCTCACGCGCCTTACGCACTCACTGCACTCACGGCCCTGACGAACTCATACTCCTCGCGCACTCACGGTTCTCCCAGCCCTGACGCTTTCACGGCCTCACGATCCTCAAGGTCCTCACTCACTCTTACACTTATGAATTTTCAAAATTCAGAAACTCCTTCACCCTTACCTTACCTGTGAATTTAAGAGTGAGTGAGGGTGAGTGAGGGTGAGTGAGGGCCCTCATGAGTGGAGGTTTGTCGAGGTATGACCATTACCCAATAGTCAAACCGCACCAAGCATCCGCGCGGCGAAATTGTCGTTAGGCAAGCCTCGACCGCCTTTCCCCGGTGATGCCGACAGAGGTCACAATACCCGCGTGGCCCGTAACAAATTCTTTACGCCTTTAAGCGAAATCAGCACTCACAGAGAACTCATCTTCTCGCACAAGCCCCGCACGCAAACGCAAGCGCTTCATTTGAGCTCAGATCCTCCACAAACTGATGTCCCTTATTACTCCCGTCACCGCCCCCACGACCCTTAACCCCTCACACACTTACGGTTCTCACGCCCCTCACGCACTCATAACCCTCGCGTACTCACCGCCCTCAAGCCCCCATGGGCCTGGCGCCCTCACACCCCTCACGACCTCACTATCCTCACTCACCCTCACACTCATGACAATTCTGGCTTCAGAAACTCACTCACCCTCACCTCACATGTAAAGATGAGGGTGAGTGAGGGCCCTCATGAGTGTGGTTTGCCGAGGTATGCTGGGGAACAGCACCAGTGGCGTAAAGCTGCGCTTTTATAGAAACCGAAACCTAGAAACGTGACCGAAATGAGAGTTTTGATCTTTCGGAACGCCGTAAAATGTTGAGCTGGCAATATATATTTCTAATAATAGTTGATTTAGTGTTTTTCTATAATTCTTAGAAAGTTTTTCATGGGAACCATATGTATTTTTGCGAATTAAAAGGTAATTATTCATTTGTTTCTAACTCTTTACAGATTTAATGTGTTTTTTTTTGTTTTTTTTTTACAAGCCGTGATGACCGCCAGGGCTGGAAGTTTGTTCCCGGAAATAATTTATAGTTTTCTACCAAAGTATTTTTAAGGATGTTTGAAAGCCCTCGATGGAACACCCTGCATACACACCTACATGGATAATACATGTGGAAGTTACACGCCTCAAAACAAATATATTAGTCATTCCAGGACACTCATGGAGATCTTCAGAAGGTTTAAAGTGAAGAATTTGGTGCGTAAAGAATTACGGAAATCTGCAGAAGTATCCCAAGTGTTCCTCCCACACACGTTGGAGTAAGGCATGTTCTTAATAAAACATATTTCTAATATTTTTTTTTTATTATTACGCAGCTTCTTTGTACCTAATCTTGTGTCATTCATTTCGTATGGGCCAACTCGTCGTTACTCTTGCTGCATTTCGGCCTAATGACTTTGGACCAAGCTCGCGTATTTCCGTATTTCTTCCTCCATTTTCACTCACATCATGAATAATTTTATGCTGCTTCTGATTCTTTCTCTCGGTTTTTGAAGTCGCATATGTGCAGAAATCATCCGCTGTCTCACGATAGTAAATGACCCGACGGCCAGTTTCTTCAAAATCGATGGCGCGCATCTTTGAGGCAGTGCGCAAAGCTGACAGGGCCTCGGCACGAAGATTCTTATCGCTCTGCGAATGTCACTGTTGAGAATGGATGGCCTCCTTGGGCAGAAATAACACCTTACATCTCGCAAGAATTACTTTTATTCTTGAGTATCATTGGGCTTCATCGCCCTTTATATCCTCCGCAGCAATTTTGCTCTCGCTTTTTTTGTTTTGTTTTTTCTTCGCCAAGAAGGTTTGGTTGTTCACGAAGAGATTTCCAATCCAATCAACTAGAGTCTTTCCTACACGCGCGGACGAAATTCTCAGGTGTTCTATGTTATCGATTACTGGAGCCACTGAAATAATAAAAACGACTAGACATGTCTTTCGAGCGCCTTACCTCTAGCACGCGCTCAATGCCTTCAGTCGTGCTTTGGCAACACTCACGCGCTCGATGTGCATGAGACGCAGGAACATTACTTGGAAGCTCGCGCTTGAATCGGGAAAAGTGAAACTCCTCCTTGCTCTTGTCATCATGTCGATGACTTTACAATAAAAATGTCGCTGAGTTGAGTATACCAACGCTCTGTGGGGCTCCACTTTTGTGTCGAGGCTTTCTTTCTTTGGGTTGGTTGAGGAGGATCACAAAACGTACATCTGAAATGCCTAATGGAAATATGACATACGCTGTGAGTACTAATGTGAATTCTTTATCAATACGTACTTTTGAATGATGATGCTAATGATTGGATTCACTTCCCAGATACCACAGTTCTTTGAGCCAAATGTTGGTCCTTGGCAGGAAATATAGGGACTTAAATAGTCTACTGAAGTCGAAATCCAACCGAACTTGACCTTGCTTGGCTAGAGTCTATGTGGCAAGGCATCTTGGAGGGCATGGTGAATCTCGCGAGAGCATGTCACCTAAAAGCCGTTGGCTCTTTCTAGAGGCGCGGCTACTCTACAATGGACGCTCTACTGGGAGCCTGCAATCGACATCCCTGGTAGTACGGAAGGGTGCGGTACTGGCGAACCACTTGCCAGTAATCTTCGCGTATATTCATCGGAGACATCGGTGACGGTCATCACAGCGCTGGGATCAACTTCCGCCGGTGCAGCCACGTCATCAGCAAGACCAGCAGCAAAGGAGCTCCTGCATCAATTTACTTTCAGAGGCACGACGAATCTCGCGAGGACATGTCGTCTAAAATCCATTGGCTCTATCTACAGGCGCTGCTATGCTACATATGATTCACCTACCTCAATCATCACAGCGCTGGGATCATCTTCCGCCGGTGCAGCCAGGTCATCAGCGAGACCAGCAGAATAGGATCTACCGCAGCGCTTCAGATCCTGAGGGCACGGCGAATCTCTTGAGAGCAAGTCCCCTAAAAGCCCTTGGCTCTTTCTACAGGTTTGTTACCCTGTCCTGGTTAAATAGAAGCGATGTTGCTATGATTCTTGTTGTGCCGTGCCCACGGATCGTCTGTCATTACATATGATTGTTTTTTTTTTGGTATATAGGCTGCTTTTGTGGGGATAATGTTGAGTTACATTCAAGGCCTACGGCTGAAGAAATGCTCGAGTCTATTATGGTTGTCCAAACTGAAATAAAGAAATGAGATATCTGAACTGAAGTCTCGGCTAGAGATTAACAATAAAAAAGCAAAAAAAAACTCACACGTAGGTTTTTCGTAGATCGAGTATAACCAAAAAGAAATTAAATCTAAATCAACGCAATTGGAATATCTTTAACAAACAGTTATTGTACTTAAGCGAACCATTATGACGCACAATGCGAAAATTGCTGATCTCGAAGACCGAAGTCGCCGTTCCAACTCCCCGTACTCCACGGCATTGCCGAAATGCCAAACTAAACTGACGAACAGCTTTATACAAATGTTTTTGACGATCTCTTTTTATGCAAACTGGGCGTCACGTGCTCTTCATAGACCTAAAAGCATAATACGAAGCGGCCTGTATTTTTATTTTATTTTCAAGATTAAATGAAAATATTAAAGTTCTTTGCAACGCAAAAAAGAAAGAAAAAACTTACAGACACGAAAGCGTTCAAAAACAATGATTACTAGTAATTTGACCTTACGAAACTATTAATGCTCTGGGAAGTTGCCAGACAGGAAAAAAAATGGGCGGCGCAGTGTTTATTTGTCTAGTGAATGAGAACTCTTTGTGCGAGTGATGATACATTTAGATGGTTAGATGGAATGAAAATGTAAATACACGTTTTCTAATTTCGAATGCGAAGAAAACTAACAATCCTGCCTGACTTTCCCCTCACTGTAAGCAGCTGCGACTTCTGAATTTGAACGCGCAAAGTATCGTTAGCAAAGCATGCTCACTTAAAATATTTTTAGATTGGAATGACTCTCATGTTTGTGCTTTTATTTAGAGGTGGTTAATGAACAACAGTACTGGCGCAGAGGTATTCGCGGTAAAGTGTAACGCATTTCCTAGTGATTGAGAAGCTAAGTGTAGCGAAGTGACCGTGTTACTCAAAACTGGCATTCAAGCCATTCTTCAAAAAACAATTTACGGGCCATGAGAGCTTTCTTGTGCTTTAACTGTTGGGGAAACACTTTGATTCTTGGAGACATTTACCGACCAACGTCTGCTTCACAAGAACATTTCAGTCAATTATTTGATCACTTGTTTTCATTTAGCAACAGCAAAATAATCCTCGCGGGCGATTTCAACGTACCGTCGATTGACAGGATAAACATAAGTAGTTCATCTCCTTCCACAGATATCATTTTGATATGATGCTCGCTTTCGGTCTAATACAAATAAATGAGGCTCCCACCCGAGTGCTGGGGCCCAACTGGCTCTATTCTTGACCTTGTTTTCGCGAAATGTTCGTTTATAGCTTGTACTATATCCGTTGAAGAGAGCATATCTGACCTCTATTCGGTCCTGATGTCCTGTACTCTTGAGCTCTTATCACTTAAGAAAAAATGTATATAAAAATATATAAATCAGCAGTTGAGAAGTCTTACCAAGGCTTCTCAAATGATGATGGTAGCAGTATTGAATGATTTAATTAAATTGATTTACTTCTTGCTCTTTTCTCCTGGCACAAGCTTTGACGCAGTTTTGGTAAAATTTAAGTCCATCTGTATGTTCTTTATTGACAAGCATGTGCCTGCAAAATAAGCGGGCAAAGCGTGATAATTCATATATAAGTAAAAGCACCGTACACGTGAAACGTGTATTAAAACTAGCCAAAGAGAACAGGTATTCTGAGTAGGAACTCAAACCGTAACCTTAACAGAAACCGAAAACCGTTAGGAACGAAATGTTTTCAGTAACCGTAACCGGAACGAAACCGTTATTTGAAATATATAAAAATTTTGACCGTAACCCTAACCGTAAATTATTTGCTGGTAATCAATATTAACCGACAAATAAAAAGATTACTTTTTCTCAAGAATGACCTCGAGGAGAGAACTTGAAATATCGCGGTCATTTGACTGAGTTACCGTCAGGCAGTGGTGCATGTGGTAATACATTTTCGGTGAATCTAAATTCAGGATTAATAATCCTTAGTTAGAATCAGTGGTCGAGCTTGTAAGGAAAAGTATAATTCTAAATCTGCTACACTCCCACAATCGCCTTATGTATGCAGCACGTGCCGTCTTCAGGGTATTACCTATAAGTCAGTATTCTTATATGTCCGTCCAACTCGGTTCTTTCAAAACTACCGATGTTCTTGACCTGCAGTAGCCAGTATGAAGAACCAAGGTAAATTGACCGTCATGCAGAGCTGGCTTAAAACAAAACTTCGCATTTATATCGTTTCAAATGTGTAGCGAATGACGTTTTCGGAACAAAGAAAGTAAGACAAATATCAGTGAGTTTACATTGACGTTTAATGTGTCACTGGCACACACACACATTATATATATATGGGCGGTTTCATTTGGATTCAGGCAACGAGTGGAAGTCGTATTTTTTACTTTGCTTCAAATTTTTATATTTTCTGGAGAATGTTCCAAGAAGAACAATCCTTTTTATTTTAATGTCCTGGCATGTTTAGTTTCTGAGAGAAAAAATCTCAAAGAAGCTGAAAAGAACGACGAGGTTTTGACGATTGTCGTGTGTGGCGTTTTTGAATCACTCTCTATCTCAAAGTATTCAAAAAAAGAGCGTCCTATATTTTTAGTGTGATATACATAAAAGTAGTTAAAACGGCATTATAACTACTATTTATTATTCTTCGCTCAAATATTTTGTAAAAATCCCCAAACATGCCTGCGCGAACAACTGTGACCTAAATTGCGGACTTGTTTTTTAGTCGACAATGTTTTGTATCGCTTTTAAAATAATACACGTGTAGAACCTTTCATTGCCTTTCAAATTAAGCAAAATTTGTGTTTTTATCATGTAGGAGTATTGAGAAATAAATTATAAAACAGAGAAGGTTTTCACTTTTCGTTCAATTTCAGCACGCTGTATAACATTTTTTTTTCTCGCGTTGCGTTCTCTTTGCACCCTTCTTTTACCCAGAATACATTCCGTTAAAGGTTTTTGCACTGGTTTTGAGTTTTAAGCCTCTAAATATGCTAACAAAGAGCAAGTGCCGATGATGGGTTTTGACGATTGTCGTGTGTGGCTATTCGAATCACTCTCAATCTCAAAGTACACGAAAGCGAGCATCTATATTTTTTTAGTGTGATATATATTCAAGTAGGTAAGACGACATTATAACTACTATTTATTATTCGTCGCTCCAATTTTTGTAAAAATCCCCAAGCATGCCTCCGCGAACAACTGTCACCTAAACTGCGGATATTTTTTTTATTCCACTATGTTTAGTGGACTAAAGTACTACCCGATAACAAGACTTTCAATACGTCGTATCTCTTTCAAAAGTGGTTGCCACTGTTCTTGAGAAAAAGGACCTCGTCAGCCCTCAAGTACACCGACGGGGGGCTAACACATTCTCTTTCCCCTTTTGATAAAATAAAAAAGGCCTCTTCAATCTCTCGGGCGGTCATAATTTTGTGACGCACAAGGATCGTCAAGTCATTGAACAAAGGCACGCAGCTGCACCTACTGCAATGTACCGCTAAGTGGCCAGCGGAGGAGGAACGCAAAGCAAGGGAACGCTCCCTCGACCCTCATGTCCACGCACCTGCCTGTTTGCCCAATTTTACCCTACCACATGTGAAGGGGGGGGGGGGGGATCAAGTACACAACCCCTAGAGCGCATGGGAGAAAAGGAGTGTTGTGGCTAACATCACAATGTAAATCACTGGTCCACCCTCGGTTAACAGCAGCGCAGAGTCGGGACAACTTCTGGGGTGCTGAAAAAACCACTGGCACGTTATACTTGTAAGCTACTCGCCTGACCTTATGGGAGAGGGTGTGGACCTAAGGCACCACCATCGGTCTGGTTGTCGGTTTTGTCTAACCTTAGGAGTGAGTCGACCCCTAAACAGCTTTATCAGGGACTATGCTACACCCACAATCAACGTCATAGGGTATCCCTCCGATGTACAGCCTAGTCACCTCTAACGACAGACTGTCTTTACACTTATGGTGGCATAACTTCGACAAAAAAGCCCGTATACACGACGTAGTAATCGTCCGCTTCACAAGCTTAGAGTGCAAACAGAGCATACAGGGAAGTGCTTTAAAAGACAGGGCGAGGGAGCATACCCTTGCTCTCCGTGCTTCCCCCGCTGGCCACTTCGCGGTACATTGCAGTAGGTGCGGCTGCGTGCCTTTGTTCAAGGACTTCACGATCCTGGCGTGTAACAAAAATAAGACCGCCCGAGAGATTGAGGAGGACATTATTATTTTATCAAAAGGGGAAAGGGATTCTGTTAGCTCACCGTCGGTGCACTTGGGTGTTGACGAGGTCCTTTTTATCAGGAACGGTGCCAACCAGGTGTGAAAAAGATAAGACGTAGTGATAATATAGTGAGGGTGTAGGCGAGCTGGTGAATGTTAACCATGTTGAATAAGCCTGAGACTGGGGCAGAAATGAACATATAAGTTGGAGGAACATAAAAGGAAAGGACTACGTCTCAAGCACTTCCTCCGTCTTGCATATTTATGCTTCCCCACATGGGTTGACAGGAGACTGACGGTACTTAAAGCATGCCTCAACCCTAAACCAAATTTTCCGAACCCCATTATGAAAAATGTTGGAGTTTTTTACACTGTCCAATGCATGTGTGCGCTTCACATGCCATAACCGGTCGAACAGGGTTCTTTTGGTGCTGCTCTATTGATGGTACTCCCGGTGGTATTTGAAATCATCTCCCAGGAGAAGTGTCCAAAGTCTGTCGCAGCTCCTCGGATGCACTGGATCCCTTTGCTGGCTCCGTCCCGGCAGACCTTGATTATATTTTTTTAGCCTACCAAGGACGACAAATGCTTGAAGTTGTCCGGGTCCACGAACTTTTTCCGAAGAGAAATTCCGAAGAGAGCCACATCCGCTTCCAGCTCAGCCAAGCGACGTCCCGGTTTGTCCAAGACCGTTATGGCTTGGAAAATTAGCGCGTTTTACGGACGTGCAAAGGTTGAAAAATACAAAGAGGGGGCTAAGCCTGCCTCTGGGACGATCAGAGATAATATATAAGTGTACCGGCGAGCAGGGGAATCCTAACCATGTTGAATAAACCTGAGAGTGGAGCCGAAATGAACATATAAGTTGACGGAACAAAAAAGGACAGGATGACGTAGTGGGAGTCTTGTTATCGGGTTGTATTTTGTGTGTCTTGTTTGGTTCTTTCCTCTCTGCTTCCAGTGTTTATTTCCTGGTTCGCTTGAAAATTGAACTTTCAGTTGCTAGCGCTTTGTCACTGCACTCCTTTTACTCGTCTCTGTCAAATATTTCTGCGCTGTTTCCACTTCTGAAGACGAACAAGCAACTCGCCCAACTCACCGCCTTGTTAAGCTTCAGGATTACGTTATCCGCCTCGGAGAACATAACCACATGAGAATAAAGGGCTCATTTGATGCTTAATTACAAAAAAGACTAATCAACTTTTTGCATTTTTTTTAGCCACTATGTTTTAATTAGACATTTGACGTCCGTCATTTATAAAGGCAAAATCAGCTGAAGGATTTCAGAACACGATAATTTTACTTCCAGTCATTCTGTAGCGAATCTTGGCAATCACGGCAGGGGTAAACCAAAACTTAATCGGACGATGCGCGCTACGGCCGGAAATAGTTATACTCCGTAAGAGGCGTGAGGGCGTGACGTGTAGGTGACGCGTACGTTGCTGTCAACATATGACCAAAAGCTTCGGACCAATCCCAAATCGGATCACGGCCCCCTCTCCCAGCGGCTTTGTTGGGGTAGGTAAGAAATTGAAAGTGATCGTGTGCATCTGATGTCAGGTGTTCGCGAACACGGTAATCTTGATAGATTTCACAGTGCGTTTCGCTCTGAGATGATGAAGGTAAATCTGCGTTGTAGTTGTTTTCTCCTCTTGCGCCCAAGTGGCACTTACCGTATCAAATTAAGGTTATCCGTTTTTACAGTTTGTTCCTACAAGACCCACGTGCAATGTCATTTGTGCTTCGTTTAACGTTACTCATGCATTGGTCACGATACTTCTTAACAACAGGCACTTTTTGGTTGATTGACTTTAATCAGGCTTTTATTTTACATAGCACGAGTGCTCTGCAAAATATGTTCAAGGTACCTGCCCTCCATGGCAAGGCACCTCAATAGTCGATCTTTCACACCGGGCAATGCTCGATGCAACATTTCTCTTTGAAGAATCCCAAAAGCAATGCCAGTCTTCTTAAACTGCGGCTTTGATGTAGCCCCACAAAAAACAAAAAATCCAGTGGAGATAGGTATGGCGACTTTGGAGGCGAGGGCGTTGGTCCACCACGTCCAGTCTATTGTCGGGGGAAGTTTGTGTCAAGGAACCGGACTGCTTGCCGACAGGCGTGTGGTGGGGCACCGTGGTGTTGAAACCACATTGAGTTAAAGAAACACTGACAAGGTACATATGCTTGCCAAGGTTTTTATTTGTGCATGGGATATGAGAGCACAGCAACCCAGAACACAATTTGCGGTTCGAAATTAGTTTTCTTTCCGCCCGCAAACCGCCGATCGAGAACTGACCGGTTTGAGTCGCACTCACTCTCTTCTCCGTGGTCCGGTGCCGTTTTTTATCGTTTAGACACAGCCAAAAAGCTTATCAAAGTCGTGGGTTATCGAAGGCATACAATCAATACAAGAAATGGACAAAAATATGATAAGCATTTTTGTGGTATCTAAAAACTGCAAATACGTTTAATTAAAAAATAAAACACGTTGCGCTGTTACGTAATTCTTGGTATTTGTCTCCTCTATATTTCTTCTTCCTCCCCAGTCCAGTCTTGGTTTCTGTTTCGAGCAGTTGCGTTTTCTCACTTTGTTAAAAATGTACGTGACACTGTAGCAAAATATTGGTTGGGTAGTCTTCTAACACGATAATAAATCGCCTGGCAAAATTTTTTTGTGGGTTTCAGTGTCTTTTTAGAGTTTTCAGAGGAAGCTCTCAAATGAACTAGGTCAAAACTTCGTTTTAGAACGACGTCAAAGTACCTTTTTTCCAATAAGTCTACGTTCAAGGTAACAGGGACCAACAATGGGACCATCAAATATACCACACCACATGTTCACCGACCACTGCACTTGGTGTTTGCCCTGGCAGAGCCAGTGTGGATCGTGTCTGGCCCCTAATGCATGTTGTGCAGATTTACATTTACAGTTCTAGAAAATGTTGACTCATCTGTCTATAAAACACTGTTTAAAAAGTCTGCTACCTAATCAGTCGGAATGGTCCATAATAAAAAAAATATCTACGCGTTTCTTAAAGTACTTTGGTTATAAATCCTGGTCGAGGCATGCATGGTAAGGGTGAGCTAGTTTTTATACGATCGGGGTAAATAAGAAAAACTATAGACAGCGATAGCTCGCTGGTAAAGAAAACCATAGTACGAACTATAAATTAACTTATAACATAGCACACAAAAGGTCACAGACGGCTAAAAGAACCATAGGAAAGCTATAGGCGGCTAAAACATGATGTGTAAAGATAGCCATTGGACGAATTATAAAATAAGCTGTGGCCGACTACACAGAGGGCAATACACGGCTTACGAAACCATAGAAAATATGTAAGCAACTATAGAACGAGGGGTAAAGAGTACCATAGGATGAGCTGAGGAATATGCTATAGCGGACCACACAGACAACAATAGGGGGCTAAGATAACCTTAGGTAAAGCTATAGGCAACTATTGAACGACGGGCAAAGAGAAGCTTAGGACGAGCTAAACTATAAACTATAGCAGACCCTACAGAATGCAATAGACGGATAAAGAAATCACAGGAAAAGCTATAGGTAGCCATAGCAGGACAGCTAAACAGGTTATATGATAAGCCGTTGAACAGTCTTGAAGCAACAATTAAAACTTCTACGTGTTGCTATAGCCAGCAAATGATAAGAATATAGGGAGAGGCGACCAAAAAAATCGGAACGACAACCATAAAAAATCTATAGCGGAATGGGGCGATTTCCTGTAGCAGACCATACAAAGGATTTTCTATAAACGTCGATAGGATATTTTTGTAAGGGCGGCCCCCTATCAGTCCTGTACGCGTTACTAAAGAGTAACCAACTACAATTGAATTATTTTATTGAAAATATAACTGCTTCACAGAAATCAATTACTGCATCACATAAGTAATTGATAAAATAAATCAGAGAGTGATTCCTTGCTAATACTTTTTATTACGAAATCAAAAATGAATGCATATGTTTAAAGTGTCGAAATTTTAAAGTGGTTACATAACGAAGTTGTTGTTGGAAGTTTTCGTCAGTCATCTTCCCACGTTTCCTGGTGGAATATATCTGTCGCGACGCTGATGACCCTCTTGACGGATGCGCTTCGAAGAAGAGCGGTGCTGTAACCCACAAACACTTTGCGTACCAGTTAGTGATTGCGCAGTGCTTCGACTAACGCTTCCAAATTATTTAGGAGGCAAAGCGCTTTACCGTTGTGACCTCCTGTTGAAAGCGTTTCAGTTGGGGCAGCGAAGAGCTGAAAAAGTCGTCCGTGGATGGATTCTCTGACGCGTCCGCAAAGACGGCGGCCGTTGCGCAACCATAGCAGCGACGATTGAGCCCGTCTGCCAAAAGAAGATGAAACTCCTGGCGACGTCCTTCAGTTGTCGCCCACTTTGCCTCAACGGAATCGTTTTAGCTCTTTCGGAAACATAGAATTGATTACAGAAAAATAGAAACTGAATTACAGCTAACGCTACCGCTGAAAAAAGAGAGCGTGAAAATTTACAATAAAATGCAAATTAATTACAAGTAATCAGATCGAACTCGTTAAATAACAGGTCTGCTCCCTTCCCATCGTCATAAGTTGGCAAACGACGAAGGCTACGGTCCCAGTGGGCCCATCAGCGCATCAGAGCGAGTCATTCGACAAATGTTACTCCAAGCGTTTTTGTCCTACGGAAAGCGGTCACGTGTTTCGCTCCACCGGTTTGATTTGTTTGAAGGAGCTGTGGCGCTCACTCACAGCCACACAAAAACACAAAAGAAGATCGGGAGGGTTAACAGAAGGCGAGGTCAAAGGGAGATGAACAATGCAGCAAATCTCCCTGTGCCTCTTTGTGCGTCTTTCTTGAGCTAAAAAAAAATTCTGTTTTGCCTAATTTTTTTTTTTAACGTCGGTTTCAAGTTTTTTAGGAAATTGAAATACTTCGCCGGCATAGCCGATTGACGTAGGACACTCAACACTGAACCAAAAACGGCGGCAGGTGCGCTACTGAGGATGGCGTCGGCGCGACCCATCCGATACTTCACAGATATCGTCTGGATCAAAATGGTATCGGCACGATCTTTTCGGTTTTGACATCAATATCTGAGCGATATTTTCTTCTGCCTGGAATATAGTCACGTTTTTTATGTTGTTTTTGCTTTCATTCTTGATTTGCACCCCTCTCCTACCTGGACGTTTGAGTCCGTAGTATTGACTAAATAAATAAAATAATCCGCCAAACAAGTGCCAAAGTTAGGCTTCACTGCGGGTAGCTTGGGTGTCATCTGGCACCTTCGGGTTAAATGGAAAATTAAGTACCAGAATGTGACTTCTCTTTTGTTTGTTCGGTTTTCATTACTAAAAAAAAAAAAATCAACATGGTGGAATATTACATATTGATTTGGTGGTCACCGAGAAAATCCGTACCTTCGAAACGACCAATGCAAATGGCGGAAACTCAGAGCTCAGAAGTAGTTATCGGGTTAGTGTGCTGGTGTATTCATGTTCGCTGTGCCGTGTCTGTGTACGCGCTCAATGTGAATATTCAGCTAATGCTAGTGGTATGCGCATTGTATCTACATGTGGGTATGATAAAGGTGCCGGAAGTGTAATGGCGGCGTGAGCAAATAACAATATATTTTGTAGCACATTAATTGGGCGGTATACCTAGCGCCTCCTAGCCTAGCTGCTTACAATTATTCTGCTTGACCCTGCCTTCTGATGGGAAGCGATTTAACCTTCTTTCACGCTTCGCCATAATTTCTGGTTTCGTGCAACTCGGCTGCTTCGAATTTTCTCTTTTTGAGAGTGGCTTTTGGTTTCTCGAATGGTTTACCTCTCCTCCCTGGTGTACGGTTGACGAAGGAATTGTGTCTCGAGGAATAGCAAAGGTAAGATGTAAAGTCCGCGAAGTAAATGGGTACCGGTTGTATCCGCTTAGGTCCTATGGTCCTAAAAGACCAATTTATGGTCGTTTAGGACCATAAATTGTAGGCAAAAACCACTTTTGGCACACAAGACTGCTACTTTTGGCATCCTAATTTTGGCAAATATCGGCGGCTCTTGCCAGAGCACCGGCAAACGGATCCCGAATTCGCATGCTGAAATGTTGTTCAAGTTGCTCGGAGCTTGAGGTAGACGCACTTGCTAAAAATGCACCATGTAAATATGATAATTCAGTTGCACGTCAAATAATAACCAGGTGGGCTAAATAAACTTTCACCCAAAGACGGGATCGTGCCAGGCGGCACGATCCCGTCTTTGGTCTTGCAAACCCAAGATTGTAATTTTAATAAATATAATATTTTAGTATTAATATGTGTAACGTGGCTCTCCAGAGAAGCATTAGTAAACTTTTTCCTAGATATTACCTTAAAATTTCATGTTCACGGCGCTTTCTGACTCTTGGGGACACTTCCTCGAGAAAATTCGAATTCTTATTTACCTACAAATAAGATGCGTATTAGGTATTGCCTTTGTTTAATTTTCATAAACGAAGCGAAAGGTTCGCATACTTTTACGGTTCTAGCTATTTTCAGTTTCACATCTGAAACCTATTATGTAGATAAACATTAGACCTGCATACTAAAAATTATCAATTTTTTTCTTTCTAGTTAGAAGCGTATTCGCTGACAGAGGGCAGCAAATATTTGAGGTTCTCATTTCAAATATCATTGTGATGTGCGCGAAGGACACCGTGTGGTCTTTTTGAATTGACGCGCCGGAATTCGTGCAACGCGAGCCCCGTGGCCTGGGCAGTGGGATATAGAAGAAGAGGAGCGTTGGAAGACGACGGCCAGTGTTGGTTGGCAGAGCGGCGTTCGGAGAACCGGTGGTCACGGCGGTTAAAGCAAGACATCGGTGACAAGAAGGATCCTGGCGCAGAGGTGAACCCGTCGGGCGTCCAGACCCGAGATTCGCCCCAGTCCTCCACCAAGTCCTCCTGCCGTTGCCCGACAGCCATCTCCGACCGCGGCGGCGGTCATAACCTCTCCACGGTCACCACGTCGGCCCTTCAAGAAGACTCTGGTCCTGGAACGCTGAAGCCGAAGCATCTTTCCAGAGGTTACTACGCTCACGACACTCTACTGACCCAGGACTCCCACGCCGCTGGCCGCGTCACCACGAGCCGGTGAAATCTTCTATGAACTGCGCTTCGGGTGCTTCTCCTAACTGTGTATTGGAACGATACTGACACCGCAAGCGATACTTTTGTATTAAGGGCAATTTAGTAATTAGCGTGGTACAACCTATCTCATCTAGACCATTTCCTGTATATCTGTATTATTGTTCTTTTTTTTTTTAAAGAGTGATTTTTGTCTTTAATAGTAAAATGGCTTCGTCTTCTTTCCGTGGGATTAATTCCCAGTGTGTAATTTAATTATTAACCATAAAAAAGTTTAGTCCCCGTCACTCAAAACCGTAACAATCATGCTCTTGCTCTCCCGAAAAAAAACGTTTCGAGCATGTAAAATAAATTAGGCCTACCCCCATTTGTTTTTCGTTATCTTTTTAATACGTCCGTTTTCTATTATGTCTGACGGTATAATGACAAGTCAGATAACGCTTCTTCATTTCTATACATTTTCCGCTTGTTGTCTGGCCATATACAGTCGTCTAATCTGATATTTTAGTACAGCGCTTCCTGTATCTATTAGGCTTATGAAACAAAACAAACAATAATATGTTATGTACCTCATTGAGATAATAATCTTGTGTTCCGACATTATAGAGGTAAACGTTCATACTAATACAGTTTTTTTTTTGTCATTTCGAAAATTCCAGGATCATCATTGCTTGCAGGGAGAAAAACATGGGTCAAATATTGACCAAAGCGCATTGTTACCGTGAAATTTAACCTGCCATGGAGGGGCCAGTGTTCTCGTTTGGCATCCTCAAATTTGCTGCGGAAACTATACTCCTATGCTCTAAATGTTACCGCCGCCCTAATTTTATGGAGACGTAGCCTCAATAAAGGGGACTGGCTTAGTATGTTCTCTTCAAAATACTAGATTATAAAATAGACGTCCAATTGTATTACCGTTTTTTACTAAACTTTATCTGATAACTCCGATGAGCCCCGTCAATTGGGTAGTAACGTCTATGGAGGAAACCCTATAATAGTGTTGTCGGGGGTTATATTTCATCGAACAATGCGAAAAATAATACTAAAAATTCCGGATTAATGTTGTAAGCAAAATTTTTATGCCTGCACAATGTATTGTAAGGAGCTGTTTCTAAACTGTTGTTTCTAAACCAGCATGATACGCACACAAATTCCTAAACCTTTAACAGAGGGCCGGTTTAAAATTATTGGCAAATTTTTCATCACCCATATATAAAGCACTATGTGGCATTGAGGTTCGTTCACCCGAGCTAAACGTAATTGCAATATGTAAAAAAAAAGATATTTTATATATTTGTTTTTTCTCGTCGCCGTCTGAAAGCCTTATATATATATATATATATATATATATTAGCTGAGTTCGAGATGCTGCTTTTTACTTTCTTCTGTCTCTTTAAATTTATCTTAAAAATGCTCCCTTTCATCAGGGTTAAGATATTATGATTAATAGGCACCAACTCACCTGCACTTTGGCATTATTTCGCTATATAGTTCCGAACGGCGATTTAATTCCTTTTTTTTATATCCACATATCTATCATCGCCGTCTAAGTGCGTTCCTTAAGCATACATCACAGCCGGGATTTTTTTTTTTTTTTTTACATTGTGGCCGGTTTTGTGAAGTGGATAAAAAACTGTTGTATATAAAAACAAACTTTGTTAGCTGAGTTTAAGACGCTGTTTGTCACCTCTTTTCTGTCCCTTCTAAGTTATCTTCAAGTTCCTTCCCATTCTCAGATTTTAAACTTCATGACAACTATGCTCACTCTTTTAGGCATGTTTACTAAAGAAAATCTAGATTCGTCAGACGAAATGGCCGATAACAACAAAATACTTTTATTTACATGCAGATTGTTCGCTCCGCAATGCTCTCAATGAAAAAAGAAAAGTAGATTATTCTATGGCTACAGCTGTCAAATAGAGCGTAGTTTTCATATGCACGTGTTAAGTCCGGGAGACGACTATGGAATATAGCGCAAGTTCGGCACTGCGTAATATGTGGGAAACATTGAGCCGCAGCACCAAAATTTCTGGCGCGCCAACTGAGGAGCATCATTTGTCGGGCGCGAGCTGTCCTTGATATCTACACTGCCTTTCAGAGTCCAAGCGATACGTATTTTTTCAAACAAAAATCAAATATTAAAATTTGTCGTATTTTCTATTGGAGCATGGAACCAAGTCAACATCGATAATTCGAAAGGTTTTCACTCCACCTTAACACGAACAAGTTTGAACCTTTTTTTTGAGTGTGTGTGTTTTAACACCGCATCTCTTTGTTGAAGCTAATGCTATGAGGCAGCATACCTGGCATGGGTTCCTTCTTAATGCGAACAGCTAACTTAACTAGACAAAAGACATACACTGATGTTAAAGAGAGTTTCTATTTGGTTACTTAGTTCTTTTTTTTTTTACAATGTATTAGAGTCATATTTTGTCGCGGCAGTAGTGGGTAAATTCAATCAGGTTCAATCTAACTTTACACTGACACAAAATAAAGTGCGGATCTACAGCTACCTCATTCGCCGCGTGGACAAAGCGATATTTGTAAACAGTCGATTCTTGACCCCAACTATTTTGTAGCGACTTTAGCCGTCTTAACTTTAGAGGCTGCTCCGGTGTTTGAGTGCTACCTCGGTTTGACGGTTATAGGTTTGCAATCTTGCACAAAGAAAAACAACAACATATTGATCACTCTTAAGCAAAGCGCCTTTTAAGGCACAACGTCCTACGTTTTGTATACTATACAACCCCCCCCCCCCCCCCCATCCCCCTCCGCATCCCTTGCGTGCTTAAGCAATCCTAGTATTTTCCTAAGCTTTGCATGACGTGGCACTAGTATAAACAGAACACAACATTTATTTTATGACTCCGTAAGTTTGACTCTCGACTGACATTGCATTTTACTAAAGCAGAAGAAACGATGCATTCGTTCCGTCGCAACTTCTTCTGTAATCCTTTGTAGTTGAGGAAATCATACTCGACTTACTTGAGTCCTAACACTGCAAGTACCACGAAACATTGCGACACGGGTTGAAGGCTGCGTAGAAGGGACCAGTTGATTAAATATTACAAATGAATCGTGCTAAAATGCCTCACGGGAAGCCTCAAATCAGAATATGTTTCCTGCAAAAGTGTGAGTCCCTTATTGTACGAATCCTAACTTTGCACTAAAGTTGTTTACGTCTCCAGATCTCCAGTGCTTCTGCAATGAAGTAATGATCACAAGCATGTCGCGACAAGAGTGCGAACATTCACGTTCAACGAAAAATTAATTTGGCTAGATCCTCACAGCCGCCGACACATAACTGGATTCCACACTCGGGCGCAGTCTCGTCGCCTGTGCACGCGTAGATAACTGGGCGCCAAAACACGACGGCATGCAATTTCCTAGACCCAGAAGGGACGACTGTTTCCCGTGCACCGCCCGTGGGAGTGCGGTATGCTGTCCCGCAGTCGGAAATGTTGCAGAACTACCGAAGCTGTTGGAGCTAAATTAACTGCCCGTGTTGCTGCCGTGCTGGCCCGTGCTCGGAAGTTGAGGTAGTTAGAACAAAAATATTGTATTCACTGCCCCTGGTGTAGGCGCAGGCCACCACTCTAAGTGGCGATGTCAACCGGTTAGTTATTTTACGCTGCGATAGTAAATAAGTACACTTTTACCATCTTAACTTTTTGCGTGCAAAGATCTCGACCATGTGCTCTCTCTCTAAAAAAAAAAAAAAAGAAGAAAAATTCGATTAATTTTCTTAGAGACACATGCCCGCCTTTTGTATTACGTATACTCCATAAGATAAAAAATAGTATTGTAGCAGTTATTTGTTCTTTGTCTAGAATTTTAGCATTTTAACATATTTTAGAAATACCTTCGCAGACTGTGCGGGTGCTGGTAGCTCCCCTCTAGATTGATATTTATTATATTTTGATATCGGTTATATTTTTGAAAGCTTGTACACGTTTTTTCTTGTTTTTATAATAAGATTGATATAGTCAAATATATGCTCTTAGTTTGTTACTGAATACGGGAGGTATTAAAATACGGGAACTATATGTTTCCTTGTAGATTATAATTATGATGCACTTTCGGGGGGCAATCAAGGGTCAAACTGGAGTAGAAAAAATCAATTTAAATAATTAATTCAGGATACCTTCATAGACTATCAATTAAAATTTGAGGAGGGTAATGAAATATTAAATAAATCAATTGAGGTAAAGTTTGTGTGTATACAATGTTGGTCTATTTTGTTCGTGGTTTTGTCGAAGACATAAATTAACAACAAAAGGCGAAAATAATTTGTCAAAACAGTTATTGATTTTCAACTGAATAATAATTAAAACCTATCCAAGTAAACACCCAACGCAATAAATCGACATTATTTTCGTTGCAATGCCTTTTTATTTCACGCAGTGAAAATGTAGAGCCAGACATGCACAGATAGGTAGAAGAAATCCAGTCAAAAACTGCATGAGAAAATTACCCAGTTCACAAAACTCGTGAAATACGAAAACTTTATGGCAATGACAATATCACTTATCATAAGCAGATACTAAACATTGAAATGGTATTATTTGCCCATGTACGGCCAACCCTCATCTAAACTGCAATACTTCATTGGTTCTACAAGCTTTGAGCCGGCTTACACCCGAAAATAAGTATTGTCTTAAGTAACGCAAGATGACGGACAATGTAGAATTTATCTTGCCGTATGTTTCGGTTAAGTTTTCAACATCATTTTATTTAAATGTTTTGTTTCTTTCTGCAAGACTTCTCAACCTGCGAAAAACCTTTCCGGTTAAGGAATCTCTCTCTCTCTCTCTCTCTCTCTTCGCTCGTACGATGCTAAAACACATACGTTTAGTTTTTTTTTTATTCTCACTGAGAGTTTAGAACAGGCACGGCATGACTTATAATGCCACTGTTGTTGCCTTGACAATTAGTTCGTCGGCGTTCTTATCGAAAAAATGTCGCCTCTTATTGGTTGAATAGCGATACTACCTTTTCAGAAAGCCGCGATGTTTACCGGTTGTTTAAGCTCCCAATGACAATAAAAGCCTGCTTTCGCTCGTCACAGACCAACCACTAAAGGCCGTGCATGCCTGAAGCCCAAACCTAATGTTGCTGGAACGCTGACAGCCCGTGTTTTCACTCGGAATTTCGAAAACGTCGGTGTCCTCTCCCCTGCCCATCGCGACGCGCGAGGCTGAATGCCGGCTTGAAACAATAGCCGCGGAATATTTTAAACTGGCCATACCTCTATGGAGACCGCCTCTGTTTGCGGAGGGCGGTCTCCATAGATTCCCGTATTTACAGCACACAATGAACGAGCGCCCTTCGATACTGCGAGGCGCCAAACACGAGCTTGCGCTGCCGCGGTTCGGGCTCGCCCGAATCGTCCTCGCGCCATGCGACGCACCTCCGCATTATCAATATGCATGCCGTACTCTGAGGTCTGCGGGTTCACTCTTGTACTGATAATGAACTGCAGTTTTTTTTTATTTTAATTTTGATATAAATTGTGTTTTGTGGTGCTTATTAGTGTTTTGTTGTGCACGTGACTGTTTACTGGAGTGAGTTTTCGCAAGTATACGTACTCGAGTCGACTTGGCGCTCTTCACGCGAGGGTAAAGCAAACCTTTTTTTTTTTTTTTGTCTCGGATTTAATTTTGAAACAGCTGCTTAAAATGTTACGCTTCGAATCGCGGGGCGGGCTATGTAATAATTAGTTACCAGCGCGTGTGCTGCTATAAAACGACGTGAGCGGCATTTAATAATACTTGCAAGAGTGACTTGATATATATACTTTATTGTTCCGACCTCACATCAGCTATTCAGTTCGGATCGTGTCCGCCAGCAAATAAATGTAAACAAAACACTCCGGACAGCTACCGCCATCAATGAGCGACGGCGGCAGTCATGTAACCGGCTTGCCGGTTGTCTGGTTGCCGCTGTCGCTCATAGATGGTGGCAACCTTTCCAGCCTTTCTACTCTGGCTTGCCGACTTGCGGCCAAAAGTTACTTCATTCCCACCATAGTACAGCTTCGCTGGTCTTCCTTCTTCACCAGAATAGAAAGGCTGAAAGCTTTTTTTACAACACGTTTTGTTAATTGCCCCGATTAAAAACTTGTATAGCACCCTCAGTGCATCGTATTTTGACAATTGTAACTCGAATTTTGTAATATCTATTTTGTTTCTTACCAATCTGTAAACATTCTGTTTTGCACCAATACCGAGCCATATTCAATTTCAACAATTCATGCGTGAATTTCAACAATTAATGCGTGAATTGTTAACAATATAAATTCAACACTAATTCAACAATTAATGCGTGAATTGTTAACAATATTCCCGTTATAATTATCAGGCGAAGTTTCTAAGGCACTGACCAATATCTTAGTAGGGTATGATTAGCAGAGCCCTGCCATTATTCTGTGAACAATTTACGTATCGATCAACAAATGTAAACCAAACTATACCAAACTCGAACTCTTAATGGGGCCATATCACAGCTGCGTGAGCTAGCTAGTTTTATTTGCTGGACGTTCTGTGCCATAGCATAATATTCAATGTATTTCACTGTTACTATTCAGCTGTCACACAAAATCAAACCCGACAGCGAAACTACGTACCTATAGGCAACACCGTCAGGAAATATGTTTCCAAACTGTCGGTTGCTGATTGTTTGAGCATGATATTATTCCAAGGAAGTTTGTACCTATAATTGGTAACAGCTTAAAAAGGCGGTAGTTTTCCTGCAGTTGGAACGCAAAAGCGTGCGCAAGCAGTTCCAGCGCCATCTAGATGTGCCCAAGCCAAATCATCCGAGCAATCCAATTCCGGTATTACCTACAGCTAATTCGATTGCCGCAAATACCATCGCTACTTGACCGTTGCGTGTCTGTTTCCGGGTGGTGGGTGCTCTCGGCGCGTGCGGGACAGCGCGCCTCGAGAGCAGGGAAGTGGGAAGGAATAGGGGCCGCTGCGTACCTACGCAAAGATTGGTAGCGAGCTTGCTGCGTTATGTGCGTGTGGTGTATGCGCAGTACGGAGCACGCAATGCAAACGCGCAGGCCTTGCGTCTGTGTTTGCACAAGCAAAAAACCACAACTCTCTAACCTATGGTTTGCACACGCAAAAACCATAACACGTGTGCGATTGCACACGCAAAAACCATAACACGTGTGCGATTGCACACGCAAAAACCATAACTATCTAATAACATGCGTGCTCTCCTGCTGCATAAATGATTCATTAGTGTATACTCAGTTTTACGCTTTCACGTTGTGACCTGTTCGTGATCGAGAGACAGGTTAACCAGTTTGACGGTGACGGGACTTTGCCTTTTTGGTGTAGGATACCAGATTTCGTTGGCCGTCAGGCTGAGGCGTCGATTAGATATGGGGCCTGGACTTCTAGCCTTTTATCGCGCCTTTCACTGGTGTTTGCCGCGTGAGGCGCTTCGCTCGGCGGTTGGCATCAATCATACTAACGTAAATTGAACAGACTAGGGTTTCAAATTTTGATACAAGGGTCGTGTTTGAGACAATACACGTAGTAATCACGCTTTGTTCGTGCATTCTTCGTGTGTGGATCTAAAAAAAAGAAAAACCGTGCTTTTAAAAAAACTTAAGTTTTATTTCGGTAAACCCCCCAAACTTCAATCCTAAAATTATAAAGAAGCTAACTGCCTTGCTTATATTGGTACTGCGAGCCAGCTAGATTCGTTCTTTAATTTCCGTTAATGTCTAGAATATTGAATGTTGAATGCAGAAAATATAAATTTACGTAGGCATCGCTGTTTTCAGCGGCTCTGCACAAGCGCCCATATAATGCACCTGCTTTAATCATCTACCCTCAAAGCAAGTACTCTGGCTATTCGACTTCCACGCGAAGCGTCTGTAAACTTTGGTTGCGGTCTAACAATTTGTTTAATACGCTTACGTCGTCTTTGCCCTTACACTTGCTTCAAACATATTTTTACTACATATTTTCTTTCGTCAGCTTCCAGACGCCATTAGGAGGCTTGGAATCCGGAGTCCAGTGGAATGCATTTTTCTATATAAGAGCACTCGATTATGCAGTGTCATTATCTCGTTTTAATTTTTTGAAGATATTCTTGCGGCATCCTTTTGCAAATTCCTATCATGCGCTCGGGCGTGATGACTGCGTAGAAAATATGCGGCTAGTGTACGTACATTTTTTTTTCGGACATCTCTTTACTGTAATGCTCCTTCAGGAGATGCAGACACTCTAATAATTAAATAAAAATGCAAGACATGAAATTCCTGCTGAACGGTATGCAGCGTCACGTTAATGGTGTCTAGCAGTCTTTTTCTATAGTTATTTTGGAGGTGATATTATGAAAAAAATTTTCCATAATATCACCTAGCCACATTGCCCATGCGGATAGACTAAATCGCCTTCCACTTCCCACAAGTGCTTTTGCCGTGTAGTGCCGCGCTGATGTGTTTATGCTTCGAGGTGTGTACCCGCGAGTATCGTCATCGGCTGCTTCCGCCGAGGCCACCGCCTGAGAACCTGTGGTCTCACGAGTGAGGGAAGCATTTTGGACGGACCTCCAACTAGACATAGGATCTTAGAGAAAGCCCTATGACATTCGTGTCAATGAAATTGGTGTGCAAGGAAAAGGTGTGCTCAGGGCAACTGTTGTATTCCCAGTATTACTTCAAGGTGAGGTCTTGAGTTGCTTCATGAGAGTCATTCCACAGTATCCAAAATAAAGAGTGAACACGGAGCCACGAAATGTTGTATAAACAGGACGAGGGCATTGTGACTGCAGTTCATGAAAGACTTACCTGCCAGGAGCAACAGCGGGAGTCGCGTCCAGTAATATTCATGCCCTTGCCTTTCGCGGGCAGACCCTGGTTAAGGCTTCACGTGGACTATGAAGGACCCTACAGGACCACGTATGTTTTGTTTTTGCAGTTAACGCCTTTTCCAAGTGTATCGCGGTGTTTCCAGTGTCGACGCCGTTTGCAGTGCGCATCATCTTGTGAGTGAAGACAACTTTTGTGAAGCAGTTTCTTGCGGAAATTCTGGTCCCAAATAATAGCCCGGAATTTGCACACGACAAGAGCAAGATGTTTCTGAAGAACACTTCAATCGGACAGATATTTGCGCCACCGTACCATCCGACTTCAGACGGAGCTGCCAATAAAGCTGTTCAGGTGGTGAAAAGGAAAATGGAAAAAGCTGCCACCGGGGACCTTCGTGCGCAATAGCACGCTTGTCACTGACCTACCAGTCGACGCCTCATAAAGTAACGGGATGCTGCACCACCGAGCTTCTGTTGGGACGGAACATGACGGCGGCGATGAACCATCACCCTGACATGAGGGTAACCCTGCGGCTAAAGCAGCTAAAACAAAATATCATATTTGACGAGAAAAGAAAGCTTCGATTACGAAGACAGCCTGGAGGCCACGTGTTTGCCGATAACATTCGTCCAGTCTCACCATGGTTGCCGGCTGTGGTCATTGCGGTGAACACATTTGCGTCGGATCTCCAGCTTGTAGACGGAAGATCCTGGACGCTACATTACGATCGTGTCCGGCCAACAATAACGTTGCCACAGCTACAGCAGAACAGTTTGTCTGGGACATCTACACGCACTCTCGAAGCCCCGATGTTCTAAGCCCCGTTCCTGACATGTCGAAAGCAGCGGGACACAATCATTCACCTGATCTCCCCTCTCCAACACCTGAGCTTCCCTTCCCTGGAGTTGCGCTTAAAATACCGCTGCAACCAGGAGCAATAAAATACCCGGGAGCCTCTACGGCAAGTGCACCCTCTGCTAACTCTTCAAGTCAGAGCACCAGAGTTCGCCGACATGTGCTCCGCAGGTGCTGCTGTTTTGTTATGTTTATATTTTTCTAAGAGTGGTCTCTTAAATTGTTTTAAGGGTAGGTGTGGTGTGATAAGCAGCCACCGCGCGGGTCAATAAAAGCGAGCACCTGAATGAGCCAGTCAGTGATCTGTACGTGCTCAACGTGTCTGGAACTTTTGTGTTCATAATCCCGGCAATGTGCTCGGTGTGGATCAACCATTTTAAGCGAGATATGCAATCTCGTTTCCTTGCTTCCTTCCATCATTTATTTTTTGAATAGATGAATAGTATGCCCCAGGAAATGTCAATTTATACACAAAAACATAATTTTTTTTTTCGGTTTATGCTTTGATCTTAGTACCATCGTGTTCTCAAAATCTGGAATATTTTTCCGCTACTAGCGTCACAATTGAAGAAAGATTCAGCTTTCTGAGATCCGGTGTTTATTTATTGGACCAAAAAAACAAAGTTCTATTTTCACTTGGCCCCTGTATGTATGATATCGTGATGGACGCAGAATATGGTGGCAGTAGTTGAATGATAGTGGTGTAGCAGTGAAGGCGCCCCATTACATTGTGTCTAGGGACTGGGGCCTAAAAGTTTGTCGAGTCTGAAGCCCTCCAGCGGTAGAAGCTTTGACCGGAAGCCCGGTGGCATATTTTGGGGGTTTTGGAAATAACGAAATCGGTACTGGTCTTCACAAAGTGGATAGTGGTCGTCACGTACTTATTCAAAAGGCCTAGCGACAGTGGATAACGCCCACATTGATGGAAGGTACTCGGAGTCGACGATCGCGGCCCTCTCGCCATTTTCATGGCAAGCAGCACGCTCAGCTTTGTAATGGGACGGAACTATACGGCAAATGAGTCTGAGATCAGAGATTTTACTTTGTGGAATGTCACATGGCACTGCATGAAGAACATCGGGACCCTGGGAAGTTGTAACAGAGTGGGTGCAAAATGAAATAAAAATAAAATTATATCTCCGTATAAAAAACAGTCAATTGTTTTTAGAGAAATGACATTCTTTATTCGGACAGGTTACAAACGATAAGGGCCACACCCGGTGTGGAATCAACAGAAAGGTGACGAAACGCACATGTTAAAATAAAAAGAGAAATTTAATCACGCGATAAATATCCGCGCACTGCGAGATCAAGAACATATTATCAAAACGCGAACAAGCGTTCACCACAAAGCACTTCCAAGAACCTTCGGGCATTGTGGCCACGAAGGAGACAAACCGAACACAAATCCACAACACCGCGAAAAAACGTCGCTCCCGGCACAAATGCAGCCGAAAACAACGTTTGTAGGCGCAAATACACGAACGGTCAGGAAAACAAGTCTTAACGGGTAGATCCCAAGTCCAGGAGGATGTCCAAAGGTTCACCTACGCTGGGTTCATGACGGGTCGAAGAGAAAGTCGGCGTCTCGTTGCTCAGCACCGCACTCCCGAAATCGAAAAAATAAACGCACCTCCCGCAGGCGACAGCGCGCCAGCGAATACAAAAGTACCGCCGAAGCCAGAATCACATTCTAAGGTAAAACATACGCCAGCAAGAAACCACGGACGAAGAGCAAATCTCGGAACTCATCTCTCGAAACGAAAACGAAACATACTCATGACAGAAACACCAGAGGATTAGCCGAGTGCCGGCCCGACAGCCACCCGCAATGTAGCTATAGTATTAAAAGTAGCCCTTTTGTAAAGGAACCTGAACCTTGCAGGTAGGCGAGGTTGAAAAACAACGTTCCACGATGAACCTTTCGATGCATCTCGAAAAGCCGTTCCCTTATTTCTCGAGCACAAATAACACCAACGTGAGGGTCAGTCGACATCGAGTGAAACCTGCGACCACGACCAGGATTATATTAATGCTCAAAGTCCCTTAACTACAGAGCTGGCGGACCTCGGTATGTTGATGACGTTCAACAACGTATACGCGGACAAACCGGAAAAACCTCAAATCCCGAAAAGCGCTCAGGATGAGCTTCATTGAAACGCAAAACCTACAAAAGAGGTCACCGAATATCAAAAGAAAATCCGCTGAAAACTACTTCGGCAAATCCAAACTCACGTCATCGCAGGAGGCTCAGAACGCAGGTGAGCGTTTTGACACACGGAAAATTAAAAAGCCAACATAAAATAATGAAATTCACAGCAGTATATTTGGAAAAGCTTGTGGAGTACGTCAGCAGGCAAATTTCGCCACACTGACTGACTACTTTTTTTTTATAAAGTTCACCTGTTCTGGTTTACAGGAAGAGAGAGAGGTGGTGGGACGCGATGCTTTGGTAAACACGTTTTATTGGTTCACGCGCTAGTTTTTAGCCAGCTCCAGATTTACCTAGAGATATTGGCTGAGCAAATCGCTAGCGCATGAATCCATTACGCGTGTTTATTTAAGTGTCTCCCCCTCTCCTACCTCTCCCGCTATAAAACAGGCGATTTTATGTTTATGAAAATACGCCAGACAGAGTAGTGAAATTGACCTGTGGGAGGAGTCTGCAAGCTTTTCCAAATACGCATCTGCGAAAAGCGTGGGAGCTCGGCCCGTGTCACTGAAAAGTATTGTCGACGTTTCTCGGAGACGCTGTTACACAGCAAATTTAGAAGGCGCCAAAATAAAATGCATACTAAAACTATTTGCATGTCCGTTTTCGCGAAATGACTTGGTGCCACTGATGTACTTTGTGGGAAGACAGGTTCCCGTGTTCGGGGTCAGATAATCTAACCCATATGCCCAAGGTGAACGACCAAAACAACGATCCGATTCTTAGCCTACAAAAACGAAAGTGCAGATTTCGTTGGCAGTCAGTCTTGGCGGTTTGCATAGAAACGCGGTATTCCGTGGAACCTCCAATGGGAATACGCTTTTTTAGCAAAAATAATAAAAACGTGTCATCGGTGGAGGGCATGTGGTAACTCGTTGAGATGTTAAGCAGAAAAAGGCAGGCAGTGACGCCCTCTATGGCTCAAGGGTATCAACCACCTTGTGGTAGCTCAAATCCCACCTCGGGCTATCATCGTCGACATCAAAATGTCCTGCAGAATGTGTAATAGGAACAACTAGGACAACAGTCATTTGAGTCCGATAGGGAGAAACCATTATCTTTTCTTAATAAGTAATTCAATTGCCAAGGCTATTGTTTTTCTATTCGCTTTATTTTCTACCGTTTTACTTTTGTCTTTCCACTTTTCTGAGGTTTCACATTTGTTTCTTTTATCACTGCTTGTGGTTGCGCCTTTTTAATTATTCTTGCTGCCGCTAAAAGTGGTCGCTTTTAAGAGCGTCGGTCAGTATATTATCTGTGGCAGTAAGAATACCTACAAATTGAATGGGATATATTCCGTTAAATTGTAACTCAAGTGAAGAATTGTAATAGGGATGTTTTCTTCCAGTCGTGTGATAGCGGCAGTGGTGTTTTGTTGCAATATAACATCATACATGTTCATTGAATAGGTGTATGTAAAACAAAATAAATTGACTCAATTCCGGACACTTTACTGCTCAGTACATTTTGCGTTATATCATTGTATTCTGACCATGCCTTTATTATCTATATTTCCGTATACAGAGTATTTCAAGGAAGACCAGCGCAAACGGTTCCAGGAAAAGTGCACATAGCACAGTAAAAATGTAGATGTTATCTTCATGACCGCCAAAGCGCATATCCACGGAAATCAATACCATTCGGTATTGATTTCCGTAGATATGCGTGGAAATTGAATGGGATATATTCCGTTAAATTGTAACTCAAGTGAAGAATTGTAATAGGGATGTTTTCTTCCAGTCGTATTATAGCGGCAATGGTGCTTTGTTTCAATATAACATCATACATGTTCATTGATTAGGTGTATGTAAAACAAAATAAATTGACTCAATCCGGACACTTTACTGCTCAGTACATTTTGCGTTATATCATTGTATTCTGACCATGCCTTAATTATCTATATTTTCGTATACAGAGTATTTCAAGGAAGACCAGCGCAAACGGTTCCAGGAAAAGTGCACATAGCACAGTAAAAATGTAGATGTTATCTTCATGACCGCCAAAGCGCATATCCACGGAAATCAATACCATTCGGTATTGTTCGGATAATTATTTTTCGCGGAATCTGACTTTTTTAATAATAATAATAATGATAATATTAATATTTTATTGTATGTCAAAATAAACAAATAAAAAATCAGATCTGACAAAGCCTCGTTGGGCTTGTCTGGCGGTGCCTCTCAGTCAGAAGAACGGAACACACAAAACAATATTCGTGGCAAACAAACCCTAGTAAAAAAACTATTTCTAGAACAACTCTTTCCAGTTATTAGGTCAAAACCTCCTCAGAACCTCCTCAAAACCGGTTTCAGCTTGTATTTAGAATTGCCATTCAGAACACTGTAGAAATACATAAAGGTACAAATTCATTCCGGTGATCATCGAAAACCATAAATCGGCTCACTTCACCGAAAAATATAAGGCATACACACAGGAAAACGCTCTGCGATTCAAATGACATTGAAACAACAAGCCTTGACTCCTCGGTTCAACTCCGTCATTGATCAAATACACGGCTGCGCAGGCTTGTGGCGCGGCTTGGGCGCTGGAAGCAGGTCCGTTGAAACGAAGGTGTAGTCTGATATGACTCGATGTGCAGAACCTTGTCCGAATTAATTGTTTTTCGGATTGGTACAAAAGCCAGTAAATACCTTATATCCATCTAGAGAGGATTAATGTAGCAGTTTTTGGCAATATCAGGCTCTTTCCTAACTAAACCATACTTCAAATGTACTTACTGAACCTTTTCAGTACTCCCGAAAGATTAATACCATAACTATCGCAAACGTCATACGTTTTTTAACGCTAGTTGGCATTCACAGATTAGAAATCAGCGCTTACACTCAGCGATATGTTGCTTTTGTATGACTGCTTTGTCCGACATCCTGTGAAAAGCATATTATATACAAAAAAAACGAACCATTTACAAACTGACTGAAGCGGAAAATGTTGCTCGTACGAATTATTATGTGAATATTTATCGGGAATATTTATTTAACCAGCCAATTAATTGAGCCCTCATTTATAGTGTTATAGCAAAACATCCTCCGAACCTGCAATTAAAGAAACTTTTGATAACGTTGTGTATTCAATTAGTGCTCCTACTTTATCTTAGATCTGAGAATCTTGACTTGAGCTCAAATCAAAAGAGGAAAACCCGCTTTACAAGACTTGTCGAAAACAATTAGTTCGTTGCGCGGATATAAAAACAAGTTTAATCAAGTATCATTTCAGTTTTATTTAAATACATTTTCCAAACAAACACTTCAATATATAAGCAAATATAATGTAATTATTTGCGTTTACGTTTCCGCGTCAGATATTAGTAAAAAGCTACTCTCAGAAAATATAAACATTCATAATTGTTTACTCTCATGCCTCTCATCATACGAGTTGTGCACATCGAACAAAAATGTAAACCTATATTTTATTTCATATAGAATTGAAGAATACGCGAAACAAAAAGTATTGATCTATCTGAAATAAAGAAGGCCGAATTGTTCGAGAAACTCTTCTATACTTTTTTTAAGTGGACTCAGTTGGCATATTTCGTAAGTTCTTGCCACCCTAAGAACTGGTAATTTGGGAGGGCTTTTTATTGCACAAACGTTTTTCTAAAGATATCTCTCTCTGTGCCATATCGCAAGAAAGTTATCGTAATGCATTTTATAACAATTTAAGTTGTCTCAAAGCGTGAACTTCACGAAGAATTAGGTGTTACAATGTGTACAGAAGTGGAACTTCGTAATTATTTAATCGAACTAATTTTTTTTCTCAAATTGAGTGAGAGGCCTCAAGAAACCTTTAACTGTTATACTAAACCGTGTATGATCATGAACAGTTCAAATTTAAGTTTCAGAATCCTTTTCCTAAAGAAATACACTCCTTGAAATTGTACGCTTTCATTGTATTCATCACGCTTCTGCATACAATTCTAGATAAATCACAAAACTCACAAAACGCATTCCGAACTTTCTGTTGATTTATTAACTTATTATTTCGTTATATATGTTTCACATGCATGTAATATCAGTAACCCGAATTTGCTTCTGGTTTTGTAAATGCTTGTTTCTTGATATGTTGTGGGGTACATTGTTCACTAAAATGGTGCAAGAAAGTAGTAATTTTACTCCGTACATTATAGTTTAAATTGAAAAGAAGTGCGCCGCGACAAGAATAAACTGTAGCAATATATATATATATATATATATATATATATATATATATATATATATATATATATGCCAAAACTTTGTCATCAATGATGACAATTGAATGATATTACGCATGTATTGTGAAACATAGGCGTTTCGTTCCAAACGTGCAATTTGGTTTCTGAGTTTGATAGATATTTCTTGTACTTTTTATTAGCTATGCGGAGGCAAAAAAAAACAGTCATTATCTTATTTATATACCATTTAGGTATTTGTAGTTCAGTGGCATGTCGACAAGATACGGTTTAGTATATCCAGATATTTAGATAAGCGACGGAAAAATTGCGCGGGCGCCTTATCGCAACCGCTAGCTTTGTACGTGCTCCACGAACACAGAAAAGTCTAACTTGGCATAAGCTTGGCTATCTGAGGTCCTGACTTGGGCCTAATTTGAATGCATTCCGAAAAGTTATTCAGTACTAGGTTGTTTTGAGGGCTCTTATGGATTATCTTTGGCTCGTCACACAATTGATAAAAAAACAGTTGAGCCAAGTATGCCATATTTGAGGCAAACAACCAGCACTAGAATCCTGAGACCGGTACTTGTTTGGTAGTGTAGGTTCAAATTTGCCACATGAGGACCGAACAACCAGAAGTGAATCCTAAATGTGGCACTCGTTTGTTGATTTAAACCCAAAGATGCCAGATGACAGCCAAGTCACCATCAGCAAACGCCAACTTGATTTAGGACCGGAATACCTAAACTGTGGCCAAAGAAGATATATATCGAGTTTGGCTAGACCTGTGCTTCTTTCGGCTTTTAAAGCTTTAAATGTTTATACAAAACAGACTTTTGGCCGAAAGAACTGTAATACTTGGTATAATTTCAGCTTTTTTTTCTACTGTCCCCAAAAAAGAAATTTTCTATCTTTGCAATTGAAAAAAAAAAGACAAACAATGCTGACTACAATAAATATTCGGAGTATCCATAGGAAAGTTTGTAATAACATTTCGATGTCTCCACTTTTATGCATTTTTTTTCTTTTGGAACTTAAGACTAGATGGGGCATGTTTTGAAATCGACATAAATGAATTATATCATTTTCAGGAATATATCTTAGATCAAGTGCTTAAACCATGAGCACTGGGATGGAAAATTAAATACACTTTAGAATGGACAGAAAATAGTGGACGGACGAAGCCTCAGTTGAGAAGCTGCCTGTCCACCATCTTTTGGACCTTCTACGTTATTCTCTAGTTTACTTCTCTGTCTAAGGGTTTACACATCATGATTAATACGCACCATATCTCCTGCACCTCGACATTTTTTTTTTCGCATGTCCTAAATGTTGTGCTCTTTCTGCTTGTTCTCTTTACAGGACGGCTCTATTGAGTTCGAGGAATTTATTCGTGCACTATCAGTGACTTCACGAGGCAGCCTCGACGAAAAGCTAGTCTGTAAGTGGATTCTCATTTTTACTAACAACATAAAGATTTATTACCATTTCAAAAATAATTATTGCGTGCACAATTACTCTTGATAGGTGCGATGGTTTTGCCCAGAAGGGAGTATTTGATAGGGAATTGAATAAAATATTGTACCAATTAGACGGTTTTGAAATAATTGGAACATATAAATAATGTGAACAATAATATACATTCATTTGGAGTGTCTAGTAATTCACTTAAACAAGCTGACACTTTCAAAGCTCGCTTTCTATATTATCGAATTGCAGGCTTGTGTTAGTTGGCTACTTTCGCTTCTAGTTTTCGTGAAATGTGCTTGTTTTAGAACCGAACAAATTAATCCTCCAGCTTTGATTGCTTGGGATGATTCATCATATTCTCCAGCGTTTACCTTAATATGAGGTTTAAAGAAACGTCAGGAGAAATATTGGGATGCCAAACATAATTTAATTAGGAATCGGATAGTTTAGATTCAACTGTACGCGAAAATCGCGCTAATGAATAATTTACTTTTATCTGTTCTTAATTCATGTTTAGTGAACATTAGTCGAGGTATAAGTTTTTTATGAGAAAGCACCCGGGTTAACATGCCTTGATTGTATTTTATGTTATGCTTTGATGCCATTCCTGTGCTGCGTATGAACTCAGTTTCACTAAATATATTAAAGTGGTCAACATTTGCAAACGTTTCGTGCAATTTTTAGGGGCCTTCAAGCTATACGACGTCGACAACGATGGCTTCATCACGAGAGACGAAATGTACAACATTGTGGATGCCATTTACCAAATGCTGGTGAGTCCTTTGTTAATGGTACTTATACAGTCTCCTTCACGCAAATTCCGTAAAAACGTGTGAATTAACACGTTTTTTAAAGCTATGTCAAATAATTGTTCTCGCTGCTAAATGTATTAGTAGCAAGGCATTTGGTTGTATGTCAAGGGTTTGGGGCGTGCATTGAGATGACGATTACGCAAGGACCTACCCCTGAAACGTTATTCACATTCACACAAACGTAATTATTGCAGTTAATAATGCATTATACTTTTATTTAGATGTGAACGGATATTATATCTATAAATAGTATATATTCAGATGACGTACTAAGCAGCGGTAAAGAATAATAATTGTGGACTTTATTTCTGAGTTTATTAATGACAATTTTCACTTGCAGTTTCGCCCAATAAATTCAGGCTTTCTTAATGGCTTCCCAGCAGTCTACTGCGGGTACTTTTATTTAAAGCCATTGCATATGTAGTGACCATTACGCAGAACACGAATATTTTTATTGTATTGTATACCTTGAGGTACGAGAAATTGAAGCTTGAAAGTATTTACAAAAGTTTAGGCATACGTGGGAAGACAATATAACATGGAGCTGGCGCTTGAGCTTGGACGGCGAATAGCTGTCAGTGATGAAAAATGACAAACACATGTAGAACTGGAAACATGTTTAGAAATGTCATCCTGGGAAGGCAACTAAACACAGAAGACTTCGTAAATTCTGCGTCAGTGAGGAAAGTGCGACTGAAAAGAAACAGCGCAGTGTGGCTGGTTCAGGAAGGCATTAAGCAAGTAAGCACGATATTGTAATTTTAGAGAATAGCCATAATTTCGCAATGAGGAACTGTGATGGCGATTGGGAAGCCCATAATTTCTCGCGGAAGAGACGTGCGCTGTTAGCTCCGACTCATATGCTCCAAGATGTTCCACCAATCAACAGCTTTAATAGTATTTAATTGTGATCAATTAAAATGCGTTGTACCCGGACGCGGGCTCCAAGAAACGCATGTCTATTAAAAGGCAAAAACTGTAGTAATATTTTTCTTGAAGACCTGCTATTACATTGAATTTATGTTGAAACTTCGTACCCGGAGTCATCGAGAACCCAATGAATATTTTATTTCTATCTAGATTGAAGCCCACATATAATCGGTGACTATTAATTCAGTCAATATTTCTTTTACTTATTTTCAGTTTTACAAAGAGCTTGACACCACCTTATTGGTGAACTTCCTAATTCCTATCGAACAAATAGGAAGACATTATAACCATATAAGCAAAAACTAAAAGCACTCAAAATATTGCGTGGTAATTGAACACGATGCATGTCATAAAAGTGTCGGGAGTAAAACTCGCCATCATCTGTTTAATATGGTTATATGTTGATTTTAAGCGAGTTATGTGTTCTGCCTGGTTCGAATCGGGAGGCTAAAAAAAGGAACACAGTCTAGTAAAACTCCGAGCAAACGTTTGCAGATGTAGTTGAGCATCAAGGTTAAGTCCACGACACTGCTCACTGCCTCATACAGGAACATCAGATCCCGCACCGGTCTCGCGTTGTGCAATATATCTAACTTCGTTAGTCCGGCAATAATATTCCCTGGCGGATTTTTACTGCCATTCTCGTCCAGCTCGCTTGCACCTTTGCATTATTTGCATCTTAATCATTCCTTAGGTCTGAATATCTTGTCGTATATGAAGTAATGATTTGGTTGAAGGTATCGACAATAGAACACGAAACCTATTTTTTGTCTCTACGCACTCACTTACGCCTAAATGAGTTGATCTGATACCATTCCCAACAGCCGATGCCGTATTCGACTTGAATACGTCCTACACGTGAATAAAAGAGGCGCAAACAACGAAATGGTTACGGAAATCTATGCATAATACGTGTAATAACGCAAAGACCATTGAATGATGGATTCATAACTAAAGTTGCGAGCTGATTGAAATAAATCGTAGCTTACATGTAAAATCATAGATTGCGGATAATTAAAACGGGACTAATCTAATGCACAACCCAAAAAAAAAATATTACGCTTTCTAGAAAACTTCATAACTTTTGTCATCGATTCCTGTTCAGAAAGACCATTCAAAATAAAAACCCGCCGAAATAAAATTTGTAACTTCCTGAAAACGCACACAGTCCTGTACATAATTCACCACAGTAAACAACATAATATCGTACGCAAATAACAGCAAATGCGTATTCTTAATACAGAAAACAATATAATGCGCAAAAATAGATATAATATGTACCAAGCAGCACGCATCAGCCAGAATGGCGATTCGGAATGCACGCTTTTTATTCCCTCGTGCCCCCGTGTCCGTCGTGCCTTTCTCTTCTTCCAGTGGTGCCGTCGTTGGCTAGCTGCTACATCTCCTTTCTCAGAAAAAAAAAAAAAACGAGTTTAGAGATCTGTGTAAGTCTAAATATCGTGGTCATGTCCATATCGTTGTGGTGGCCTTCTATCCCTTGTTCCTCTGCGAAGCAGCGGGCGCGGCTCGAACTCAACTTGGCCATCGTTTACTGGCTCTGTAGCCTCGGAGGTCGTCTTTTGGGGGGATTGTGCCACTGGTCTTAAGTGTTCGCGTGTCCTCCGAAGCACTTGGCCTTCCGGGGTCTGAATGTTGTGGGATCTTGATGTAGAATGGCCCACTACTATGGCAGGTGACCACGTAGGCTTGAGGCTGTTGTAGACGGTAGTTTTAGAATCTGTTTCGATATCTGCTAGTGCTCGAGAGGACTTGTCATAGCTAGCCTTCTGTTGTTGCCTTATTTTTGTGAGGCGTTGTGTGACGGCTTTGGGCGGCACGATAACAGGTAGATAATGTTCAAGCCTGGCGGGCAACAGCGTTCTTGTATGCCGGCTCATCAGTCTTTGTACTGGTGATTGGAGGACCTCGTCTCGTGGAGTGTTGCGCCATTCAAGAAGTGCATAGTAAAACTCTTCCGTGTTCGTACTTTTTCTCAGCAATTGTTTCGCCTGTCTCACGGCTCGTTCGGCCATGCCATTTGATCGGGCATGGTAAGGGCTTGAAGTTACTTGCTCGATCTTCAAGTTTTTCAGGAACTGTTTGAAGTCGTGGCTCCCAAACGGCGGGCCATTATCACTTAGAAGTTTCGAAGGGAGTCCGTGTGTTGCGAAGGCCTTCAAGCAAACCTCTTTAACTTTGGAAGCTGTGGTGGTTTTCATTTCTTCAACCTCGAAGTAAAATGAGTAGAAGTCCACCATGATTATGAAATCTCGTCCTTCATGAGTAAAGAAATCCACACTAACATACTGCCATGACAGTGCTGGCACCGCATGACTCAAGAGTGACATCTTGACATTTCTTGGCTTGTACTTTTGACATATGCTGCAGTTGTCGTACTTGCCCTCGATGTCAGCGTTGATTCCTGGCCAAAACAGGATATCTCGAGCTCTTCTTTACATCTTCCCCTTGCCTGCGTGTGCTGCGTGCAGCAGGTTGATGATCTTTTGCCTAATAGCTGTAGGTATGACTAGCTTGTTGGATCGGAGTACAAGCCCATCTTCTTCATGGATTTCCTCCCGGTATGACCAAAAAGGCCTTCCAAGTTGCGGCACTTGGTCCTTTCTCTTCCGGCCATGCAGTCCGCGCATACTGACGCAGCAGTTGCAGTTGTGCGTCAGTTTCGGTTGCCTCTCGGATTTCTTGAAGGCGGTCTTGAGTAACTGATATGTGCTCTAGCGCGTTTACTTGGAACTTTTCCTCTTCTTCCAGTGTTTCCTTAGCGGGAAAACGTGAAAGTGCGTCTGCTAGCAGCAGTTCTTTCCCAGGTATATGCTTCAGTTGCAACGAGTATTTCTCGAGAGCCATCTTCATTCGTTGTAGTCTCATCGGACACTGATGCAGTGGTTTGGTGAAAATAGCTTGCAAGGGCTTGTGATCCGATTCTACTGTTACACACGGCTGTCCGAATATGTAATGGTGAAACTTGGTACATCCGTGAACAATAGCAAGCAACTCCTTCTCAATCTGCGCATACTTTGTCTGTGCTTCTGTCAGGGATCTCGACGAATACGCTAGTGGCTTTCCTTCCTGGGTGATAACGGCTCCCACGCCGTATTAAATTGCGTCGACTGAGAGCGTTATGGGCTTTCCTGGTGTGTAATATGCCAACACTGGTGCTTTTGTCAGGGCATCCCGCAGGTCTTCAAAGCTTCTTTGCTGTTGTTCTGTCTATACCCAGCTCTCCTTCTTTAGCAGTTCCCGCAGTGGTGCTGCTCGCTCAGAAAGTCGTGGTATGAAGTTAGAGAGGTATGTGATCATTCCAAGGAATGTTCGAAGTTCCTTGGGATCTCTAGGTACTTTCACTTCCAGGATGTCTTGGATCCTGTCTAGATCCACGGTGATGCCGTCCCCGGTTAGTACTTGCCTGAGATAACGAACTTCTGTCTTGCCAAATTGACACTTTTTTGGGTTGAGTCGTAGGTTCACATTTCGACAGCGTTGGAGCAGGCGCCTAATGGTTTCATCGTGCTCTTGCTGGGTTTTATCCCAGACTGGTATATCGCCCATCACAACTGCTATTCCGGGGAGGTCTTCCAAAATCTCGTTCATGACGCGCTGAAAAACTTCAGGAGCTGTGCTTATCCCAAAGGGCATCCTTTTGAACCTGTACCTCCCATAGGGAGTACTCATTGTGCACAACTTCGAACTCTCTTCGTCAAGTTCTATTTGCCAAAACCCAGAAGATGTGTCCAGAGCCGAAAACACTTTCGCTCCGGCAATTCGGGTGGCGATGTCATCCATTGTCGTAATTGGGTAGTGTTCTCTTCTCAGAACTTTGTTCAAGTCTACTGGATCCATGCAGATGCGCACTTTTTCTTTCTTTGCGACAACTACCATGAAGCTGGACCATTCGGTCGGCTCCTTGACTTTCGTGATTACCCCTTCGTTCTCCATTCTATGTAGCCCGAGCTTTACCTTCTCCTGGAGAGCCACCGGTACCTTCCTTGCTGGGCGTACAACACCTTTTGTACCAGGGTTTACTTTTATGTTGTATGTAAAGCCCCTGATTTTTCCCAGTCCATGGAAGACATATGCATATGATCCCGTAGGATCACTCAAGCTTGTAGCTGTTTCCTTTGTCGCATCGTTGGGTCCTTCTGTGACTGTAGCTATGCGTCTGAGCAATCCGATCCTCTCACTCTGTTCTCCCGCCAGTGTCACTGGTACATCATCATTGACCACAAAGAACTCCTCTTGGGTCGTTGAGGCTCCAGTTGACACTTGAACAAATTCGTGGTACGTTAGGTTTATAGCTGGCTTCATGTGCTGCTCAAACTTGCCCTTCAGAACTTGTATATTCTCTCTGTCGGCCTCGTTTTCGAATGTGAAGGTGCTGTAAATCCGCCTACCTACCTCTCCGATGCAGACGAGGAGCGTTGCTGCTTGAACATTGCTTGGCTGGTCCTTCAGGTGCGTTGCCACCGCAAAAAGTTCAAATTTCGTGATCCACGTTTTCCATGTATTCCAAGGCTCGCCGGTTGGGTCTAGCTGCTTCGGCGGGGGCCACAGACAGGTCATGATGCTCGCTGTCTGCTCTCGTGGGCGTCCTTCGCGGTCTTCGGTCGCGTTGCCACTGTTGTCAGTTCTGGCTTCCAGCATAGGCTGGTCACTTACGTGCCTCGCTCATGATAAGTTTAGCCGCTGCCACAATGCACGAAGCAGCACGCATCAGCCAGAATGGCGATTCGGAATGCACGCTTTTTATTCCCTCGAGCCCCCGTGTCCGTGTGTCTTTCTCTTCTTCCAGTGGTGCCATCGTTGGCTAGCTGCTACATAATAGAGGGCCAAGGTTCTTGCCTTGGCGAACACCAGAAGTACAACATGAGCAGAAAAGGGACTGCACACGTGAAAAGTTCACTCGTTGGGAAAAATAACTATTAAATAATCGACATTACATAGGAGATCTTTCGCAGACGCAACGTTTACTCAAAATGTTTTATGATTAACTTGATCAAATGTTTGGTAATATGGAAGTACACATCTGCTTGTTCTCCGCTATGCAGAAATGGCATGGCATGACTCCAGAATGAGCATAGTTTAGTTTCCGCGGAGCGGCTTTTCATAGAATCATGGTGCTAAGGATAAATTGTCCGAGAAAAATGTGCATAAAGGTGGGCGTGCAATATTATTTCAAGCACGTTAGTTAGGCTCTAGGGAAAACAGACGGACTTTTATTTGTTAACAACAAAACAATTACCCCCTTTATACAACAGAACAAAAAACGAGCATTTCCATGTGGTAGGAAAAATTTCAGATTCATGTGACAACTTAAATATGTGAAGCAACACTTGACATGGCAATTGAACACAACACTTCTATATAAAACTAGTAATTACATCCTCTTTCGATAAGAAATTCGGTTTCAATGTTAATGGCCTTCATTATTTCGCTTTTATTTAATGGGACGACGGTAAAAGAAATCGTGCAATTACTATCCGATCTTTGAAAAACGTTTTCCGCATTTCAGCAAGATCCAAAATAACACGCAAGAGTTTCGCAACATCTAGGAGGTTCGAAAAGAAGTCGTTGTCATCTCGCAAGGGGCTATCGCAGCAGTGTTTGATTACATATTTAAAAATATGCAAGAAACACATAATTCGACGCTTCCACGAGAGCTTTTGCTGTGAAAGGCAAAAAAAGATTATGCACAACGTTTGGGGGTCAGCAAAGGAGTACAAACGAAAACGGTCGTAGTCCATAGCAGGTGCGTACCTAACCTTTGGGACGCTAAATGCCTGCGTTTTTGTTTTACATATCCAGATGGCGAATGTCGTTTGCACGTATGAGGTCGACCGGAAAATAAGCAGTCATCTAGTTGAAACAATTTGGGGGGCCAGTCACCTTCTCTTGCAACCAATGTTTTTCGTAGAAACCTTTCTTTACTGGAGTGAAAAATACAAAAAAAAAGTTGGCCGCACTCACAGAATGCAATATGTTCAACAGGGTACACGATGTCGCTTTCATGCCATGGTTTACTACACACGCGAGAGGTGCTCGAGCCAAAATTGATAATTTTCAACTTGATTACGGATTACTGATATAGTTTTCTCTCATTGGGATATTAATATAAATTACACGCCGTGTTCACTATGGTATGTGTTCTATAGGTGTAAAATGGTGTATGTTCTCTTTTCACTATAGTTTTGTTTACTGAGGTAGCGAACAGTTAACGGCCATGGGTCTGTTTCGACCCATCAGACACGAAACGGTTTGCTCAGTGAAACTGCGCGTGCCACCTCACCAAGCTATACTCAAATGTCCTACCCAAATAATAATGCTCCTAACAAACTTAACACGTGAGACAGGTTTAGCCGAATTACCGAAACAACGCATGAAACCAGCTGACGATTTTAGGAATGTGCGCCTCATATACAGGCCTCTTTTACCTGCTACGTCACAAACGATGATATTATCTGTAGAAGATACCACTCCAGTTTGCGCATACCACGAATAGCCTCGACCTTCGATGTTCCCGTACTCCGGTCGCTTCTGTTTTAAATTTCTGGTCACTAATACAACCATAATATCCCGGGAGAGTTTTTAGCTGTCTTCCGTCTGGTGCCCTTATGTTGACACATGTTGTGTTTTGATTCAACATGCAATATTGGGGTTCTTGAAAATCGAGTCAACCCTTTCTCATCACAAAGCAACTGTCGAGTGCTAGAAATTTGAAGACGCCGGATTTACCATTGCCCTGTGAACTTGGCGTGTTCCGAATAATTTTTGTACTTTGAATTATTCTGATGGTTGAAATCCATATGATGTTGTCAAGGCCATGCGATGCCAAGCACATATACAAGAGAATAATACTACTTTCTTTGCGAAATAAACGTTTTAATGTTCATTCGTTTAATACTGTCTCTAGGAAGTCCTCTGTTTTTCTAAAATAACATTTTAACATATGTCGTGCAGAATTTGGGCAGAAAATAACATGAACTTGATCAAACACGCACAGGGTCTGTGCTTAAAACCACGTAAACGCACACACTGAAACCTTATGAGCCGCGTTCGTGCTGAGGTCGAAACGACGGATATATACTGGAAACGCCAATAAGGAATACTGCGAATGCTAAGCCGACGTAATAATGAGTAAAGCTAGAAGCTATTTCACTTGGACGTTTCAGGCGTAGGCTACAGGACGTCGCTGTGCCCTTTGCGCGAATTACTATTTAGTGTTGATGTGCCGAATTTCCTGCCGAATAGAAAATTCGGCACGGAATCTTGGGATTCGGCAAAGCCGAAGTTTTGCCGAAGTTTTCTTAAGATTCGGCAAAGATTCGGCAAACATACCTTGTTTTTATACACAGCTGCCAGAAAGATCACTCCGATAAGAATCCGCACCCTAGAAACGCGTCTTCGTTGAGCGTTTGATTCCTTGAAATGCCGCACCTAGAACATTTTATGCATAGATTCAGTGGGTTTACAGTATGCTCAGTAGGTTTTTAATTGAAAAGATACGTTTATATTCCCTATTTAAAAACTTGATTTGTAAAGTTTAGGCAATTATGTTTAGCAACGTTTAGCTAACGGGGTTTCGAGGAAAGATGGTCCACAACATTACGCTTCCAATTTCATTATACTCGATAATGTTTCGATGACTGCGGAAGTACCGAATGGAACATGAATATTGCACGCCAGATAGCCGATTTAAAAGACCTGGAATCGTACAGTTCTGATGTAAGCGATCAACATGTATAGCTAGTTCCCGTGTGGATACTCTCCGTTGATATATGTCGTTTACTTTTTACTGCCTTGGAGATCTGATGTTCACACACACACTTGTTCACACACTTGTGGCTTACTAGGACCGGGGAGGCTAAAATCCGGTTTTAAGCCTTTCGTGTCGGCTTACAACCAGCAGCGCAGCTGGTTGTAAGCCGTCACAGGAGGCTTAAATAGCGGTCGTGTCGAAGCCGTTTGTAGTCAAACGCAAGTATGTAAACGTGCCTTAAACGAGGAAACCATTACAAGCTATTCAGTAGCGTTGAACTTGTTGATTTATTTTGTTTTTCAGGGGAATCAAACGAAAGAGTCCGAACAAGAGGAATCTCCTCAAGAGAGAGTTGACAAGATATTCGACCAGTTGGACAAGGTAAGACAATTTTATGGTGTGGAGCTTTTGCAAGCTATGAATTTGTTTTAAAATATCCCTCAATATATCAGTCATGTCTGATAGTGTGAATCCAGGCAGTGCTTCTGGCGGTGTAGCTTGAATCCAGGCAGTGCTTCTGGCGGTGTAGTGTAGTTTGAATCTTAAACATTCATTTAGAGAAATGCACCGCATACTGGCGTTAAATAAGCAGCGAAAATTATATTATTGAAACTTTTTTGTGTGTACCGTCCTTTGACTAGTGCGGTCTGTTATATAGAAAATATGGTAGCTTCAATGGATCCTAAGCTCTAAAGCCAGTCGTACATATGGACGCCTGCACGTAAGAAGATCAAACTTTCACCAAACGTCCATTGAACAAGTCATTTTTGCAATGCATAAATTCAAGGCGCAACTCTCTTCCGATAAAAACTGAGAGCAACAAAATTGCCAAAGCCAAGCTATGGGCGCGTACGGAAAAGATTTAATTAGCGACGCTATAAACTTGTGACACCATCTCCCGATATGCGTAACGAGCAGACGACGCACTCCGTTGCCTGCTCGATGCTCCTACCGGGAAACAATGCCACACATGCCAAGCGCGTCGTTAATTTGGTTGTCTGCGTACGTTACCTTTGGTAATTTTGGTGATCTTCGTTTTTCACAGAAAGATAACTACTCATTGAGACTATACAATTTAAAACTGACCTGCCCAATACACATTCGATTAAGGTTTGAGCTTCTTACTTGGAGGCAGCGTTTTTCGAGCTTGTTTTACTGCGTCTAATCAGCTGGAGTAAGCCCATCACTTTCTCTGGAAACAATAGGTTAAAACTTTTTTTTTTCTTGTAGTTCATGCAACGGGTTTGCAGTTTATGCATCCTCAATCCGAACGAAACGAGTGATACCGATACTCAATAACATTACGAAGATGGTAAAACACGAGTTGTCTAAAATTGTTTCAAAGTTGAAACTATTCACAATATTTTTTTGACAAAACCTGCGTCCTGGATATCGGACGCAGTTTTTGAATTTACAATTTTTTGGACTGAACCCAAGATTACTGCGCTCCGTTGAGTCATCTCCATGAGCAATAGTTATTTAAGGAATACGCTATTTCTATTCATGTAAACTTTCCAGAAGGAGGGGCGGTCTTATTTTCTATATTAAGATCAATTCAGGCGCGTATCTCGCCGCACAATTCGGGTATATTTTTCATATTTTGGTTAAACGAAGGAATAAAACGGAGGGATGGGCGATTAATAGGGAAGCATAAAGTAATGAGAAGATTATAAATTGATGATTGAGTTATTAGGTAAAGACTAAATGAAACGTTTCAGTATATTCGGGAGAAACCTGCTTGCATATAAAGAAAAAAATCTAAATTCATAAATGTTTATCTAATAATAACATGCAGAAACCGTTTCTGGCATTCTGCAATATGTTTATCGCGAATATCGGTTTCTAGAATGTATACAAATTATAATGATTCTTCCACCAGGACGTCGAAAAAACACGTTGTTGGTTTGGCAAGTTGATCATCATCCATAAGCTTTTGCAGGCAATATCTGAGTAATTGTACATATAAAAAAAAAACTTGTATATAATAAGAAATATTTTGTATAATAATGTATACACTTTTATAAACTAAGAAACACCTTTTCTAGAATGAACATCTCACAAGCTCAGGCTCAATGCTACTGTATTATAATAAGTTTTCGCATAAATTTCGAACTGAGCGAACAGGTATCTATGTACTCCGGTTTCTGCAACGCCTCCCCGAGTTGTGTGTTTACCGCGTCCAAGAAGTGGTGCCTCGATTTCTGTCAAAAGGCGTCATAGAGGTATCATGTCACAGGACGTTGTCCTCCGATGTCGCAGCAGCGATGGCGGATATAGGAGACGTCTCTTTTGCTTAATGTCACCCTCCAACTTGGCTGCTTACTTAAGCTTCAGCAGCAAGAAGTTGGAACTAAGTGACAACAGCGACCCTTTTTGAATAAACCACCTGAATCGCGACATCCTACGGCATAGCACTCCCATTTTTGTGACGTCAATTGTTGCCACTTCGGACCAATTCGGGACACATGCATGGAAAATATAGGACGCTAAACACATCAGGTGGAGACGTGCTTGGGGCACCGTCCTATGTGCAATAGTCTTTAAACCTCATGCCTCCAGTCGATTTCCAAATGTTGATCTATCTATAGCTATTTAAATTGGTCACTGCCGCATAACATGCCTTCTCTCTAAAAAAAAAAAAAAAAAAAGCTGGTTCGGAGATTTCCGTTGACAAGTTCTCCCCTTTCTATCCTTCGATACCGGAACTGAAAAATCAAATTGCCTTGGAAGCGCTGACCATGTGTGACGCTTGTAGAACTGACGGTTTCATGACGCACAAATCGTCATTATCTCATATCTGCACTACGGCTGTCAGGGTGCGGCTGGAGGTATGCGAGCTCGCTGGGAGTATATTTGGCGCTCTCGTTTTTAATGCGTCATCCGCCTCGGAGATTCACTCACGACTGTTTGTCGGCGGCGACATATGAGATTATGAGGATTTGTACCTCACGAAACCATCACTTCTACAAGCGTCCCGAGGTCAGCGCTTTCCGCGCACTTGAAACTTTCAGTTTCGAAAACAGAGGATAAGAAGGGGAGAAAGTGTCAACAAATACTTCTAAATCATTTTTTTTTATTGCGTAATTTGATTTACCTTCCACGACGGCGGTTCTAAAAATTACATTTGTAACATATCCAATAAAACAAAACAAAAATAGTTTAAAATGTAGTGAACACGTTTTAGTAAATTATTCAACAGTCTGTAGGGTTGTTACCCCTCAAACGTCCCCCGAGCTCAAAAAAAAAATAGTGAAAACGACATTCACGTAGTAGTAAAAAAAACATTTTTAAAAATCTTGTTTAGAAAAAATCTTCCTTCCTGTATAAAACTATTGGGCGAAATGCTCATGCATTTCTTCGAAAATCAGTGTGGCGGGAGCAGAAACTTCGAACAATTATTTTTTTTGTGGATGTTGCATTCCACAGTAGTAGACATTTAAAAAAAGTCGCAATATTAAATATTTTTTTAACCTATACAAATGCTTAACCCTATAATCCCCTCCCCTACGATTTCCAACAACACAAGAAGTATGTTACAGAAGTTGCTCTTAAGTATATATGCAAACAGTTTTTTTGTTTTTTTTTAATTTAGCAGATTTGTCTAAACAAAAGTGAAAGTTACACTTATGTGGTTTGTGCAGGTGCGTTTAAAGGGCAACTCCGCTTCATTTTTGGTTTTGAAAAAAACAATGCAGTCCTCTTCAGTATCGCCTAGGAAAAGCACACGTCAAATATTACGACGCAGTTCGGTCTAAATGTTTCTTAAACGGTCCGGCAAACTTTGCAACTTGCCAAGTTGCCGAAATGGCTGACTCGAGCGGGCGAATTCAGGCGCAACCAACAGCGCAGTCAAGGGTACGACATGGGCGGAGCCAACATTGAGCTAAACGACATCATCATGGCCCCCTTTTGCTTGTTTTTACTTCTCCGGGCGAGCGTAGCGCATGACGTCAGCAACGTTGCCTCTCGGCGCTCAGCGGTGTCCACGTGATTGGCGTAACGCGCCTGCGAAGCGCGTTTCTTGGGAGCCGTCCGGCCGCCCGCGTGGTCCCGCCGTTAGCGCCGTCTTCCGCGTCACAACCACCGTCGTCGTCTCACCGTTTGTGATCATTGTCTCTCGAAGTTTCGTCCACACTACGGACACTACGTGCGCAGACTTATGCCGCACTTGTGCAGACGTCGTCGAATTCCGTAGACACCAAAACGTGGCGAAGAGTGCAGTGCAGACGACACCCGCGCCTGCCACACGCCCGCCCCAATCCCACCCGTCGTTGGGCCGAGGATCACGTGCCATCTCGTACCACGTGATGGCCATCTACTTGGCGGCCCGAGGCCAATGTTGCCGGACGGAGCCGAAGTTTCGGTTTCGATTTCCGCTCGTGTTTAAAATTAGATTTAAAAATATATATCCGATTTTTCGTGAAGCAAACGACGTAGTGTCTTTTACTAGGGGTTTTTAATTCGAAATCACTCCCCTTTAATGGCCAGTGGAACATAATATAGGGGGCTAATCGTAACGATTAGTCGACAAACTTATTAAAATTCGTTAATTAACCCTTTCATTAATGAAAATAGAGATATAGTTCAAATTATAATCTTACTCAGCAATATCGAAAACTACTAAATCAAAATCCTTTTAGGCAGAAATAACGCAGAGGAGGCATTTTACGGCATTCTGTAGAAACGCTTTATTTGGACGCGTTTCTAGGTTTTGGTTACTTATCGTACCGCATCCCTGATTCTGCGGTCCTGCTCCCCAGTGGCTGAGAAGCGCAACGCACGGACGCCCTACTTCCCCCGATTCTACGAGGGAGCCGAGGGGGTGGCTTTGCGCCGTGACCGCCAGGGAGCAGGACCGCGGCCGCAAAAATGCTCTTCGATAAGAAACCGAAACCTATAAACGCCTCCAAACTGGGCGCTTTTTCAGAACGCCGTAAAATTATGCCCTGTCTTATATCTTCATAAAAGGAGTTGATTTAATTGTTTTCGATGACGTTTAGCAAGTTCATAATTGGAACCATATGTCTATTTTCATTAATTAAAAAGTTTATTAACGAATTTATTTAATGAGCCGCCTGACCGCGACGATTAGCCACCCCAACACTACGTCCCCCTGGCAGTATAATTCACCTGCAGAAACCGCATAAGTGTAACTTTAACGGCTTTGTTTGAACAAATTTGTTAAGTTAAAAAAAGGTATATATTACGTTCTTTTTAGTCGATCGACATCTGTTTTTAACCATTCGAGATGACCGCAGTGGGACCGCAGGCTTAAGATCAACTCTTCGTGCAATTATAATATTTCCGCCATTCACCGTTTATAATGAACGTTGAAAAATAATGTCGCTTGTTCTTTTACTTTTTTTTCTTCTTTTTTTCAGAACCACGACAACCGCTTGACGCTCGAAGAGTTCCGCGAAGGCTCCAAGCAGGACCCAAAGATCGTGCAGGCGCTATCTCTTTACGCTCCTTGACACAACCTCACGGCCAGTCAGTCAATGTTGGTCCAGCCTCCCACGTTCGAGCTTAACTACTCCCATATCCCGCCCATCTACTAGCGCTGACACCTTCTCCTACGCACGTCTACCCACGTCCCCTTGATACCAAGGCCGCAGAGCTAGATTTTCTACGTCACCTACAAAGGGCAAACGCGGGGCACAAATTAGAAATGAGTGCAGCGTCAGTGAACGATTAGAATGTGTCTTCATAATTTCACCCAAGTATCATCTGAACACTGACCACCATTCGTATCCAATCTCTGCCCAGCGCTCGCCAGTTCTGGGTAATGCAGAAAATACAGCCCTGCGACCTTGATATGCAAGAATAATTGTTTCTTCCCCTACCCTAATCTTTTCACACCCTACTTCCTCCTTTGTTTTCTTAGGGTATGGGTGTATACTCTTTCTGTACCAATGATGATGTGTCTGTGGCACGCTCGTTGACGTGAAGTTTTTCTGCTCTCTAATGTTGACGTAAGCGCGAGAAGGCGTGCGGTTTTGAAAGCTATGCAACTTGAGCGTCTGACATTCACCGTACTACTCGAGACAGCTGAACTAACGTTTTGCAGAACCAGTTGTGCATTCTCCCCAGTGGGAGGACGCGCCAAGATTTGTATCCTGCAAGCGACGTATACAAACGTGTCAAAGATTGGAAGCTAGAATTTATAGGCTACTTTAAATTAAAAAGGAGACGGATATTACCTACATTGCTTAACTAAGGTAAGTTTAATGACGTCGAAAAATTAAGTCACCTTGTGTGCGGGGCTATAATATATTTTGTAAGGCTTTATCAGATAATATAAATTACCTCGCAGCATTCCGTGTCACAGAGATTAAAGTAGTGAATTACACCTATAATGACATGATAATCGAAGTGAGCGCAATACATCTATGAGAATAAATAATAAATATGATAATAATGTAATAGGTGGGTTATGAGCAAAGCAGACTGTAAATAGAAGTCAAATTTACGTTTGCGTATGGTAAAATTATCCATACCTAAATTATGGTCCAAGTGCTACCCGTTGGCTTCAGTTGTCTTTCTTTTGGGGAAATTCAAAGTTAATCCCAGGCTTGCTTTATTTCTAAGGCAAATTTGATATTTATATGTGCAAACCTAAAAAAAACGAGGTTACTGGAGTTTATACGCGTTCCAATTAAAATAATAGTATTTTTATTACTCCGCGTCAACAAAGAGAATCTAAATGCCGGATACGTGTACTTTCATTTTCATTGTGTACTTAAACACAAATTACTGCTCACCATATCTTCTGATCGCCTCCACAAAACATACAGATCTCCCAGCCTTTGTCTACAGCCTGTGTGGCAACACTACCAGATAAACTTCTGCTGGCTCCCTTTCCTCGACTGCGGCAGAAATTGCTGACGTCATGCCTGCGTGCGGACAGATTCCCCAAACGTATTTCTGAATTTCTTTTTCCTACCCTTCCCCTCCTTTTCTATAAGAAGCTCTTTTTCCAGTAGCGCGAACGGTTCCAAAAAATGGCTGGAACAAACGACGCAGAAACAAACTGTGGACCAACAACACTCTTAAAGCACTATACAAAGCAATCTTGACTGACTGGCTGTTGAAGTGACAGTGTAAAGCTGCTAGCCAGAGAAATGAATGTTCCCGGAGGGCAGTGCTTCGGAGAAACAGCAAGGGAAAGGCACGAACTTCTGGTGGCCTGCTTTTCACCGGTGTGTGCACAATGTACATACGAGCGAGCGGACGGAACTCTTCGCTGTCCGGACCCAAGACGCCATGGTCTACGCTTGCCTGCAATCGAAAAGCGACCATCGTCTGTCAGAGTTGCCAACCGATTGTGAATACTTTCTAGATTTTGTAGGGTCATCGCGTGTTTTTTTTTTTTTTTTTTGAGGGGGCGTCTGGTGCTAGAGTCTGGAAATCTGAAAATCGGTAACGATATTTTCGTTAGCAAACCCTTTTATAGTTGTGAAAGAACCCAAGAGTCTGCTTCATACAGTAAGTCAAGAGAACTGAGAAGTGTATTTCTGCTCAGTGTTTTGTTGCGTGTTTAAAATTTATTTTCCTTAAACTCGGTTGCAAAACGATTTTCTCCAATTATATTTAGTATGTTTGTTTTCAGATAAGTGTACAAGATTTGATACAATGTATTTATGTATTTGCATACAAGCAAACTGATTGTATGTGCACTATACTTTGACAATATTTGTTATTACTTATTTTCTCAACTCATATATGCGTTCATCCGAAAATGTTATTACTTCTTTCAAGCAAGACTACCTTTATTTTTATTGCATCATATCTACTTGGCTTAGGCGTGCACGCTTTTTGTTTACTGATATTAATGTAAAGATTTCTCAGCGTGCATTTGTAAAATCCACGGCGTCTTTTCAATGCTTAACTTTCAAATGAATTTGAATTTGTGTTTTAGCATTACTGGTGACTTAGTCAAGCCATATAAATTTCTTATCCAAAACTGAACACAATTTACTGCATGTATAATAGTTGTACGGAGCAGAACTTCGGTGATTTCAACTTTTAATTTATTCTAATTAAGGACATAGACTTAACTGTAGTATTGTAATTACGCGGATACTGCACGTCTTTTTAATAGACATCCCTCGCAATAATGACCTATTGTACTTAACACAGTGTAATGAGAAGCTTCTATATTTTAGATGGTGCCACCATCCCATGCCATATCTTGGGTTGATTATTTCAGTCCAAGCCAAATGCATTTCAAACGAACGAGTTCCTGGTATCGACACGAAAGACACGAGCGAAAGAAATACACGCCGCCACGCGAGGAAATTGTTTCTAAAACTGACATTTTTGGGATTGCTAAAAGGCCCGAAGAAATATCGCAGGTTCCAGATTGAGTTATCAATACAAAAGAGCAGTCTGGTGAGGCCGCCGTTCAATAAAGAGAGAAGAGTGATTCACTAAAGCTATGTTTCACGAAGTTCGAAATCGGTTATTCAATTTCACAAGAATGTTGACTATCAGATCAAGAAATGACGAGCGGTTGCGTACGCAATACAGCGTTACGTCAATTTGCAACATATTGGTTTGTGCTATTAACAAAAGTTTTAGATTCGAAAGTAAATGTCAATTAAACGCAGCCAGTAAAAACTCTTTTAGGAATTTTCGGATCCGAGTTTCGTACGCTCGGTAACCCCCGAATTTTAAGATTGCGCAAATGTTTCCCATTTAAAATATCCAAAGCACTTACAATAAGCAAAGTAGGTGGTTATCGTACAAAATCTGGAAAAAGAACGACACAAACACATGTTTTGTTTCTTGTGCGTTATGACCGTTTGGGTATGTACCTTACTTGGCAATTTCAATTACATTTATAAAGATTGCGACGGTAGCTATTTTGTCTTGGTGAGATGTCGGCGGTAAGATCGAAGAAAAGTGCTAACTAGTATGTAAATGATCCAGTAATTTGTTCTACAGACAAGATTACCAAGAGTGCAGACGTTCACATTAAAAGTAAGTCTAAATTGCGAATTGCTTACATTAAGAATGGCAAATTGTTAATATCAAATTGAAATTATAATTTGCAGCGGTCTTAATAGAATAAAAAGCACCAAATGTGACGATTGTTAAAATTATATATATATATGTGAATCCTGTAAATATCAAACTTTTGTGTGAGATAGAGTTCCTCAATGCTCTGGTGCTATTTTCTTGTTTCTTTCGATTAAAGCTTTCAATGCATGTAAGACGTCCTGAGAATTGATCCTTTATGTATGTTTTCTTAATCAGAGAAGTTGTTGTTGTACTGGATTTCAAAAACCTTCTACATGGCTATTTTTGTAAACTACTTTGCAAATTGACAAAACATTAAACCGGAGTAATTTCTGTTATTTTTAATATTTACTGTTTGAGGCAAAAATGCTACGTTTGCATCGTCACATGGGTCATCCGTTTGTGTCCGTGTTCGAATTGGCGGTCCCATACTGAAGTACCTAGGCAATTTATTTGCTTCACAGCCTGATGTGCGTCAAGCCCTCGCTTGTGCTGTTGATTTTTTGCAGTATTGTTCCTTTAGAAACGAATGTTCAGAAATTTAAAAACATTAGGTCAATTAAGATCAACATAAATGTGTTATTTTGGTCCGTTCTTTTTTATTCTGCAATTTTTCAGTAGTAAGGTAGCCTTTACCTAGTTGGTGCAGGTTGTGCAAACGTGCGAGGACTTGTGTTCTTTTACAAAAAATAATTATTTTCCAGAGCTAATTTTGTGTATAATTTCTTTTAATTTTACGTCACATACTACAAACGCTTGCATAGTTCAAGTTTAAAAAAGTGATGTTCTTCTTTTGTGTGAACGGCTAACATTAATCGAAATCATTTTTTCAAATACTTTCTCATAGCAAAACCTAAATTCAGTTCTGGACACACTCTTTTTTTTTAAAAGGTTGGTGTATAATATGTATTATATATCATATATATTTTAATAGGCTAGATTAGAGGAAAATTACTAGTTTAGTTGCGTAATATCGATGAAAAATTTGAACACTCTGTATTCATAAAATATCATTTCTATATACTTTTGTAGTCCAAAACAAACCTACCATGCAATTTGTATGCCTAAATTGTTCCCCAACCTTTAGTTTTGAATTGCTTAACTGGAATTAAAGTTTAACAAATTGGAGTTTAATATGAAAGGCTCGGCTCAAAAGCAAACAAAATGGAGCATTCGATGTGTTTTAATTTACAACGTTTCACTTCAATTCTATTTTGATAAGCTAAAGTGACAATATCGCACTATGCTCAAGGATATTATGATAGCGAGATCAAATATCAAAAACGGAACGCCCGCTTGCCTTTGCATCGTGTTTACACTAATATGCATTGCGGGGCTGTTTCCCTCACCCATAATTGTAATGCTTTGTGTTTTAAAGTAGATTCTGTCGAATCGCTTCAAAGGATGATTCTATTCAATAGTGTAACGAGTTTTAGGTTTCGGTGCTCCGCCAAAATATTAACACAGAATCCCAAAGGTAAACACACAAATTGAATATAAACTGTAGCAGTTAGCGTTTTTATGCCTGCACGAAACACGAAAAAGTTAATGTAAGCAAGGAACCACTGATTTTTTTTTTTTTTCTTTATGAGACCTTAAAGGCTGTAATAGAAAGTAGGGAATCAGCCTAGCGATACATATTAGCATTCATCAACGTTCTGTGAGGACAAAATTTGAAAATGTGCCAATGTCATTCTTAGTGCTGACTGTGTCGCGCAGTGTGCGTTGTTTATGAACTGCGTTCGGGATATCTATCTTGGCACAATACACAACGTTAAGTAGTGTTCTTTCTTGTTGTCTTTGCAAACTCTTTCTGTCCTCTTTTTGTGGCGCATAGAAACCTTCCACTTAGTGAGCAAAACAGAGACTGTTGGCTTATTTTGCCATTCACCCACATCTTGCAAAAAGTTGTGATCTTACTAGGGTGAGAGATGTGAGTTATTCTAAACATGGATCAGGAATGATAGACGATAATATTGAACTGCTACAACTTTTGCTCTCATGTAATAAAGCCTAATAAATTGAAGTTAATAATATTGAAGCCTCATTTCCCCCAGTGGGCGATTCCTCGTTCCAAGATTACATTGTCTTCAAATGTGCTGTTCTATACCCATTAAATGGTAAACTCATTCAAAATAAATAATTGAAAAGGCACATTTTGAAAGTTCAATTATAATAATACGATTTGAATCAACTGATGTATTTTCTTTCAGCAAGGTTTCAACATTATTTCACATTTTACCTCGAATACGAAAACCTATTTTAAGAGAACCTTTCAATTTTCGGTTTTCTCAGATATGAAATATTTTACTCTACATAAAGAGTGCAAGCGCGAAAATTAATGCAAGACAGTGAAATATTATCTTACATGTTGCGTTGACCACACTTTCCTGACGCTACTAATAGAGTACATTTGTAGCGCTATTAGAAGAGAGTGCTAAATGTTTCCTCACCATATGCTTCCTTCAAAGTTGGTATTTGTTTATATTAATTTGACAATCTTGAAATACGTGCGACATTACAAGAATACTTGTATAGTGAGCACCCACCTTCAACCCTCTGTGACAATGGCGCAAATTTAGTACTGGACTGTAGGCCACTAGAATAGCATCAACATGTACCGCACTAACACACAACACGAGCTATGTCTTAGTACGCGCCTTGTTTGTCTGCTGTGTGCCCTTTACATGTCGCATATAGCCCACTTGTCCGCACATCACCCTCACCTTACGCGTGTCTCCTTCGATAACGCAATCCTTGACGCTTCCATAGCGGTTGCTCTCAGTTGTACATTGCTGGAACTCTACTTGTTAAATACAATACTTTTTTCATAAAACATGTGTATTGCGAGCCTTATTTCAATACGCAATGTCTTACAGCCATGGCCCCTTTGTTGGCCACTCAAATTCCTTGCAAGATGGAGCAACCGTTGAAAGGTTGGTCACGCGCATTTTATAATTATCAGCAAACAAAATATAAACATGTTTCGTAGATTTGTATTCAAATAATGATGGTAATTCTTGTAAATATATAGCATTATTAATAATATTAAAAAAGGAGTTCCTCACTTGCAGTTGGAATGGCTGTAATTCATGTTCTGCATAGGTAGACACTTTATATGCCGCGTTCTAAGATCCAGTCTGAGTACTTTTATTATCTCGTCACAGATCACTGAGGATGCAACTTGCCAGTATTTTAAAAGTATGAAAAACGTGTTTATTTAGTCTATTGAACCTAAATGGCAATGGCTCTTTAACTGCAAACATCAGGCACATACTCCTGTTTCCTTATATATGTGGACATAAGGTTTTTCAATTCAATACCACAATACGGTACAAAATGGTCGTTCAGGGAAACTTTCTAGGGTTGTATGTCTCGTAGTTTCAGGGTGAGACAATTCTCGAAATAGTCGCAGAATGACGGCGTCATGCTGCGACCATTTTGTTTTTCATATTCAATGTAAAGAAAAAATTTTACCAGAGGAGCTCCGAACACATCTAAGGTGTGCTATCTGAGGCGCAGAAAAGGTAAGTCTTTTACTGCCGAGCAGCGGAGGAAGTTGTACGTGTTCGTTTTATGTAGTTGGCGGAAAAGGATCGAGAGGAATCCATTTTACCGAATCACACTTTTTTTTAAAGGACTGGTAATTTTATCTTATCAACAATGGCTTATGGTAAACACACTATAAATAAATTGAATGATTTTGATTGACGCATGCGGTTTAAGCAATGTATAGAAGTGTCTGGACAATTACTTAAAAAGGGGGCAGGCGTCGGCAGAAGAAAGCATGCATGCTTTGCTTCCAATTCAAAGCCCTGCTGGCGTTTTTTTTATTTTAAGGATAAACTTCATTATCATGTTTTAAAGATAACTGGACAATGAACATGTTTATTTCAAAGTGACGACACGTTTGATGGAATGTGTTTGGAGGAAGGGACCGGAACTCTTGACTTGCGAGTGGATTCTCCATCATAACAATGTCCTTCGCATGATGCGTTAATGCGTAACTCCACCCCATCTTCTCGGGTTTATGGTTATTGGAGTTTTTTAATAAGTCAGAATACCTGCATTTTCAGGTGCGATTTGTTACTGTATTGTGCACAGTTTAACAGGTACCAGGTTCCAAAGTTTTCTTTCTACGGCTCATTACGACACAGAAACTCCCTACTGAAAGGGCGGCACATCAGCTTCCATGCGACGTCATATTTGCGCGGCGGAACAATGGGCGTGCTCTGTTGCACAACTGTTTTTAACAAGGGGGTCAAGTTGCTTTTTATTTACTGATTTGTCTTAGGAATATAAAATGCAAGTAATAAACATTAATTCGCGTTCACAAAGCTTACGGCCGAAAAACGTTCATGCTGAATGAAAAACAAATGTTTACGGTTGTCGCAGTGCGCATGGCGCGGCATCACTCTACTTATTTCTTTACTCCAAGAAAAGCAAACTGGAAATCATATGATATATAAATTTTGATTCAAAATGTAAAAATCGTTTGGCAAATTATTAACTTTTGGTATAACTAGTTACTCAATTACTTTCGATTAACTAATTTTCTAATTGGCATATATAAGAGGTACAATGTCATATAGACGCATGCCTGAGGGTGGTCAAAGACCACTCAGTCAACTTATTTTAGAATTATAGATTGCACGTACTGCATTTCACTGCTTTACGGAAAGGACGCTCGAGACTCAGGCGTTTTTAGGAGTCAATTTAATGTGATGAGTTTTAGAGCGAGCTGCACTCTATTTCAAATGGAACTCAATTTATTCTTACCTAAGGTTTCGGTTTCCTGTCGGAGCGCATCTTCGCGCCAGTGGTTCTGCCCCCTATGGCCAAAGCGCGCAAGCGCAACACACGTGATCCTCAGTTCCTTTTTTCTTCCTACGAGGGAAACGATGCTGCGATTTCGCGCCTTGGCCATGCGGGGGTGGGACCACTGGCGCAAACAAGCGCCGCGATTGAAAACCGCAACATGGAAACGCGTCCGGTTTGTGTTTTTTTCCCGGAAATTAGTAAAATGCTAAACGCGCCTTTTATATCTATCATAAGGTCATTTATTTTCTTTCTATGATCCTGCAAAGATTTTTAATTGAAAACCCTACTTTAAGTTCACGAATTAGGAGGTATTTATTAGGAATGTAATATTAAAACAAAGCATTCCGATTTTTTTTTTAATTTCTCAAATAGGCCTTTTTTATTGACCAATGCGGCATTAACTTTTTTTCAGGGCAATGCGTACTTTTTGCAGGAACGATTTGGTCTATGTTTCCAGAAACGACTTGCATATTTCCCGCCCGTTAGAAAACGGGTCTACGATTGACGAACAGCGATAACACAGATTCATCCTTAAGTAACTCACTGTTTGCGGAAAATCCAGTGCCAGCCAGCAACTCTGGCTTGGAGACCACGGCATTCGGAAGTCTAACCATCAAGCATCATAGGAAGTAGCAGCTCAAAAGGACGAAGACACCAAAGGCAGACGCACAGATAAAGGGCGCTGACTTGAAACTCTGGTATATAAATTTTTTCTACTTCGCAAAAAAACAGGTACAATTGTATACCTAAAGGAACACCACCCGTGCATGCATGACAATATCAATTACCAACTCGCCCAATTCTCCATCTGAAAAGCACAGCTCCACATCTTCAGCTTTAAGTATTTTGTAAATTTCACAAGATGTCTTAAAGACTATATATTAATGGGGCCCTGCAATCATATTTAAGCGTCTACCTTTTTTGCGGTTTCTACGTCTCTTGGGGTTCGGGCAAGCCAGCGGGCACGAAGAGAGTAACTAAATATCAGTATGCCATATTTTAACCGGACGACGCGGAAACCTCCTCCACCTATGGGGGCGCCCCGCGGCACCAAAAGCGCGCAAAATGTGACGTCTTTGGTCCTGGGCTTACTACTGGTCAAAGCCGCTGAAAGCTTCTTTTTAGTCGAAATACAAAATATAAGTGGCGCGAACTGTTTCAATTAATTGTAAAAGTAGTTTTTGTTCACTATTTATGATCAGAAAAGAAACAAATGCAGTTTAGAAAGTACGGAAACAAGAAATGACCCGTCGACATACCCGCTACCAAGCAGTGGAAAAGGCGGTGCCTACTAGAAAGGTGTCGTGGGATCAGGCAAGAACCAGCGGTGAGTGCAGAAAGGTCACGGATGTACGCGGCGGCGCTGCGGTCCTATGGATTGGAGGATCCGACCGGTTCCGAGCGTTCCCAAGGCCTTCGGCGAGAAGCTTCGGCTTGCGGTTTAGCCTTTTGGCGGTTGTGGCCAATGAAGTGTCATGCCGAATTAGTGTTTAATCGCGTAGAAAATGTAATGCGAGCCGCCGTGGCAGCCCGCTTCATACAGCTTAGCCAGAACGTGCTTTAGTGGCGCCCTCTCGAGCCGCGACACGTAGTGCGGCAGCCGTGACCGCTCGCTTAGCTCACTACCCCTCGTCTAGTTCACGGCCACTCAAGCAACCAAGGACGTCATGAAGGAGGTTATTTTTTGGTTGTTTTTGTACTTTTAATTTGCCTATAACAAAACCGAAAGGCAGTACGAATGGTACGTCCCTCCTTCCAACCAACAACTCACCCTACTTTCTCAACCCTTCGGCGCATCTAAATGCACCTTCCCCTCTGAGAGCACTAACAGAAGAGGGTAATTCGTATAACGAAAGTATGAGGGAAGCCTGTCGAATATTTTCTTTCGTGTCTGCCACAAAATACAAAAAGATAAAAAGAGGGGTACTGTGCCTTACGACACATGTGTGGAGCTGCCATCTGTGGAGCTGCCATCCATTTTAGGACGCGTTGTTTGGGCGCGCAAGGCGCATGTTTTTCACCTGTATAGAAGGTGATGTTTAAGCAATGCTAGTTTACAACAGGTACAACCAATGTTGTTGTTTAAAAAAAAATAAAGTACTTGATTTATGGTGCTCATCTTCAACAATGTGCGCCAAAATGACGCTTCAATTATTTTCAGTAATATGCCACAACGCCAATTACATACTTTCTAAGTCTGAGGTAGTATTTTACGCTGATAAAATGTGTTTCTTTCTTTCTCATTATTGACGATCTTTGCGAGCACTACTTCCAAACAGCAGCATCAAAACGGTATAAAATTCCATACTGCTTTCTTTTTTTTCGGTTGTTTGCCTCAATATGTAACGAGTTCTTCGTCGGAAATACAACTCCGAGTACGGAGATTTCTGATTGTGTAGTCACCACGCACTTCTGAGTAACTGTTGGCGTTACAAGTGTTTCGAACGATGTCGTCCTTAAAAACAGGCTGGAACATCTAAAATGATACTTCACCGTTCAAAAAAAGAACACTATTTGCGACAATGAGGCATAGCATTTTAGGTGAATGTTCTATATTTATGGTTGAGATTTATGCTATGTCAAAGCTTGTTTGCAGGTATTAAAACACACACATACACACACCTACATACGCACGCGTGCACGCACGCACGGTCCCCGCTCGAAACTTCGTAATAAACTTCGTATTAGTAACTCCGACAGTACTCAACTTTGACTTATTATCTTTTCCCGGTCCATTGTTTTAATATTTACCTTACTTCACCTATATATAAATATATATATATATATATATTATGTGTGTGTGTGTGTTTGCGTCGATACACTAACTGATTAGCGATCATATTGCATCTTAATTGGATCCTGGATTATAAGAAAATAAAATTTCGGAAAGAAAGGAGATTTTAATCCGCTGTGAAACAACGAACAGGTCTTATGCATCTGCAGCTTTCGCGTTAGTGGAAAAGTATCACATGCACATATAGTTCCCGGAACCCGCAGGCAAGCTGATAGTCTTTGTCTTGTGAACATTAACTTCGCAGAATTTAGGTAATTCTCCAAAACTCGCATACATGCAGCCGAAGATCACCATAGATACTCAGGCTAATTTTGGCGCAAGGGATCCAAGAAAAATTATGATAAAAATTATCCGGTCGCAAATGCACTGGAGCAGGCCGTGGCATTTTCATCAGTCATACACAAACATTTCTGGGGTTTTGAGGTTAATACTGTTGCATCCAAGGATATGGAGGTATCCAAAAAACCTGAATTGAAAGCGTGAAACGGAAAAAATAAACTGTGTGCAAAAAAACCACCAACAAGAAACGGACCACAAGCAAGCCTATTTTCAGCACATTACGGTACAGCCAGTGGCTCCTTTGCAGTCACTACTCATTTGTAGTTGCATTGATCGCGTAATGAGATAGACTCCCAAGACCTTCATATTGTATACACCGTGGTCAGCAAGTCCAGCCACAGTGATGCGTTCAAAAGGGACGTACTCGTAACAGGAACTTAATCGATACACTGGTAGCCTATATTTCGTGGCTGCGTCAACGTCACGCTACCTGAATAACGACGAGCCGCCGTTCACTGATGTACGTAACCCATATATGCCTTATACTGTAAAAATCAAGCGATAATATGCATAACTTAAGTTAGATTCTATTATAGACCGCATAAGTTTTAAATTCTACAATTGAATCCAGAGCAATAAAATTATTCACAAACATATAGTAAGCACATAACTTAATTAGCCATGTAATATTACGGTCTTTCCCATTAAGTGTTATCGATAGGCAAGCAGCAAGGCGGTGTCGTCGTAACAAAACCAATTAAAAAATGAATTAGAAGTTTACAAATTTGTGACTCGAAATAAGAGCGCAGCTCTTGAGGAGGAGGAGGGGAGGGTACGGAGGAAAGGGTATGCCCCTCCTCCTCCACCGTACCCTCTCCTCCTGCCCTTTTCCTGCCCTCCTCCTCTGCTCCTCGTCCTCCCCTCCTTTCCTCCTTCTCTCCTCCACCTCTCCCCTCCTCCCCCTCCTCCCCATCTTCCTCCTCTCTTCCTCATCTCCCATTATCTTAGTTCCATCCATTTCCTCTCCCCTCCTCCTTCTTCTCCGCACTTTCCCCTCCCCCTCCTCCTCCGCCCGTGACGTCAATTTTCCATCTAAATCTAGCAGAGAAACTGAATTTGTTCATAGGTGACGTGACATAGTCACGTGACGTTATTTTCCCCGATAAATTTTTCTGAAAAAACTGAATGGTTGTTGAGGTCACGTGACGTCAACTTTCCCGCTAAATTTAGCTTGGAATTGAATTGCTGTTGGGGTCACGTGACGTAATTTTTCGCTAAATAAAGCGGAAAAACTGAATTTCTTCTTATGTGACATGACACCAAGTCATCTGACGTTATTGTCCCCGCTAAATTTAGCTGGGAAACTGAATTGGTGTTGAGGTCACGTGACGTCAATTTTCGTGCTAAATTTAGAGCGGTTTCGCCGATGCCGCGAAACACGGAAACGGTAGCAATAAGAGCTGTGCTCTAAAACAAGCACATTGTTTCTAAAGAATATGAGTTCACCCGCGTATCATCCAAGGTCGACTGGAAGAAACGTACTACACAAATAATTGAACCAGGTTTATGGGCCCATCGCCAATATATTATGTAGAATTAATTACTTCAATTTGTCGAAACCAAAAAGGACGTTATTATATAAAGAAACCATCCATTTCCAGGAGGATGAGCTGCATTACGGACTTCTCGTATTGATTATTCTTGGAATGGTTTCCAGCGAGGGCTACACTAAAGTGGACTGGTAATTCAACGAGTGTACTCGATTACCGTAGTTTAACCGCTTTTCTGCGCAATTTACTACCTTTCAATAACATTTTATTTCGGTAATTAGTAGTTGACGTTAATTAATGTTTCGGAGTAAGTTCTCGAACTACAAATTACTTTCTAAGTTAAGTGTAGGTTTGCTTATGAACAGGTATTCGCGCACAAAAAGAGGATATAGGAAGTCAAGCTTATATTCGGAAAGAGTCGGAAGACCTCAAGTCAAGACAATCCAGCCAGAAAGCTATCTTTTTAGGGCTTTGTGTTTTTCTCCGCCTACATCAACGATAGTTTGAACGGGACACAAATCTTCAACGTGTGCCTCAGGTGTGTTTTCAAGTTGGGCTGAGCAGCAGTGGGATTCGCGCCCCAGATCGGTGTTTCGATCCCCCCCCCCCCCCCCTGCCTTTTTTCATCGCGTATAAACGTATACCCTCTACCATCACAATAGTTGCCATTAGAAACTATATCCTTATACAAAGCAGGCAACACTATTTAGCACACGCTCCGAATCTTGTGCGGTGCTCATGTCTGTTGTGCTACAACCTATTTTCCTTGCCTTGTCCTCCAGTACTGAGAATATGGATTTCTTACAAAAATAGGGATGAATTAAAGAAACAACGGTAATTCCCAAACTGAAAAAAAAAAACAATCAAACCCCACCGGCGAAATCAAGCACCGAGAGTGCGTAACCTCAAAGTAAAAATTTTACATCCCCAGTACTTCCTCAACCAAAAAACAAAAAAGGGAAGAAAACGCTAAGGAACGCAGAAGCAAAATAACCAGGACAAAATGTTGAGCGCAAATGGCGTCTTCGCGCTAATAAATCGTTTTTGTAAAAACGTAATCAAGGACATGGTTTTCTTTCTACTAAGCTAGTGGAATTCATCTAACGGATCAAAGCCACTGTACTTTCAAAAGGAAATGTTTTTTGCTAGGTGTTCGACATTTGGTGCAGCCCAAAATTAAAGCCTGAATAAAAGCCTGACCTCGAGGCTCTACACTGATTGGCTTAGATTTTTTTTGTGTTTGTGTTGGTGGAGGGGAGGGCGGAAGGGGCGATTGGTTAAATGGTCGAAATTTTAGACTATTATGTGATTGTCTTTCCAGCATGTCATGAGAAATTGCCGTGAGTTAATGTGCCATTTGACGGGAGGTGCCTGCGTGGCTTCCGCACTGCGGCCGGTAGATAGCAACTCGACATTGACATACGTTTTTAAAGCCGGGTTCGCACTGGTGTCTCCATTTTAGGAATTCATATTGAGTGTAGATTGCACGTGTTAGCCCAGTCGCTAAACTATCCGATGAAAATCGCTGAGAGCGAACGCCGCGCGTTCCAAGCGCAACCCAATTCCCCAGCAAGTTGCTACCTTATTTTTTATTTGTTTTTCAAAAAATGATGAAAATAATTTTGAAAGTAATTCGCTACATTTTTTGGTAGTTATTAGTTTACTCAATTCCTTCTTAAATCATTAATTTCTACTTTACCCACATTAGTTTTGGTGGCCAATATTCATTAACTTACTTTTTGGAGTAACTTGCACTCGTCTTCAGTAGGTAGACAACCCGGCCACAAATAAATGGTAAGGCGTGTTGCTCGAAACTAGGTTGCCAATCATATCATAGCCATTTTCATCTTGGACAGTATAGTTCTACATATAAAAACTAAATATATTATCAGCAATAAAATGAGAAAATATAACGTGCAACAAAAAATGCAAGCAAAGTAAAGAACGGGAATATATTCTCGAATGCAGCCGTACGAACTATTATGAAGTCCTTATTCAAACGGCTTGTACATTATACTGCTCAGGGTTTGGAGAGTATGTGTGTTTTAGCTCCATGGCAGTTTGTTGAAAATAAAGTTGCATATTTAGGGTATGAATTTCTAAACATATTAAAAGTTTCTGGAGCTGGGACGACATTTCGCAACCTTACACTTTTAACAGTTTTTAATATACATATTATACTCAACACCTTATTTGTACCTAAGTAAGCAAATATTCTAGAAAGTTTTTGTGCGTACCGCCCTATGGTTTTATACTTGTGTATTCCGATCCCATGTACGCTATGTGATGAAGCGGTTAGATTGTTTTGCCATTACCTGGTTATTTTGTTTAGTAACAGCACAACACACTTTTTTTGCTTCGTCCTGGGTCAAGCAACGAATACAGTATAGTGTTACTTTTCCAGAGAAAAATGCAGAGGATACAATGTTTGTCTTGGCAACAACTCGTGATTTTGCTTTATTATAATTCTGAAACTGTAAATTGAAAATTGTCATAAATAAAAAATCCAAAACTCTCTGAATTTAGATACTTGCTTCGCGAATCCCAGTATTTACGCTCGTACAACTAGATTAAAGGAAATATCTAGCTATGTAATACTTTACATTTCTTTATAAGGCACTGGATATTAAGCACATTTAACTTGCAACATTATTAGTATTTATTCCAACGTATGAAAAATATCTAAACTAATGTACGTTGTAAACCTATGGTTTACAACATCTTGTAGATTCTCAGATGGGAAACAATAAAAAAACGGACAAAGATTTTGTTGTCTTCGTCCTTTTTTTTATTGTTCCCCATCTCAGGGTCTACAAAATTTTGATTCATTACAAGCTCGTCTACCGTCTATCACTGCTTACAATGGTTTACTAGGTGTTTATGTCTTCTCCAAAATTCAGTCTTTTTTTTTAAGTGGTGAATTATGGCACCCGTATGGAGTCGTGTTACAAATTCTTAACAACAGGCAGCCTCAATTTTTTCTAAATGCATCGCATACTTTATTTTGTAACAAATATTAGGCTGTAAGAACGTTACCAATATAAAAGTCGTTGAGACAAAAATAATTGAATTATAACGTATATGTGTTTAGCGCCAGAACTTGCTCTAAAACGTACTCATTTATTCACAGCTGTGAATGCGTGAGATATGAGTGCTTGCACATTGCATAACTTAGCGCAATTCTCTATGACCGACACAATGGTTGTCTAAAGATCAGTGTCGGGAAAACCCCATATGACATGGATTTGTGATGAATATAGGTACACGCATGGTTAAGGATAACTATTTAATAGAGTATTTTGATTGTTTATCTGTATGTTCGCAATAAAGTTAGCCGCCACAATGGATGTGGAAGCATGATCATGTATTGAAGCAATACTACGTTATGTTTACTGTTGAATGTTTGCAATTATATGTGTTTCTGGTACATTTTAATAACATACTTATGCCCAATGTTCCACACACATCGTGCAGCAGTTCTTACATTCAACAATATAAAATTATGGTTTGGACTATAGAGTGGTGATTTAAAGCGGAATGACCCCAATACAAATATTGAGTCGCACAAAGGAAAACATCTCCTGTCACAAATAAACGTAAATTATCACTTGCGTACCAGGTGGTGATTAATTTCGAGACAATCAGACAGCAACACAACATTCCGGGGAAATATTGTCTCAGCAAAGACGTGATGTTATGATCTCAGCAAATATTTATCGTTATGGTCTCGGCAGAGACAAGCCAGTCACGGGTTTTTTCTATCTCTTGTTTTTTGAACTTCTAAAGATGCCTCAGAGCACAACCTAAATTTACCACCAAAATTGCCTAAAAAAAACTTTTTTTTTTATGTACTAATGGTTCTAGTTCTTGTGGCAGTGGTTAGAAATATCCTAGTGAAATTCGCAAGCTAAAAATTCCAGGAAAAAAATGTAATAAACGGCGCAAAATTGGACAAAGATAAAAAACATGTCATGTTTTTTTTATATATTTGAGCTCTTATTTTATTATGTTAATCAATCACTATCTAGTACATTAATTTGATTTTACAATGCTTTCAGAGATTGATTAGCGATTTAATTAGCGAATCTTATAGTTCGCTCCTTATCACGTTATCGTGCCGCAACGTTTACCACGTCGTTAAGGTTACTTGCTGGAATAGTATGTTTAACTCTAAGTTACCCCTTTTAAAATATATTGAATTGAAAAGCTACGCATCTCAGCTGCTTTATTGATTTTCTTCCTGTTATGTCACGAAATCCTTAAAAACACTAAATAAATCCTCATTCAAACGATATATTATTATAAATATTTTGTATATATTATACATAGAAATAGGTATCATTTGGTGCCTTGCTTGTTTCAGTTTACTATTTGAAAACACTTTTTTAATTACCGGGACGTTAAGACGAGAGACCGACTATTTCCATTGCTTGTTCAGGAGACCGACACTTTCCGTGTAAGGAAGCGATGGAAGAAAACGTAATTGACTTTGGATATATGGTTTTTGGCTGGTCTAGAGGTTGTGAGTTCCGAGGAGATGATAAAGCCATACTTGTCCCAACAAAGTAAAAAAACAAGTGAAACAAGACACTTCAAAATTTCTTGATCATTTATTCTTCGTATCACACAGGCAATATTTACAGGTTGCGCCTTGTGATTTAAAGTTTTGGAAAGCATCTATGTATACACTGCAAGATAGCAACGTAGTAAAATAAAAAGAACATATCAAGAGTTGCTTTTGGGGTAGCAACTATACCTTGTCTTATGATGATGAGTTTAGCCATTAGCGTTGTGAATTTTTAGAGATTCAGAAATTAAAACATTGAGCATGGGCATAGGGCTTTCTGGCCTGGGTCCCTACCCAATGATTGATTTTTTTCCGACTGCCTTGTTCAGATTCTTACACTTAAAATGCATGCATTAGTAGTCTCCTTTTCTTTCTTTTGCTGATTTTGAATGCTGAGTAAAGTTCGAACTTTCTCGCTTTAACAATCAAATGTTACTTTATCTTCTGTATGTTTGACTGTGCAATGTCAATTACGTATTACAAGTAAACTATTTTTTTTAGATCGTCAGTTCTGTCTCTATTAATACTGAACGCTGGGTAAGTAATAAGAAGTGATGGATTGTTAGCGGGTTACATAGGAATGCAAGAAGGCAACTTATATATTTTATAGTGGAAGAGCTGTTTTCTATTCATCATCAAGTATTTGAGAAAAAAACAGCAAATGAAAGCCAATGCCTATTTTATCGGCTTTTATATACATACAAGATAACCGAATTAATGGCATAAACTTATTATCTTATGGTTTAACGAAACTATTCTAGACAAAAAAAAAAATCAAAGAAAGCCAGGTTTACCCGTAGGAACATATTAAAACAAGGTGAGAGGAAAATATTCGCTTCAATCCGCCACTGTGTGTCGCAAAGATCAGGGAAGTCAACAGGGCATTTTTCACCATATATTCTAACGTCCCATGAACAGTTATATTCTATATTTGATGCTCCTAACCAGACGTTATATTTGGCCTCACGGAATAGATGTATTCATTAAAAACAACAATATTTTCTCTAAAAGTTGAACTGCAATAGACTATCCGCGCATGTCAACAACTTGCTAAAGCCAACAAACATGCGAATACACGACAAAGCATAGCTGTCAGTTTAAATAAATTCGCAAGATCTCTCGAAAGAGCCGATAACTTTTCATGCTATTCTAAGACTGGAAATATGGGCGAAAAATTGAGTATCGGAGGACAACTTCAACCTCGGATATAAATGGTTTCACGTGCTTCGCGGTCCGTAAGATGTCCTGCACAAACTAAGATGGCCAACTGTACTTCCATAAAAAAAATATAAAATAAAAACGTTCCTCGGTTTCGCTTTTTTCGCAGATTTCCATAGCGCATCTTTACACACTTGGAACAATTTCGGGAATGACAAGCGGTAGTGCTTGAGAACGCGAGCTGCTAGAGTCTACTGTCGCCGCTAGGCTTGCCGTCGGCGTGCATCTTCTCCCCGAGTATTGTGATTTTGGTGCAGCTGGGTAATGGGAGAGCCTTCAACACTGGCTTGGCGACTTCTAGGAACCTTCGAGGGCACCCGTCCTTTGTGGCAATGATTCCCATCTTCTCGCACATGATCTGCTCGAGGGCGTGCAGGGGCTCATCGGTGATGATGCTGCACAGGAATGCTCCGAGGTAGCCCATGACAATGAGGCCGCAGAAAAGGAACAGCTGCGGGAAAACAGAAAGAAATTTCGGTTCCTTGCCCCGTTACCGGGAGCATTTGTCAACTTGTAAATGGAGCCTGTCTGGGACAGCACTACGGAGCGAGTTTCATCAATATCAGTAATTGATAAAATATACGTAAGAGATACCCCGTGCCCAACCCCCTCCTCTAAATGAGGTATGTCTTTTCAATGAAAAAATACGCATCGCCGAACGCTTATTGTATTCGGTCCTAACCAGAAGTAGAAGTTTCAGAACAAACGGTTATCACAGTCAAATGTTATAATGGATTTGACGAATATTTTGATGGTAAATTGGGAACGGCTTCCCGCGTTTCCTGTAACTTGCGCCCTTTAATTTATTACTTCCGCCAGTTTTCCAGTACATCAGTAAATGACTTAAACGTTTTAAATAGTATACCGGTTAGTTCTGAAACCTTTGCATCTGGTTTGAACCACTAGCGCTACATTTCAGCGGAGAATAAGCTCTCCGCGACGCGCAATTGTTTCCGTAAAATACGCCCCCTTAATTTTGGGGGGACACCCTGCAATTCTGGCTCTTCATTCTATCATATTGCTTTTCTCTCGCTTGCGTTACGATAAGTAGGCCTTGTTAATATTTTTATGAGTGAGATAACATCAGGCTCTTTTGTCCAGCGCGTGGAGGAGAAATGCGCTTTCCATCTCCATCTCTAGTGAAAAAAGAAGTTAGTTCCAACTGTGGCCCCGAACGTTTTGTGTAGTGTGACGTTTAGGTGTGCTGTCAATGACTAAAAGCTAGACCTGATGCAATCCTCGTTTTCACTAAACTACCAGAAAGAATTCATATGTCAAATTATGGTGGTATAATCCGCACTCAGGCGTAAAGTCCTATCCTTCGCTTCTATTTGCATACTTTTTGTCTTTCTCTAATGCTTGCAAGTTTTGTGATGAACCAATGACATATGCTGCAGGTAGAAATTGGATTAGACTGGTTATGAAATCCTTGCTTAAGATGCAGAAGGGATATGTTGAGCTCTTTCTAAACTAGGCCACTAAATATTGCCTAAGGGTTTTAAAGACAATAAGGAATATGTCGGGAAGCTCTTGTGCGTTGCGTTTTCAGCAAAGTGCTCAGACCTTCAACTGCACGAATCGTTGGCACAATTTATAATTTTAAAGAGTAGGTCCTGTAACATGTAAACTATTTTAGTAAAAGAGAAACTTAAATAAACAGAGATCTTATTATTTTTTGTGTTTTTCGTATGTATCACCAAGTGTTTAGTTTTGTTTTCGAATACACAATGGCTAGTACCTACAGGCTTTATTAAAAGCCTTGCAGAAAAGAACGCGGTTGAGAAAAACAGTATTACAAAATAAAATTTTAATTAACTTGCTCGTAATAAAACATCAAAATATCTTGAAAATGTTCATGGAGCGTTTTGAAATACATTTTTGTTTATACAATGTACATCGTAGTTCTCAGTTCCCCCAAAAGATTTAATAAATAAAGTGCTAAAGTTGTACATTTGTTTACTTTACATAATAAAACAATTTCAGGGTGTCATCCAGTCTTCCGGACAATTAGGCACACCATTTTCCTTACGCACGTTGTAATTTTGAAAATTATATGCGACCAGATACACAATAGTAAAGACAATATTTTCAATTGTAGTATTTATTTTGTTTCGTGCTGCTTGGAATATATTTTTCAAGGAACTTCAGCTTCACCGCTTTTCAGAATGTGTCCCTAAAGCCTTTAAAGGGATGCTGAACCGAAATTTAGATTTCGCACAATAAGGTCGCAGGAGCGTTCAACCGCACGCTACGAACTCCAACACCTTACTCATACATCGATATAAACGCCGTTGATTTTATGTAACCAAGCATTGTATATTTGAATTTACGTTGTACCGCTCCTGCCAAAGCCTTGAAAAAGGCGAGCAGTATGAATAAATAAATCTCAAACAGGTGGCCGTATTTTCGGAAAAGAATGGCGCGATCAAGCGAGGACTCATACGTCAGGATCCTCCTTGAACAGTTGAGAATGAGGGAAGCAGACTCACTTCTCTCCTCCTCGCTTTGGTTCACCAGCTCAACGGGACGAAGCGAGGAGGAGAGGGAATGAGAATCGTGACGACACACATCTCGTCAGCCTCGTCGGCCGTGTTCCATCGCTAATTTCTTTTCCGAAAATACGGCCATCCATTAGAAATATCTTTGTATTTAGGTTCTGCAGCGTCCCACCTTTCGGTCAAGCATGGTTTTCGGAGATCGAAATTTCGGCTCACTATCCCTTCTGAGTTTTACCTGAGTTGAAACACATTTTTAATAAAGCCACATCCAATTCCTGTAAAGTGCAAATGAAATTGTCATTCCACGTCTCAAATGGGCATATCTCGAATTGAGGGAAATTGTGAAAATCCGTACTAAGCTCAGATATCTTGCACAGACACACAACCATAGGAAAACATATCGCCATCTTGCTGCAGAATTGCATTTTATATAAGTAGCAGCTTCTAAAGAACCCAATACGAGACAAGGCGCATTTTGTTTTCCGTTGAAAGTTGGAAAACCGTGGGGTTGTCATAAAACTTGTGTTTACTTGTTTTCAACTCACAATAATTTGTTTAGAAAGCTAGTTTTCTAGAAGTACCGCGAAGTCATCAAATTTAAGCCAAATCTGCGAGATATTTTTACGAGTCATTAGGGCTCTTAATCGTGTGCAATTGTTAACTACATAATTTCAAGAAAACTAATTTATATTTGGAATTAAGCAACAGGTTGAAGATTGTTGGGGAAAGAATTATGTTTTTTTTTCATTCCTGTTTATTTACGCTCAACAATATATATTTCCTTCACGTTCAGTACTCTGGTGAACCTCACTGAATAACAGAGAAGTAGGAAAAGAGTATACACCATGCGACTTTTTTTCTCAGGGGTAGCTGCTCATCGGCCCTTGTACAATTTATACGAATGTCAGGGTTTGTTAAATATGTTAACAAATATCAAATTGGTGTCAATGCTCCATTAAATATCTGGAAATGTATTTTATTAAGAGGTGAAGGGTGGTGATGAGTGACCGCGTCTATGCAACTGTAACCACTCGGTTTTCCATATCGACAACGAAAACTTTCAATTCCACTGCGAATTTTACATCAATATTTGTACTCTTACTAAGCCTATTTAAAAACTATTGATTTGTTTTGTTCCCCAAAGGTACGAAAAATTGGCGCCTAGGAAATGAATGGTGCACTTCGAGTATCTTGAGGATGCACATTTTGGAAATATTGCCTGCTCGGTGGAAGATGGTGTGTGATAATGCATATCAGCTCTGATTTTTTGTTTCCGTTATTCATCCTCACAGCCTGTGATGATATTCCAAATATTTTGACTAAGGTTAACGTCACTTGACATCACCTTCAAAGTTTGCTAGCCACGGAAGTTCAAACACGTAGGAAAGGAAACAAACCTTTGACTGAAGTTCGGCCAACGCTAGGTACACAACATAAATATAACTTTAGTGAAATTAACATAACATTACAGCTTTCCTTGATTACGTTCTTTGCTTCATCGAAATTTATAATCCGACTGCAACCATTTTTGCATCAGAATTGTTTTGTTAGGGGATTCGACTGAAAAGTGTAATGTTGTGATTATGTACTTGTAGAATATACAATAGAAGAGGAAATAAATGTATGAACTAAATATAGTAGAAAAGAAAGAGAAAAGCAAAAGGCGAGAATGCTACAAACATTACAATTGAAATGCTTTCAGAAAACCCGAAAAAGAAGGTTGTTTTGGAATTTTACTTCAGAATACTTTTTTCACGCCTATGTGCATTTGCAAAACAGAGCGACCCAAACATTACATCTGGTAACGCAAACATCGAAAAGATATCTAGCACCAAAATGAAGCGTGCTATACAATATCAATTCAATGTCTCTTTTAAAAAAAAAATAAGTATTTTGAAAGCACTTTTCATGAACTTGTAGTTTCGCGTGTCTTCTTTAAAGGGGTACTCCGGCGATTTTTTCATGGTCCCCGATTTGCTTGAAATTTTGCTAAACTCGCCAACAAACATCGCTAAAATAGTATCCCGAATATTAAGTCAAAATAATTTTTTTTCGCGAAGTTATTGAATTTACAATTTTGGTCCTCACTGTGTTTTTCAAACTGAAAGTCTCTACTGGCAACAACGAAAAAGTGACGTCAGTGGAAGGCAGGGGTTCACTCTTTGGGCTGTAGAATTTGTTCCCAAGTGATTTGAAGCAGTTTCATGGTGTCAAATGAATGCTTTGGAAGCTCGCTCCAGTACCCCCGCACCTGCACGGAACAAATGATTGGCATATTCTATTTTTTAGACTGCTTGCTCGACTGGCAAGCCTGCCCGCCACTGACGTCACGGCACTGAAAAGTGCGGGTAAATTTGAATGTTGGTTTTTGCATCATTTTCATTTGCCGAATTCAAAATAACTACTATGAACTTCGCGATACTAAATAGCATACAGGAAAGGGTAAAGGCTGGGGAGTCAGAAAATATAGTTAGTTGTGGTAGCTCAAAAAATCGCCGGAGTACCCCTTTAAAGTTTCCCATTGCACTAGATAGTACCGGCATCCCACATGTAAGCTTTTTATGCAATGTCGCTCAGTAGAATATGCTTTGTTTTACTGGCCTACTTGGGAAACTTTTACATATAGAGTGTAGACAACTATTACGAACATATTTAAAGGTATGATTTACTTCTCAGCAAGTTCAAGCACTATGATATGGTTACAACCACCTCACACCGACGTGTCCACAACGTTTAAGACAATGTGAAAGCTGTCGACATACAATCAATTTCTCGTCACCTTCTTTTTGAATTTATGCACATAGGAATGCTGATAGGTAGTTAGATTATACGGGGGAAGCAATCAATCAATTGCACATTGAGTTCATTCGTTTCCATGCGTTGAACAACACAGGTACTTTGTTTAAACGTTTGTTGATGAAGAGAGTGCATAAAAAATAGATAAAACAATCCCCACGAAGAAACAAGTATCGCAAGAAAAGGTGACTCACGGCCATCAGCTGGTCAGCCTGCACACGCTCGCGCACGTAAGCGGTGAACACGTTCTGCACCAGTGGATGAAGCAGGAACACCAGCGGCGCCAGGCGGCTCAGCGGACCGAAGGCGGACCAGGACAGGAAGTCACCCACGAGCCCTGCGTCGTCTCGCACATACAAGTGTCTCCGCGCTGATAGGCTGCCGACCATTGTACTGCAGCCGTGGAGGGGTCTCAATCTCTGCCATACTAAGTTCGAGTCCTATTCTAAGTTTGATACAAAGTTCGAGCGCAGCCTTCTCAGTGGACCAATGCAAGGTCATGGCGCTTGTCATTATTGGGCGTTTGATGTCACCGGCCAAACAAAGCACGCGCAATATATTCCTAGTGATATCCCGTTTTTTTTTCATACGTCATCCTTCCCGCCGGTGATTGAAAATGCACATAGACGACAAGCACCGTGACGATGAACTTTAGACGCTTTTTTATTAGCTTGAAATAAGCATAGCGTCGGTTGCGCTTGTACTTAAGGTAAAACAGAGAACATAAGGAAAACGCTTTGCTACATTCGGCTGGCTGTCGCTGGGGTTACTTTACAAATGAAAGCCTTATATGTCCCATTACGCGAAAAGGCGGCATCGGCGGTCTTGCTTAAAAGATGACCATAAATATACGTTATCGAGCACGCGTCGCCCAGGGTCAAAGCATACGCTCTTTAGAAATAAAACACAAAGAACCACACAGTAGCGCAAATGCTTCGTCACGGAAGCCGTGAGGCCGGCGGAGGCGCCGCGCCTGCGCAGTGCGGGTTCGTGATGTCACCGCCGGAGCACCGTGTGGAAGAGGAAGTGGCGCGCTGCTTCTAGGAATGCGCTGCGTATAGGAATGCTTTTGCATTCCTACACGTCAGCAGTCTTAAGTGTCTTCGGGGTGTTTGCTTCTCACTGAGTCTTTAGCCTCCAGAGAATTTGGATTTAATACCACAATCTCGCAACATCTTGACATTTAGCGATCATCAGGAAGGCCTTATACAAGGTGTGATCAAAGAGGTCCGTGACTGATTTTTTAGCGTAAAAAGAGAGGACTGCATAGTGATGCGCGTGCCGCATTCAAAGGAAGGGACCTTTGCGCCTACACAGGGTTTTGTAACCACGTGCACGGGCACAATGGCAATTTCACCAAAGATTGCAAACCAGAGCTTGAGCAAACATTTATTTGGCGTCAAACTCGGCAAATATAAAACTGAGACCTTCGAATTCATTCAGCGGGCTTGAGTCACAGAGCAATGAATTTTGCGAAGTGTTTTATGTGACAATCACGCTTCAGGAACGATAAAACATCGCTGGAAAAGGAAGAGCGGTAGGGCTACCTTATCCGGCCCCTCCTTGACTTCAGTGACGTTCTGCCGTTCTTGAGGCACGAGTGGCACTCAAAATACCTCGATCACCTTCTGCTTTTAGAGCGCAGCTCTTAGGCGCACGTTTCCGGCTAGAGCGGCGTCGGCGTCGGCGTCGGCGTCACCGTCGGCGTAACCGCGAAGTGCATGATGGGTAAATTTCTCCGCTAAATTAAGCCGAAAAATTTCCACGCTAAATCTAGCGGAACATTTTCCCTGCTAAATCTAGCGGAAGATTTTCCCCGCTAAAGCTAGCGGAAAATTTTCCCCGCTAAATCTAGCGGAAAAAATTCCCCAGTAAATCTAGCGGAAACAATTCCCCGCTAAATCTAGCGGACATTTTTCACCGCTAATTTTAGTGGAAAATTTTCCCCGCTAAATCTAGCGGAAAATGTTCCCCGCTAAATCTTGCGGAAAATTTTCCCCGCTAAATCTAGCGGAAAATTCTCCCCGCAAAATCTAGCTGAAAATTTTCCCCGCTAAATTTAGCAGAAAATTTTCCCCGTTAAATTTAACGGAAAATTTTACCCGCTAAATTTAGCGAAACAAATTTCCTGCTAAACTTATCGGAAAAATTTCACTGCTAAATCTAGCGGCAAAAATTCCCCGCTAAATCTAGCGGAAAATTTTTCCCACTAAATTTAGCGGAGGATTTTTCCCGCTAAATTTAGCGTAAACTTTTCCCTGCTAAGTCTAGCGGAAAATTTTCCCCGCTAAATTTCTTGGAAAACTTTCCCCGCTAAATTTAGCGGGAAATTTTTCACACTAAGTTTAGCGAAAAAAATTCCCCGCTAAAATTTAGCGGAAAAAATTATCCGCTAGATTAGCGGAAAATTTTCCCCGCTAAATTTAGCGGAAAAATTTCCCGCTAAGTTTAGCGGGAAAAATTCCCCGCTTAGTTCTAGCGGCAATATTTCCCCGCCAAATTTAGCGGAAAGTTTTTCCTTAAATGGGAGGCAAGCAGGAGAGGAGGAAAGGCATAGCCCCCTCTCCGCACCTTCCCCTCCTCCTCCTCAAGAGCTGCGATCTGATTCGGCGTTACAGAGAGTTGTAAACGGCTTTCATTTTTCTTGCATGAACCTTCTTAATTAATTTAGAGGTTTCTGTTTTAGATTTGCCGAGTTAGACATAAAAATTTAAGTTCGCTCTCGCTTTGGTTTGCAGACAATTGAGAGATCCCCAATATGCTCCTGCATCTGGTCAATCAAACTCGCGTAGCGTAACTCTAAATATCCAAAGAGCGACACCGTTCGGAATAACGAAAAAGGCAGGTCCCTTCCTTCGACTGCTGCTCGAGCTGTACTGTACTGTCCCTCATTTTTACGCAACAAATGACTTCCGGAACTTTTTTTAGCAAACCTCGTATTAACTTGGAGCATGTTATTAAGTTTTTAAAGGCGTGCTTTGCTCTCTTTATGAATACGGGGCTAAATATTCCTAAATGGGGCATAAAATATACACAACCTAAGATTACCAGCACTATCGAAAAAACTTCATTAAAGAAAGAGCTGATCTCGCAAGATAGAATAGTAACTGTAACTAACGAAGTTAAACAGAGGTCTTCTCGTCTATCGAGAGTAGCTAGGTGCCATGTGCACGCACCCACCACCCCAAATCTGCTTTGTGTTCGTCTGGTATGTAAAGGCAAGTTAGCAGGTTTATTGCTCCAGGTGAGCGACTTCAATACGATGGGACTATTGTATTAGTAAGACAGGTAATATATTCCCGTGCTTCGATAAATATTAAGTCTCGAATCATTATGAACGCCTATTTTACTCTTGCTTGAAAGACAGCTCACAATTACTGTTATGTCCTTAATTACTTTATTGTGTTGCTATTATTGTACTGCTAGTGCCTCCTATATACGTTCAGAGCCTGGCGAAAGGTCTTCTCGAGGCCCTTACATCTACCGCCCGTAGCAACCGCGTGAGGGCGCCAGGCTAAGACGCTCCATTATAATCATCATGTGTCGTGTACCTAGATTTTAGGGTGTTTTCAGGTGCTCGATTGGGTGTATGTAGTCGCGTTTATAAATGAGCTACGAGGAGGGAAAGAAAGCGTTGATCGTCTGTGAGTGTTTCCGCCTTTCTGCCCGACGTTCATTCTTACCATGCGAAAATGGAGTAGCATGCACATTTGCAAACAAACTCTGTCTAAGATTACATGTGATCTCTTTCTTGAATCTAGGCGCTCTAAGTACGCGCTGTGTCTACGTCGTCTGCTTCGACTGCCTCGGTTCGTTCTGCATTTGACGCACGGCGTTGGACATCGTCTGCGTGCGCTTTGACTCCAAACTTATAAAAATGGCCTTCTGTTGTGTGCCCCGATTCAACCCGGATAACAAAAGCAGGCTGTTGGGCTTTCGTTTCTTCAAATTCCCGCTGACATTAAGTTCATAAAAGAGAAAGTTATTTTTGCGATCTGACGATGAAACTGGATACCGAGTGCGACGTCGTGCTGCACTACGGTAGGCAGCGAGCGCCAAACAAGCATGCCGTCAGGTTCTTTCGAAATAGCGGAACATTCATATATAAAGTAGAGCAATCAGTTCCACAATTTTATCATGGCCACATTCTTTTTTGAATGCGTGTGTGGCAAGGTGTTAGCGTATTTCCCGCGTATTCTGAACAAAAAGAACGGATGGATTGATGCATTGCATCCCTTTGTTTATTCATCAAAACGACCCTATTTTATTAGCGCGCCTAGCGGGAAAACTTTGCACTTGCGACTGCGGTGGCGGCTCATTGCTTTCTGACTCTTCTACTAGGCACTCAAACTGTAGAAGAAGCATTGGTACAGCACATGTTAGTTCCACGCTTTGGCGCCATGGGAGCAAGACCCCTGGAGCGGAGGTGCGTTTTAAAAGGAAACTGAAACTTAGAAACGCGTCCAATATGCTGTTGCTTTCGGTACCCTGTAAAATGTTTCGCGTGCACTCTATTTTTATAAAATTCGCTGATTTAGTAGTTATCACTCATTTGCAAATAGGTTTCATTTGCCACAATACCTTTATAGTTTGTAATAAACGGTTAATTACTCAAACGTAATAAACAACTTAAATGTACCAAACGTTAATCACTTTCTAAAGCGGCCCCTTGGAAGAGACCAATACCATATCAACAATGTTTCTCTCCAGTGTGTACACGTCGCAAAAATGTCTTGGCTCATGTTAAAACAAAAAAACCAAACAACGGTATTATATTTGGCATGAGTGGTGTTACTTAGAATTCCTGCAATATGTCATGCCAGTATTAAATATAATGGGATGCTCGCCACTAAACGGGGACCCTCTGGGTGATAACGGTGATGTCATCCCTTTCCACTACAAATGCCTGGAGGCACGTGCCAATGGCCCTCGTCATCAGTGCAAACTTCTAGATGTCATGCAAAAAATACCGGAAGATAGCCGATGGGTACTGCAAGACTGATTTGTGATGCCATGTTAAGCGTTGATACACTGGCGGCCACACTTTCGCCTCGGCTCACATGCTTTTCCAGTGGCGCAGGCGAAGGTCACCCAAGCAATGGAGAGCGCCCACACGGTGCGGTGGACGGCGGCGTACAGAGCCACCTGTGCTGTGCCCAGACCCTCGCCGCAGTTCCACCGGTAGGCGCCGAACAGCACCGCCACGGCGCACAGGAACGAGCAGACCCAGCCGAGCGTTCTGAGCACCTGCGAGTGTTACATGCATAGTCTTCAAATTGTGTTTGCTAACCGATATTTTATAGTGAGTATTTGACGCGCAATTTTCTTCTTGGCACATGAATTAGAATAACGATTTCCGGAGTTCAGATTGATTTTGAAACAACTCATATTGATGATATACAATTTAATTAAGTCATTATTTTGATGTAATATGAGTTTCGTTGTGTCTATTTTTCAGAAGTTAATGTAGAATCGCATAACATAGAGGACAGCAATTTCGAAAGAATTAAACAATATTGCAAAAAGAAAATTAAACTTTAACTGTGCAAATAGAACCATTATTTGTTTGGTTCCTCGAACACTCCCGGTCGCATTTTATTGCATGGTCAGCGTTGGCATTCCATTTACTTAATTGCGTAAATGCTGTACACCCACCACTAACAGGCACCGACTTGCGTTTTCTTGGATATCTATTACAGCTTACTTTTCACATCGTTGTTACTTTCTTTGAATATGAATAAATTTCGTAATGAACGTCAGTGGCTCGGTCTACCACAAGATAGAAACCAGGACAAAACGAGGACATTTTTCTCATTCTCGCTGGCGGATCTTGAAAGAACACGTTATTTTTCTCACGATCATCAAGTATAAAATGAAATTTGTACAATATTAAAGCGATAGATTTAACTCAAGGTACAAACAAATTAGTATCTGAAAAAAACACTGTTCTTTAGTCCCTTTGTTGTCTTGAAGAAGAGCGACGAGAGAGCAATGACAAGGTACATATGCCAGCAGACATGGAAATAATTCGTTACGAAAAACAGATTTACTTATAACCCCTCACATTTTGTAATTTAGGAAGTCATCCCTTACTTCTCTGAAAATAATTTGCGATGTTTTTCATTACATTTTGGGCAACGATTTATTGACAACTACCCGTGCGTATTTTCCATCCCGCGAAAAGGAGATACAGAGCGGAAAATAGGAAATGCAGTGGACTTCGCGCTCTTAATAAGGTGAACTAAAAAGACAAGGTCCGCGAGCGAAGAGAGTGCTACTGAGGGAAGGGAAAGGAATTCACGGAAAGCCCGACAGCCCGGAGTCCCCGTTCCCGAGCTCTTTCCTACGGTCTGTTGAGGAAAGAGGATTCAACTGCATGCATAAATGGATGCAAAAATACTCGAGTACTTGGATAACGAAGAAACTGCTTTGAGCGCATAAAAGGGTGGAAAATGGATGGCCCATTAAACTGTCGGGTGAGGTTGGGGAAGACCCGTGGGGCATAGGTACGCCATCCCTCTTTTCGCCTAGTTACCCAAAAACATTCTGTGTTATTATTTTCTTAATTTTCACACGATATCGAAAGAACCCGGAGAAGTTCCCTGCATGTTTGCTAATGTTACTATGAACTCGCGCCCTCCCTCCTTCCCCCCCCCCTCCCCCGAAATGCACCGTGATGGCACCTCGCCCCTACTCAGCCATGAGAGCTCGCTATACGCAAAACAAAACACTGGCTGCATTAACCAGCTATGCGCCTCATGGGACGTGACTTCGCACTATCGGGTGCGTTTCAGCAGTACTATCGGGGTTGCGGATCACATCCGTGTATTGGAAAAAAAGTAGCATCAACCTTGTTATCAGTACAAACTGGGATTGGAGCTGCCCTTCAAAAACCGTCAGTTATCGGCAGAGGACCATCAGCCCATTCTCTTGTGTTTAGAAAAATGAGAATGCCGGGATCCTCGTCAGTGGATTGTGCAGCCAGGGACGAGCGAAACTTTATAGATACGAAAGGAGCTCCCAGTTTTCTGGGAACAAACAGTGGATGACATGTCCATACAGTTGATGCAGTGTAGGACAGCTGTACACGCGTTCAATGCGTGAAAGCCTGCTCACAAGTGAAAATTATTATTAATGTTTTAGCATTAGTACCCCCATGACAGTGGAAAGCTGACAGCGTCCATGTGCGGACAAACTAGAGGAAAGGGAAGCGCACCGCGTAGAGAGGAGAAGAGTAGTGAAGGACAAAGGCGAGAGGAAGGTGACGAAAGTAATCCCCAGAGAAAGGGAACAAGAGAGACAAAGGACAAACTCAAATCTCCAAGGGAGGTGTCGTCATGGTGCAGGAGCCAATGTGCGCGCGGCGCGCCGAGGCGAGAAAGAGGCGACGTCACGGTGACAAAGCTATTGCGCACGCGTACGCTGGGGCGAGTTTGAACTTGCAGGTGTGCGGATCGTGTATGAATCGCTTTAAGCTACAAAATAGAGTGTGAATCAACTTGTAGCGCTGATCCACGTAGGCCTCAAGCGAAGCCGGATTTCGAACGAAAGAGGCGCGCTGCCAAAACCGGTGAACTGCGAAATCAGCGTCAGTCAGTGGATGCCGCTGCTATGCTTGCAAGGCGGGTGAACGAGAACCCCAAAGTCCTGAAAAAATTAAAGGAAGATCCATTGATGGATCCGGCACCAGACATAACAGCACACGACAAAACAGCAAGCGACAAAACAGCACGGTCAAAACAGCACGCGTCAAAACAGCGCAGCGTCAAAACAGCACGGCGACGAAACAGCACAGCGTCAAAACGGCACAGCGACAGAAGAGTGCGTGCCAAAACAGCACGGCGTCGAAACAGCTCAGCGTCAAAACAGAAAAACGACAAGACAGCACAGCGCCCAAAAAATGTGTTTCGGAAATTATTGCGGTAAATATTTGTAGACTCATAAACTTCTCGGTTCTTTTCGGTTTATTGATTGAAATCAGTATACTGACGAAAATGTAATATTTAAAAGCGTTTGTTTAAAATGTATAGTGAGTTATCCAGGTACTGATATTTGTATTTGTTGTGGCAGCCGACGCTACTTGTTCTGCAAGACGCACTGGGGCCCTATCGTGATCTGACATTATTCTCGTGTGCTCGTATTTGTACACAGGACGAACATGAGCTTCACTACCGCTTCGGTCAGAAAGGCAAATGTCAAAATCCAGAAATTTGCAAGCATTGTACTCAGTGCGATTTTTCCCCATTTTCAGGACTGCGAGAGGTGGTAAATTCGCGACAACCACAGAAACGCCTATAAAACAATCGTATACATTCTCTTCTCTAGTAGACGGAAGCTAGGGTTGTTAAAAAGTGTGCGGCATTTACGGGTGCGCTTGATTTGCATTGTGCAGTTCACGATTAGATGTTCTTCTTCCCTATCTCTATCCCTATCAGGTTCCTATCAGGTCAAAAACTCGGATTTTAATCTGAAGACCCCTGCGCCCCCGGAGCTTTTGTTGAAGGTTGAACCGACCTCTGAGACAAAGCTGAAAACTGCGAAAGGAAGTGGTCATATCGTCAGGAATGAGTCGCATCCCCCCGCCCCCCCCCCCTCTCCAAACGCCCTCGAAAGTACTGACATTTTTCAATTAATACTGACCTTTTCTTTTTCTGCTGACTATAAACGACGCGGAAAAATCCGACAAACGCACCAACAAGAGCTCTGCTGAAGGAGGTTCGAACAATCGCACTCGTTTGTTTAAAGCTTTCCGCTTGTCACCTTAAGGAATGCTTAACGATGTATGCTGATCGGTAACTCCTGTTGTGATAAAAATCGTGGTCCACTACCAGCTGCCGTGCCTTCTAAACTGTGGGTCCGACAGATCCAGTTTTTTTTTTGTGGTTATAAGTTTAGTCATCTTCAGCATACATTTTATTATGTGGACTGCTACTGGTATTCATCATTGTAACTGACTCTTGTAGCCTCGTGAAAAGCCCGAGGGAAAAGTCGTGACGCGATATTTTTTTTTTTTTTTTGGGGGCGGGGGGGGGGGGGGGGGCAAAGGGGCGGGGGGGGGGGGGGGGGGTTCCGGGTTGCGGAGTTTGGTAAGCTCTGAAATAGGCAATAAATTCCTTTATAACCTAGGGACAATAAATGAAAAGGTCTAGGAGGTTCGATATTATTCGCGCAGAGAGAGGGGAAGAACGCGCTTGAAGTTGCTATATGCGTGCTGTTTTGTCGCCGTGCTGTTTTGACGCTGTGCTGTTTTAGCACGTGCTCTTCTGTCGCTGTGCCGTTTTGCGCTGTGCTGTTTTGTCGCGTGCTATTTTGACTCTTGCTGTTTTGTCGCCGTGCTGTTTTGACGCTGTGCTGTTTTGACGCGTGCTGTTTTGACCGTACTGTTTCGTCGCGTGCAGTTTTGTCGTGTGCTGTTCTGTCGCGTTCCCATGGATCCTTAGGGAATGCGTTAGCATGGCCCTTGGGAAACGCCACATACGTCGCCATTTGCGAAACACTAACACTGACCCCGTAACGAAGCGAAAAGAACAGACCATAAAAACAACGCGAAAAGGGAAGACGAAGGAGAAAGTCAAAACAGAAAAGTGTATGGTCCCCCTTAACGTTTGTCAGACGTGTGTGGTGTTTCCCAAGGGCCATGCGAACTCATTCCTTAATGAATCATTGGTGGATCCTTGTTTGTTTTTTTTAATAATTTTTAAACTGAATGTTCAGTTCAGCTGAAAGTATGTGAACACATTTTTTGAGTGAAGTGTTGGTTTTTATGAGTTTTGCAAGATGTCATATCAAGTTTGTCATTTTGTCGGAAAGCACTCTTCGCAAACTGAAGTCTTAGAAACTTACGCAAACGCAAATACCCCATTTTAGTCTCATTGCCGGTTGCACTGTATAAAACACCCCTAGATTAGACAATATACAACAACCATAAACACAACCTCAGGAAAAAAACGTTTACTGTTCGTCGATGCCAAGCTCGGATTATGTCGAAAAGTGCTTATGCCTACTCTGCTCGATTGTATTTGTCACGTGTTCGTGTACTTCAGTGTTTTATCGGTATTGAAGTGCAATGCACATTATTTCAGAACACCCGTTTACGTCGTTCAAGATTGTGTAGATTCGCCCTCCTCAAATAATGAACCTAAAATGTAGGGTAGATTGTTGGAAGCAAAAGTTATTTCCGTTTTATTCTGATGGGGCAAAATATTTCGCCACTAAAACACGGAAAAGACACTGCATGCCATGTGTGTGTTTTGGGAGTAACACAAAAGTAATTGAGTAACATAACAAAAAAATTAATAAATTTTATATTATTACGAATAATTTGTAAGAGTAATCCACTAGTTTTTAGGCCATGTAATATAAAATGGAACTAATGATTTTTTCGGAGTAACGGGCATAAGTCTGTATTATGAAAGCTGGAAAAGTAAATATAAAACTATAACAATAATCTACTATAAGTTGAATAAATTCGACTTAAAATTGATTAAGCTTTTGGTATTTGCTGTTTGTATTTTATGTACTGTAAAATGAATAACAGCACACTGATAAGTCACGAGTACACTGCTTACAAAACCTGTACAGAACTTGAGAAATGCGTCCTATCTCAGGGGAGACCTGAGGAACTGCTCTATAATTTTGTTCTCAGTAGAAAGACCAAGATCAGTCAAAAGAGGAGAGGCAGCTCACTCAAAAATAAAAGGTCGGCCGGACCAGCAACAACGCAGCAATTTAGCCTGCCAGGCGTTCTTCACGTTTTGCTACCGCTCGCACTATGGCAAAGTTGGCATTAAGAAAAGGTTAACGCAAGGAATCAATCACCGGAGTGGTGAAAGTGCAACTGTCACGAATGCACCAATAGCGAGACTTGTCAGTCAGTCATTACCTTTCCATTTCGAAAGTGTTTCGACAAACAAGTTTTTCTTTTTAATTAACAGGTACAGTTTTTATTGGGAACCTATCATTGAAGTTCCATGGTCATCCTTCTCAAACACTTTCGTTGACGTCATGAATCACATGATTTCTCGAAGCCGCTGCCGCCGCCGCTCAATTTATAACAAAATAAAAACCTCCTCCAGGCGAGCGGGACTTGAATCCGAGACTTATGAATGACAGCAGTCTACCGCTCTAGCTACCGAACTATCGACTTTTCTTTATTGCCTGTCTCTGACATAAACCTACAAGAATAAACGAGAAATTAGATGGATCGCGTCAGCCAATCAGTGACCACTGCATCGTAGCTTTTCCATGACAGACACCCACCTTAATATATATGGCAGAGTCTGCCACGCCTCCACAACCCCTCGCACAAATTACGCAAGATATTCGAGAACCTGCTAACTTTACACATTGTCATATTTTTCTATGGCGAAATACCTTATGCCATGCGGACTCAATAAAAACGCTTTCTTTCGCATGTGTTGCAGTACAGCCAAAAATAAATTGGCCTCCCAGAAATTAAAAAAAAATGTTCTACTATAAGTATGTTCTACTGTCTCCAGTATCTTGCACAAAAAAAGAATTTACCCTTTATGGTAGAAACAAACCCGTCACTTCCATCCACGTTTTAAGCAGTGAATATCATGTATATAATTTAAACGAAAATGTCTGAACGCAGGGTTGATCTGACATTTCTTAGCGTGTTTGAGAACGTTTTTGTCCTTGGCCGTCAGCATCTAAAATTCTGAGGCCATAATCTACCAATGATATATATTTTATGACGCTTGTTTCCAAGACCGTAAATTACGCACATCATAAGAAGTTTTGCAATCAAAATGTCTGAAAGCATTCGTAAGTGGCAGGAGAAAGCGCCGGGAAAACGAAAACTTGGTGTGTCTCGCAAGTTCCCGATCGCCCCAAGAGCGGATTGTTGCTATGACGACAGCGTCTTCGGCAACACGAAGAGCAAATAAGAGAGCTCGGCAGGCTTCTGAGCACGTGAGTTTTGTCCAGAACAAACGCAGGTAAGCTTCACATTTCGTGATTGTGTCTGAGCTGTAAGATGTCGGCCCTGCTCTGATATGAACGGGACTTTACCGTGGCCGGGATGACTGGAATAACCGCTTCTGTTTACTCCTACGAAGATAACTTCAATATTAACAGAACCGTTATCGTTGCTAATGGAGACGGCCCGCGCGGCTATAGTATGCAAAAGGACACGCCGGGGAACAGATGGCCATGGCATTGGTTTAGGCCCCGGTGATCAGGAAGGTAGCCGGCCTCCAAGATAATTCTGTACCAAAAAAAAAGAAGAAAAAAACACCAAGAGCCGCACTGTTTACGTTCGGAGCGGTGTGTGTTTTTGATCGAAACGTTGAGACCACGCTGTCGTACTGCGTCGCTTCGAAGCAATGTTTTACGTAGGGGAAGCGTTAGACCCACATCGCATAGCTTCCAAGAAATGCTCTACCCTGACCCGTATAGCGTCATAGAGAACAAAAGTAACAAAAGTACATACTAAGGAATTCCTTTTTTAGCTCTATACGTCGAACAAAATAACAGATCGCATCAGCGAGATTGCCTTTACGACGAGAGCGTCTGCTACCGCCGCGAAATGAAGAAGGGACAAGGGGGCCACCTCTAAAATCAAGGTCTGTTTTTACGCTATTCATGCTGGAAAGGTCTGCTTAAAAATTTGGCTGCGACCTTTACCTTCTAAATACTGTAGTGCATGAATGCATGAAAGGGATTTTGCAAGAGAATTAATGTCACGTTTTCCCGCTAACTTTAGCGGGAAAACTGAACAATCGTAGAGGTCACGTGACGTCAGATCACGTGATGTCGATTTTACCTTCAGAATTTAGTGTGGAAACTTGATTGGTGTCTAGGTCACAAAACGAAAGGTTTCTCTCTAAATTTAGCCGGTAACTGAATTGGTGTATAGGTCACGTGGCGTCGATTTCACGAGACATTTATCGGGGGAACTGAATTGATAATTTAGTCAGAAGACGCGAATTTCCGCGATAAACTTAGCGGGGCAACTGAGTTGACGCATAGGTCGCGTGGCGCCAATGGACCTTTTCCGAGAAGCGTTCTGCGCACGCGCGGGCGCCCAATGCCAAGCGGCGGACGTCGGCACGAGAAGTCGAGGAAGTTCGGAAGGAGGCTGTGGATCAGCAAGTGGAACACGTAATTGCATCATATATATAATTGTGTTACACAAAAAAAGAAAGTGGACGGAAAGGAAAACGCGAGGCTTGGGTGGACGCCACGGATGACCCTCTTTAAAGTAGCATTGGATACGCGCCGCAGCCCAGAGAGCGAAGAAATAGGTAGCACAGGTAGGTCACTTCCTCGATTTTTAGTTCGTGCAGCCAACGCCTGGTGCCGTCGGTAAATAGAAAAGGTCCATTTCCCCAAGGTATATAGGTCACTTGACGTCAGGTGGCGTCACTTGACGCCACTTTTACGCCAAATTAAGCGGGGAAGCGAATTTGGTGTATAGGTCACGGGACGTCAATATTCCGCTACATTTAGCGACGCAACTGAATTGGTCTGTATGTCCTGTGACGTTAGGTCACGTGACGGCAATTTTTCCGCTAAATCTAGCTGAGAAACTGAATTCGTATATACGGCTCGTGATATCCATCTCCCGCTAAATGTAGCAGGAAATGCACTAACGGACGGATGGACCATCTTTTGGAATGAGAAGGTAAAGCTTAAAAGCATTTCCTTGCATTAAAAAGAGGGAAAGGGAGGGGGGGGGGGCTCCTGCGGGCATATTTTATTCAAAGAGGCAGCGGTCGAGGGCAGACGGTCGTGGCCGGGGGGGGGGGGGGGGGGGGGCGGGGAGGGGACACAAATGCCTTACTAGGCCGAGCCTGTATAGTTGAAAGTGGCCGATGCGTCACAGAATACTTAATTCCGCATTCGGCAAGGTCCCAGAGGGCACTGCTCACCCCGTTAATTATCCATGGAGGCAGTCGTTTTGGCTCACGTTTCTGATGTAATCCCCCACCAACTGGATGCTGCCGCCGGCATAAAACCGAAGGGCCAGCAGCATTTGGTCGTCCACCGGCAGTGAACGAGACCGAGCTGTCGGGCGTCGAAGCATTATTGGAAGCATACCGTAGTGCTTTAGAACGGTAGGTACCGGCAGGCAGTAGTATCGCTCACGGCGATAATGCGTGGCCCTCTCCAGTGTCAGACTAGTCCATGTTGCCAAAAGCATCTCCTGTCGTCACGCTGCTCTTCAAGCACAAACGGGACGTAGGCAGGCATTATGGACGAAATCGCGCGAAAAAGATCGTTAGAGATATTAGCACACACTGGTAGATCTTTGTGTTACCTCGCGGAAACGTTAAGAACATATTGCTTCGAGAATACCTAGAAGTTCGTGAAGTTTTTGTTGTAAGATAGTTTTTGTTGTAAGATAGTTTTGAGAATACGCCCTTCGGACAACGGAGCATGAACCACAACTTCAACAAGGTTCCTGTACAATTGATTCTTGGAAACGATGCTCAATCATTCAAAAGAAAAACCTTAGCCCCAAAAATCGAGCCGCTTGAACAACTTCACCAAAGTAACCAGGAATGCCAACTCCAGATATGTGTATAGAAGAGAATTACGAGTTCAGGCAAGACTTTGTATAGGCACACTTGAAACACCGTGAGTAAAAACGGATCATTGGTGTCACGTAGAAAAAGAAAACGGTTTACAACCTGCCGCAAAAACGAATGTGACTGGGATAAACGCCCAAAACTAACGCTCCAAAAATGGTTCCTTTAACCGGCTCCCTCCTAGGGCGTTGCCTAAATTGATACAAAAAATACGGTGCAGTTTCTGTACATTCTTTACATGAGCAGTGGAATACGTGAGAAACGTGCACTAGCTTGCTGTCAAAAAAAAAAAAAAACACTGTCAAATGTGAACATCGAGAAATCCTTTCTATTCCAATTTTTGTTTCATAATGCAATTAAATGCGAAGGTGCAAGCGAGCTGGACAAGAATGACGGTAATAATCCCTGGAGAAGGGGAACAAAGGGGACAATAAACAAGCACACATTTCTAAACACAGCTAGGTGACTATTTACGCGACCGAAAATATCCGCCTGGTCTTGGTGTCGAACCAGGGACCTCTCCGTTTCAAGTGCAGCGCTCTACCAACAGAGCTAATAAAAAGTTAGACGTTAGTAGAGCAAACGGGTTTTATCAGCTGCGACCAGTCTAACACCAACAAGGGTGAACGGCTTGCATTGTTTTAAGTTTTAGTGTAGAGGATTTAGTGCAGAGGTGCTCGAAGGTTGCAGAAGCTTACACTAAAATTGTGGAAAGATTGGCTCTCCCTAGTATATCACGAAAAATCAAAACCTCTTTTCCCTATACATTGCAGGTACGCTTATATAATATTTTGTGTCAGTGTGGCCATTCTTGGGGCTAAATTAAACTTAAAGGTAGGTAAGGAAATTGTATTTTATTTTTATTTCATAGGGTTTTAGCCGTAATAAACGCCAGAATAGCACACGACGAGGGTTTAATGATTTTGAGATCAAAATCTTACCTATAATTTTTCTATTGAAGAAACTAGACATTATTTGTATTATTATTTTGATTCTGGAGGTTGTATGTGCTTATACTTATTGTTATTGAAGTTACCGCCTTCGGGCACCTCTGTAGTAAATCACAGCGCGATATCTTGATTAAAAAAAATTTGCGGGGCGTCCAACGTCCGATCGAAGCGTTTGTGAACACGCAGAACTCAGTGTGCAGGCGACCGTCGACGCGGGCAGCAGGTTTCGGGCAAAGCGCAGCTCCCCATGCACGTGGACTCACTGCATCACGGGGTGAAACAGTACGTACCAAGGGATAGCACAGCGGAAATATAATCCCAGAAAACGAGACAAAAGTCAATTGATAAAGTATAAGACGGAATAAACCTCCTCCCCTTGGAATGCTTCAGTTACACCAAGAAGACTTTCAGTTCAAGAGCACTAAGAATTCAAGGCCCTACCCGCATCCACCAAGGAAGCAAAACGCGTATAAACCTTCTTATTGAAACAAGCTGGTGGCACACTCTGCTCCTGAAGAAGGTTAATATTGTCTTGATAATTCTCATGAACCCGAAAGTCATAAGAATATTGTGTGTGCAGCGTCTCCGAAGCCACTCAAAGCTCCCCGCAACCAACTATATCAAATCACGCATAATGCACGCACGACACATTCTTTCCTGCCCGGCTCAGGCAGCACGCCGACACTGGACCAGCGTCGGGGCAAAATTGTTCACAATATTGGCCCAGTTTCATGTTTTGCACCAAGGCCGAGTATTGGGCTAATATTGGTTAACGATCGTTCTAAGAATGGTCCGGAATCTGCGATGTCATCCGAGTTCTATGCAGAGATGGGCGAATATCGGTTAGCATGGACGCGGCCGCTGCGGTGTCAGCGGACTTGGGCTAAGCCAACGTTACTAGAACCGATCAGTTGGGAAACTGCCATAGAGCCTGCTCTGGAAAAGTGGCACCGATCCGTACTGCAGAACCGAGCTAATAGCAATCGCAACGCCGCCATTTCTCCCGCACCGGCCACCCGAGGAACTGCACGTGACTTCTATTTTGACTCCGAAACAGATACGGTGGATGGGGCTTCAAGGGTGCCACCCCCGACTCCCAAGCGGACGCGCCGCGAATTACTGCCGAAGTTGGGATGCGCCTAGGTCGGGACGCGCTACCTGGAATCACCGCCGAGACATGGTTGTATAAAAAGAATATTAATTGTGCCGCAAACCTTGTAATCTAAAGATTTTAGAAAACATCACGCGCCCCCGTTTTGTACTAATCTCCAATAAAAGTTACTACACAAAGAGTTTTTGTTTTCATTTTTTTGTACGGAAAAACCCAGTTGCAGCCCCTGATTGCCCGGTGTGCCCTCGGCGCGGCCCGTGGCAACAGCGGCGGCCGTCGCGATTGGCCGGCACGATTGGCCGATTCAGTATCGTTTTAGAAACGGTCAAGAGTCCCTAATACCGGCCGATATAGCCGGTTCAGACCCGACAAATTACCGGAAAACGGCGCTGGATACTGTTTATCAGCGTGGCGTTGGCCGACCCAATTGATGTTCCGCCGGGCAATCAGCCACATCACATCGGCCACATCACAGTAATACTGGCCCGATATTTACGATCCAATGCCAATATCGGCAGTATCAGAATGATATTGGCCGGATTTCTCCGATCCGACGCCAATATTGGCGCAATACTGTGTGCTGCCTGGGGGGTCTATCAGAATGATTATGGCAAGTTTTAATTTCTCTTTACAACTGAAAAGAGTACACGTCAGAGGACGGTGGTTATTGAATAACGCGGGCATCGCACAATATTCGAAGCATAAATGCATAAACTCTAATGAAACATAAAATCTGTCTAAATGGGCATTACTGGGTTTTGAAAAGGTGCGACTTCAAAACTTAACGCACACGCATAGTTGTAATTAAAATATACATACGCAATAACACTGAAGACCAGCAACAGTTAGGTTTGTACGAATAATACCTCCTGCGTTCTTTGATTGGAATGCGAGATTAAGTTATCTCCTTGAGTTGGTAGGTAGTATGATTTCTTGCTAACTGTTCCTGAGTTTCACCATGATTTTTTCTCTACATAGATCCCCGTCGCTTAGTATTTGAGGACGGACTCTTTATGAATAGACACATTATAAGAAAACAATTATGCGATGTGTATCTTATTTTATTTTTATAATGCCCATTTTCGTTCAGCACCTCGTCGTGGACTCTTTCGAATCGAATGCATGTGCAATACTTAAGTTCAATGAATGAGCAATCAAGCATCTTAAGAGAAATGGCCAGAGGCCTAGCATTATTATCGCACGTTTTTTTCCCCGGTGCTGAAGAACCTTTACCGCGATGCCCGTTAAAAGGGAGTACAATTGAAGTATTTACGGACCCACGGAGCCTTTACTAAGCCTTCCAATTATTTAGGCTCTGGGCATACTAATACGTCACTTTTGTAGCGTGAGCTACTGTGGCCGAGGTTGAGCAGTTTCGCGTGGCTCCTGGAGGGCCGGGCTGCGCATGCGCGAGGAGCAGTGACGTCACACGGCGCACAGCTGGCGCGCCGGAGCCGCCGCCGCGAGCGCTTCGCTGGTCTGCGCATTCCAGAGGAGTGACGTCATAGCCGCGGTAGACGCACTGGCGCCGCCGCGTGCCCAGCTGTGCTCCTCCGTTGCGCAGTAGCCAAGTCTAACAATAAAAAAACGGACGAACAACATTTTGTTGTGTTCGTCTGTTTTTTTATCGTTCCCCATCTCAGGGTTTCCAAGATGTCGATTAATTACCAGCTCGCCCGCACTCTATCACTGCTAAGCCACTGCAATTTTTTTTCTTCGTTTTTCTTCGCTTAATCAGAACCGCGTAGATAGATAGGTGATTAATCGCTTGACTGTTTTATGGAATACCTTTAAAAAATGAATTTTGAAAAAAAAAAAGAAAAAAGAAGGACCTCAGCGCGTTGAGCGATTACACTGCTCGCTTAGGCCATAATAGGTCTTTGAAAAGAACCCCGCACGGAGCATAGAACGCGTAGCGTGAATTTCTCGGAGGTAAAGGTCAGAATCGAAAAAGGGGAATTCGAATGCTTCCATTATCCCCCCCTTTGTATTTAACATATGGCGCCTTATCACCGTCGTAACGAAATATTTGAGGATACAAAGAAAACATTCACGTTAGAAACATCAATGCGTAGTAGGTTTTCAAACGATGGCAAAAAAAGTGTGGCGTGTAGACCCCTACATTCTGAACATAAATTTGTAAACGTAAAACACGGCGTAAAATAAATATATATTTTAATTAATCCATAACAATCATTCAATGTTACTTTTTCATTTCTGCGAAAGGAGGTTCCAGCGTAAATAATATTATACCGTAAATACTTAGGGAAGCGAGACGAAATGAAACGCAATAATAGATAGAGATCATACAAAGAAGTTATTTGGGTCGTAATTTTAAATGTTTCAGTTTTGTTGACCATCTGAAATTAACGCACATTTTAGTGGATGTAAGTCAAAAAGTGCACTTCTATTGGGGGGATCGGCAAAACATCGTTCCAGGAGCTGTACTCACTATCAATCTTTGGAAGCTTCAACACCTGCTATACATTGCGCGAATTTAAGAATGGGTACCTTCAAATTGTTAGTTTTGGGGGATTTTACCAGTAGAATAGTAGCAGATCTTGCACATTGTGGCGGAATTAAAAAAAAAATGTTTTCGAAAAAGTGACAAAACGATCATATTGGGGCGATTTCATGTGCCGGAGACTGTGCGCTTCATCTGTCCATTCGGAAGATCGAAGTAGGCATCGCCGTCAAAACGTAGGAGCTTAAACAGATATTTTGCGCTAACGGGGAATTCCTCTCAAAACACGAACTAACAATTGAGCAAATGAATTTCGACTTGATTTTTAGGCTGGCAAAATAAACGAGGCCCTTAGAGTCTCTAGTGACTCTAAGGGCATCTCTAGTAAATTTCATGCTGCTATTTGTCATCCTTGGTGTAGGCGACGTTGATAACCATATTCACGTATAACATATGCTAAATTGCCGCAGGATAAAAATATCTATTCCTTTATTAATAATATGTAGCCAATACTACTTAGCGACTTCTGGACTTGAGCGACCTCAAAGCAGTATTGTCGTTTCTCAATTCAATTTGAGGTCTTCCGGTGGGATATATGTTACCATGTAGCAATACCTACATTTATTGCGGTGGGGGGGGAGGTACGACACAACAACACATGCTCAGATTCTGCAGAACTCTTTATAGTTGGGTCACGTATTATTGTATGCCTTTATTTACAATCGGCCAATATCACGAAGCCGAGAAGCAGAGAAGCAGAGGGCTACCACCTACCAGGTTTGCAGCGAACACTGACGCGGCCTGACAATCGAAATGTGAAAAAAAACGTGAAAAAAGTTTAAATGATGCTTGCTTGAGACACGTTTAGAGACTGGTAGTTTATGCTTCACATGTCCTTTTCAAAATCCTCTATTTAACCTTTATTCGCAAATATAAGAAAGCGTACTGCAACTATAAAGTCAGGGAAACAGGAATCACGAGTTCCTACGGTACTCACAGGGTTCAGCGTCACCACGGGCTTCCTTGTCAGAATGCAGGCCAAGCCAATGCCAATGCAGAAAGGACCCAGATGAGCGTATGGTTTCTGGTACATGACGTTCTCCATTACAAGGCGTGCCCTGCAATGGACAGAAGAAGATTGTGGTGTCTAAGCACAATCTCTCTCGAAGAAAAAAATAATCTGTTCACGTCGGAGTCAATGCGAATAACTAATTTCCAAATAAATGCCCTTCTCATGGGGGACCCGTATGTCTTTTGAAAGAATCAATGGTCACACTCTTTGCTGGGGGGAGTCTAGACTTTCACTAATATCTGCTCTTCTTAGACGACTTCAACAGATAGCAACCGGTGACACACGCGTGAGTCATCGAAGAATAACTGGGGAATAACAATACATCATTCGCATATTATAATTTAGTTATTCCTCGAAAAATATCTCAATAGAATTATTTTAGAATTACGTTACACGCCCCGATTCCATACTGAACGGAAACAATGTATTTAGGTACAATAGTTGAGGCTCGGGGCATTATTCGCTAGATTCATTTATTGTAAGTGAAGAGTGTGCTCATGGGGGGTGGTAGAGTGCGCAGTCAAAGAAGGCATGTTGCGCATGCCGATGCATTCAAAGAATAATCATATATTTAAAGAAAAAACAGCGCATAAACAACACGGTTGGATTAAAAAACAAAAAAACAAATAGGACTGGTTAATGGCGAAGCCAGGATGCGGGGGAGGGGGAGGGGTTCTGTGTTTAAGCGGTTCAAAAAACAAAAGAAAACAAAAAAGCATAAAAAGCTGCGCAAACACAATTTTAATGCCCATTTTTCTTTTTCTTAGAAGCCAAAAATTCTACTTTCTTTTCATATCTCGTATGTCCAAACTTTAAAGAGCTGATCTTTAATGTGGAATAACGAAAACACGCAAGCATAAAACATATTATTGGGCTTTGAAAATAAAAATGAAAGCTGTTTACAACTCCCTGCAACACCGAATTCCAGCGAAGCTCTTGAGGAGGAGGAGGGAAGGGTACTGAGGGGAAGGTATACCCTTCCTCCCTCCTCTTCACCTCGTGATCCTGCCTGCTACTCCTCCTCCCCCTCCTTCTCCTTCACCCCCTCCTCCTCTCATCCTTCAACCACCTTCCCCTCGTCTCCTCCTCCTCCCTCCTCCACGTCCTCCTCAAGGGGGGCCACGTGACCTCAGGGGGTCACGTGACTTTGGGGGTCACGTGACCTCAGGGGGTCATGGGGGTCACGTGACGTGGGGGTCACGTGACTGGGGGGGTCACGTGACCTCGGAGGGGGGGGGGTCATGTGACCTGGGGGTCAAGTGACCTCGCGGTTACGCCGACGCCGACGGCGACGCCGACGCCGCTCAAGCCGGAAACGGGCGCCTAAGAGCTGCGCTCTAAAAAAATGTCAAGACAGGCTCCCAAAATATTTTGGTGCGTGCACGTCTCTGCGCAACATTCGTGCATCCAATGGCTGAAAACTACGAATGAGTTCCTGAGAATAGCGAAGTTTAGAATACGATTCAACATAAAAACTGCAGTGCGCACTGGGGCAATGCGCAAGTGAAGCGTCACTTTTATTGTTCCTACGCGGATGGTCATGTTTTGCGTTCCTTCCGTTCTTCGTCGTCGTTTTAGAGAAAGTGGCAGAGAAAAGTACCCGTTTCTATCATTTTTTGGGGTCTGAACATTTAGTGGAAGCCGCCGTCAGCGGGTAGTAGGAAGCGAGATGATGCTTTAAGGGGCTGACTTGGATGTCCCGGTAAATGTTTAGAAGCGCAACCCCTATACTCCGTACACCCTTAAGCTGAGACCAGAAGCTGCGCCTTCAGCTCGAGCTTTCTGCCCTTTCTAAAACAAGTGTTAAAGCGCAGACACGCGCAACCAAAGCACTGCGGAAGCCAGCGAGCTCGCGCTGAAAGTGGAGCTTCTATACTCAGCTTAGATCGGGGAAGCAAGAGCTCCTGGGACGTCGAGGCTCTCAGGTATGACTTCAGTCTTCGGAGTCTCGAGCACGAACGTTCGGCTTCAGGGACGCTAAAGGGGCTTAGTGGCCAGGATTTGTAGCAGGCGGTTTACGTTATAATACAAGGCCTCCGGACTAAGGCAAGTTGCCTGTACCGCTGAGACGCGCAAAGTAGTGCGGCCCCTCGACTTCTGTGTCCAAACCAGAACTTCCCTAGGCTGTTCATTTAAAAAAACGAATGCTTCGCACAGGCTGTAGATTTGCTCGAAGTAGAGGCTTGCGACATAGAAACCGAGGCCGTTGGCCACAATATCGCTCTTGCCTAGGGAGCACGGTGCTGCCTTACGTGATTGTGACGACTATGTTGGAGATGTTGATGATACTTTATAATTCCCGCAAAAAATGTAAAGCTATGGAAATTTCATGGCTAAGGAAGTAATTTTTGACAGCCTATAACGTAAAGGAACTTTTCGGACTCACATGGTAAACGCCAGATTATAATCATTACCCACTGCAGCGATTAAATAAGTCAACTAGGTGCGTTTTGAAACCAAGTGACATTGAGCATTTCAATGTTGTTTCCACTGAACATATGCCACCGTTTTTTTTCTCTCGCGTCTTTTTTTTATAAAGATTTCTTTAAAATTTTGGTTGGTGCATTACTGAATTGAAATGAGTACAGGCGAGCAAACCCTAAAAAAAGACGAAACGAGAAAAAAAGAGTTAAGCTGTTTGTCATTTTGTTGTCCCGTTTTCTCCTCATTGTGTAGTTTGCAGACAGTGTGGTGGAATTTTGGAATTTTGTTTCGCTGCCCTGAAATTGTCTTCCAGTTCTTGAGATTCGAAGGGTAGGGGGACATTAGTCAAGCCGCCCGCATTCTCCTAGGCAAGACCAGCGTCCTTCGAGGTCAGAATTTCGCGGCTTTTTAAAGTCGGGAGCTGAGCCTTTCGCACCTGCGAACCTGAATAAAGGCTTTGGTTACTAACACGGCAAAGTTTGGCGAGAGCTCTCCAGAGAGCCGGAGACGGACTTGTGTTTCTCACGCAGTCCACGGACAGTGTCGTCAGCTTTGTTTTGATGTGGATTGTTGTGGGCCCGGCCCCTCGACGTAGTGGGTTGTCAAGCAGAGAAAGAAACACTGGATATTTTACGCCTTGACAAAACGGCAAGGCACAAAGCAATAAAAAGTGACACCGGAAAGGGGAAAGGGAAAAAGAGGGAAACCCTGAAATTTCGGGGGTGTTTCGACACTTGAATATTTCCCGTGGCTACGGTACTGAGACTACCGCTCACTCTCAATCGAACAATTATTAAAAATAGAGCTAAGTCTTGAAATATAAATATGTGTGATTTTATCTCAAATCGTGTCAGGAAAAAAGATGGGTCCTCAAAATATTCTGATAATAATACATGTTGCTGGAAAATCTGACTTGAACAAAACTGCAAATTATATTTACAAAGCAATTTTTGTTCTTCAGTTTTGGAGATTCGAATATGCAGAAGGTTCGTCTTGCCATTTTATCAGTTTTTACGAGTGAAATTTGGAGTCTCAATACATTTAGACTTTGTATAGAAAAGTTAAAGTTCTCTAGAAGTAGGTTTTTATTTTATTTTATAAAATTAAAATTTTAGAATCTTGCACCTTTGACAATAATAGGTCAAGTTTGAATCGAGCTAGCTTTCTCTGGTCTCTGGTCCGCCATTGGAGTGCCAATGTACGAGCCAGACATGAGCCATAACTTCCAAAGTCAACCCTAGTTTGGGGATTCCGGGCAAGCAAAAGTTTGGCTTTTCTCTGGTCCGTAACAGGAGTGCCCAAGTGCCAGACTTGGGCCATAACTGCCAAAGTAAATCCTAATTTAGGGATCCCGTACATGCGAAAGATTTGCTTTCCTCTGGTCCGCCACAGCACTGCCAAAGTTTAATACTTGAGCAACAGCTGCCAAAATAAACCATTATTTGGGTATTCCGGACATGCAACAGTTTGGCTTTTCTTTGGCCTGCCACAGGAGTAGCAAAGTAAGTGACAGACTCGAGTCATAACTGCAATATAAATCATAATTCGGGGATTCCGGATATTCCAAACTTTGGCTTTTCACTGGTCTGCCAGAGGAGTTCCAAAGTAAGTACCCGACTAAAGCCATAACTGCCAAAGAAACTCCTATTTTGGGATTCCCGACATGCCGAAGAGTGGATTTTTCGTTCTGCTTCAGCAGTGCCAAAATACGTGCCCTACTTGAGTCATAACTGCCACAAATACTGAATTTGCGATTCCGCACATGTCAAATTTGGCTTTTCTCTGGCTAGCCACGAGAGTACCAAATGTATGACAAAGGTGCCAAAGAAAACCCAGAGGCCTGCTGAAGTTTGACATTGCTTTCTTGTGACGCAAAATTGCTCTTTCACGTGCTCCATAAAAAAAAAAATTAAATAAACTTTCAAAACACGATTGTCCGATGTCAGTATCTGCGTTCTCAAACAGAACGGCCATAGTTGACAGTGGCGTGCCAGTATCGTTCGAATTCGGTTCCAATATTTGCCGAATTTCCAGTTTTGCACCACCGCTCAATATCCGGCAGGCATTCGTGTACCATCATTTCGCCAAAAATACTCTACGATGCGTCTGCTCCCTATCAGCCGGATGTCGTGCAATTTTGTTTTGTAAAGGCTGTTGCATATCAACTGTTGAATACCAATTGCATACACGGACAAACAAAATTGCGTTCGATTTATTATACACTTTTATTACACCAGCATCATTACACAAAGATTATTTGTGACATAATTCCAAAAGTGATACTGCTCTGTAATACAATAAATTAAATTATTATATAGTATTAACACAGTTTTCATGCCAAACAAAGCTCTTAGATTAAACACTAAGGACTTTGGGCATTAACAAAAGCAGGACTTCAAAGGTACACTTGCAGTGTGCTTAGTAATAAAAGGGCGATATCATGTAATCCGTGATAGACGCATAATTCGATTCAGGTAGCGGAAAGCAACAAAAACCAAATGTTGAGAAAGAAGAAGGTCGCCCACATATAACGGAATTCTCGCTTTCGCCGAAGAGCAGTTTCTTATCGAAGCGCGTTCAGCGAACACATCACAACAATTCCATGTACGACGAAAACGTGCATTACCGAAAACGTTCCATGAACGTACCACGCCAGTTTACAAGCAAAAACCACGACCATGATTGCAACGCAAAAACTGTGTTATCCATAAGACGACTTCAAGGCGAAAGCCCAAGCCCCGATGCATTAAAGGCAGACACGTGATTTACTTTGTTTCATGTTCGCTTTTTTCACATTCTTTCTTTTTAACATTATTCGCTTGATAGTCCTTCTTAGTTTCCACTGATTACCCTTACTTGTCTTTAATTACTCTTAATTCACTTTAATTCCTCTTTAATTCACTTTGATTCCTCTTAATTCGCTCTGTCACCATTCTTAATTTCATTGCTTCTAATTCGCCTGAGTGGTCACGTAAACGTTTTGGTACCTTTTGTGTCGCCGACATAATTTCGCTCAGGGACTTTCAATTTCAACTAAACGATGAGACATATAAGGCTTTCACCTTAGAAAACAGGACACAGAAGCTCCCATTTCGGAAACCGGACCTACGTGGCCCACTACCCATATCCATAGCTTGGCAAATGACCTAGACCACGGCCCCAGTGATCCAATCAGCGCGTCAGAGCGAGACACGTAACACATTTACGTACAAGCATTTTTTGTGCAACGCTTCCTACTAAAGAGGTAACGCGTTTCGCTCCTCCGCTCTGATTTGCTTGAAGCGGCCTTCGCGCTCGCTCACAGCAACATGAAGACACAAAAACAAGTTGGAAAAGTTAACAAACTGCGAGGTCAAAGGGAGATCGACAATTCCATATAAGCTCCCCCCGCATTTTTGATTGACTGATAGTATTTTAAGGAAAGGGAAGGAAAGATGGTGTACTGAATCTCACCAGAAATTTAAATTCAAAGTTTTTTTTGTCGTGAGGAACTGATGGTATTAATTTGATTGTTTTTAAAAGATAATAAAGTGTACTCATTAATTATATTGCAGAATCTTTTTTCCCAGTCACTAGGGTCTTGCTTGGTACAGAGTGCTTGGAAGATGAGCAAGGTGGTTCCGTTATTTAAATCCCCGGTGACGTACACTCCCCACTCAACTTCAGGCCCATCTCATTACCTGGCGTTTCCAACGAACTTTTCGAACATACAATTAATTCCAACATAATTAAATTCCTTGCAGCCAACTATGTTTTACGTCATGCCATCATGGTACCCTAAGTTATTCTCATAGGAAACCCAACTAATATCATATAAAATAACTTCTTACTGATTTAGACAATGAATTTTATGGTGACGGCTTATTTCTATATTTCTCTGAAGCTTTTGATCTTGTTTCTCACCAACTACATTTTTTTTTTAAGTTAAGCAAGCAAAACATTGATAGGAACATTATTAGTTTTTACGAACACTTTCTTATCTAAACGAACCCAGTTCGTAACCACTAATAATTTTGCCCCTTCCCATTACGCAGTTGGCTGGAGTGTGCCGCAAGGCTGTGTTTTCGGCCCCCTGCGTTTGTTTCTTTTTTTTTTTGCATAAACGATTTAACGAAGTTTATAAACTCATCAACCAAATTATATGCTCACGACTGTGTATTCTTTTCGCGTTGTATCCTTTACTGCCGGTACGTTCATGCTTCAGTCTAACCTCAACTAAACGTCTACTTGGTGCGACACGTAAAAGTGCGTCTTAATACTAATAAATGCAAAGTAATGCAAATCTCGCGCCATGCTAACAGTCAAAACTACTTAAACTATAAGACTGTAGGCTCTGTGCTGCCACAAATGACGTTCTACAAATGCGTAGTTTTCCATATCACACCTAACCTCTCCTTGCGAACGCATATTAACTGTATTGTAAACAACGCTAATCAAATGCAAGGGTACTTACGTCGAAACTCTTCTAGGGTACCCTCATCTCTAAAGCTTTTACTCTACAAAACTTTTGTCCATTCCAAACCTTGAGTGCACTTTTGCGGTACGGAATCCAAGCCTTTACTTTCTTACTAACAACATAGAATCAATTTAAAATCTAAGTGCAAGTTTCATTTTATCTGGTTACCAGTGTTGATGAAGTGTTTTAGTAATGAACCCTACTTTATACCTTCCTCATCTAGCTCTACGGAAAAAGTGCCTAGACTAGCCCGTTTTCATAAGATGCATCATAAATATTATTAATTGAGAGGCGAGCTGCTTTTTGAAACGTTATGCCTGTCATCCTGTGCTGACTAGAGTCATAAAGTAGGTGTCCCTCACTGTCGCACTAACATGCACTTTTTTCATTTATTCATAAAAAAAACAAAGAATGGATTTACCTGCCCACCTCGATCGCTACCATAAGCAACCCACTCAATTTTAAATCTGCCATTGAAATGTATTTTTTATTAGTAATAAGTCTTTGTTCATTTATGTTGTTGTATTGCATATACGCCGTTTTTATTTGTTTTAATTTTGATTACCAACCCCTCCTGTAATGCCTTCGGGACTTGAAGATATTGCATTAAATATATAAACAAAAATGTAGTGTTTCGTAGCCGAGGCTTGGAATGTCACCTTTGGTTAGGAAAAAAGGGGGAGATTTAAAGATTATAAAAGAAAGAAGTGTCAGGGATGATGTTGTCAAACGCTTCAAATGAATTTTAAAAGAAATCGTCGAGGTGGCCAGGATTTCATCTCCGTTCCCCCGAGTATAAAGCTGGCGTGGTACCAGAGAGTCACAGCGGCTCCTGCTTTTTATTATCACTAGGCTTTAACAGTTGCCAATCACAATGTACACGCACAGAGCTCCGCTCACTTTAGCAACGCGTCGCCTAATAATGGAATGTGTTGAGGAGACGTGCCCTACTTGAGACTCACGCAGCGCTCGCTCGATGGCAGCAGTTACGGTAACGTCGAACCAGTGTCACTTCGCGTCCGGATATTGGCGCGTGTACCTCCGCGCGAATACAACAATCCGGTGCAATATGCGTTTGCAAAATCACCATTCTCAAAATACCAATAACTAAACATGAAGAAATAAACGTTTAATATGGCGAACGTGCCCAAAAATAAAAAGAATAGAAGATAATAGTAAAGCGTCGCGAGCGTCGAAGACGGCGAGACAGCAGACTTGAACGCTGGGGCGGCGGGTAGACGTCCTTTTTTGTTACGGCGTTGAGTCGACGATAGTCCACGCAGAACCGAAGAGACCCGTCTTTTTTTTTTTCACCAGGACTACCGGTGAAGCCCACGGACTGTTTGAGGGCTGGATGATGTCGTCGTCGAGCATTTCTTCAACTTGCTTCAGGATGACTTCTCTCTCTTTCATCGAGACACGGTACGGCGACCGATGAACGAGAAGCGCATCGTCATCAGTAACAATTCGATGTTTTACAACCGTCGTTTGGCGTACCTTTGACGACGTGGAGAAGCACTCACTAAACTTGGTGAGAAGTTCACTGAGTTGTCGCCGTTGTGGGGTAGGCAGGGTTAGATCGATGTCCAACTGCGAAAGCGGGCTTGTCTAGCGTCGCCACGAAGAGAGGTCTTCTGATATTCCGGCGATTGCGGCTGAGTATGGGAGTTCCTCGGCGTGACCCACGGCGGTGCCTTTCGTAAGGTGCTGAACCTCCATTCGGAAGTTAGTTACGAGTGCGACACTGTGTCTGTCTTGGAGCTCCACGACGCCTCTTGCGATGCCGATCCTTCTTCCTAGAAGTAATGGAGGCTTCCTTCGAGCAGAACGTCGCCGCAGAAAGCCTCATCGACCCCGACGGGTACGAAAACACTCGACCGTGGCGGTAAGTTCACATGGCTTGCGAGGACTCGTACCGCGGATGACGTCGCTTTGGGCTCCTTCGGTGGTGGAACGGGTTTTCGCTGCGTCAGCCGGTTTGCTCCGAGGTCGATGACGGCGCCATACACGCAGAGAAAGTCCATTCCGAGGATAAAGTCTCTCGCACAGTCTCGTAGAACGACGAACTAATTTACGGCACACGTCTCGCCATGAATCTCGACGCGGTCAGTGCATCTTCCGGCTGGCGTAATGAGATGTCCCCTGGCGGTCCGTATCTGTGGGCCATCCCACGGCGTCGTCACTCTCTGAAGGCGTTGGGAGAGCCTCCCACTCAGGACGGAGTAGTCTGCTCCAGTGTCGACGAGAGCCGACGCGTCGTGACCGTCGATAACGATGTTTAGGTTATTCTTTACCGTTGCAGAAGCGTCGTTTCGGTCTCTGGTAGTGTATGAGTGGGGGCCCTCCGACGTTCGTGGAGGATCTTATTGTCGGTCGTCTTCGGCAACTCCACCACCAGGGGTTGCCGCGCCTAGTCCCCCCCCATGTAGTGAGGGGTGACAGGCTTTCACGTCGGGGTCGGTGCAATGGCGAAGCTGGACGTCGTGGCGACGGAATTCCGGGACTCTCGGTGGTACGCAGGCTCGGGGGACTGAGGTCGTCGCAGGCACTTGTCGATCTCCCGAGGGCGTTCACCATGACGGGGTCGCAGCCCGAGTCGTCGGTATGGGCATCGGCAGTACACATGGTCAGCTTCTTAGCAGTGGTAACACAGCGGGCGTCGGTCGGCCGTCCTCCAGACGTCTGTCTTTCTCGGCGCAGGTTGCTCTGGGTGAACGTGCGCCTGATGTTCCCGTCGTCGGGCGTACTGCGGCGTTGGGGCGTCTCTTCGGGGTGGCGCCGTGTCTTGGCGGGGAGCTCGCGGTGGGCGTCGGGCCATGGCGGCGGTGCTCAACGTCGGTTTCTCCGGTGCCACCGTGGTGACGGGAACCTCTGGTCGGAGCGCCCGATGCACTTCTTCTCGGACAACCTCGGCGATGGAAAGGGTTGGCGGACGACTGGTGGTTGGCAGCAATCTTCGCAGTTCCTCCCGGACGATCTCCCGGATAATTTCCCGGATGTCCGGCGTACCCGGAGTGTTTTCGCCATAATCAGCGTGGGTGCAGCGACGCCTGGATGTCGCTGGTAGTGGGAAGCAGTCGCCTGAAGCACGGGCTCGATGTTGGTTGCTTCAGTGATGAAACCTTCGACGGTGGTAGGCGGGCTCCGCACAAGGCCACCGAAGTTGTTTTCCTTCACGCCGCGCATCAAGACCCGCAGCTTTTTCTCTTCGGGAACGGATGGGTCGGCGCGATTCATCAGGTGGAGAACGTCTTCGACGAAGCTTGTGACGCTCTCGGTCGGCCCTTGGGTTCTGGCTCGCAGGAGTTCTTCGGCACGCTGTCGTCGGTGCTGGTTGGCAAAGGTGCATTGCAGCTTGGCCTAGAATTCTTTCCACGACGAAATTGACGCTTCGTGGTTCTCGAACCAGGTGCGTGCCGTGTCTTCCAGAGCGAAGTAGACGTTCTGAAGGCACTGCTCCGGTGTCCGTCGGTTATGGCGGGCCACTCGTTCGTAATGTTGTAGCCAATCTTCAACGTCCTCGTGGTTCTCCCCGTGGAAAGGCGTCAGAGTCCGGGGTGCGACGGGCAGGTATACAACGGCAGAAGCGGCCGGGGTCTCCGACTGGTTGTCCATCGTCGTCCTCCTTGTTTGCTTGGTCGTAGGTGGCAAGGGTCTTAATTCCGGGGGTAGGCCGAGGTTCCGGTGGCTTGATCGGATCCCGGTCGTGTCTTCGTTGGGTTCTTGGGGACTTGGGCTCGGACTTCCACTGCAGGTACTCGGAGGAGAGCGCAGCACGGACTTGCGGTACCCCGCACCTCCACCAGAATGTCACGGGTGGTGACCAAAATAACAATGAATAAACAGGAAGAAATAAACATTTAACGTGGCGAACTTGTGCCCAGAAATAAAAGAGAATAGAAGAAAATAATAAAGCGTCGCGAGCGTCGAAGTCGGCGAGACAGCAGAGTCGAACGCTGGGGCGAAAATCGACTGCAGATCGCCACGCGGAGCCCCTTATGTACACGTGTGGGCTTCTGGAATAATTGGCGTAGAGGGTTCGGCGTGTTGGAACATTCCTCACCTCGTACAAGCAACAGGGTTCTCGAATTTACCAGAACATTACGTCAGAGTCAAGAAAAAGGCGCCTCCGCGGCCAGGAATCGAACCCTGCGTTTCTGCGTGGAAAGCACGCGCGATAACCGTTAGGCCACGAGCTCGCTGCCTACTTGGTCAGCTGCGCGCGCGACAATTAGTTGAGGAGACGTGCCCACTTGAGACTCGCGCAGCGCTCGCTCGATGGCAGCAGTTACGGTAACGTCGAACCAGTGTCACTTCGCGTTCGGATATTGGTGTGTGTACCTACGTGCGAATACAACAATCCGGTGCAATATGCGTTTACAAAATCACCATTGTCTCGTCCAACCGCTGCAAAAGACTCGGCTCACCTTTGGGCTGGATAAATCAAGAGACGCCCAAACTAGTATAAAATGTTCCGAGCAGAATTAAACTTCATTTTTATAGAACTAAGTTGCAGACCACCCACGTACCGCCAGTAGCTCATTGGTCATCTAAATCCAAACGGAAATAACCCAGAGTCACCGGGACCTGCCCTGATTACTAGGTCCCAAGATGCCAGATGCCAACCGTTTTGCCACACAGTGAAGCCTAACTCTGACACTTGTCATTATTATTATTTATTGATACCACCGGCCGCCATAGGGCAGCCAAGGTAGGAGGGATGCATGGATCACGTTTTACGAAAAAGCAAGCACAGACTGTGGTAGCGCAGCAAAACAAAAAGCACTTCACATGTATAATTACGAACACACGAAGAGTAGAAAATATTCTTTTAAGGGGTATCAAGATCTGAAACCTCAAAACTCTGGTAATTCGTTTATCAATGCTAGAAACACTGTTAAACAATTTGAAGAGACAACTTGTGCGGGTAACGCATTCCAGGCATGGATAGTACGAGGAAAATAAGTGTATTTGTAACAGTCAGTCCTGCACTTTATTGCAGTGATTGATTTACTGTGTTTATTTCTTCTGACCCTAGATGTGTTGAAGTGAAAGTAATCTTAATAATCTAAGTTGTAGCTACCATTTATTAGATTAAAAATAAATTTCAATCGATTGATCGTTCTACGTTTTTCTAAAAGCGGAAGGCCAGAATGTACATAAAGCTCCGAAATCGAGGTCTTTCTGCCATACTTATTAAATATAAATCTTAATGCCCTCTTCTGAATTCTTTCTAATTTGTTAATATTACATTTTGTGTAAGGATCCCACACAGCGTCGTCATATTCGAGTATAGATCTGACAAACGTTTTGTACGCGGTTCGTTTCGTTTTGCTCGAGCAGTCCTTCTGTTTCCTTTTTAATGCCCATAATTTACTCATTGCTTTTCGGGAGATAAAGGCAATATGTGAGTTCCAACGCAGATCTGAAGTTATGATTAATCCTAGGTATTTGTATTCACATACCGTATTTAAAGCTGTTCCTTGAATAGTATAATTATTATTCAGTGGCTTTTTTTTAAATTATCGTCATATGCGCACATTTTTGGTTATCTAGAGACATTTGCCAATCATCACACCAGTCTGAAATTAGTCTCCAAACTTTTGTTTAAGACTACTTGGTCATTTGAGCATTTGACTTGCTTATAAATTATACAATCATCGGCGAATATGCGAATTTGAACGGATCTGTCTACTGTAATGTCATTTATGAAAATTAGAAAAAAGGAACCGAAGGTGCCAGATGACCACATAACTTTAACGCAGGAAGCCTAACTTTGGTACTTGTTAGGCGCTTTAGGCCCATAACTGTCAGGTGACAGCAGAACTTTCAGATAATGAAACCTATATTCGGCCCTTTTTTGGTGATTTCGGCCCGAAAATGCCAGATGAGAGACGAACTCCCAGGCAGTAAGCCTAACTATGGCACTTGTTTGGCGACTTTGTCCCATAGCTGCCAGATGACAGCCGAACTATCAGGAAGTGAAGCTTAACTTTTCCACTTGTTTGGCTATTTGGTCTGAAAGGTACCAGATAACAGCCGAACTACCAGGCAGTGACTGTAACTTTGGCACTGGTTTTGCGATTTGGGCCCAACGATGCCAGATAACCACCGAACTACCAGGCAGACACCATGACTGTGGCACTGGTTTGGTGATTTAGGCACAACAAGCTCAGATGACAACTGGACTATTAGGGAGTGCAGGCTACTTTTTGCCCTTCTTTGGCGAATTTGGGTAGAAATACTCAGACTCATGTCAAAAAGGTCAGATTTGGTTTTACTTTGGTTATTTAGGCTTCATAAGCCAGAAAACTCCCAGGCAATTGCCAAAGTTTGTCACAGAGCTCTGTGCTACCTGGGTCAGTACTGGCAGAGTACTCTAGCGAGCGCTGAGCGCGATATCACGTGTGGAGCCCTGGCTATTTATACAACTGCCACTACAACCTGCTGGCGCTGGCGTGTTGTCAGCTACGCACCCAATCTCCTCTTTGTCACCATGCTGCGCGTGTTGGGCAACAATAATCTTACAGCGTTTTTCAGTAGTCCAATAAAAAGCGTATTGCTCTAAGAAAGCCATCTTGGCGGAGCTTTTGAGTTATGCGACAAAAGATGTTTGGACCAATCTTATATTTTATTTAATCTACAAATGTTGAGATCGATAAACAAACCAAAAACGCTATCAATGTCTCCTTTCCTGCTACGCGCAGCATGACCATACAGCGACGTTTTCTCACCCTTTCATATATCGCTTTTGGCACCCCGCGCAGTTGACAGCAAGCGCAGCAAGCAGCGCAAGCTCGAGCAAGGAGTGCCTCCGGTTTTTGGAATACATTGAACACACGTGACTTCGCGCACGGTGATTACTAGGTTTATCTTCCTGTACCAAATAGCACGCACTCGCGTATTTCCTCTCTTATCTCTTATAACTCTACGTCAGGAGAGAAACGCTAAAGAGCAGACTCACTGAAGAAACTTATATTATATTTTCTTATCCATTTTTAGCTTAAATCTAGATGCTTATCTAGCCCTCATATGGTTCTTTGGTGTCGCGGTTTATTCTAATGAAACCGGCATCTTATAAATTAATCAACATGTTATTAACATATATAAATGGTTATTAGGCACGGTTTGGTCAAAGGCGCCCAGACAATCAACAGAAAGGTCCTGCGAACCATGGGCACACCAGTGCCCCTACAGTGTCTGGCTTCTAGCGCAAAAGTTGGAATTTCGAGCTTACTCTATGTCCGCCTGAGCAAAGAGCACGGTTGGCGGCAGCTTATAGGTGGCGGTCAGAAGACCCATGGACACAACGCCAGCACCAATAAGAGCAGCGTTCAGGAACATACCCATGAAGAAATGCCTGGGGGAAATGGAAAAGAAGTAAAAATACCAATGTTATCTGGCTCTGCGGGGAAGAAATTCCTAGGAAAGAAAGAACAAAGAGAGGGCGGAGGAGATGCAGATGTCTAACATCGATACAAAGCGAAGTGGCCGATCCTATTGATCAGGGTTGACTGCTTACAGCAGCAGGGGTTCAACCCCTCAGCTCCTTCTGTTTACAGTTCCCAAAGCAAAGAGCCGAGTTGCGCCGTTGAGGTTGTTTCTTTTTTTCCAATAATAAAATGCGGCTTTTACTAAACAAAAAAACAACTGTAGGAGAAGGACTTACTTTTGAATCACAAAAATAACTAGTGTACCCAGGAGGCAGAGTTGGATGAGCACTGCGAAGTACCAGGTTATTTCCAAGCACTGCAAGTAGAGAACAAAAAAACGAAACAAAATAAACCTGTACGGTTGCGCGCGGAGCGCGTCAACTGAACACACACACACAACACACACACACATATATATATATATATATATATATATAATATATATATATATATATATATATATATATATAATATATATATATATATATATAATATATATATATATATATATATATATATATATATATATATAATATATATATATATATATATATATATATATATATATATATATATATATATATATATATATATATATATATATATATATATATATATATATACGAGGGGCGCTAATAAAGTTTGTATTATTGTCAAGAAGGAATAGAGATTCAGCAATCAAACTCGAGTAGGAGTTGAGACTTTCTCTACATATTTGTCACAAAAAGTTACCGACTTTTTCTAGCGATGCACCACATGCCGGAGGCCATTGTTATAGAACTCCTGGTTTTGAGGGTTCAGGAATCGCTCCACTTCAGCAATCACTTGGTCGCCGTCCTTAAAATGCTTTTCTCCTATTTGGCCACACTGGAAGCGTCTGCGCCAATTAACCAAAGTGTCATAAACTGGGGTGTTGTCCCCGAACAACGCTCCCAGATTGGAATGAATATCCTTGGCATTTCTTCCCTTCAATATGAAAAAAAAAACGGATCACTCAATGTGCTTGGCTCCGACGGGCGGTGCCATTTCTGTTTCGACTCCCAATCGGCGTTCCGAGCTACTATAGCATGCAATGTTTATACTGTGCGGAAACTAGAGGGACGCGCGCTCATGTTGATGCCTGTTTTGTTCCGTTTTTTTTCAATTTTTTGTGCCGATAATACGAACTTTATGAACGCCCCTCGTATATATAAGGTGCTGGGCAAGTAAGAGGAAAATACTGGCGTAAATGTTGCCTTAGGTCAGCATCTTAGTCTCTATAATTACGTTATGTACAAGAGTTTCTGAATTGATGCAAAGTCTGAATTTTGATTCTTTCTACACTTATTTCCACCGTACCTATTTGTAGATACCTATTTGTGCTACTTGGATGCTCGGTTCTCTCTACCAGCTCTTCTTCGATAGGAGTCAAGAACATATCGAATGCAGTTCACGTAACTGTTGAACAAAATCCAATCTGTCTCTGCCTCCAAATAGCGTTCAATAAAGATAATATTTTATATATAATTTTAATTTTAAGAAGGTCGTGTAATCATAAGAAAACCTCTAAAAACACCACCGAGACATAACATAAACTAGAACAAATGTCTCACCCAGACATCATCTGTATTACTGGTTTTGTGAACAGTACACTGGACGCATAGACTAGTTAATAATTATTACACAAGATTTACGCCAGATAATTATCCGTGGAGGACTACTTGATGACTAGCACAACTACGTTCTGCTCTCTGCTGGCGTAATGGTTTTGTATTACGCAAGGGTGATGAAGCAAATGTCCCATTTTTATACTTTTATTTTTTTACGTTTTCGCCGTTGAAGCAATATCAGGAAGACTGTGCTTGTATACCTTATATTTCATCTGACGTCTCCGCCGATCATTAGCTATCCCACACTGGTCATACGAGATCGAAAAAATCTAAGGTCACAGAGCATGCCCAAGAAAGGGAGGCTGAGTGCAAGGCGAGACTTTGCAACCATTGGAGCAAGCGTTCTCATAGAAGTGGAAGCAAAAAAGCCATACCGAACTATCTACGTTTCAATTAAGAGGTTAGAGCGTAATAAACTAAAAGTCCGTTTGCCTTAATCATGGGATCTCATCTTCAAAATTCACGTGAACGCTTCAGCTGAAATTCCGTCACCTGCTCAAACCAGGAGCAGAGCATCGCAGCGCAGTTAACCAGCCTTCAGTATTCATGTTGTCGGCCACTTGACGCTGCGAATGTATCAGATGTCAAATATAGGAAAGCTGAATACATTTTAAGTGGCGAGTAGGAAAGAAGCTTCTTGATCTTGGACGGGTGATAGCGATACTCCCAAACAGTAACGTTGGCGGAGACGTCAACGTTATTAAGCTCTAGGGAAACTGACATTTAACAGCGGAGGTGTTAAGGGCTAGTTTCCACAGGATCGTGTCCGTCAGCAAACAAATGATGAAACAGAACTCTGGACAGCTACCGCCATCTATGAGCGACGGCAGCAACCAGACAATCGTCTTGCCGGTTGTCTGGTGGCCGCCGTCGCTAATAAATGGCGGCAACCTTTCCAGCCTTTCCTCTCTGGCTTGCCGACTTGCGGCCGGCCATTACTTCATTCACACCATAGTGACGCTTCGCTAGTCTTCCCTCTTCACCAGAGTGGAAAGGCTGAAAGTTTTTTAAGTGTAGCGTCAGAATAATAAAATAGCTGTTTTCATTGAAGATGGTAGGCTTATATGAAAACCATTTCTGCGTCTTACGAAGCCAGAGAGAGAGGGGACTTAACATCCCATTTTTAAAGATGATGTCACGGACGCCAAAGTAATATTAAAACCATTTTTGACGGCGTATGACGAAACAGTTTCCAGACTCGTTCCCTTGAAAACCGTCAGTTTTCTTTTTATTATTTATAATGACAAACAATAATCATGTATAACCTTTCCATGGTGTACGCAATGACTGGGGTGGGCGCGGATCTATTTTCTACCTTTCGCCCTTCCAAAGTGTAAGTGTTTATGTAGTTGAGTGATAGGAGATGAACACAAATATATTTTTTTCGCCCGGCACATTTACTGAAAGAAACTTAAATAAAGAAAATATTTATAAATGTTCACTTTTAACACAAATTTTCTTTCTAATTTCCCGTGGAAAAAAGTGTGCAATATTTACGCCGTTAGACGCGATCAGAATGCATCTAGCTCACTCAAAGCACCGATTAGGGACGTGACTAACTGCGCTCTATTTCTGATTGAGATGTGGAATGTTATTTGTAAGATTGGCTCTCTATGCCACAGTAAATGTTTATTCCACTTTTTTATATTTGAGACACAATCCTAATGCAGGGTGTTTGTTATCAAGCGCAATTCAATGTACAATAATTGTATAAACCAATTAGCACCATGTATTGAAAATTTTCCCACATGTGTTCTAAGTGGCGTTTTTATCACTCTCAAAGTTATCAGAGTAGGTTGGAGGAAAAAAAATGTGACGCTTAGAATTTTCTGTAACGGGAAATTAGAGCGCAGCTCTTGAGGAGGAGAGCGGGAGGGTATGGAGGGGAAGGTATGCCTCTCCTCCCTCTCCGTACTCTCCCTCCTCCTCTCCGTTTCGCGTCCCATTTAGCGGGAAATTTTCGGTAAATTTAGCGAAAAGTTTCCTGCTAAAGTTAACCGGAAAATTGCCCCACTAAATTAAGCGGGAAAATTAGCAAATATTTTCACGCACAATTTAGCAGAAAATTTAGCGAACTGCTAAATTTAGCGGGGGAAATGTCCCCGCTAAATTTGCACGTTAAGTTCCCACCGATAAATTCCCGCTAAATTTAGTGAAAATTTTCCTGCTAAATTTTGCGGGGAAATTTTCCCGCTAAATTTAGCAGGAGAATTGGCCCGCTAAGTTTAGCGAATTTAGTTTTCCCGCTAAATTTAGCGCGGAAATTCACGTCGCGTGAACTTAACACCAATTCAGGTTCCTGACTAAAGTTAGCGGGTAAACTGTGACGTCCCATAATGCAACGTCCTTGGTTACGGCAACGTCCGCGGTTACGCCGACGTCGACGCTGACGCCGACGCCGACGCCGACGCCGACGCAGCTCCACCCAGAAAAGGGCGCTTAGGAGCTGCGCTCAAAAGAGAAAGCAGACAAAAAAACGTGTATTTTGCTATGTGCGGGGAGAAAAACGGCAAAAACATTCCAGTTAATGCTGCTATTCACAGATTACAGAACATAAAGCAAAAATGTGAATGCTGCTTTGAGATGAATACCCGACAGCAGGTCCAGTGGGTCTAGGCGTGTGTGTCATTTTCTGTGAGCAACAACGTCAACCAGAATGTTTGTGCCTGTTCTTTTCTCTGTGCATAAAAAGAGTTCAGCTTCATTCTGAAGGCGAAAGCCTTATATGTCTCATCGTTCAGTCTACCTTTAATGTCCTTGAGCGAAAACACGTTGGCGACACGAAAGGTACAAAAACGTTTACGTGACAACTCAGGCGAATTGGAGGCGATAAAATTAAGGATGACAAGGCAAATTAAGAGAAATGTAAGTGAATTAAGAGGAATTAAATTGAAATAAGAGTAATTAAAGTGAAGTAAGAGTAATCAATCGGAATTAAGGACTATAAAGCGAATAACGTCAAAAAAGAGAATGTGATAAAAGAGATTGTGAAACGAAGTAAATAATCTGTCTGTCTTTAATGCATTGGTGCTTGAGCTTTAGCCTTCAAGTCGTCTTAGGGATACCATAAGAGACCCTGTGATTTTATTTTCCTGAAATCTGCACTCATAATGCTTGAGCATAATAAATGCACCACCTAAAGGCATTATTTTAAAGAAAGTTGCAACGCTCTCTGTGCATTGTTTTATTTATACGAAATTGTTTAGTCCCGTATAGCGCGCGAAAACACCCAGTAGGTAGTTATTACAGTTGTCCAAGACATCGTAAGATGGTCTTTTCACCTTTGCTTTCAAACGATAACAAATATGGCTGCCGGCGTGTGCGGAGAGCGATTGGGAAACTGCGTAGGTCGTTGAGATCGCCTGTATTTTTTTGTTTTTTTTTTATGAGTGCGAGCCGTTTTGAGTTCACCGAGCTTTTCAGCGGAAGAAATACTCAACCGACGTAGTTTGCAACAAACAACTGTTGCAAGTACAGGATTTCAGAAACGCCGAGCTCGTGCTTGTTTTCGTAGCGGGATTGATTGATCAAGCAAATCAACAAATTTGCTTGATCTGGCTTGATTTAATCGATCGCGCATTTTGATGCTTTATAAATGTTTCGGTCCACGTAAAAGCGGACCCGCTACTCTGAGAATCGTGCAAACACCGTGAGTGCGACCATGATTTTAGTACTACGTGGGAACATACACAAGTAGGAATTTGCGAGCATTTTGACTGGGAGCAATAAGGTGTTCGCCTCTCATCAAGTTCATCTAGGTATCTATGCGTTATTTCCCTTTGGAAAGCCCTTACCTTTGAAGTTTTGAGCAATTCACCGGGTTCGCTGAATCGAATATTGCTTTTGGTCACGTTATCGATCGTCATGACGTTTACCCACTTTACTAGCGGATACTATGCCGGAAGACAACAACAACAAAAGAACTGAAAGGACTGCGTGTTTATTTTGTCAATTTTCTATAATTATTTCGATCGCTTTTCACCGCACATCGACATAAACTGAGAGACGCTTGTATTAAACCGTAACTTCGTGCATGAGGGAACGCTAGAACGCGGTTTCATGGTCGCGTCTTGCGACTGTTGCAGACAAATTTATGGCGCGTTTACACTTGCGGAGTCGAAGGCGGAAAGTGGATTTTGAATCCGGGTGGCCAAATAGACACGTCGCTGGCAGAAAATTTTGATATCGGTTCCCACACTGATCCAGAGTTTCTGCCAGTGACGAGTGAATTTCACCACCTAGCTCCAAAATCCACTTTCCGCCTCCATCCGCAAGCGAATTCGCAAGTATAAACGCGCCATCAGACGGGAATGGAATGGCAAGCAGATGGGCTCAAGCGACGGAGGACGCGGGCGCTCCGTTTTCATGGCCGCGTCTCACGGCGGCACCAGGGGAGGTAGTAGAGTGTATTCTAATAGGTACCGACACCGTACGCCGCCGCGCGTGTGCCTTTCACGACTATCAGATGGTGTCAGACGGCACACTAGACGCAACGGACGTCGCGACTGGGAGACAGGCTTGCGATCGTGTTCAGCAAGGTAGCCAAGCCAATCCAGCAGTAAGGGGTGGGTCCGTCGTTCTGTGGGCGGAGCCTAGAGCGGGCGGTCAACTCGACCTAAACTGCTCCTAACGTCGTGAATATTGCACATGCAAAAAGAAAAATTTTCAGGAAAAGTTAGAAAAAAATTTACGTGCCCCATTGAAACCCTTTATGTTTATTTTTTAGTTTAGTGTTTTTTGAAAGGTGAGATGCACGCCGCAATCAAACCACGATACGCACCCTATCTTGCGGCGAAACAAATAGGTTGTTGACAAAGAGAATGTTGAGCCACCAGTTGGTTCGGCAGTTGCTGGCCACTGTGTCCATTGTCTCCTTCCACATGGGACCGGAGCCGATGACTGGAAGAAGCATCGCCACCGCAGTAGCCAGCAGCATTGCAACGGCAGCTCTGGAAATGGAAACTTGATCTCATGTAACTTTCCTAATAACGTAGCCATTAGAACTCTGTAATCCTACAAAATGACGCACTAAACTTTGCTAATTAGGGCTGAACATATTGTTCAACATAAAGCCCCTATTTTCATTGTCATTTAAACTCCATAGAAGACAGCTTTCTAGACAATTGCAAAATCAGCGCGAAAACCTATTATATACATAGTTTCATAGTTTTGCCAGAAACCGATATTCTACAAAAAGTTAAATATTTACATATTCCTCCGGTCTCGCTGCTCAAGGTTCGGTAAATATTGCACACTCTAAGCACTGCTATCATCAACATTGTTTGACAGCCTATTTTAGGACTTCGTATTTCTCTTTATGCAGGTAACTATCTCCCGAGATGCGTAACAGGGGACGAGGTTAAACAGAGATAAAACTGGGCGGTTGGCGCCAACTTTAGGAGCTATCAATAGCTGTGCATCCTTTAAACACAAATGGCAGCTAATTTCAAGTCTGATAGGAATTTGAGATGTTTCGTATGCCTATGCGAGAGCAGGTACCTGTAGGCCTTGTGCAGTGTGTTGAAGAAGGGCTGTCTTCGCTTTCTGGTGATGTCATGGTCGACCAGGCCATGATAGCCGAACAAGAAACCGCTGAAAGTACCAACGTTGTCTTAATGGCCTTATATTGACGGAATAATTGGGAAAGAAACTTTTCAGTCAACATTAGAAGCTTAAACTGTTATCTGTACTTTAATCATACAATCACCCTCATTTCACAGGACATCGGTGCAGTCTTCAGATGGCTTATGAGTCTTAGCGCTTGCTTCACTTTTAAGTTAGCTACTATATTTCGCCATGCATAATAAGTCAATTCGGGATTAATCGTAGCCATTTCCTTTCTCCAAATAAGTATACTTTGTCTATCGCTGTTCATTTATTCCGCTCATTTTCGCGTATTTTGGTAGACCATTCCAATACTAATGTATACTTGTCCGGAGGGCACACGTTGCAATGGACCATATTCAAAATCGTATGAGATGATATTCCGGAAGTATGCCCTGAACTTACAGAGACTTTTCCTTTGACTAAAATTACTGTACTAGCCTGAAATATCCCGAAAAAGGGTTATAGGGACAATTTGGTTAAATAAAGGGCGACTGCTTTACCGCTGAGGAATTATATTTTGTGCTCCCTACAATTTTCCCAGGCCCAAAACTGACAAGATTTGTTTACTAAAGTTTTTATTTACAGAAATTACGTGGAGTGCCGAAGCATTATAGCAGGCACAGCCCTTGAAAATGAAATAGGGCACACAATATTATTATAATAATGCAATGCACAATAAAGGCTATAAAAACATAGAAATTGGACGAGGAACAAAATATAAAAATTTGGACCGCCTTCCGAAACGAGTGGTCCCACGCATTATGGATGAAATCGACTTCAGGCAAAACGTTACACTGAGTAATATTTCGATTACACAGTAAATGTTTCTTAAATCATGCTCTACAGAATATTTATTTTATCTTCCTCGAACGGCCCATTCGATTTGAGTAGTAGGTTGGTGATTTTAAGGGTTTAGATTTGTCGCTTGGAAAGTTAGCAAAATCATTAGGCATTAATTTACTCTCTGCTGCTCGCTCGCGCTCCATGTGAATACACTCAGAATGTACAAAATTGCGAAAGGTAGAAAGGAAGCCCAAAAATCCATCTATAAATTAAACCTATGTTAAAATGTATACTCAGAATTCCTTAATGCAGAAAACGTCTATCATATGCACCTGTTTATTTCGTATATATACCTGGACATTTAATAAAACCGCGTCAGAAACAAAACAAATTACGAGGGGAATCGAAGCACCCTCGGTTTATTATATTTCAAAGTCTACATAAAGTAAAAACGGCACAAAAAAAACAACAACAACACAAGATCAGGTGTTAATGGGCCTAGAGCAGATTTGTATTTCGTTCACCCCTAGTCTGACACCGCAGAAGAAGCTACGATCCGGCCCGACCAATCAAATACCTCCCTTTCATCGCCGGACCCCTCTCTATGCTCGTGTTAAGGGCCATGAGCATGATCACTTGGCGAAAAATAGAGGAACGACCGAATCAACCAGCTCAAAGTTTCTACTGTATTGAGAGCTTAGAGGCAAACGCACTACAGATCAACTTTTAGTACTGTTACATCGAATCAGTCTGCATGCGGACGAACCTTTATCGTACTACGTTCGAGACCTGATCAGTACCAGAAAACTACCCGTTGAGAATGGTGTCGGTTCTAAATGATATATTTCATTAACCGATGGTTTTCACCGTTTCACACAAATTGTTAGCAGAGCAAACGCTTAGCTCCGATATAGCCGATCGGTTTAGATGCTGATAGAAAATGCCCAAATATAACGAGAGCCGTGACCTATGGCTCCTCATGTTTGGCGCCATCGAATCGTTGCGTAGGCTGCACCAGGAGTTAGTTCGAAGCAAAATACCAAGCACACTAATTACTGTAAACGACTAAATTTCGCGAGAACCTAATGTTCGCGGATTTCGCGAATCGCCTAAAAACGCGAAAAATACATCCCGCGAACAATTCGCGCAATATGTGAACGCTACGGAAGCTACACTCGATTCGAGAAAATTAGAACCCGCGAATAATTTCAAATTTTCAGCTTTGGCCCGATTCGCGAAAATTTGAGCCCGCGAAAATTATGTCGTTTACAGTATATTTTTTTTTTTTCCAAAACATCTCGGAAAGGTCAATTATACGAGCCTGTTGCTGCGTCCACGCGCATACTTCCCCGTAACCCCCCCGACCGTCCGCACCAGGCGGCCAAAATCTCATGTGCATTAGCCCGAGGGTCCGAGCTCGCATTCCAGCGGCTTCATTTCCGCCTGCCGGAAGTCCCTCGTCGTGAGGAACGACGGGAAGCCTGATCAGCTCCCCACCGACAGGGCGCTGTGCGTGGCGCGCGGATGGGCGACATGGCGGGGACTCACTTGAGAAAGATTAATGTGTCTGTGGCAAGGGTGGAATTGATGACCATCTGGAAGGAGAAGTCCTTGGCGAAACCCACCGCGATCATCAGGTTTCCTGTCAGGAAAGCGGGGGGTATTGTAGACGGTGCTTCGGGGGCCCCGACAGCACGCACATTTAAAAAGTTTGCAGGGACCTTTATTTTGAAATTGCTATAATGCATCGAAGACAGCAGTTAAGGAGCGATCGATTATATTTCTTAAGCAGACATAAAACAGTCATTTCGTTGAGACAAGACTTTATATTTTTATAAATGTTCTCAATAGAAGTAGAGGGAAAACGAATTCGCGTATAAGCCACGTTAAATATATTTCTTATTTACCGGATGAATTTAATTGTTGCATAGTTCAGATAACTTCAGGCCAACAGACGGACGAACAGAGAAACTGCGTGTTTATATGGATTATAGTGTTTTGTTCCCGAGCATCCATTTCACTAAAGTGCACTCTGGAGTAAACCGTAAATCCATGTGAAAGATTTGCGGGGGAAACAGGTTGGAAAGTGTTTTGTTTCTGCTGCTGGGCAAACGCTTTTTCCAGAGTGACTTTGTGAACACGAAAGCCACGTAACTCATCTCGTGCACATTTCTTCAGTTTCAACTTTTAAAGCCTTCTTAGTAGATTGCGCAAAGTGCATTTTGGGGATGCCTTTAAAAAGGCATTCATTGGGTTCGAGATATAAATGTATTGGAGTTTGAGCAAAGTTGAAGTGATACGACGTTTTTCTCTTGCCGGTCTCGACGAGTACTTCAAGATCTTAGTATTTTGTGTACTTCTTTGTATAGAAATGCATACATGTTAAGTAGTTATTTAGTGCGGCACACATAAAACGAATGTTCTTTTATCATTTCTGAAAAGATCGTCCTTTGAATTTCTGAATCATTATCAACATAAAAAAAAACACAAATTAAGAGTCAAAATGGTGTTTCGAAGAATCTAATCAAACATGGGGGACACTTTTTACACTTCCTTTCTTGTTGTGTGTTCAATGCAAATTGTCCTCAGCTTGATTTTTCGTAAAAAATGAGCCAATGTTTATATAAGCTAAGGAAGTATGCAATATAAGTTTAGTTGTTGGAAAGAACTTAGCGTCTTCCCGGTGCATGAGAGAACTGTAACCTTTTATCGCAACTTGTTAAAAAAAAAATTGAGCTTTTTGATGGCCAGGATTCAGGCTTTTTTTTTTTTTGCGAGCGACTTTTTTATTTGTGAGTGAAGTCGGCGTGAATTTTAGTAGTGCGAACCATACTAACAAGGGCACTTTAAAACGTCTCCCGGAGGTATTCCTAAACGTTAAACGAGTAGAAAATTTCACGTCATTTATTTAAAATAGAAAAAATAAAGTATACTTTGATATATATTTAATTGGTAGATCTTCAAGACACAATTTTGAAATCAAGGTTGTTTTAATATAGCTTTTGTTCCTACTTTCAGTGGGACCCTTAAGTAATCTAGACTGCGTATGTCGTCTTATTTCGAACCTTTAAAAAAGCAATGTAACATATACTCCATGTTTTATGCTTTAAGGTTTCGTTGAAGAAATATAGTGAAAGCTACACTAATGCGTTCTGTGAAGGTGAGTTATACCTCCAGGGTGACATAATATGTTTAGCAACTCTCGCCACAAGTTGGTAATTACATATAACGTGTTCATAACACTATAATATAGAAGATACAAATATATTAAACAAAAACTCGTTGATCGTCATTAATATCAAACAGGCCAATTTTATCTTGATTGAAAGCGCGTGGAAAAAAGGTGCATTTAAGTTAAATTTATGCAGCGGGTGGAATGCCGGCTGTACGAAAGCGCGGAAAATATTAGACAGAAAAACTTAGTGAGCGCGCTTCCCTTGTACCTGTTTCACGAGGGAGAACTTTAGCGTACCACCGCCCATACCACGTGTCCCGATTTTTTTTTTAATATTCACTTCTTTGTACATTTTATGACACTCAGCAAGTTTATGATTCGAACCATATATTGAACTTTATAAGTAAAAACTAATTTTAAAACCTTTAGTTAATTAACCAACCTTTCGTGAAGATTATCTCACTATATTATTTCCCCCTGGCCATATAACTCTCCTGCACGTACGGCATCTCTGTAGATTGCACGACTTATTTGTCCACATTAGCAAATCACTAAGAAAACGCGCTGTATAGACATTTTGTATATCCCATTGTGTAAAATGGAACATACAAATCACTCAAAAAGACATTGCCATTACAACGAGCATTATGTGAAATCTGTTTACCATGGTACATACCAATATTCTGCACGTTGCCAGTGTGCTGTTATGGTGTATAAAAATACCGTGGCAAATTACTAGTACATTTCTTGTCTCGTCTGAAGTAACAAATTTGTTGCTTTCAGGTATTAACATAAATATGTTCATAAAACACGTTTTGGGGCTCGTTCCTCTAAAACAATGTTTAAGGACCCATTTTAGTCTTGTGTTCAGCTATGAAGGCATTTTTAAATAAGTTCAGATTTACACAGGTAAATATGTAAGGGTTTCACCGAGATTAGGACTTCGCACTCGTGTGGCTCACATTTCTGGTTAAGTTTGTTTACCACACACTCCGAAGTGCACGTTTTTAAATTAGTGGTAAATTTTAGATTATATTCGCATAGTAGTCATAGTTTCAATTTGCAATCTTAAAACCACTTACGAGAGAAAAGTAGGATCGAACGAGACTAGATTGAATTCATGCACTTAATCTAGAGCTTTTCTTATATGAAAACAATGCGACATATCTAGCTTCTGCCGTTGCGAGATACATCTTGAAAACTCTGCCAGGTTTGGAGGAATTTGGAGTTTATGTTTCGGAACAGCCCTTATAAATGAGAGCTGTACATAATCCAGCTTGAAGAAAAAAAGGGGTTCTGTCGGCCTCCATTGTTTGATAAATTATCACCCTTCGGGAGCACAATGTCTCGAACACGCAACAAAGATATTGGATCTTGTTGATGAAAAAATATATGCATTTGAAACCACAGATTTTGTTTTCAGATGTTAGCTTTTGCTGTTTCTATAGCAGTCTAGCAAGCAAACATATAGACTTCGAACAGCTCTACATTATTAAAATTGCAATAAAAATGAACCTATAAATTTTTCTTATTGTTTTGCTCTAACGTTTAGTTTTAGTCAAGCTCTATGTTAGGAAGTCATCGTATTATATAACAAGATTTTGGAATAATTATTCTGAGGAATTGTTTGAAGCTTGCTTCAATTTGCATTTTGATAGTACGAATTGTACAACTGTTGTAAACAACTAACAATAAGGATTATTTCAGCTGTTTTCTGATCCAGTGAACAAGTAGTGGTGCAATTAATCTGTACAGTCGAGTAACTGTTTTTTTGTCCGAGCATTTTACTTTTTGATGTGAAAATAATGAAGCTATACCAATAGAAACAAATGACTTTTTTTGGGGGAGGGGTGGGTGGAGGGGGGGGGGGTATAGGTTATAAAACAACGTGCAGGCTATCCACGTCCAAAGCTTAATACTCATTTAACCTGCAGTATTTGTTTTTGAAGCCGCAGAAATCAGCACTTTCACTAAACAGGTTTAACAGCTGGTATTCTTAAAATAACGTGCACGTACAACGTGTTGTTTCCTACCAAACCCACACAACTTGAACAAGATGTAATTATTATTTGAAATAAATTCAAAACTGCTTCGAATTCGTTCCATAAAAGTGGAGATAGGGACAAGCCTACTTTTATAATCACTGACGTCTATTTAGGTGGCTGGATAACTTTTAGCGCCTCTACAAGCTTTAGTGTCTCGATAAAAGAGACAAAGAGAGAGCAAACACAACTACGGAAAAATGGAAAATGCATCATGGAGGAAGCGCAGGGAAGGGTACCATGTTAAAGGAAGAAAGAACGTGACAGTTGTCCCCTATGTTCTTCGCATGTCGCACGGGTTTCTAAGTGCCCCCTCCCGATAAGCAGAGAGCAAGTCGGTCTGCTTCTTGCGCGGGAGTTGCGGTGACTTTGGAACAACGTCCGAGCTATGATTAGCCTTGATTTAAAGGAGAGTGGGTAGACCACAATGCTAGATGCCTTGAGGATTACCCACCATTTTTGTTTTCAATCAGCCAATACGAGCTTTGCGTTTTGACATCATCGCAACCCCTTTGCAAAAAGCAGTTAACCTGCACTCCGCATAGGGCGGAAGCGGTGTCTCCGGCATGGGCCTGGTGGAGGAGGATTTGCTCCGAATTGGAGAAGTGCGTGAGTAAAGGAAAAAAAGACGGAGGAAAAAGAATGTGGCAAAGAGCATCGCGTTAAGATGTGTCGTGCACTAAGGGGGTGGTATACAAGAAATCTTTCTCGTGCGTTAAGGTATGCGTCTGACAGACGGGGACGGTTTCCACTATCCGCCTAAAATGGCACCCCGGTGTTTTAGCAGGAACCGCGTCTTCCAACTCGCCCTTACACTGCAGAGACACTGCTAAAGAGTGTAGTCGTGTTGCATAAATACTAGGATAAACAAGCTAGAGAGGTAGTCGAGGCACGCAAAATAATAAAGGAAGGACCTACTTGAGTGAGTCAGCCTTTTTGACATTTATAGTAAGGTAGAATTCTTAGCTTGCGAAATGACGCGTTAGCAGCGAGAAACTAAAACGCCTAGTAATGTAATGCGCCAGAACAATCTCATCAGGAGTAGAGGGTCGAGTGTTTATGTTTTTCTTGGTTCTTGGAAAATAAAACACGTCAGGTCTTAGCGTTCGTTTCGTGTAGTCTCTCACCTCGGACTAGTGGCGCTGTTTTAAGATGAGTTAATGAACTATCTCTCAACAAAACATAAGTGTGTTTAGAAAACGGAACATGAGGTATATAAAGTGAGTTATCCTGAAAATAATAACATCGAGTGGTGAGCACGTACACTCTCTGTTATGTAATTTGTGCGTGAAGAGTTATTCTTGTTGTTATAGAAATAATAAAATTAAAACATAGCAAAGCCAATTGATGCAATAAAAATGTCATAATCATACGTGATTTTCAATAGGGTTACAGAATACTTCATAATGTTGCTTACAACGTGCGCGAGTAAATAATTTTGAAAAACAAACAACATGGAGCCCATGCAAACTTAGTGTACATTGGTGAAGTAATTTGTTTTGGCATTATCTACATACTATTCAGTGATGTTAAAAATTGAGAGCCACTCACCTCTTTCTAGTAAAGAACCTTAGTAAATTATATCAAAAAAGCATTTGGATGTAAAAAAATGATGCATGGCAAAAAAGCTCAGTATGATGGGTATATAATACGTAGGCCTTCGTGGCCGTTTCTGGACACTGAGAGAAAAGAAAGTATATATTATATTTAGAATGTCATGCTGACTTCAATGTTTACACGTACTCCTTTTTGGAAAGCGTTCACGGACCCTTGTCGTCCACTTTTGATTGACCCAGTAATTTATGATGAGGATGCAAACGCAGCCAATGTTCTAATGAGAATTCCAGTGGTGTTGAATGGACGTATATGTTGGCGCATGAAACCAGCTGCGCATAAACAGATAAAGGGAATGCCATTCAGTGATATAGGGGAACGTTGGACTAAGGCCTGCATTATTACTAAATAGCTTCGTTTGCCATCTTTATTAGCTTTCCACTACTCATCGGCTTTTATTTCTAGAATATTTCTATGTCCCTGAAGCAATCACCTGCCGCAGAAACTTTTCTGTTTAATCTTGTGCGGCGAAGCGAATGGGGTTCTAACGCACTTATCAGTCTTTCCGTCAACTGCCAGCCCATTCATTAATTAGCACGCATTTTTCTTTATTTTTAACAATGTCGAAGGGGGTGCATTGGCAACCAAAACAATAAACTGGAATGTACAAAAAAACGCTTATTCTACTTTCTTGCACTCTTGGCGCCGCTGCGGTGACTGAAGAATAGGATGGTTAATGTAGTCCTGCTGAGAGGTTGTTAAATGAAGTAGCTTCATTGACTTGACAGGGATACTTCGTGCTATACAAAATGCGAAAGCCTTTCACAGACTGAGAAATCACCTCAATATTGGGATCCTTAAAGGGATACTGAACCGAAATTTGGATTTTGCAAAATAAGGCCGCAGAAGCGTTGAACGGGACGCTACGAACTCCAAAACATCAGTCATACATCGATATCTCAAACGGATGGCCGTACTTTTGGAAAAGAAAGGGCGCGATGAAGCGAGGTCTCTGACGTCACTGTCCCCCGGGAGAATTTGAGAATGAGGGGAAGCGGCCTCGCTTCTCTCCTCCTCGCTTCGGTTCACCAGCTCGAGGGAATGAAGCGAGGAGGAGAGGGAATGGGAATCGTGACGTGCCTTGTCTCGTCGGCCTCGTCGGCCGTGTTCAATCACAAACGTCTTTTCCAAAAATACGGCGATCCGTTGGAGATATCGCTGTAGGAGTGATGTTTTTGGGTTTTGCAGCGTTCCGCCTATCTATCCAGCCCTGTTTTATGAGCTCGAAATTTCAGTTCAGTATCCCTTTAATAGTTTTTGGATACCATTTCCGGAAGCCAAGAAAAACACATCGCTGATGTATGGGGCTACTCGTGACCCAAAGCAAACACTGGTTTTTAAAGGTATTGTTGATCCTGATGAGACAATAATGTCGCTGTTCAGCAGATGTGCAGCAGTTCCAGGAAGTTGTCTAGGTTTATACCCGCCGCACTTTCAGATTTTATGACCCCTTGCTCCTGGATGGTTAATTGACGACTTTGTAGGACGCCTGCATGTGGAATGGAATGGCACATGTTCTGCAAGTCAGAGAAAATCCAGCTGTTTACTAATCTAAGCTGTTTACTTGAAGGCAGGCGATCACACTTTCAGAGTTGGGAGTTTACAAAAGATATTGTATCTAAATGCTTGTGACTTGTTTTGGAAATAGGTTGACACGTGTGTCTTTCATGTATTTCTTCTCGAAACATTAACGCGAAATACAATATCTACGTTGGGTATTTCACCCAAGAAAGTGACTGACAGGTGGTTTCCTTTTGCTTCCTTGATCTTTGTTGAGAAACTGCAAGATATGTTTCTAGAGAGAAACACCAAGAAATACGTTTGTGGATTAAGGTATAATTCTGGTAACTAGAATAATTTTTTGGCCTTAGCTGGAATAGTCTCTTCTCCAAAGGTTTATGGTCTTTAATAGCATCTTCTTATTCAATGTTTTAGGTAATTGAAATTTTGAGAATATGACGATTTCGACTATAACGTTTCCGACCTCCTCAAAGGTATTTTTATGTACCTTTGCCTGTTATAATCCCCCAAGGGGATTGACACTATTTTGAAATAAATAAATATATAACTAAATATAGAAGAAAATAAAGCCCTTAATAAATAAATAACTAAATAACATATACACCACTCGGCATCAATGACATAGAGGAATACACTCCTTCATTCCGGATACGGCTTCAATAAAAACACATCGAGGTTCGTTTGGCTAAGCCCTCTTACATATTTAGCGTGTATATGCTCTTTACCCTTGCTTCAGTGAGAACATTTTGCCTTTCAATACGCTCAGAACACGGACACTGATAGCGTGCAGGTGAACTCGCTTAATGTCAAAGAGCTGAACCGAGAATTAGGGTGACAGAGGAGACAATCACACACAGAAAGCACCCTTCTTGAGATTCTCCCCTCTATCCTCCCACCCCCAGGGTCGAATCCATATTCTGCTAGGTAGTTCTCAATCCTCATTTGCTCTGCAGCCAGGCATTCGGACAGTATTTTTCCCAAGCATTCCTGTTTGACGCGGTCAAGGTAAAGCGAAACACCTATTTTCTTGCTCAGTACTATCAAAATAAAGATTGGAGAATTCGTGTTCAACTGCGTTTTACCAAGAAAGGAAGCCTTCGTAATTTATTGCTAAAGAATAGAAACTACACGACACGGCGGGCGTTGCTTTCGAACACCATTGATACTCGCCATAATGTTCCCTCGCCATGCCTGTGACGGCGAATTTCGCGCCTGAGGATGAACGCTCGATCTAAGGAGCTTTCTCTTTTGATATGCGAAGAAAAATATTAGGTCAGTAACAAGCAGTTCGTAAAAGTTAGGACAGACATTTTGCACTCCTTTGTTTTTTATCTATATGCATAAGAGGTGCTCACATCTGCTCCAGCAAAAATCCCTAGGTTGTAGTTCCAAGCACTATTGCGCTGATGTGGGTATTCAGCAGTGTTGTGGGGAACGGCGTTCTAAGGAACGGAACTTTTTGGAACGCGTTCCGTCTTCCAGAAACGAAGGATCGCCGCCGTTCCATCTTGCATCGGTGGAACTGGAACAGGAACTTGTTTCGTTTTCACAGGAACGGAAAGAGGATTGGCGTTCCTTTTTGTTTCGTTCAGTATGGAAGTTTTTAGTTTATTTTGAAGAGGACACTCTAAAAGGTATAAAACCAATAACTTTACAAAGTGCAGAATCTCGTTAACGTTTTTGTTACATATTTTGGGGTTTATTTTGTGGGGTCCTCGCTTGGTAACAGTCGGGTGCAGGCGAGCTGGTGGATATTGATTCTTTTTTGAGGTGCCCGAGACTGCGGCATGAAATACAAAATCTTTAGTCGAAGGAAACGACAAATATAAGGGACCTCTCAAACGCAGCTACTTTCTTTGCTTCCACGAATCCTCATACACCCAGAAATATAAGGCCGACTACATCCATCACTGAACGTTCATAAAGAGACCTACAGTTACAACAAAAGCAGGTTACCAGACATCGAACGCACTCTTCTAGCTTAAACATTGGTCACTTAAAAGATCGATAAACATTAACGTTTAGTCCCTTTCCCCCTCTGCCCTCACCTTCGAACTAAACTACGAATTTGCACCTTTATGAAGGACTGGTAGTTTTCAAGAGTGACCTTCCAATAGCCGTACTTTCTTCTCAATTGCTTGTCTTTCGGACAGCAACATCGAGAAGCAACTCTCGTTAAGTTCAAACGAAGGGCTTTGATTGAAACGTGTGAGGTTGTTGTAAAACGCTTGTGCATTGTGGGGTAACCCTTAAATAAAAAATAACAAAATTAACCCCGCTTCTCCTTCCCATCTTACAGTACATTTGGCTCCCGTGAATCGTCAACCACAAACAGGAATACAGAAAAACGCTTATATATTTAAAGGTGAATATATCAACAAAAGGAACCTGGGTTCCGGTTGTTTTTTCCTTGTGTCCTGCCATCACGACATTTCAATTCATATGTTGTCCTTAGACGGGATACATATAAAAAAAATCGTTTGATCTAACAAAACATGGTAATTACCACAATAGAAGAGTAACCTATAAGTAACGATACATTCCATTTTTAAATGGTAACGCGAATGAGTTTTTGTTCACAGAGAGAACTTGTAGTGGGAACGGGTTGCAAAAATCAAAAGGAACGAGGAACAATTTTTGTTTCTTTTTTTTAGGAGCGTGTACAAGGCTGGTACTCAATACACCCATGATGCGTTTAAATCGAGTAATTGCTAATGAAAGAAAACAATGAGAAGCGGCTACTGCTTAAAACAAAGATTACATATTCAGAGAAACAAGTAAGTGAAGCATTACGTCTTAGTTTAAGTAAAATATTTTATTTTATCCTCTGTGACAAGTATTGTACTTAGTTAGGTTCCTTAACAGTTGGCGATACTTAGTTAACATTTTAGAGAAGCGCAAGTGCCTGGATGTCGAATTTAGAAAGCGTGAGGGAGAATAACGTTCTTTTTTATTTTTCTGTAGACGTAAACAGGATTAAAGTGCAGTTTTAGAAGAGTGTGTATACATTAACGAAAAAATAGTCAGAGTGCAGGCGAGCTGGTGTAAGTGATTGTAAACCTGAGACTGGGGCAGAAAGAGAACACAACAGAAGGTAGAAAAAGAGGAGGCAACGTCTCAATTGAGACGTTGCCTCCTCTTTTTCTAACTTCTGTTGTGTTCTCTTCCTGCCCCAGTCTCAGGTTTACAATCATGTGTATACATATTTCTTTTGCGAATCACTTCGAGAGACAGTAACTGCGATGAACTTAGGGGGACCGGTGTATAGTTAGCGCGAAAATGTGAGTGGATGTAAAAATACAATCAGCAATGTGACGACTGTAAATCATCTCAGCACGTCAGATCTCACGTATGTGTGTTATAGCGGGTTTTAATTTTAGATATCAACATATATTTTTTGTTTCTTTCTCCATCCTGATACATTTAAGCCTTGACCTCGGTGGTCTGGTTCCCAAATGCTTTGCACAAACGAAGATACACGACCGTCTTTAAAATTGATAGTTAATGCGCAATGATTACGACTATATAAAAATATAATAGAAATCAAAATGCTAGAGTGACAAAAATAGAACAGCACGTATTTCTATATATATATAAACTCTGAGTGCTTTTTGTCGGCTAGCATTATTTTATAAAAAATGTTTTGAGGAGCTAATTTTAGCACAGGTGATTCTGAAACCAGAGTAGCCTGATTTTTGTAATATTAGTACTTGTAGAGCTCAGGATAGAAAAACCAAAGCAGAAAAAACTGATGAAATACAATTAACGCAGTGGTGCAAGCAAACTGGACAAGAATGTACAATAATAATCCCTGGAAAAAGGGAACCAAGGGGGACAAAGGACAAACAAAAATGTTCAGACTCTGCTACGTGACTAGTGCGCGATCGAAAAAGCCCACCTGGTCCTGCTATCAAACCAGGGACCTCTCCATTTCTTGTGGAGACCTCTAGAAACTGAGCTAATCTGGAGCTTGACATCAGTCGAGCAAAAAAGGCTTTATCAGCTGCCGCCAGTCTAACACCAACAAGGGTGAACGGCCTGCATTTTCGGATTACGATGATATCTAATTATTGCAAAGGTGCAGGCTAGCTGGACAAGAATGGCGATAATAATTCCTAGAGAATGGGAAAAATGGGGAAATGGGCCACAAAACAAATCTCCAAACCCAATTAGGGGCCTGGTGCGCGACCGAAAAAAGCCTCCTGGTTCTGCTATAGAACCAGGGATCTCTCCAGTTCCAGTGGAGCGCTGTACCAACTTATTTAACTAGGAGTTAGACGTCAGTACAGCAAACGGGTTTTTCATCTGCCACCGGTCTGACACCAAAAAGTGTGAACGGCCTGGATTTAAGTTTAGGATGAAATGCAATTAATGCAAGAATGGTAGCGAGCTGGACAAGAATGACGATAATAATCCCTGGAGAAGGTGAACAATGAGGACAAAGGGCAAACACATATATTTTTTCTGTTGCGCACAAGTCACCTAGCTGTGTTTGGAGATTTGTGTTTGTGCTTTGTGACCCTTGTTAAACTTCTCCAGGGACTATCATTGTGTTTTTTGTCTGGCTCCCCTGCACCTTTTCATTCATTGCATTATTTTAATAACCTTAAAAGTGCAAGCCACCCTTGTTGGTGTTAGACCCAGTGGCAGCTGATCAAACCCGTTTGTTCTACTGACGTCTAACTCCTATTTAGCTCAGTCTTTACAGCGCTCCACTGGAAATAAAGAGGTCCATGGATCGATACCAGAACCAAGTGAATTGTTTTGGACAAGGTGATCTAGCTGTGTTTGGAGATGCTCTCCAGGAATTATTACCGTCAGCTAACACTGATATTTAGTTTTGAAAAATTCGTTTCTAATTGAGCACCTCTTCTGACATGGTTTTCTTATATGAGGCATTTAGTTTCGGGAAGTATACTGCTGCAAGCGTAGTATTTTTGTTTTTGTTTTACCTAGTGCTAGAATCCAACAGAACAGTAGCTGAAGGTAACACGCAAGTTTTTTTTTTTATATATTAGTGCATTTTATATTAAAGCATTTTAATTATTTACGTAACGAAATTGATGATTTCAAACATTTGTACATCTGTTCGTTCTTCCATGCATTTCCCCGCTTAATCCAGAAGAAAAATTTACGCGACGTGAGCTTCTGCTTTTGCGTGACATCATAACGTCATGTCACAAGTCATCGTCCGGTGATGTCAGGTCACGTGACACCACTACTTAAAAGTGTGGAGTCCGTTTTTCCACTAAATTAAGCGGGAAAATTGTCGCCACTTAACATCGTAAAATCAGGTGGCACCAGGGCTTAACATTGTGACAAAAATGTCTTCATATTTTGCGAAATTGATACCGCGTAACCTCATGCTGTAATGTCCCGGTAGCACGGGACCTCATGATGTCACCTAACATCAGGTCATCCGGCGCACATTTAAAAAAAATATATATATATTGCAAAAAAAAGAACAATATTTGCTTCACTCCCAGAAACGACTGCTTTATGTCTTCTGGACAAATTTAAGTGGTTGCTCCTTAAATACCACATACAATACATTTGTTGAAATTGTAGGTAACGGTCGCTGGTAATTACTTCAACAAGTGCGACGACCACTCACGGAAAAACTGGTAGTTGAGAAAGAGGAAGATGTGTCCCAGCATGAACCAGAGCAGGCTGAGGGTCCGCAATCCGTGCACGGCGTTCAGGTGCCCCAGGCTGGTGTTGGAGCGGAACACGCTCTTCACGCTCCGGATCAACGAGAAGGAGGTCGTGAAACGCGCCAAAAACGCTGCAAAGCAAGGGCCATCAATATAACTAATAAGCTTCATTTTCAGTGTACACGTATGTGTAAACCCAATCAAAAGTTTTCGCGTAACATTGCTACTACACTGTGAAGAATGTGGAGCATATACGGTCCCTCAAAGTGCTTGGTAGAGATGAAGTTTTTGTAAACGGAAAAAAGTAACGCATTATCGTTTACGGAGAGGTTTTAGGTTGAGCCAATCGCTGCAATCAAATAATTAATCTCGTCGAATGACCAGGTTCAAAATATGCTTAGACCTAAACAAAGTACAAATATATGCTCTGTGTCATCGAGCCTGTTTAAACCTCATGGTAAGTACCACAGTGCAGGCTGTTCTTTTTCTGCTTTAGGCATAATCATATTTTTAACCGTATCATTCACCTAGATACCTCCTAAGATCAAAGTGATTGGCTGTGCTTTTCAAGAATATAGACAATACATATTTGTTAGATAGTATTGACAGTGAACGCTTAAGTGGGATGATACGTTGTTTTAGAACTGTCAAATGACTTGAGATTATCTCAGTTTTCCTTTATGAAAGCAAGTTGAAATTTACAAGGCCGTTTTTTATGTGACTCACTTGTTACATACCAAGTTCGTTGAAAAAACGGAAGCGTGCTAAAGTTATTAAAATGTAGTATTTAAAAGTTTTACATTTAATTAAGGAACATAATAAATGTATCTAACCTAACTAGGACAATAAAACATTTCCCAATGTTTCCCACAGTTCGGGCTTTCTTCTGAACCATATTAAAAATAAATGCATTTAGCATGCTTTAAAAAGACTTTAAAGGAAATGCAATTTACTTGGTTCACTATATTCAACAAGCATGAAGCAACAACTTACTAGGACATCTCAGTGATTGCTCTAGTGTTCGCAGAGAAAATCTTTGTTGAATGTTTTGTTTTTCAAAAATCACAAATTAAAGTTCGGTTTCTCAATCACAATACTAAAACAGGCCTAATACCTATCCTCCTGCGATTTTTTTATTGTGTTGTTAAATTTGTTCTGACAATTCGTTTTAATTTTTTTTATTTACTTTTGGCAAAGCCTCGAAAGGCAGTCTTTGCTATTCGGGCGTTGAGCGTCCGGTTCAGAGTCACATCTCAAAACACACCTGCCGTGACACAGGCAATCAGAGCCTACGGCCTCACACCTCTTTTTTACAGAAGTAGCTGCTAGTGCCCCTTCCAGGCAAATAATGCTCCTGTAAATCCGCAAAATCCCACTCTACAACGGAGGCACTGTTCATCCTCTCCCCGTCATTCCTAACACACGGCAAGGATCTCTCTCACCCCCACCCCCTCACCCAGCGCACCTTCTCCCTGTAGGCCGCTACTCTTCCGAAAAGTTAACGTGATCACGGAAAGAGTGCTCTCCGCCTCCCTACCTTTTCTGTCCCATCCGCATTCCCTCCGCGATGTTCTCCCTTCCTCCCACCCTACACTTCAGGAAATCACAATTGCGAAATGCCTACGTGACTGCGCTGATCGGAAACGAACCCTCGCTGCCTCACTTTTGCTGCTCAAGTGCCGTTATCGTGTGATCTCCGCGCCTCTACAGAAGACCTCGCGTACGTGCTTTCGCTTCTTCCACCGCAGGAGCTGTAAGGGGCGACGCTTCACTAAAAGAGAGTTTCGGCCAAAAGAAATGAAAGCATCTGTGTCCCCCGACAAATGCAACCCTCACAATTGTTCCCCCAAAGCAGACATCTCACACCATGCACGTAGCCAGGAGTTTGAGTTGGGGGGGGGGGGGGGGGGGGGGCATTGCAAAATGCTGTATGAGTGGGAAGAGGAGGCCCTAGCAAAATAGAAAATGTTGGAGAGGTGGAAGGTAAGCCCCATGCCCCCCCCCCCCCTTTTCTGGATATGTGCCTGTCTCACACGCGTCGCCTCCATCAATCGTAACACAGGAAGTAATCCATTGCAAACAATGTAAAGCGCTCTGGCTGAAGGCAAATCCCTTTCAGCATGCCTTTCCACAACACAGCAGCCACCGCTATAAATTGCAGCACACTTTTCGTAGTCGTTTGCATTTTTGTTAAATATATTCTGCTTACGAGCACCTAATATTCAATTCATAAGCACCTCTGCCATGATCTGACGTGCATAGGACGTTCTTCTCTCCCCACAAGTTGCAGTTTGTGCGAATAACTCACACGACACCAGTCTGTGCTTATCCAAGGCTGAGACAGTAATTCAGCACACCTTGCAGACCGCACCTTTTGTGGAAAACATATTGAGGAAGACTACAACCCCTTCTCACAAGCCATAAAATCTGTAACGAGCGGCGCAAGATATGCATGCACCCCACTTCTGATTTTGACGGAGGTCGCACTCCTTAGCAAATGCTCTCCCCGTTGAGGGCGGACTTTGACATATCGATTTACACAAAACGTAGACATATTTGTGGTTTGGAAGGGAAACGACGCATCGCAGTATTCACGAAAGACCTACAAAACACCGCCAGCCTTTCAGAGGATGAAGAGATCGGGTGCACGACAAGCAAGATTACTGATGTGGGTTACAACTGATGACATGTCTCTTGGCTTGCCCACTTCTATTCACCCTAAAATAAACGCACAATGATATCCATTCATTTTATAGAACAAAGTAAGTTTTTGAGAGCGAAAATATTGAAGCGCACAATGCCAGCCCAAAGTAGCGCCCACTTAAAGGAGGACAGGCGTAATTGGCTCCATTTTTAAATATCGTCGAGCACTCATTTCAGCGCAACTTGAAAAGTTTCTAGGAGAACCCTAATATACCTAGACAGCAAACTAAAAGCGAAATCATAGTCTTGTCGATTTGGTATGCCATTGAGATGCTTAGGATGTTGCGAGTCGCGATCATCCTATTATCGTTTTGCAGCGAAACTGATTGCTGTATCAGCTTATAAGAACGTTTTATAGAGACTCGGGAAGCGAGAGGCGTAAATATAACAAGTCAGGCTTCAATTTTCTTAAGCGGCCAGTGACTGCTTTTTGTTTCTTTTTTTTTTTTGCAAAATGTGCTGCTTACATTAGAGGAATGATTGTACGGTGGAAATACACACAAAATAAAACGATCTAAGTAAGATAATTGTACAATCATTTGAACCACAAAATATAAACACATTAACTAGCAGTATCCTTGCTGTCTATATAGTAAGAAAGCCAACTGCATTACATAACTGTCTGAGGAAAAGCAAACTTTAAACAAATTGATGCGTGGTTTGAGTGGTAACATGAAAGTGGGTGCCCTTGCCGGTAGAAAAATGTATGTATTCACCCAAGCTAATGTTACACTGACCCTTAATTAACCATGTTGAATTAACCTGAGACTGGGGTAGAGAAGAAAGATCAAAACGTAGAAGGGACAGGAAATAGACAGGACGACGTCCTGTCTATTTCCTGTCCCTTCTACGTTTTGATCTTTCTTCTCTACCCCAGTCTCAGGTTAATTCAACATGGTTAATATTCACCAGCTCGCCTGCACCCTTACGATTTTTTCTATGATACCCTTAATTAGTTCACATAAAACTCGAAGTTCGCAGGCATGGTTACGTTTTTTAACTGAAGCTAACCCAGCCTGTTGGGTAAGCCGAGATACCAATACATTATTGTACGCATTTAAATAAATCTGCCACTTGTCCTTTATCGTTTCAATGCTATTAATGCCTGTTTGTGTGAATGTAACCCAAATGATGCTAGCATACTCTAAAATTGGGCGAATGAGGGTCTTGTATGCTAAGTATTGAGAGTCTCAAGTGGCTCATTTTTATGTTCATGTTAGAAACAATAATTTTGCAAGGCGTTAGAGAAAACTATGCCAACGAGTAAAGCGCGGCTCCTGAGGTATTTTGATTTTTTGACATACCGTGATGAACAAATTACGAAAAATATCTATGTGTGAACAAATATAGACCACTCTCCTCACATACTGGTTCTGCACGCTCCTCCTCTTCCGTGTCCTCCTCCTCCTTCGTACCCTCTTCCTCATCTTCCGTGTCCTCCTCCTCCTTCGTACCCTAACCTCCCTCCCCTCCGTACTCTACCCTTCTCCTTCCCATACCCTCCCTTCGTCCAACAGCTTCTCACTAAATTTAGCTGAAAAATTGACGTGACCTCAGCACTAATTCAATTCCCAGCTAAATTTGGCGGAGAAACTGAATTGGTGTGTATCTATGTGATGTCCCATAATGCAACACTGCCCATTCGGTTTTACCGCTAATTTAACGCTAAAACTATGTTCACATGACCTCGACACCAATTTAGGTTCCCCGCTAAATTTAACAAGGAAACTCTGACGTCCCATAATGCAACGCGCGTGGTTACGCCGACGCCGACGTCGCTCATCGTGGAAACGGTGCCTAAGAGCTGCACTCTAAAAATCAAAATGTCGCGATCCTCGTCGTTCGCTACCGTTTGACCCTGAAGCGCTCTCGTCAATTCGCAGTGCGGTATGCCAAGAATAATCATCAAGGACAACATAAAAAATGCAGGGCGTGGACTCTCCCGAGCATCTGATTACTGCGGAGCAGCAAATAAGGTTCAAATGTTACCAAATAGCTTCGACGAAAAACCAACCCGGAATAAAATTGGCCGAACATAATAGCCAGCTCTAGGGTTTATTAAGCAGGCAGTGTCTATAGACGTGCGAGCTTTGTTCACAAAACGGCAAATACATACATGATTCCGCCGATTATAACTAGGGTTCCATGTTTTCGGCATTTATTTTTTTGATTAGGTGGTTACTTATCGGTGTTTATTTTGGTCCGTTTGAATCTGTGTTTATTGTGTCTAATTTCAATGCCAGAGAGAAATCGGTGTTTATCGGGCTTGTGTTGTAGAGCCGACTTATAATTACTGGCGAAAATATAATGAAAAACAGATTTTCACAGCAGCCAATCAGGGGAAGGCTGCTGGTTGGCTGTGCCTCCTTGGCCTTCTCGGAAACCCTGTGCAGGAAGGGGGGGGGGGGGGGGAGGGGGGTGCGCTCGTGAACCCTACAAAAGTACAAAACAAGGCTTAAGAAGCAGTTGATTTTGTTCTATTTTTTCCCTCGAAGCATCTCAAAAATCACACAAGGAGTGCCTGTTTTCTTCTCTCGCCCGTGGAGGCGAACGTGCGCTTTTCCCTATCCTGCTCAAACCGCCCACTGCCGGTGCCCTGGCTATGCCTCTACCTGGTCCAGACGGTTCACTACACATTCACTCTTCCTGGCCTGCGGAAGTTCTAAACGAAAACAACTATCACAGTACAACGTGTTCCGAGTGTGATTTCAATAGGAAGTAGCAACTCCGAGACAGTTCAGAGCAGCTGTCTGTGCCCCTGGCTAGCAAGAAAAAAAAGTTGAGTCAAAACTTTCTTTCCTTAAAACTGGCGTGTTTATTTTTTAGAACATGTTTTTAATTATTGTTATTTGGTTTTCACCGATAAAAAATAAAGCCGCATCGGGGATTAGATTATTTACGCTTATCGGTATATACCGAAAACACGAAACCCTAATTATAACTTAATTGCAAAATACGGATTAAAGGGTTTGTAGACGAATGCACGGCATCGAATTTTCCACAAAAGAGCTACTGCGAATGCTCAAAGCACGTTCCAAAACCCAGCAGACAAACATGGAGTGCTTCCGAAAGCGCATATAAACTATGCGTCGACTCATAATTTTTGTTGCTGCCCTCCATCGATTGCCTCCAGATATAAATATTAAAACCAGGGCACCCTGTGCTTCAACCGGATGCGGAACTATTGTGGCCGGAAAAGGTTCCTTTTAGGTATCGTGACTGCACTTTGTTTCTCTCACTGGGTTGCGTGTCATCAACTGGCGCTATTCCTAGCCGCCTATGAGCGAGTTGTCAATAGGTGCTTTTCTATAAATAGCAAAATATATGCCTCTACACTCCGCGGCGTGGTCCAAACCTTTGCCATGGGTCAGGATAGGCGGAAGCCAGCACGCCTCCGCTCTCTATTCCTTTAGAAACGTGATCACGCCATGTTATTGAGGCCCTGAAAACATTAAGTACTGAGTGCTCCTCCTGTCAAAGTTCTGCATTAGATTTTGTCTTGTTATCTAGCGGGGAACGATGTTGATACATTGAAATAATAACTGAACCCTAAAACTAAAAAAAAAAAGCAGTGAGCATAGAAAATATCAACTGATTTTCGAAATTGGTTAAATTATGGAAGTATGCAATTCGCGTTTTCATTCACTCGATATTTCAGGTGTAGACGAAACTAAAGTTCACCCAAAATAACCATGATCAAATTGATAAAACAGCTAATAATGAAGTGTTCAAATTATTATATACATTTTTATTTATTTATATAAATAAATAAATAAATTTAGAAACAGTGAACTGAATCCTGCATTTGTCTGGAATATAATAACACAGTGCAGTGGCATCAAAGAGACAAATATACTGCATACGACTACATTTTCGCGAGGACCTAATTTTCGCGAATTTCGCGAATCGCCTACAATTCGCGAAAAATGCGTCCCGCGAACAATAGACTTCTTCCAAAGCCGAAGCGCCCCATCACGACGAAATACCACGCAGTGCACTCTGGGAACTAGTTGGCCACTCAGTTTCGGTTTCGATTGAGCAGCTTCATTTCATGCTATCACGCCGTGACTGAATGCGCTGCTTGCGTTTTCGATTATCTAACTTTTCATGAATGCGCAATACACTCATTCTCGAGCGATACAAAACGACGACTGGGGCACTTTAGTTGGTTTCCGAAACACCGGATATTGTGCGTGCCAGGGGCGGATCCAGAACTCCGTTTTGCTGGGGGGGAGGGGGGGGGGGGATTTGTAGGGATACTTTTCTCCCATTCGCACGTGCTCTTCGCTTTTGATTGTTTTAGCGGCAGTTAACACCGTTTGGGAAGTTTTGTTGTTTGCTCGGGCGTGACTAGCCCAGTTACTTGCGCGGGAACTCGGCAGTCGTGCGCTTGGACCTTGGACTCTGCGTCCAAGGGGCTCAACGTCCTTTACGACGATGATCACAGCGCGATACGCAAAGAACCGGTGCTCCGTGGAAGTGTGTGAAAGCGACACCAGCATGGCTGGCATCTCGCTGCACCGGTTTCCCCTCGACTCTCGAAGGTGAGACTTATACTGTCAGTAACATGCCCCCTTGTTCGGTCTTCTCTTAACTCTTGTTAGTTTTACCTAAAACTATTAGGGTTGTCTGGATGTGCACAAGAAACTACACCTGAAGGCGTAATATGTTATACTATGAATGTTTTAACTTCGAAATCACTCTGACTTGGCAGCGTTGTGTACCGACATTAAAAAAGTGCCCACGATATTCAAATTTACCTGTACCGGCCTGGCTCCGAGGGGCCTAGTGTCGTGATCATCGGCGTGGTTACCAGTGGTACAACACAGATATATAGTAGGGCATCTGTGCGTAAGACTCGTGTTTTACTCTTCATGATGTACACAAGCGTGTATGTCATGCATTTGTTAATGTCCTTGCTCTGATTTGCTTTGGTTTGTGGGCATATTGGCTACATTTTCTTTTCGTAAGTAATCACGGCACCCACATAGCACCATTCTTTATCTGCAGGCGCGAAGCCTGGGTTCGGTTCTGCAACAACCGAAGTCTACAGTAGAAGACTCCATGGCAGCTACGAGCCAGGGTAGTTTGCTCTTTACATTTCGAGGAGTCAACTTTGCTGCAACCTGGACATCTCCGTCACAATGCATTGCCAAGTGTGCTTTCCACAAAAGGTAAGCGGACCAATAAACCTTCCGTGCACTTTGTGACTAAGCATGGTTAACCCGCTCTTAGAAAAATAGTTACAACTTGGTGCTGAAATATTGCTTCTGTGGGCTCATAACATTTTTATATTATTTGCAGAGACGACACATGGCGACATTTCTAGCAAAAGCTCTCCAGGTTCAGCAGTTGTGCATGGTGAGCTTTTACACTGTAACTAACATAAATTGGCAGCAACTGCCAGCACCACTGCATTACCTCATGGTCTTCATGACCTGAGCATTTTGCAATAGAACTAGGTGAGATTACCTGGAAAAAGCTGGTAGAACATGGTCAGAGGTACTGCTAGAAGTTCATTTCAGGCCCGCTTATAATGACATGTTTTATTTGAGGTGACATAACCAACGTCAATATCGGTCCACAGAGCATCTTTTGCCATGCCGACACCCAGTCTTCCAAAATAAAGCTGCCCATGAAGGAAAGTGATTTACATTTTGTGTTAAAATATGCGAATTCACCATAAATTTGCAGAGGTGAGTTCGCCACCCTCATCGAGCTACACATACTTCGGCAGTTCAGACTCACGGAACTTCTGTGGTCACCCTGACGACCAGTCTCCCGAAATGGAACTTTCGTGGGAACAAGGCGATTTTCCTTTTCGTGTGTTAGAATAGACACATAGGAAGGAACTCAACTACTATTCCATGACTAACTTCACGCTAATTTGCAGAGAGGAGTTCGCCAGCCTCATCGAGCTGCACGTACTCCGGCCGCTCAGACTGGTTGAGTTCCTGTGGTCACCCAGACAATCAGTCTTCTGAAATAAACCTGTCATGGAACGAAGGTGAATTTCCTTTTTATGCGTTCAAATAGGGAAATAAGGGAGAACTTTCACCTCTTCTCCTTTGCTAAGTTCACATTAAATTTGCAGAGCGGATTTCTGTGGCTTCATTGGACCACTCATACTCGTGCACCTTAGTAGAGAACAGTCCACTAGGGGCCCATAATAAGTGGTGTCCGAATATTGTTTGTGCTATCCTTTTATTCCCATTCTTTTTTTGTGAGCTTGCTTTCTTAACTGGTAGAAACAGCGCAACTTGACAAAGGACAAGAAACAAGTATACAGATAGGCGCTGTAAAAGTACACAGAGAGGCACTGTTTCTGCCGGCTAAGATGAACAACCAACTCGCCCAACTTTCCACTCCGTTGAACTTGCTTTCTTACTTACAGTTTTTGTAAAAGCCTTTCTTTCTTTTTTTTTTTTGCAGCTGATCACAGCTACGCTCTACATCAAGATGCTGCTCCTGCTCAAGAGTCCAGCGGGGACGTGGCTGACATGGAGATTTTGGTTTCTTCAACGTCGCCTAGAGTCAAACTGCCCTGGTTCGCGCAGAAAAAAAAAGCTGAACTATTTGATACAGCTGCAAAGTGTAAAGCTAGGCAGCAAGTGCACATGCTGCGTACGTGAGACCACCCAGAGTACTTTTTAAAGCAGTGTAGGCACGTTCTATTCGAACCTTTCATTTTCTTTGGTTTCTTGAGGAGTAACGTAGTATTCTAACTGATTCACATATATAGCGTTTAAAGCTGTGAAGCAACGCTGGCTTATGAATTGCAGCATACCACAAGGCTTCAAGATTGTTTACTCCATACCACAATCGTTGCGTTGCAGTGTAGCAGCACCAGCAGATGCAAGTTAAAATATTTTCAGCATTATGGTACCTTGCCCAAGGACTGCGTAGACAAGTGTAGTTTTTTTCTGTGTATTACAGTGGGGACCACAGTTGTCCTAGGAACACTGTGAAACATCTGAGTTATTAGTGGCTGCCTATAAACTGTCAATGTCCTCACAACATCCAGCCGATTGTACATTGTCTTATTGTGTTATAATGTGGCTTGTGTACCGATCTACTAGTTTTCTTCCACCATGACACTTTCAAAATAGTGGATACCGATTGTATGATTCTAGTGAGTAATCTGATTGAATGATTGTAAGTGAATAAAATAAGTTAAACGCGACTGTTAATGCGACGTTGGACTTGCATTAGAGTTACTGTAGTGTATTCCATACGCTTGATTCACTCTTTTTTGTGATATTACATCATTCGCTTTAAGGTTTCTCACATATTTCCGAGGGATCCTGAAGGAACAAAGAGCAATACACTGCAGCTCGAGTTTAACCACAGTGCAAAGACACGATAGTGTGATGAAATGAAACTACTCTCATAGCAGGTCGGCTAACAAAGTCGGCTCCAGAAAAAAACATTTCGAACAAAATATAAGAGCCAGGGCAAATAAGGGCGTAAACGATCCTGTATAGAGTAAACATCCCAAGAAAAACACGAGACTGCAGGTAAAAAGAACGACACAAACACTAAAAAGTGTCAAACAAAGCTCAAACACGGAGCTATGCTTGAGACGTTTTAGTGTATATGTCGTTCATTTTACCTGTAGCATTTGGAATTCTTTTGTTTAATTTTCGCGCGAAACCGCACGCACGCATGACGTCACGTTTTTTTTCCGGAAGTGTCGTTATTTCCTGTTTATTTATTGTTCCGCCGGAAGTGTCCCCACGGCTCATAGATGGCGCTAGAGCAGCCCCATGGGCCGCCATTTTTTCAACATGTGGGCTTCTATGGAAGCTTCGCTACCTATGTACATATAGACCGACACGCTATTTACAAACAAACCCGCGTTTGCCCACACCAGGTGTGGGCACTGCGAGTGCGCAGAAACCGAATTCGCGTGAAGTAAAGCTGCTGCGCATGCGCAGTGCCTTCGACAGCGCCACCGCAACTGCGTGACGTCAGGGCCGCGTGTTGGTCTATACCTTGAGACTTCTTCTAAAGCCGAAGCGCCCCATCACGACGAAATACCACGCAGTGCACTCTGGGAACTAGTTGGCCACTCAGTTTCGGTTTCGATTGAGCAGCTTCATTTTATGCTATCACGCCGTGACTGAATGCGCTGCTTGCGTTTTCGATTATCTAACTTTTCATGAATGCGCAATACACTCATTCTCGAGCGATACAAAACGACGACTGGGGCACTTTAGTTGGTTCCCGAAACACCGGATATTGTGCGTGCCAGGGGCGGATCCAGAACTCCGTTTTGCTGGGGGGGGAGGGGGGAGGGATTTGTAGGGATACTATTCTCCCATTCGACGAAGTGGTCCTCCAAGTTCAGAGTACAAGTGTGCCTGCTACGGTGCGACCTACCCTATTTTGAACCCTCGTCCTTGAGAACCGAGCCTTCTACCACCTGGCAGGCAGGTAATCGGTTTTATTTAGGGGGGGGGGGGGGGTCTACCTATGTCACATTGCCCTCTGAGAAGGGGGGAGGGGGGGTCGACTTAGTTTGGGGGGGGGGCGCCCCCGTCGCCCACCCCCCTTGGATCCGCCCCTGGTGCGTGCATATGCAAACGTACTAAGACGTGGCTTAGTCACCTCACCCACGAGTGCATCTTGAAACTCAATTTCAAAAATCCCCTCTGGTTCCAGTGAACTACAACTGAAACTTGGTCACCTTGAGCTTTACACGTATTTTGTTTCCAACCATCCGCTTCTTGTTACTTCACTGGGCAAAAAGCAAGCCGCATCCTCACAGGAGTATCAAAGTTGAGGCCAGCTTTGACGCAGGAACTGTTAAAGAAACGCAATAAATTTGAGCTCACTACTGCACAAAAGTTACTGTGATGTCTTCCTGGCGTCATCATATATCTCCCACTCCAAGTTTATGCTGATAGGAGATTAAGTTTTCGCAAACGCTGAGATCGCCTAGCAACGACGGGGCTCTAACAAGCGTCCCCTACTCCTCCCTAAGCCTTTTTGGACGAGCTTCTTCTGACGCCCAAGATCTGTGTCTGAATGGTGTGTCTGAAATTATTTCGGCATACTCAGTCAGGAAGAAAGCAAACACATAACACATATTATGGCCATTCGCAACCGTTAAATGAGCTTTCAATCATTTCGTTCGTTTGTCGCACCGCATAGGAGTTCACGCCCGTTCGGCGCACTTCCGGCGAACGGTGCGTCATTTTACACACAAGTGCTCGACTTTTGCTTTCTTAAAAGGGTTTGTATGTGCGAATGTGACTATATGATTGCAGGATAACTTTATGCGCATACGCGATGTTGAATATTAGTGGAATGCAAGCGGGGGAAGACTTCGCTTCGTGCAGTGTTGCGGGTCAGTACTGATAAGAGATAACAAGTGTGTTCCAATTGAGCTTTTCAATTGCGCCTCCGAGTTTTACCTCGCGTACACAGGCGTATTAAGAAAAAACAGTAATTGAAAAAAGTTATATTTCGTCTATGGGAGCACAAAACAAACAAACTTCCTGACCAGCAACACTAATGTAATGGTGCAAGCTCGATGTATGCATACTTATTGGTTGTAACAGCTTCTTGACTCGTACACAAACAAGATCCCCGAGCTTCGCAGTTTTGAGATTCCCAGCACTGGCTCGTTCACATACCTCGAAATGCTAACAGAACGGCTCGATTACCAAAAAACAGCAAGCATATGTTAAGACAGGCTATACGTCTCGGGATTGTGCTATAGCTTTGAGGTCAGGCCGTTTAGGTTAGTTTCGAGACCAAAAATGACGCTCTCGGGACCAGAAAACATGCCACGCTCTGTGTATAATCTCTTGTCGAAACCATATTCCACTCTCCTCCCTGGCCAACTAGTTCCCAAAGTGCAACGCGCGCCGTGTTGCATGCAGGGGTTTATGGAAGTAGTTTATTCGGGCAATATGTGAACGCTACGGAAGCTACACTGGATTCGCGAAAATTAGGTCGTTTACAGTATATATATATATATAGATATATATATATATATATATATATATATATATATATAATAAGCTTGGTAATATAGTCATAAACGACTGAAATTAGGACGGTGCTTAATACAGCAAAATTGTATTTTTTTAATCGTTGCTTTGGTGTTAACCCAGCCACAAGAAAATGCAAGAATTACCAGAATGCTCTTCACCGATAAGTATGTCGTATTTCCCGCGCTTTATTTCTGACAACTTAAATGATGTGACGATTGTCAAGAAATTTCTTATAAATATGAAAAAAAAAAATTACTTATATATATAAGCAAAATAAAAGCAAGTACAGATACTTCGGTATCAGGTTCCAACAGCCAAAGCTACACCTGGGTGGAGGTTGAGCGTTCGGGGATGTCTAGTTTAATTGGGAGGCGAGAAACAAAAACAAAAAACACCGATGTTTTCTCTCCCAAGGACTCGCTATAAAGCCAGACCTTGTTGTAATCTGAAGCTCCGAAACCTGACCTCCTACGGACACTGCGCGGAACAGTTTTAGTGAACGTGACACAATACAACAGAATACAATCCAATACGACCGGAATGCATTTTTTAACCAAACAAGAACAAGGTTTTGTCACGCCCAAATTTTTGCACTTTCACAATCCTTTGCCCGTTCTCACAGTGCCGCACTCTGTAGCCATAGTACTTCGTACCGAGATATGAGTGTCAAGAAACACCCGCGCTCCTTTGAACCGGACGAGGTAGGGGGACAGCTGAAGAGCAAAACGATCATTACGTGCGCATCACAAAAACTGTTCTGGGCTTTCTCGGTGCGTTCCATTCTTCCGCATTGAACACAAACACCCGGAGAAGGAACGAGCTGTGCTCATAAGGTTTCTTCATTACGCGTACGACTCTCGGAGCAGTGCACAACCAAAGAGGCATACATATTTGAGCTTAGCAACTATATATTCTCCGAGCACGCGTCTTTCACTGTTCCGCGTTGTCCAGCCTGAGAAGCTCCAGCGCTTGGGGTCAACTCTACCGAGAAAGCGCAGCGCAGTCGCCCTGTGATCGATATTGCCTCTGCACTACGTTAGGGCTCGAGTGGCCTCAAGGAGCCAATAGACATCTCCCTCCTCTGCCTCTTCCCGGCGTCGAAGAGCCCCCCTCCCCCGGTTCTTCCCACAATCCGACCGTTTTCCGCCGTAAAGTATGCACAAGTAGCGGTGAAGACAAGAAAGGACCCAGAGGTACTCTGCGGGAACCAAACCTCGATGAATATTTAACTCCGCGGCCCTCCCGAGCACTTATGGTAGGTCAACGTTTCTACTTTTTTTCCTTCCTTGTCACAGCCGTTTGTACCATGTTTATTATCATTTAGTGTTTTGGTTTGCTGTTTTTCACTATACTAAATTTTGAATTACCATCTGTGGAACTAAATTGGTTGTAATAGCGCAGAATAACCAGACAAAAGCAGCTCAAGTAATTAAACATATAAGTCTATGTTACACCCGCAGAGAAAATGTGAAGTAAACAATTAAAATGTAACATTGTTCTAATCTCAGAAGATTCGATCAGTAAGATATATATTATTATCGCGGCGGCACTTCAGTTAAAAGAGACTTATTGGATGAATTAAACGTTCGGAGCATTGGGTTCTAAATGCACCCGGAGCTCCCACACTGGAATGTGGTACAGGAGAAGTTTTGGGTAACCTGACCTTTTACTGTACCCCTCCGACAAAGTCAACAAAAGGTCAAAATGAAAACACCAAACCTTTGCATGCACATAATTGCGATAGTGCTTTAAAAGCGGTTCAGCGTGTCTGTGTTTTAACTTTAAATTAAAATATAGAGGACACTTGCTGCTGAAACTTCAACAGAGGTACAAACCTTGTTCTCCTTCGTCCCTCTGTCTACTTTTGTCGGTCGTGTTCATAATATAAATATGTTAATCTTTACATTTAAGTAATATGTTTGAATTTTCAAAGCAAAAAAACAGAATGTGTTATGAGCAGAATTAAGGAAGCATCATTTCAGGCAAAGCTGTGCCAGTCGTAAAGCATGAAAAGTGGTGGATTGTAGAGTCTTCTTCATGTTATACATTTTTATATTTGCCTGCTGAAAATTCCACGCAATAAATTTGACTAGGCTTGCCTACCTTTCTACGCTGCCCATTTATGTAAGCTCCGCGTGGCAGTAGCCATTGACGTAGGTATTTATAATGTCATTTTGCTTTACAACGTTAGATAGTTGCAGTTATCCTTGTTTGCTTAATTACTGCAGCTATTTACTGGCATATTTCAGGCAAGAAATCGGAACTTATAAAACATTACGATTATTAAATTGTTGCCGCGCGTGCATTGATGTCATTAGCACTTTTGAACTGCAAAATATATTATTTTCAGTGCTCGGGTCTCGATATGGCCCCTCGGATAGGCGGAATTTCGTAATGAACGGAAGAAAGGTTAGGTTAATTAACCGTACGTGTTTTTACTTTCAATATTAGGCTGACTTTACTTGCCATAAAAAAGACAACTCCAGGTATAGGAAACATGAAGGAACATAAATAAATTACGATACTTTTAATAAATTTCCATCCTATCTACGAACTTTTCAACGAGTTTACCCTGACTTGACGTCGGACGAGAATTCAAAAGTAGCAAATAAACAAAAATGTAATCAGCCAATTCTACTAATGAATTGTCAAACAGCTAACACTTTCAGGCCAACAACTATTAGAATCATGATGTTTTAAAATCCTGAGACTGGGAAGGAAAATGAAGAAAAATTGTAAGACAGAAAAAAGGGGACAGGGCAAACGTCTCAAACTCAGCTAACAAATTTTATTCCGTTCACATTGTTTGATTCCAGTGTTGTTTGATTGTGATTGCAATGTTTGGTTCCAGCTATTAGAATAGCTGGAATCAAACATTGCCCATGTTTATAAATACACCTTACTTTACAATCCAAAATAATTAACGAAATCTCGAATTCTGCTTATGTGATCTGCGAATATATAGAAAGTGACCGTTGTTTTCGATGTCATTGTTGTAAGTATCTTACAGTTTGTTAAGAAATAAATAGAGGTTCTGAGTTGATGGATATTGTTGATCGTGTGACATGTTTATTTTTTTTTAATTAGGCAAACCTTTGTCAGTGGTAAGGAATTTCGCCGCTACCTCGCTGTCCGTGATAATTGTGGCTCGCAACTATATGCATTTTATTTATCTAGAATACTAGTGGCTACACTCAAGGAGCCATAGTAGGAGTGGTTACAATATAACTTTAACAAACGCTGGTCAACTATCAATCTATAGAAAAGGAAATTCAACTGCCGCAACCAACTGATGAAAGGATGGTAAAATAACAATATTGTCTCCTAGTTCAATGCATTAGTGAATCTCTTGAGGAAGAATATAATATCGACACGAAAATATATTTTTTGAACCTGTACATTGTTATTGCATTGAAATGGTTAAAACAGAAGGATAAAGATGGGAGTTAAAAAAACAATGTTGGAACTTTTTATTCGAAGGCAGATATTTGTAATATTGTGCGTAATTGTCAATATATTAATTTTTGCTCCTATTTCCAAGGTCTGCAACACAGCTCTTTCCACCAACGCCGTGGCCGATAATTTGGTGGTATAATTTTGAATATAAATCATGCTCAATGCTTTTTTAAGAATTTCTAGTTTATTACCACCATCTTCGTGGAAGGGCAGCACACCGATTTTGCATATTTCAATGTAGGTATCACCAATCTCTTTTATACAAAACGTTTAGTTCACAAATCCTCAAAGTTTAATTTTCCTCTATTGGCAAATAATGTGCCACTGGCTTTGGTTATCGTAGTTTCTACATGTTGATCACAGTTTAATTTATTATTGAAGAGAAGCTGATAATACTCATATTATTTCAGTCGGTTTAAATATGCGAAAAAATTATGTGCTCAAGTATTTTACATGTGGTACATGTTAGTTATACAAGCCTGAAGTTATATGACGTGTTCCAATCATCGACTTTGAGTAAAGAATTTATTTTCGCTGTGTTTCAATCCTCAGGTAAGATTCAAGGAAGATTCGGAACCATATCTGATCCTGAAGTTTGTGCGGCGTTCAGTGTTCTTAAGATTAATTAAATATACCCTTTCTATATACATAAATATCACTAGAAACAACCACATCATTATTAGTAAGACTTGAAACAACGCTGTCGTAATCATTAATGACTGATTTAAAAAAAAATAAACGCAATTAAACACAACCGAATTTTCCTCTGGAGTAATTCGATGCCTTAACTTTGTGGTTAATTTTTCATTTAAGAACGCAACATAGAAATAAATATTATTTCCTTATCTTCTAAAATGTCACATATGAGTCGGGTGTTAAGTTCGGATCTCATGCGATTGCATGATTTTGTCCTATTACATCTCGGTTTCTTCACATTATAGAAATATTTGCTTTAAATGCAACATATATCTGTTCACTTAAGGATTTGGGAAATTAGATTTTTCCTATGCTAAAGATATATTTTGATATACACTTACTAAAAAAGTACTTCAAACTATACCAGAGCGCATCATTGTCCGTACTACATACATTTGACAACTGCTGAAACGTGTCAAAGGAATCATATAAAAATATCTAGATTACCAGCAACATCAAAATAATAAAAATCCGGGAGAGCCTCCCAGACTTCTGGTCTAAATAAATAAATAAATATGCTCGTGCCCGTAATGGCAATATAATTTTTTTTTATTATCATTTTTTTCCGAGGGCTTGCTTCATTGATCTAAAATAATAGTCTTCTTTAATTAGAGAGTCAAATATTGTGCGTCTGGAAAATATTACCGTGAAAAAGAAAATGCCAATTTCAGAGGTAGAGAAGTTTATTTATGGACACAAAATAAGGTAGAGTTTTCACTCTCTCTTTAGAGCGAAATTTTTTTGCTTTCAGTTATAGAGCAGTTCTTTTTTAAAGTAAGATATTGCGAGCGCATATATTTATACTCATGAGTTCTTTGTTTTTTTGTTTTGTTTTTGCTTCGCCATCATTATTCATGCCACGTTTTTCATTGTACAATCCTTGCTTCACCGATCTTCTGTAATTAAAGTGAATTATTTTTTACCTGCAATTGGCAGGGCTGTTTTTTCATCATGATTTAATTTTATTTTTTCATTTACTAGTGCAGTTTAAAATTTCCACTATGGCTTTTTGCCGTTTAAGATTTTCCCGCTAGACGTTTATTTTCTGATATATGATACATTCATCTGCAAACAATATCACTGTAACATTAACGATTCATAAATATATTGTTAATAAAATTTAAAAAAGCAAGGTCTAAGCACAGAGCGCTGGGCTACGACTAATGTAATGGGGAGACTGTCATAATTTAAATTACTATAGCTTACGCACTTCTTTTGAATAAATGTGCAGAAAGTAAGTTTCAAATCTGTGTATTTTTAGGAGGTTTGATAATTTTGCTAAGACTTGAGTTGGGATTCTTAAAAAATATAAATAAACACATCAGTTTGGCCCCTTTCAATAATTGTTTCCGCTAAGTTGTGTGTTAGCTCCGTTAGTTAATTTATAGTCGAAAGCGACTTTCTAAAGCTATCCTGATTTTTGGCGATAACATTATGTTTCTGCAGATAAGATGAGATATGCGAAACAATTATGTGCTCAAGTATTTTACATGTGATACATGTTAGTTATACAAGCCTGAAGTTATATGACGTGTTCCAATCATCGACTTTGAGTAAAGAATTTATTTTCGCTGTGTTTCAATCCTCAGGTAAGATTCAAGGAAGATTCGGAACCATATCTGATCCTGAAGTTTGTGCGGCGTCCAGTGTTCTTAAGATTAATTAAATATACCCTTTCTATATACATAAATATCACTAGTACCAACCACATCATTATTAGTAAGACTTGGAACAACGCTGTCGTAATCATTAATGACTGATCTAAAAAAAAAATGCAATTAAGCACAACCGAATTTTCCTCTCGAGGAATTCGATGCCTTAACGTTTGTGGTTAATTTTTCATTTAAGAACGCAACATAGAAATAAATATTATTTTCTTATCTTCTAACATGTCACATATGAGTCGGGCGTTAAGTTCGGATCTCATGCGATTGCATGATTTTGTCCTATTACATCTAGGTTTCTTCACATTCTAGAAATATTTGCTTTAAATGCAACATATATCTGTTCACTTAAGGATTCGGGAAATTAGATTTTTCCTATGCTAAAGATATATTTTGATATACACTTACTAAAAATGTACTTCAAACTATACCAGAGCGCATCATTGTCCGTACTACATACATTTGACAACTGCTGAAACGTGTCAAAGGAATCATATAAAAATATCTAGAATACCAGCAACATCAAAATAATCAAAATCCGGGAGAGCCTCCCAGTCTTCTGGTCTAAATAAATAAATAAATATGCTCGTGCCCGTAATGGCAATATAATTTTTTTTATTATCATTTTTTTCCGAGGGCTTGCTTCATTGATCTAAAATAATAGTCTTCTTTAATTAGAGAGTCAAATATTGTGCGTCTGGAAAATATTACCGTGAAAAAGAAAATGCCAATTTCAGAGGTAGAGAAGTTTATTTATGGACACAAAATAAGGTATAGTTTTCACTCTCTTTAGAGCGAAATTTTTTTGCTTTCAGTCATAGAGCAGTTCTTTTTTAAAGTAAGATATTGGGAGCGCATATATTTATACTCATGTGTTCTTCGTTTTTTTGTTTTGTTTTTTTGTTTTGTTTTTGCTTCGCCATCATTATTCATGCCACGTTTTTCATTGTACAATCCTTGCTTCACCGATCTTCTTCCTGCCGAAGGCGCCGGTCTCCCAGATCGTACACAGAATGTAATGGTTGCTTTCGAGGTTTTTCCGCTGTTCACCCATCTTGGATATTGAATTCCTTTCACCATCGTCAAATCTGAACACGTAGCCCGCCCCTGCTCGTTCCGATTCGGGTTGGCGTCTCATGGTCCGTAAGCAGGGACAGTCGCTCCTGTACAAGCACCTCCGGCTTTCTTCTGGCATTGGAGGTAACGTGACGGTACCGCAACGCCGGATGCGCTGCGTTGAAGTCAATTATTATGACGAGCGGCTCCCTCCCTGCTTTCCGAGTGAAACTTGTGTGCAGTTGCTTGAGATCCGATCGAGTGTCTCTAGGGTTACTATACACACATAGCACATGAATTCTGCCTTTGTCCTCCAGAGGGGATTAAGGTAACATACACAGGCGGAATGCCCGCCATCGACGCATCTTTTACCTCCACCGAATATGTTGAACGCACTATCACTGCCACATACAGGTCCGCGTAGTGAGTCTCGTAGCTTTTAATTCCGACGTTCGTACACTTTCCAAGTTCTTGGAGCCCGATAACCGTAGTGGAGTCAGCTGCTTTCGCCGACAACAGTCTGAGACCAGCCTTTTTCCTCCCGATCCCTGCAATTCCACTGCCACACACTCAATTTCGTTGGTATCCGCAGGTTCAGCACGTGTCCGAGAAGCCTGTTTCAGATGGGGCAGGTGTAATCCCTTTTGACCGTCTTCGGTTAAGGTCCTGGCAGTTTCGCATCTCCATCTCTCGAGCCTCTTGTTAGGGTCGCTCTCCAAGGTGTGCATTCTTGTTAGGAACATCTGCATCTGCTAGTGTATCTGCTGCATTAGCTCCTCCAGCTGCGCGACCTCCGTGCGCACCTTCTAGAATAGTTGGACGTATACGCCTCCCAGTGGGTGTGCGGCGCTGTGATCACCTGCTGCTTGGAAGTATCCACTTTCCCGCTTCCTTCCAAATTTGAGCGGCGTTCTCATTATTTAGCGATTGAGCTTCCATTTCAAGCTTCTGCTCCGCGTGCGACTTCGGTTGGAGAAGCCATTTGATTCTGTTTGCCAGGTCCCCTCTACCCGTGGACGCTTGCGTCCCTCCATTCTTCAAATTTGCCGCGCCTCTCCATGGCGGCAGTTCCGCGATCTGCTTCCCCTTCTTCTTGGCGTCACCTATTTACTCGTCTGACTCCATGACTTTGATCTGCTCTTCATCGACACAGCCGATAGCGTAGAGCTCTTCGCTACCTGTCGCTGTAGTCTTCTCCCCTGTTCCAGCTCCTACTTTCCCTTCTTTTTGTCGACATCTTGGGCAAGTCGTGTCGGAATAACTTCTGCTTGCATTCTGTGTCGTACGTACAATTTGGGTCCCCGCAAAGCGCGCAGCATGGTACACGTTCTTGTCTTTCTTGTACTCCTGCCTTCTCGCTAATTTACAATGCCTATTCTCACGGCTTTAGGCAGACATCCACCCGGTGTCCAGTTCCCCCGCAGTTAAAGAAGGCGGGCCTTGTTTTCATGCAGATGGAGCACCGATTTTCTGCCCTATCGAACGTGATCGTGAATGATATTTGGTTCCCTAGGAACGTGATTTGCACCCATATCAATTTCTCCAGTCTTCGGGCCTCCAAGACCTCAGTGTCGCCTGAACGTGAAAGGCGTTATATCGTCGCTTTACTCAGCGCTTGTCCGACCCCATGGATTATTCCTCTAAACATTTCCGCAGGTCGGGTGAGATATATGTTGCCCTCCAACTCCGACCCGGGCAGGTGTAGTATTGTCCTCTTCTCGAGTCGCGCCACGTCCTAGTCGTCATTAGTGCAGATAATAATAATATTCTGGGCTGCAAGAAGTCGAATCTTGTATTCCTGCTGTAGTTCCGTCACCGCCGACCCTAACATCGCTTCGCCAATATGGCTTTCGATGTGTGGAGCTCAGGGCCGCTAAACTTGTAAAACACAAAGTTGGGGCCAAAGTTGAAGAAGCGTACCGATTGGCCTATCACGACGATGACTTCGCGCTTTTTTCGCCGACGTCGAATGCGCGCGATGTGAACTTTCGGCTCTAACTTTGTGTTTAACGAGTTTAGGGCCCCAGATGTCCGTCTAGGCTTGACTTCCATCTTCGAGTAACAATGTTGCAAGCTCGGAAGCTTAAGAACTTTTGTAGAGTCGGCCTTAGCCTCCCTTATTTGGACTGGTGGTGTTGGAGGAGTCGTGTCATGCAGTCTGGGCTCACAATCTCAGAAACTAAGTTTTGTTACCCAGCTTGAATCATCCGAGTCGGCTCTGTCAGCGCGTAGCCTTGTTCCCTCCGCGGGGCGCCTCTGCAGCCTAGCAGGGTCTATGAATCTATAGTCCATCGCCGCCTGATCGTACCTTCGTCTCGAATTTTTGTGGTTCTGGTTCTCCTGCCTTGCCGAAACTTGGTCTTGCGAACTCACCGATGCAGTGGTGACCCCTTCATTGACAACCCGAAGAGGGTGGCCGCCACCAGGATGGAACCGGCTAGCGGCGCGCCGGGCTTCTGCAGGCTTAACGCGGCTACCACGAAAGGCGTTCCGTAAGTCCAGCGAAGTTGCACTCACCAACACGAAACCGCTACTGATGAGTTCCGAATCACTTAAGGGGAGGCGATACTGTCGGTGACCACCAGCATTGGAGGCCTAGGGCCAGCAGAGCCGGTGGAATATACCTGTGCATAAGAAAGGCATTAGAAATGGCGTCCGCTCGCGCCGGCCTTCTTTCTTCTCTCGGGAAAAAAGCTTCATTCTCGACCACCTACAAACACCGGCTGCAACCCGAAGCCAAATTGGTGGGCTCGGTGGCATCATCTGAAGCAGTATGTCTAACCGTTCTTTTTGTACAAGCAGATAAGTAACAAATGTCACTGTTTTAATCCATTACGGGATAATTCCTATCGCGCTTGTAGCTGCTGTCGAGCTCTGGTTTTCATATTGTTATGAGGTCGGAGTGGTGTGATGTTTCCATCATCTTGCTTCAGCTATGTGGTGATCTTAAACTTAATCTGTGACCTAACGCATGGAAATAAGTTTTGGAAGGGCAAAACAAACGAGCGGCTGATATAACTGAACTGAGGAATAAATTTGACTCCTTAGGTAATGGGGTATTTGGAGGAGATTCAGGCGTCGACATCCCGTTTTAATCAGTTGGCTGAGAATTTTAATATTTCATGAAGAAAAATATATATTCGAAAATTGTGTGTTCAAAATCTAGAAAAAAAAGATTCACGACTTATAGAACAGAAGTAGACGCCATAACATGATCATCTAGGACAATAAAAAAGTGAAAGCCGTTTACAACTCCCTGTAACGCCGAATTGGAGCGAAGCTCTTGAGGAGGAGGAGGGGAGGGTACTTAGGGGAGGGTATACCCCTCCTCCTCCTCCTCCCCTCATTCTTCAATCTCCTCCAGGGGGGTCACGTGACTTCGGGGGGAGGGGGTCACGTGACCCACCTCCCCCCCCCCCCCCCGCCGAAGTCACGTGACCCCGGGGGGGGGGGGCTCGCTCGGTGCATTATGGGACATTTCCCATAATGCACCGCGCGGTTACGCAGACGCCGACGCCGCTCAAGCCGGAAACGGGCGCCTAAGAGCTGCGCTCTAAAAGCTCGACATCGAGACAGAGGACAAATTAACTTCCATTGTTTTTCAAAAAGTGTTGTGAGAAAGGTTCGAAGTCTACATGAAAAGTGCTGAGAGGATTTGTAGACTTCGAAGAAAATCTTCTGACAGGGTACGTCCCATCAACCTGAAACTTATCAACTTCATCGAAAGAAATATGTACTTCGGAATGCGCGTAAATGAAAAGGATTAAATAATTTTAGTAACGAAGATTTTTCAATGCATGTCACGAAAACACAGAAAAAGCTATGGGACAGTGCTAAGGTTAACAGAGTAAGAGGGGAGAAGGTTGCATTATTGTACGACGTCAATAAGAGGGAGAGAATGCAATTGCCCACACGTTTTCCGTACAGGCTTCCAAACAAGTCTGGCAAATGACAGGTCATACCGATTGGTTCAAAAGGGCTGTTAGCTTAATGAATGCAAGAAGCATAATAAACAATGTAGTTTATCTTGAACCTAAACTGAATGAACACGACCTACACTCTGTAGTTATGATGGAAACCTTGCGGAACCAATCTGTGTTAAGCTGCGATATCATTCCATCTGTTTACAAACTGTTTAGAAAGGATCCAGAAAGTAGAGGGGGTGGTGTCGTCATAGTTGTGAAAGATTATTTAGATTCTACCGAACTGGAAGGCGCCCTTGACATAGGAAATAAATGGTGCAAGGGGAAATTTGACAAAGTTAAATACATTTTGGGAGCTCCGTATTGACCACCTGGAATGAGAGTGCAATTTCTAAATCAATTAAATATCTTTCTAGACAAACTCCGTGCGCACTCTCGCAAAGTAATTATTGCTGGTGACCTTAATATAGGGTAATTTTGATTGGGATGGTCTAGTTCCAACGTTTTGTGGGGCCCTAGTACTCTACCTTTTACTGGGTAGGATTCTCTCACACAATTTGACTCAAGTTGTCAAAGATCCTACGGGGATTCAATGTTCGTCTAGGTCTCTTCTTGATTTTTGTTTAGTAACAACTTATTCTTGGCCACTTACGAATGTAGAGTGTTGCCTGGTATCTCTGACCATTGCATGGCGTATGTATGTATTCCTGCTGTTGAGATTCATTCTGTTATGTTTACATTTACAGTACATATAAGGATTTCCATAAGGCTGACGATGAGTTTATCTAGATTAACTACACTTATTACATGGAGCCTTTCTAAAAATTGCGGATAACCTGGCTTTACCGATTAATAACTTGAGGATTTACTTGAAATAACTTATTACTAAGAGTTTAACAAATTATGTATAGTATTCTTCAAAAGTTTAGAGCTCACCACGCGCTTGGAAGGAGCGGATTCGCTCCCGTGCAGCGGCTCTCTTATCGTCGGAGATCACTAGCTGCGAGATTTTTTAGAGCCAGAGGGAACTTCGCTCTCGCTATTTTGCGCCACTTTGTGATAGAGGCGAGCGAGACGCGAGAGCGAAGTTCTCCCTCGCTCTCAAAAAATATCGCAGCCAATGAGCGCCAACGATAAGAACGCCACTGCACGGGAGCGACCTCTCCCTGGAATCCCTGGAAGGTGCGCTGTGGGCTCTAAATTTTTGTAAAAGTTTATACCTACTTGGATCAAGAAGAAGGCATCATAAATTCCCTGGATCAATAGATATATTATTCAAACGAAAAGACAAATATCACCTCTTCTTTGAATACCAGCTGGACGCAGAGAAAAAGCGAAGGAGAGGAGAAAACAAAAAACGACACTGGTGGACTATCAACCTTTTAGTAAAAACTTCCTTTTGTTCGACACTATCCGTAGAGGTATCTTCTTCTTGGATAGAAAAACTTCCTTTTCCTCGACACTAACCGTAGAGTTAACCTCTTCGTCATCTGTCGGATCTTAGAAAAACTTTCTTTTTCTCGATACTTTCCGCAGAGGTAACTTCTTCTTCCCCTGTCGGATCTTGGGATTCAAATGGTCCCGACTTGGTTGGTCCGAGGGGTCGCTCTCTGCAGATATATTTTTCTTTAGGAAAAAGCGCAACGGAGGCGGCACTTCCGCATTTTCCAAAACTCTCCTCAATGGCCAGCGACTCGAGGATCTCCCTGCCAAGCTGTTTTCGGTGTCGTGCGGCGACGGTGACGTTTCAGAAGTCGGGAGCACATTTGCATTCCCGTCAATGCGCCGAAAGGTGGCCAGCCGACGTTAGTGCGGTCACAGAGGCTGCATCTTCTCTGGTGCGGTCATTTATAAACCTCCCCGTTTCCCATATGTAGCATTTGCCACATGTCATAGGGATATTGTAGACGACTTCTTTTTCGCATGGGGCGAAGGGTGTTCGATGCGCAGTGCCGCAGGCGGTCGTCACGTTCTGGTCGGTCTCCCGGTTCACCCTACGGCACATGGCGTACGCCTTGTTGGGGGCTGAGCACACGACATGGATGCTTTGTCGGCCAGCGACCTCTTTTAGACGATGAGTGATCCCGTGTATATATGGTACGGTACCACTTCGAAAGGCTTTGGTGGTTTCTTTTTCGTTGTTTCATTTTTCTCTGAATTATGTCGCACTTGCTTGCAGAGCTTCTCACATATCGCTACGAGGAGGGTAGTCGAGTAACCGGAGTCCTGGATAGCAAGGTCCGACATTGAACATGTTCCTTTTAAAAGTACACGGAAGCGACGTCTTCACGTCTGATTGGTTGGAAGCAAGAGTGGCGTAATTACCCTAGAAAAACGTGGGCGGAGTCGGCTACCGGACGTGACAACATATTGACGTTTCGTTTTGTACTGAGTACGTTTCAAAGGGTACTAGCTCCTGAGTAGCTGTCTTTCGTTGGTCATATTTTCCAAACCGTGTAGCCGTCGGGTGATTATTTTACTTTTCAACTAATTTAGGTATTGTTTTCGCCGGGAAGACTTACTGGCAGCACCGCGCTGCATTCGAGCTCCCGGAGGATTGCAAGCGTGCGACGCAGCACCGGCAGCGCGAGACAACGTTGGCGCGAGGAACCGGAGGTGAAGAGACTGCAAAACGAAGCTCGTGGACGTTCACGACTGTGGAGCTTCAAGTGTTGTACACTTCGTTTCTACGCCACGGAGTGCTTCCAAAGTCTGGTGGCGAGCGACGAGCACGTAGCGTGGGACTGAAGACAGTCGGCTTCTCTGTCCGCGTCGGGTTCGCCGCTATCGTGCGTCGTGTCGTGGTCCGGCGCGGCTGGCTCAACTTCCCCGAGACGCCGAGCGCGAGGTACGACGTGGAGACGGGCCTCAAACCGCTCGCTAGGATATTCGGCGTCATCGGTTGCGTGAGCGAAACAATAATCGACATCGTCGGCCCGTCCAAGAACGATCCCACCGCCACGAAGGCGGTGTACTGTGCCGCAAGCATTTCTACGCCCTTAATGTGAAGGTGGGAAGTACGCTCGTATTACGTACTCAAAATCGGTTCCATGTGTGTCAAAAAGAATTGAGCGTAACGCCCGTACGGTGTGGATATGCCATTTTATAAATGAGAGGTGCGGGCTTGTGTGCTCCGCCAGGGGCGGACGCAGGTATTTATAGAGGGAGGGGGAAGGGAGGGGTCAGGTTTTTGGTCAGCGTATCATATGTTTAATACACCCCCCCCCCCCCCCCCCCCGTTTCCACGCCCTAAAGTTTCGCCACCCCCTCTAAATCCGCCCCTGTGCTCCGACTGCACGAGCGTGTGCTCTACGTAGTATGTCGTGACTTTTAAAACGTGCATCCATCCGCCCGCCATATTATTTTTGTTTGAAGGAAATGGTTTCTTGTCATCATATCTTGCCTCCATGAAGGTGTGTTGCAATCATGTTAATAGTGTCAAAAGAACTTTGAAGCTTCTGGAACTTAGACTGTTTTGTGAACCATGAGTGGAACATTCAGGTAAATTCATGTCGGTATATCTCTCACACTTCCAGATGCGTTATGCCGAATGCCGGGTAAGATGCATGAAGCTACGGTGCCCAGGGTCGGTGCACGACTCCTTTGTGCAATGCCTCTCTTGGCTCTGCGGCAACATCAAGCAAGGCCGGCTGGTAGACGACGACAGGCTCCTCCTCGGTGAGCATGCTTCATTGATTCCTGTTGCATACGGTGGCTGTTTACCGCTTGAAAACAACAGTACCACAGAAAATGTGCCCCGAATAAAAAATCCATCAATGTAACCTGTTTGGCAGTCAATGTTTTCTAGTGGGCCACTGACTGTGCCTGACTGTGCGTCAAGCATGTCAGATTGGCCAACAAGTTACTCTGACCGACAGTCAAACTTCAGTCAGACTCCGCTCGTCGGCTTTCTGATGGTTTCCTGGTGGCAGTCGGCCGTCGCGAAATGCTGTCAAGATTTCTTGGTGGCGATTCTGATTGTACATCGATTGTATCTGACTGTACGTCAAAAAGCTTTGAAGTGCAGACAGTCGTACGGTCAAAGGACGTAACGTTCGTTCGGATACCACTGTTTCGTCCAATCTATGAATACGAAAAATATTCTATGCACGAGAAAACGATTTCGGGACGTGAGCCCATAAAACCGCTGATGTTAAAGATGTGACAAGCAGGGCACCCAACAACCCTGATCAGAAGCCTGCCGCAACGCCGAACACGCTACTTTCTACTTTCGCTCCGCCCAAACATGCTTCGCCGAGCTTCCATGAACGTTCGCTCTCGACTCGTTTTGTTTGCCCGCTTGCTCCAACCTGTCGATCCTGCCTGGCCTCTACAATGTCTTATGTTTTAGTAGAATTTCTCCTCGACGAGACAGAGTCTGCCGTGATTTCCGACTATGTAAGAAACTTTAGCGGTGTAGTTGAAGATGACAAGGTGTACCAGGTCTACTGGGCCGGAGACGCGCGAACAAAAGGAGGGTTCTACGACGCGAAAGTGCTCTACATGGTGGGTGAGTAGAACTGAAGTACGGCGACTGATGTATGAGTGCTTTGCATAACATGCTGAAGGCTTAACTGCATATGCAGCCGAAGCATTCTTTAGAGCGATGCACTCATTGTCGGAACCTCGCGCTGCAATACTTAAATGCTCTTGACTCAGTCCGAGAGGTTTAGGCTAGAAAGTGTATACCTTTCTATCTTGTGTGGGCTATTGGCCTTACCGCTGTGTCGCTGCTCATTATTATTGTTTCATGAAGAGTGCAGACAAAAAGCATCCGCGAGCGTAGTTCAGATATGTCTGTCGCTCGCGTTCGTCCGTGGAAGCCAGAGCTGTCTGTCGTAGCAGGCATGCTTGCTCTCTAGCTTCAACGGAGTCGCATGCGTTTTGTGAATTAAAGTGTATACGGTCGTCCCAAAAGGTTCAGACATCGAGGGTGTTTCTCTGAAACATGCCTAGGGTGCATGTGGGCCCGTTTGTAAACGAATGTCCCTTTTGCCTGAAAGACGCAAATTTCAAAGGTGGAAGAAAAAAAAAAGAAGACGGGTACACATTTTTCCTGATTTTTGATGTCATGAATTATATTCATTTTAAGGACTTGTGAACCGTTTCATAGCCAGGCAAGATGGCCACCTCGGCTTGTGAACTGTTACATAGCCATAAAAGATGGCCACCTCGGAATGGGAGCTTTTATATTAATGCTGCCCTTGTTGATGAAATTCCTTTGGCAGTGGCAGTCAGACGTCATCTGATGGACCATCAGGGCACGTTTCACCAGGGCTGCTGACTGGCAGTCAGTGTCCCAAATTACGTATCTTGATGGAATTTTCATTAGGGGCTGTACAAAACATTAACAGCTATGCAGGGGCTGTGTCTATACGTCTGACATGTCTGTGTAAATACTATCCAAAGGAGCATAGTACCTGGAAAACATAAAGTTGCAATCAGCTCGTTTCGCTGCTTTCTTGCCGTTAATTTTAAGAATAACAGATTATAATAGGTTCCATCTTCTAAACTTGCAGGCAATTAGGCTACGGCTTGGCGTCTTAGTTCATCACCCTTGTCCCTGGAATTCACGTGACTTCCATTGCTTGCTGCCGGTAGAGGAAGGCACATTCCTCGGTCAGGTCCGTTGTGGAGCGCTGCAGTGGGCTGTTGAAAAACAGATTCTGGTGTCTGCAAAGGCACCGGACTCTGCATTATCATCCATCAATAGCCACCACCACCATTATAACGGCACGTGCAGTGCTGCACAACGCCTGCCTTGTACTGAGCGAGCCAAAACCAGAGTCAGGTTCCAACCCAGAAAAGTTAGAGTTGGAGTCCGAGCCGAGCTCGGAGGGGTCAGCGTCTGATGGCGAGAGTCTGGCTCCTGCCAACCTTCCGGTCTGCCTCTCGACAGAGCTTTGAGTCAACGCCTTGTTGCCCGGTTCGAGACCCGCTGCAGCCGGGCCCCTGCGCAGCGCCGCACGCGCCAGGATGGCAGTCCCACCCATGAGGGACGCCGCCGGCATCAAGGAGTCTGTCCCTCTCGCCAAGACGGTGGTCCCGCCCAAAAGGACACCGTCAGGGAGCCCCTACCGCCCTCGCCACGGTGATGCCCAGCACGGACGCCACCGGCAACGGGGAGCCGCTCGCCACCACGACTAAGGTCCCGACCACCAAGGACCCGTCTGTCCCCTTGCCGTCAGTGAAGCCCTCCCCATGAAAGCCGTTAAGTGCACACTTCGCTCGCTGTTCCACAGTCATGGCCGTCCATAAGCTATGCAGTCTCTTCAGCTCTAACACCTTGCACAGCTCATAACACAACCACCATGGATAGGACTGGCTTGAACTGAGAGAAAAACATATCGCTGGACTACCAACAATGGTTTAATACTTCTTTCTCTTCATGTGCCTCAGAAATCTGCATCTTTTTGTTCTTTATTCTGATAGCTATAGATACAACTTAGTTTGAAACGACTCGCATTTAAGGGGTCATGAAACATTCCAAACACTATTGCTTTTCTTGTCGAGTTTGATGGAAGGCACGCTGACGCATGCTGCTTTGTTTCCATCGATGGCCATTGTTTTAAATGTTCTCGCATTTCTCGTGCATACAGGCTTTTGTTTCTTGCAAGAATGGTGATGCTGCTGAACACAACACTGCATTTAAAGGTGCGGAAATGACCTGCTGTAGTTCCCTTGACTGATGCCGCATGCTCTCTTGTCCTATCATTTACACAACTGCCAATTTGACCGATGTGACATTTGCCACGTGATAGGGGAATGTGATAAACAACCTCTGTGTCACACGGGGCATATTGTGCCTTGTAAGAAATGTAGAACATTTTCTTCTGGTTGAAGTTTACTATTTACTTTGTCTTGTCTTGTTAGGGTACTTTTTTAGTGGGCGAGGAGGTCGTTTGAATTGTGAAAGAAGTCTGGGATATGTATTTAAGGCAATGGTTGTTCAATAAATTTAAAGCTGTTTTAGAGACTTCACTGTTCTGTCCGTTTTTTTATTGTTGATACGTCTCGGGGTTACTGTGGATGTCATTCACCAGCTCACCAGCGTTTTTATACCTTTCTTTATACAATACGCCTTGTTTGGAGCATAGCACACAACCTTATTGACCTGCCTCGCAGCTACTTAATTTTAATTTTTGGGTTATGCCATGAATATAGGGAATTACAATTTTTCGCTTAGTTCTTGTCTTTTCTCTTCCATATCTGAGTCAGCTGATTTGGGTTACAGTTTGGTGCAGATGTTTTTAGGTGCGCATACCAGGAAACCAATCGGATACCCAGAACCACGTAGGCAGGAAAATTGCTTTTCAAAACTTTGCCCATAATTCTGGTGACAATATTTCTTTAAGGCCGATACAAGAACAATGTAGGAAACACTGCGTTTTATAGTTTTGGAATGTCCAGATACAAACAAAAGAAATCCTTTGCACGACCTTGGTTTATACTTCCAACATATGTTTATATCTTTAAATTCCAGTGTGAGGTCGAGGAACACGATGGACCGGTACACAGGTATTTCATGTGCTCTGTTTAGAGACGAACGGTACTGCTCCCGGATATGTGTTGAGTGCATGGCGGTTATATCGATACACTTTCCATTTTATGAGCAGAAGGCATGAAATGCGTGGGATAATGACGGAGAAGGCTACGGGCTGCCAAACCGACAAAGGTCACCTGGCTTGTCCCTGCAATGAGCCGACAAATATTTTAGACCGTCTGTACACCTGTAAATACCTATTTCTTAGTGTTGATTAAACCAAGGATATTGCCATTTTGTATATTGTTTCATTTCCCCTGTGGATTTAAGCATCCCATTATTACCTTCTGTATTATGACTGTACATCACTCAGGTGTGCCTCTTGATGTTAGTTTTGCGAATTGTGTTGGTTAGGATCTCTCAAGATATTCGAGGTTTCTCTCTCCCTTACTTTTTATCACGGTGCCTATTTCAGCACATTTTGGAAAATAAAAATGTCAGCTGTGTTTGAGACCTTTTGGTGTATGTGGTTTTTTTTACGTAGAGTATCAGAGTTTATGTTTTGTTGCACAGCTAGTTTATTTTTGAAGGTGCTTTATTTTTGGAACGCAAAACCGTAATTTGAAAAAGTGAAATAATATGAAACCACGTGTTTCGATATTTCATTCTCGTAAGTAAAAATGAACACTGACTAGCATAGCACAACGTAAACACTTGGATATTCTTAAATCACATTTTATGTCAAACATTGATCTCTTATTTGAACACGTTTTGCAGCTCACTACCTCTAGGTTTTATTTCGTAACATATCTATTAATATACACGAAGGCCTCCCATATTCGGGACAAGATTAAATGCATCTAGACAATTATACACTGTAAACGACCTATTTTTCGCGGGCTCAGTATTTCGCGATTTAGGTCAAAGCGGAAGTTTTGGAATAATTCGCGGGTTCTAATTTTCGCGACGCGGTGGCATCTCAATATAGATTCGAATGTGTTGATATCTTACCAGAACTGTTCGCGGGACCATTCGCGATTCGAGAAAATTAAGTCGTTTACAGCATAAACAAAAAAGACGTGGCGAAGTTTGCTATTGAGGTATTCCAGACACGATGAAAGTAGTTGCTGTTGCAAATTATGACTACACTGTAGGTCTCAAAAAAGTGAGCGCGCAGGCGAGCTCGTGAAAAGTGGACATACCTTGACCTGAGACAGGGAAGTAAAAGAAAGGCACGTCTCCGAACACACAGTGTTTTTTGATACGCTGTGCGTTGACCGTCCCTTTTACGTATCTTGTTTCTTCCCTGTCTCAGGGTAAGTCATATCAACCGAATGTTTCTTAGGTTCAACAGAGCAAGCAGGCGTCTTTGTACAGGTCGTCTCCTTGCTTTCACGCCTTCATTACGTGCCGGGACAGCAAAACGCTGGTAACATGAGCTCTTTATGTGCAGCCATCAACCGCGCGATTCTGGCTTTCCCCGACATGTTGCTTCAAAGAAGGCGCGAAGCGCGCATCCCGCATTCCTTGTAGTTATGAAACAACTTCCTCTCCAATTATCTCTTAAATGTATTGCCAAAGGGCACTAAAAAGCGGTTTGTTTAAAGAACGCCCAATAGATTTTTATTATTTTCAATACTTTTACCTGTACTAGAACAGATGCGACGGCCAGTGACGGACAGGATTGGTTGCAGTTCCTTCACTAAACGCAGAAACTGCTACCCACGTCGTAGTAAATTCTACCCCGTATCCGGCGCGTAGGGACGCCTCGGGGAATGCGTAGCTCCTTCCGCTTGTCGGGGGTTGGGTCCGGACATCGCTCAAACGGGTGACAGGTGTCAAGTTTGCGATTACGTAGCGGCGTCAAAGGGGGCAGAGCCGCCACGTGAGTGTTGCTAGAATACGTTCCTCCTTTTCTTTACGTCAATTACATGTACCTTCTCTCAAATGTCGAACCTAGCTGTCCTGGAGTCTACAAAGCTGTCTCTGAAAGCTGCGCCCCACCTTATGAGGGCAGGATTTGATGGCCAGCCCCCGTTTTACATTTTTGGAATGCTCCGAGTTGCTCGGAAGGAACCCTTTACATGAACGGGGGTTCATACATGCAGCATACGTGGGATGTTTGAAACTCAAAATCACCTCTTCGGCCACGAATTCGGGGTGCATTGAACCCGAGTGGTCGTCATCTACTCGAACGGGTTCTACAAAACCTCGAAATGTTCATTAAAACACCAAAATATAAATAATATAACAAAATTATACCAGACTTGTCTCTTTTTCCCGCACATTTTGGCGCTTCCTTTCACACACAAAAGTGGGTGTAGCTTAACTACATATAGATGTACGGGGTATCCAAGATGACTTTGAAATGGCGAATCGTTTAAATAAAAATTTTCTACCGTATTTTCTAATGATGATGAGGCCACGATGGAGTTCAATAAATTGGAGGATGTGCCTATTATCCCGGATGTACAGTCGGGGACCAACGCCCCCAGGACGCGCGAGCCGCGACTGAAACGCATTGCTCTGCCATCTGCCGGCGGGTCGCCTGCTTTCGAGTTCACAGAAAAGCGCATGCGCGTCCTACTGTGCCTGCAAGCATGTGCGCTTTCCCGCTCTTCTGCGGCGCGGCGCCTAACTCGGAATCGGGCGCGTGATTATCAGGCGCGCTTACTGACGTGGCACCTATAAAGGAGGAAGTCACGGCAGCTCAACTGGTTATAAAGCAAGGTGCACTCACACGGCGAAACGCGGCGCACTGCCGCAGGTGGTAACTCCAGTTTCGGATTGTGTAGCAGACGCTCGTCAGCTGCAATCACTATCTCTGAGGTGGTACCACGCGCCCGATTCAGTCGCCGCGCCGCAGAAGAGCGGAAGATAACACATGTTCGCAGGCACAGTAGGAGGCGCATGCGCTTTTGTGTGATCTCGAAACCAATCGACCCGGCGGCAGATGGCAGAGCGATGCGTTTCAGTCGCAGCTCGCGCGTTCTGGGGACTTTTGTCCCCAACTGTATATTTATCTAGCGAGGAAATTGTCGAAATTCTTCTTAACCTTAATTGTTGGAAAACGACAGGATATGACAAAATACCAAATATGTTCATGCGACAATATGCTGAATCACTGGCGCATTATGTCATTATTATTTTTGAGAAATTCCTTTGAAATGTTGACTGACTAATGACTGGAAGTTCGATAAAGTCGTACCTGTGCTGAAGACTGGTTAAGCTTTAGTGTGTTAACAACTACAGGCTTATCTCATTAACATCAACACGCGGTTAACGTTTTGAATGCATAATTTGAAGCCATGCACATTCTTTTTGGGGAAATTTCAACATGTTCAACAGCTCTGAGCACGGCTTTCGTAAAGGGTAACCCACCATCACCAGTTGGTGGAAGTGGTGCATGATATTTCCGACCGTTCTGAACCGTAAGGTCCATGTCGACGTTATTTTTTAGGCCTCAAGAATTGCGTTAGATAAAGTTAACCACAGGAAGCTCCTAATTAAATTAAAATCCATATTAAATAATCCTGGACTGATCACATGATAGAGATACTACTGTACGGTAAAGGCAATTTGTAGAAATCAAGGGTAAACACTCCGATACGAGCGATGTCATATTGGGCGTTCCCATAGGTAATGTTCTCGGGCCACTGATTTTCTTACTCTTTATCAGTGACATACTGTCTACTCTGACGGTTAAGCCAAGAGTGTTCGCAGGCGCATTTTGCATAAAGAAACTGAGATGTCCGCAGATCAACTTAACTTAAATACATGTTTTTCCCGCATTCGTTAACTGGTGTAACACATGGCAAATGTCGATAAATCTTAAGAAGACGATCTGTATGACCATTACGCACAAAATCAAACCCTCTGAGTTTGCATACAATCTCGAAGAATATCCAGTTGTAAGGGGTTGTTTCTTAATATATGGGCATAACCATCTCGCACGATCAACATTGGGGAACTCTTATAAATAATATTATGCGAAAAATGAGAGACGTTTTCAACTCCCTGTAATGCCGAATTAGAGCGCAGCTCTTGAGGATGAGGAGGGTAGGGTACGGAGGAGCGGGTATGCACCTCGTCCTCCTCCGCACCCTCTCCTCCCCTTCTCCTCCTCGTCCATTCTCCTCCTCCCTCTTCCTCTTCTCAATCTCCTCCCCCCTCCTCCCTCTACTCCACCCTCGTTCTCCCTCGTGACGTCACTCGTGAAGGCCTCGTGAAGGTCGTGATTTTCGCCGTGATCTTGAAGAATAACCGCGACGTCACTCGTGACATCACTCGTAACCCTCGTGACCATCGTGACGTCATATGTGACGTCATTATGTAAAACGTCCGATGATGCAACGCGCAAGTCATGAGTGACCCGCGCGTTGCATCATGGGACGTTTCCCATAATGCAACGGGCGGGACCCTCGTGACGTCTCCTGACCCTCGTGGCGTGTTTCGTGACCCTCGTGATGATACACGTGACGTCACTTGTGACGTCGTTAGGGGAAACGTCCCATAATGCAACGCGCGGGTCACAAGTGAGGCCCGCGCGTTGCGTTATGGGACGTTTCTCATAATGCATCGCGCGGTTACGCCGACGGCGACGCCGCTCAAGCCGGAAACGGGCGCCTAAGAGCCTCGCTCTAAAAAGCTAATTCTCTATTATGGTACTTACGGTGGTCCTTGAAGTTAAGGTCAGCTAATGCAGAACTTTTGACATATAAAACACTCATATGTCTATTCCTGGAATATACCTGTGAATACTGGAATCCTCACACTATTCAAGACATGCATAAATTAGAAAAAGCACAACGGCTTGCTTTGCGTTTTATTTATTTCAAATATCGTCGATTGGACACTCCAAAGGTTGCCTAGTCGAAAGCTAACATTCCGGTAGTCAAGACGCGCGGCGTAAGAAAGTTTTAAATTGCTTTACATGATTCTAAACGACTTCCTGCATGATACAAAATATTGTGTCACTTTTGATGTATCCAAAAAAATTTCCTAAAAAACATAGCAGTACCCTTCGTCAACACCAATGCTTGAATGACTCTTTTAAATATTCTTTTTTTTTCCCTTAACTATCAGTGACTGGAACTCTTTCCCTGAATATACCGTCCCGTGTCGTCCCCTTGAATCGTTCTTTTCATTCCAAGCGTCTTATAACGCATCTTGTCAGCGGTGACATGATTCATGTGTGTTTGTTCCGGCATTTTTCCAACCCATCTGAAAATCTGTTAACACATTTTATCGTGTTTTTCTTGTTCCTGTGTGTGTTGCTTTTTTTTTTGTATTTTGCCATAAAGTATATATGCCCATTCCTAACGTAGTACCATGAGGGACTAGTAGCATAGAGTTTTTATAGTTTACGCTAGAGGCTCAACTGGCGCTAGTGTGCTGCTGCACATTGAAGCAGACAGCAACCAGTCAGAAATTGACTTCCGGTAATGCATTTCTCTGCGAAAAAGAGAGTGCATTTTCTCTCTGCACTCGATTATAAGAGCAAATATCGCGAATAATTTGTACGTACTAGGCACATTGGAACGTTTCTCACTCAAGCAGACGAAATAATTGGTCCGTTCCGGCGTTTTTATTTTAAATTTGTGGCATAAAAAACTGTGCTAAAACTGCTTCATACATGTATTTATCTGCACTGTCTGGCACTGTCGGACACTGTTAGCGCGAATACAGCATCGGCGCTTTCTAGCATGGGGGATATAGGTGCCAAACGAACGAAGGACATGTGGAGAACTAAGACGGCAAGAACTACGCTGTAACAGTGGATAAGTAACTCCTTGTGCATGCACACGATCAAAATAATTGAAAATCACGTAACATAGTTCGATTTCAAATAAATAAGTGTTGTTTTATTCTTTCTGCTCATGAACATGTGTGCAGATGCTTGTTCTGTGTTCAAATCACCACTCGCACGCTCCGAATCTTTGCAAATAGGGTGAAGCCAGAGAACAGGTGCCCGATAAAAACTTCCCGACATAGGAAACAATATAAATACACACCTTTTGTAGCTCACATACTTTATTTTTTACGTTGGAAGGTTTTTTTTTTTTAATTCATCGTAAAGATGCGCACGACCGAGTCATTTTCATATAATGACAGAATGAATATAATGAATTCTGTCATTCTGTCATTCTGTCATTAAATGACAGAATGACAGCGATATATAAGCGCCACCAGAATGTTAGCTAAGCTGAAACTCACTCAACGTTTCTGTCAATCGTTATTTTGCTAAGAACCGTCGCTCGTTTTTACGTAACTGCCATGGTACAGAGGTTAGGGCCTGAAATACAGCGAAGTTTATCCTCGTTCAGTGGTAAAGAAAAAGGCTGTGACTAAAGCAATTACACTTTCCAAATATTAATAAAGGTATATACTACCCGGTACAACCAGAATAACAAAGGTTATTCATGCCATTTTCCGGCAAAGAGACAAAATTCACCCGCGTTTTCCAAGAGGAATGCACAGGCACACCACAAAAGTAGACTGGTTGCTGTCTGCTTCAATTTGCCTCCCGGAAGTCGCATAAACACTAGCGCCAGTTGAACCTCTAGCGTACATTAGAATAACTCTATGACTAATAGTAATTTGCATTAATATTATATTAAATAAAATAAAAGGCCCTACGGTGGAACCACCTAGTTCCCAGCAGCAGAAGAAATACAATGGAGCGTAAATATAAAGAAGCGGACCCCAAACTCTGAAACGCGCACAACGCACGAAAGTGTTTACTGTATTCTTGCCTCTACCGAAAAACATAACTAAAAGCCCGACTCTTGATTATCTGTGTGCACGTTCTTGGGAGGGGATCGTTCGATGGGAATGGTGCGAGAAAGAGGGGATTGTTTGGAGTGGACCGGGAAAGATGTGCCATCCTTATATCTTATTTTTTTCCCCCAGAATCAAATTAGACTCCTGGCCGAAATAAGAAGCCATTGAGTATTTCTATTTAATCTTTTGTTTGTTCTTTGTATCGTCTTTATTTTCCTTCCAATCGATAGTGAAGTGCGACCCCCGGGAAAGACAACATCATGGAGGTCCAGCGTTGTACCAGGAGGCACAGTGCGTTCGGATGATGAAAAGGCAAAGTAAAGATCTTAGGGGCTACTTGATGCGCGCTACGCACGGAATGATAGACTTTACTTCCTAAATCTACTACAACTAGCAGACCATGATTTTCCAGCACCGCCGTCGTTAAACCGAGTTTTAACAATTGAGTTAAAACAGTATTGTATCATTAATATGAAACCCTTTATGAACAAAAGTCATTGATGAACCGGTTCAATGCATTAATTATTTGTGTTTAGTTACTATAAACATGGCGCATTATGGGCAAATTTGGGGGGGGGGGGGAGGGGGTGAAGGGGGGGGGGCTTTAAATTACGAAAAAAATAACTCTATGAGTTTTTTTTTTTTCATTTTTTGGCGTTGGATGATGCGCCTACTTTTTGCTTCATCAACGGCCGCGCAAACTCGATTTTATATTTCTCTTTTAAGCTAGCTTCTTGTGGCGCAAAGTGGCCTGAGCTGCCCTGAAAGATGCATTTATTAAAACAAATTCGACATTACTCGTTTACTAGACGAAATACGATTTGTTGTGTCATTGGTGCATTCTTTCCCGCAAGGGAAAAAACAGGGTAGTTATAAATGACACGAATGAGTCAGGATGCTGCACAGCAGTGCAATGAAGCAGAATTTAACTTGGGTCTGCGCTTTACTTGTTTATTTCTATCCAAGCTTCTGAGAGCTAAATGTAATTTAGTGAGCCGTTCGGTGCTTTCTATCGCTGTAAAATTGTAGTGTACTTCTATGACTTCAGTGATTATATCCCGTCTTTTAGGACAAAAGGTCCTTAGATACTGCTTCTGAAAATCTGAAAAACACGCATGACGTAGCTTATCACGTTCTTGGTGATTTGTTCTTAGGCTTTCCTCTCGGCTGATGCCGTGATTGCATTGACTCCCAAGCGACAACCACGGAGCTCGGTACTTGCGACACCTCGCGTTTCTTAAATTGTTTGGGACTATATGGCGAGCAAGTGTTCTAAAATCCGTCTTTGAAGCATCCTAACGCAAGGAGTGGTACGCCAATCTCGAAACATCCTAGATAATTCGTGGGGAGCTCGCAATGATTAAGCAGCCCAGCGTGTGCCGTGCGATTGCTTCTGGTATGAGGAGACAGGGGCACGTGGACGCGTTTGGGACATAAACAAACGCACGAGATACGCAAAAAGTAGACGAATTTCCACACCGTATAAACGTTCGCATGTACGGCCTCTGGGCGCCACAGTCTTGCTCTGGTAGTGTGGGTAGATCGTCTGATCATCGAGCATATCTGAGGCTACCCATGCCAGAGGCAAGATGCAGGCACCCAGAGACCGTACTTGCAAACACCTATAGTACCCTACCTTGTTTCACGCTAAGTACGAGAATAGCCGTCGCTACGATCGGATTTAGTCAATCAAGGAGCACTAAAAGTGCGCCGTCATAGTGCAGTTTTGTGGTTGCAATCAAGTAGAGTGTTGCCAAATGTGTAATTACGCAACACCAGAAATCACGGGGCAGGACATTTAGCTGTGCTCGATTGGCGCCGTCGGATTTTAGCGTTCGATGTGCTAGGACTTGTAGAAAAACAGATCATAGATAAACCTCAACTTCCTATTTTAGTACGGGAAAGCACGTCGCCTACGTAAACAGTATGTTTTCTGAGCTCTTTAGGAAATATTAACCAGTTTGAAATCGTTTTTCTTCTTCCACTCTTTATTCCTTTTAAAGTTAAACCTATTAAAAGAGCTGTGCACCGATTTTAACGTTGAAAGAATCGGCATCTTCTATTTTTGACATTGTTCACCGTGTCACAAAGGACAGAAAACACACCTCCTTCCTTCGAAATGTTGCAATTCCGCCGCGTAATCGCGAGGCAAACATTAGAATATTCCCCGACCTGCAGCCGCGAGCGGCGGCCATGAGAAACACGCGGCGTGACGTCAATGGGGGTCTTGCAGAAAGATAGCAAGTTGTGCGAATACCTGCTCGATAAAAGGTAACTTTTCTATAAATCTTGTCTTTCCGTCATAAATATAAATGCGTCAAAAACCTGGTATCATGGACAAAACTTTTAATATACGGAGTTTTATTGGCGCCATCTATCCTAGGTTTACAAAACATTCAGCTCTATCTGCTACCGCGAACAGCATAGAAATCATACATACTAACTCGAGAGGAAAAAGTCCGCCATTTTCCCATGCATTCTGGCTGCCGCAAGCGGCGGAGCATGCAGGCAGACCTTCAGGGTCCCACACATGGTTACCAACTGCCTTCGATTTCACGAATATAATTATATCATCAGAGCAGTTTCATGAACTTCAACAATCCACGAACTTACCGGTGGAAAGATATTCGCATTCCTTTCGAAGCTTTCTTTTTGCATAGCGCGCAAATGTACGGCCTCCCGTCAACACTAAGCTAAACCAGATAACCGGCTTCACGGGTGGCCGCGCCCCAGGAATACGAAACCGCGCAATCGCGAGATTTCCGAGATTTCGACAGAAGGGAAGTTAAAGCAGCGTAATGAGTATAATGCTTCTTAGAAGCGTTAGAATGCTCATAGCTCAGAATTTAGTTTACAATGTTAAATTATCACTGTTTATATTGCTGAGAGTTTTCAGTCTTCGCGATTACCATTGCGCTGCCGTTCTTCAGCTGGCAACCTTGGTTTCTTTCTCTCGTGTTTTGTCGCTCTATTTCGCGATCTTTCACTCGGGACCCAGGATGTCGGCGCACGAGATTTGCCACTCCTCCTCACCCACCTTTACCCCCCTGGCGAACAGCGAACAGCCGCCAGAGGGGGAGGGGGACAGAGCCGGACGGGTCCGGCGGTATGGCCGGAGGTGGTGTTGCCCGGACCCGGATGAGAGTTTCCTCCTTTCACCATATTGTTCGCGCTGCGCCGCCAGCAGTGGTCACGCGGTCGCGAGCGGATGAGTTCTCGCTGCTCACTGATGGCTCTAGAGAGAGAGCTTCACCGGAGCCCCGCGCCTACCCCATCGACGTCACTGCGCACGTGACCCGGAAGACGATGCACGAGTTGAGAGGTGGCAAAAACCTGGAACTTTTTCATTTTTTTAAATAAAAACTAGGCTATCCAGGCAAATTCTGTTTTCTGTAGTTCACTTCAGAAGTGTCAGGCATCAACTTCCACAATTATTTAAGCAAAGCCCTGAAGTAGTTGCACAGCTCCTTTAACAATGTAAACTTTACAAAGTAGGCTGTGACTTGCATTTTTACGTTATGTGCCCCCTTACCGACACGGTGGCCAAAAACATGTGAACGCCACAAAGTCGACTGCGAGTGCAGTTTTTACCATGCTTCAAAGAGGGACAAGCATGTGGTTACGGTTCTTCTTTTCGAGTTTTTATATGTTTAAAAAATAACGGGACAAAAATCGGGCGCTTTGTTCCAAGTGGTTAATCGGGTGAGCTTGGGTTTTTCAATAGTTTTTTTGTTTTTTTTTAAATCGGGTTTTTAAGGTTAGGCTTAGAAATATATCAATATAAATAACGATAAAACATTGATCGGCTTCAATATATGAAATGTATTTAGTATTTCTGGTTTCAGAATCAAGTTAATTGAGTAGAAGAGGTAGTATCCGAGCGTGGAAAAAAAGAGTTGATGTTTAATTATCCTTGTTTCTTTCCTAGACTTTTGCACGCGTACCATCTTTGTCTTTACCCTACTCCTACTCGGTTTTTGTAGGTACATATCTTAATTTGGAGCTTTAGCCTACGTTTGCAACGCACAACACTTTCGCTTGAGTTCCACAGAAAATAAAATGTTTGAAGTCCCTTTCGAAGCAAAGTTTATATTGTAGTGTCTCGTCGCTCTCTTTCTCTATTTTATTATTTTATTTGTTTATTTTTTCTGGTTGAAGCGGAACGAGAAAAATGACGAAGAATACTTCGCAATAGGCATAAATGAGACTCTTGAGGCAAAATCTCTGTCATTGTAGTTCACTCAAGTTAAAAGAATCTAGGCTTGTGTCCGAGGTCTAGGGCTATCGCACATGTTCCTCTAAAACCCGTTGTTTCGTAGAAAATATTTTCACACCAGAGTTATATGTAGAATAGTGGAATTCAATCTATAAATTCAGTGAAGAAATCATTTTTTACCCTCTTTTGAAGAAACATGTTCGGGGTGCAAATATCGGGATCATAGGTCTTTACCCATAAACAAAGGACCCTAGATATGATCGATCACCAAAACTGGAGCCTATAGAGGCGATAATACAACTGCAGTCGCTGACACCTTAAGAAACCAAGTGGTTTATTATGCTAAGGTCCCTTCCTTCATCATTCATTCCCCGGCTTTTTATTGGCGAATACCGTCCACTCACTGGCTGTGGAGCTTAAATTAAATGCTCAGAGCTTGTCACGTCTCACGTTCCTCAAGGTAACATAATATATATGCTTAAAACGGAGCTTCTGAGTTCTCGTATTAACGCTGACATCGCATAAGCCGTGGCAGTTAGCTCAGTCGCTCAATATATCTTCGTGGACGCGTAGGAAGCCAAAGGAGTCGATCAGTGACGTCACGAACCCTTTCATCATTGGCTGCATTCCACGTTGTACCCAGTCAAGGAGCCGTTGAGTTGTAACAGCCACTAACGCACATCAACGAGACATGCTGACTGTGGTAACGTGAAACATATAACAGAAAGCCAGGAAGAAAATGAACAAACCTAACAAAGGAAACACTTGAGGATTCTTAGAGAAGACTGATCGTCCAGCGAGAGCAAAAAAAAAAAAAAAGAACGCTGGAAGAACGTCACCGCGAGTGGCAGCAGGGAGGACACAGTGATTGTAGTTTGGATATACTCAACGGCGGCCGGATGTTAGTTTCGTGTTTCTGGTTTCCGCTAAACGCGTTAGTGACTGTGTGTGTGTGTGTGTGTGCGCGTGTGTGGGCCCTTGCGTGCGCGTGCGTGCGTACGTGCGTGCGTGCGCGCGTGCGTGTTTGTGTGTGCTGTATGTTGCGTGTTGTGTGTGCGTGTGCATGTACCTGTGCGTGCGTGCGTGTGTGAGAGAGATTATGTGCGTTGTTTGTTTGTCTTTTGTGTGTTCGTGAACATGTGCGTGTGTTTGTGGGTGTTCATGTGTGTGTGTGTCTGGATGTGAATTTACTCAGCGGAGAATTTCAGTATGCGATGAATATTTTTGCCTTTCTAAGCTTCAAGATGAATGTAAAGCTGAATGTGCGATATACACTTCGAAGGACGTTTTAAACAATTGATTTTTTTGGGCTTATGACCTGAGCGATTTGGCGCTCTTAAAGTGCAACTTCGCTCAACTCCGAAAAGTTTGTCATTCTGAGTGATTCAAATTCCAAAGCACCAGTAAAAGGTGCTACTAATATTTGCTTCACGAAAAATTAAATACATTTTTTAAACCCTCCATTAAACATGACCACTGCCCGAAACCGAATCCTTCGTCTTCGTCGGGTAACTTTGACCCGGGGCCGACAAAAACATGGCAACCGCTTGGCACCAGCGGTCGTGTGATCCTCCACAAGACGACATACGGGAGGGGGGCGGGCCACCGTTGGTGCGGGCGCGCGGCGGGAGAGGAAAATTCCTACTCTGGTCCGACAACGTTTCACGCATGGACCGTCTGATGCTTTTGGAAACGCGTCCCGGCAGCGAGGATTGACGGTACAGCGTCCAGCTTAAGGCGGATGTAGTTCGTTGAGAGGCCAGCGTCCGCTAACAAGCGGAGATTACGCAATAGCACTCTGGCAAGAAGTGATCGGATCATATCAATGTACGGTCAGTTGGCGTGAAGAGCTTTCCGGGATTTCACCGGCACACGATGTACGAACATGCATTCCGACGTGTACTGTCGTTACGAAAAAGGTGCAGAAAAACTGCTGAACTGTACAAATGGTAATTAGTAAAGGCAGCGACACAAAAAAGTGATCCGCTCGTTCTTTTGCCAGGCATCGCAGCTAGAAATTGGAGATCGGTCCTGCACCCCTAGTGTGAACGAAACTGCTAGATACACTAACAACGACCATTCGTTGCCAAGCACCCGCAAAAACAATCTCAGTCAAGACTGGAAGAACCGACCAACTTCCTAATCTCAGGGTGTTTTATTATGATGTTTCCTAGCCAGTTCGTTTGCTGGCGTTCACGTCTCAGAAAGTCATACAGCCCCAAGCTTTATTTATCTTTCTGTTTCCTTGTGTTGCCTCCTACGTCCCTCCCCTCCCTTCCCACTCTCATTTCCTTAGGATTGTCGCGATCGCCGCGGCTGCCGAGTTGCGAACCTTAAGAATGCTGCGTTAACAAGGCGAGGGAAGTAGTATGCGGCTGATCGCTATCTTGGTGTTCAACATTGTGAGATAGAAAGCAAACATCAGCTTACCGTTTCAAAGTATCCACGTGTAAAGCAAAGTGCAAGGAATCCAGATAAAAGTTGGTAACCACAATGATATCCTGTTGCTGTTTTGGTTTCGTTAAGGTAACCAAACATATGGAGCCTGAAAACTCCCACATGAGCATTTGGAGAACATGTTCAATAAAACGGTCATTTGACGAAGTGTATAAATGAATAAAGTTTATTCTTGAACCAAGCAGGAAATCGACTCATGGCCAAAATATTTTGTATCGTGCGAGTTCCTCGTAATAAATACCTACGGAGACACAAGTGAAATAGTGCAGAGCGACAAGCACACTGTGTCGGTTACGAAGCTCGACAAAAGTTCGAAAAAGTAGTGGTTCCACTAACTGTGAAAACAACTGAACTTCTATGCAACCATTGCTTCAAATAAATGCAAAGAAGAGATTGCTTCAACACCACAACATGAGCACATCGCACTCTTTATTCCTGGATTTGGATGAAATTGCTGCCGGAAAGAATCAACTCGTGTGCTGTTAGTCCGTCGCTACCACCACTAAAACCGTGTAAAATCATTAAATAACAAAGGCGTGCAGCGTACTTGAAGAAAACAGTTTTCTGTGGTTTCTTCGATTAGACTCACGCTGCCTAGGGTTTATGGTGTGCAAACCCCCGATGATCTCTGTGAGCACTCTGTGGATTGGTTCGACGCGTTTCGCGAAGCACTGAAGGCATCCAGCTCCCATCAGGAGCGCAAGCGATTTTACACACTTCCGTCACAAAGTATCTCCAGGAAAGAAATTACGCCTCCGCTGCCGGAAGCGACTCCATACATGATAGCTTTAACAAGGAGACTGAGGCGGACAGGGGGCATATGAGCAACTACTGATCCCTACAGAGGAAAAAAGGCGAATGCCAAAGATGTGAAAGCGGCACTCAAGTACTGCACACGCGACGACCTCGCATGCGCTGTCCTGGGCCCAAATAAAAAGGACGTCGCCATAGCCGTCATCAATGACAGAGTGACTAAAGTTGCGAAAAGGTTTATGAAATTTTCAATAAAAGAAGTCTTGCAGCTGCTCGGGAAGGTAAATCCTCATCGGGAACTCGGCATCGCAAACTTTTATACCTTGCGACCAAAGTGGATAAAAAAGATTCCCGCGCACTAGGTGTGTGCATGCATTCATTGCGTGAATCTTCAGTTGCTTTCAACAACAATCTCGAAGGCCTCCGGAAGGCATTTACTGGAGACGACCTCAAGCACCTCTTCCTCTGCAGGTCTCCACAAGCCGACTTTTTTCATGCAATCCCGGAAAGGGCCACAGGATGCAAATAATCCCTCTGAAGTCGCTTCCAGTAGCAGAGACTAGGGGTATCTTTTGCATTGTGGGAAACAGGGGAACACATTAAAAAGTGACGGACGCTCCCGCCTCTCTGCAGGAATGTCAATCATGGAGTGAGAAGTATGTGAGGCATTCCTACAGTCGTGACGTTCTAGGAGGACTGATACGTAACACAATAACCTACTGACCCCCAAAGACAGTAAAGTTGATCTTTGCTTTCGCCAAAAAATTAAACGGTTATTTAGCCAACCAATGTGCAGAGCTTTCAAAGGAAAAAAAAACACTCAAGTGTCTACTTTCACATGCATGGTCACCTCCACGCAAGGCACTGAAAGCGTTGCCATTATCAGCGATGACACAACGCATGACACAGCACAAACCCATCTGGCCACAAATGCAAGGCAAGATTATGTTGACGACACTATCCACTTTCTTTGTCTCGGACGGAGTGGCGGCCGTAATTTAAGAATCGCTTCCAATTCCACGAATTGCCTCGGAAGCCGTACTGTTCGGCAAGATGGGTCTTCTCGGCCATCGAACATGGAAAGACCGCCAGTGACGGAGTAGGTGGTGCTCCCAAACATCATGCAACGCTGACTAGCCTAAAATCTTCGCTCGGAACAGCGACTGTCAGAGCTGAAAAATTGGCGTAAGCGCTCCCTCAAAAAGTCGCAAATTTTTGCATGTTCCACCTGTGTGCCTATCACGCTAGGAAGTTTCGTGCGAAAAAGCAAGCAGAGTGGACAGCAGTGCAACCTGTGAAAGACATCTAGGCGTTCCATTTAAGGAATTCGTCACATGCCAAGAGGGTCCAAGTCTACATGGAGAATTGCGCGACACAAACTTTGAAGATTGTTTATGCCTAGATCATTCTCAGTATGAGACTGTTTTGGTTTTGTGAATCTTAAACAAAATACTGTAAACGACTTAATTTTCACGGGCTCAGATTTTTGCGAATCTGGCCAAAGCTAAAAATTTGAGATTATTCGCGGGTTCTAATTTTCGCGAATCAAGTGACGTAGCGTTCACGTATTGCCCTAATTGTTCGCGGGACGTATTTTTCGCGAATTGTAGGCCATTCGCGAAATTCGCGAAAATTAGGTCCTCGCGAAAATGTAGTCGTTTACAGTATTAGCTTTCAGTTTAAAGTAACTTCTTACGTCAGTTAAACTGACCCCCTTCTAAATAAAACGATTCAAATTAAAAAGAAAAGTCATCTGTAACGCTCAGAACCTTTGGTGATGTGCGGCAGAGTCCCGGAAACAAAGTCGTCACGGCTTGCTTTGATTGAAAGCTTCTGATCACTTTTCTTTTTTCTGGATTGCAAATTGTTCGGTGTTGCCTGTCACAATTTCGTGTGTGTTGTAAACTGTAAAAAAGGATTTAAGAATTATGGAGTTTGGCATTAATATTAGAATACACAGTTTGTTGTGCAAATTTAATTTATGAATTCGGGAAGTGCACCTCAAGACGCATAATTTCATATATCTTACAAAGGTCGCTGAAAATTGTTAGCTGCTAAATCCTTTGTGAATGGGTCTCTAAAACGTGTATCTTTTTGTTTACTTTATAGTTTGTTTTGTACAGAAATATTTTATTCTAATTAATAATATTTCGTGTACAGGTTATGACTGTACTGTAAAAAGAATTAAAAACGTATAACTACGTACGTGCTTCCGTGTGAATTTTACTGCTGTGCGAGTACCATGGTGAAACTTCGGTAATGCCCACGCCTCATGGCTCCTAATTTTATATATCTAGAAAATATTAGCTACGGCGGGCATATACAGCTGAGTATTCCTTAGAAGGAGATTACTCTCTCATATATATTCACAAAAACTTGTTATGAACTCACATAAAACAACCTATAGAGATAAAAAATAAAATCGTTGTAGCTGGAGTTGTGCAGCAAAGCCCCTATAACGAAAACAAGCTAATTCAATTTCAGTGAAGGTTTGTTGTCGCTTTTCCGAGGTCATATGGTACCTAATATTTTGCCATAGGGTGATTTCAGATAAGATCGACCAAAGGGTGGCTGGTCGACATTTTAAATCAACTGATGTTTTTATATGCTATTGTATGGTGTCTGGTATAAACGAATCCAAACTTAGTTTTGACCAGAAAAAATGTTTGGGACAGGAAAAATTGTAAAGCATGAAGAGGTGGACAGTTGCATTAACGCGCACTGATAGAGGGGGCACGTTTGACAGTGAATAACTAAAATGATAACCTTAGGAAAATTCTAATACTCTTTAAACTCAAACTATGGGTAAAGCTTGCGTGTAATATATAGTATTTATATTTATTTCAATTATATTTATTTTTCTAAAAATTGCCAAACATGTCTCCTCGAACGACAACTGGCAAAATTTTTAGGCCTGTATCTCATGAAATAATTTAATCATTATTATATAATTGGCAGATAGTATTTTACTTCTATATGGATATTGTTTAAAAAATAAATAAGGTATCTGAGCGATACGATAGTCAAGGTATATTTAGGAAAACATGGAGAAAAAATCAAACAGCGAAAAATTCCGATGCGAATTAAAAAAAAACACCACCTTCGATTTTTTTTAATTTGGATACCCTGTTATACTCTATTTCGGCATTCATTTCTATTAAAAACACGTTGCATTATTTTATTGAGAAAGAAGAAACAACTCCCAAAGTAGGATCCTTTTTGAAAGCCTACACTTAGCAGTTCCCTACACAAGAAGTTCCATGAAACTAACACACCTCTTTTATATATTTTTATTCAGATCAGGCCTTAATTACAAACAAATACCTCCGAATTGCGTAACAACACCAACAATTTATAGGTAGACGCTTCGTCTTCTATGCGGGAGACATCATCAGTGCAACCAGGAACACCCGACTAGCTACCAGCAACCATAGGCTCGCTTCTTCCTTCTCTTCATCTGTAGCCCTGGTTCTGCCGACTTCTTCGTCCATGGCATACGGGAGACATTATCATCACCGAGAGACATCGTCGGCTCTCGTTTCGACTTTTTCGTCCGTTGTAAATGTGAAGTTAAATTAAAAGGTATTTCAGGATGTCGGTGTAGACGTCGGGGAGGGGGCCGCGGTTAGTATTACAGGCGGATGGGTCACTGCGAATACACCATGATTTCAGAAATCTTCTGGGGCCCCACCGTTCTTCACGTGCCAGGGTCACAGCGTTCGCGAGGTCAAAAATGTGACCAGTCGTCCAACCATGGTCCACCAGTTCAGTTTTTGATCTTGTGGCATGCGTTGCCTTCTCCACGTCTCCTCGGTGCTCTTTGAGGTGGGTACTCCGTTTGCGGCCGGTTTCTCCGATGTAACACTTGTCACAGTCCTGACAGTTCACTTTATATACAACACCACTTTGCGATTCAGGAGGGGTTTCGAATCAGGAGGGCAAAGTGGTTTTGTATATAAAGTGAACTGTCAGGACTGTGATAAGTGTTACATCGGAGAAACTGGCCGCAAACGGAGTACCCACCTCAAAGAGCACAGAAGAGACGTGGAGAAGGCAACACATGCCACAAGATCAAAAACTGAACTGGTGGACCATTGTTGGACGACTGGTCAAACGTTTGACTTCGCCAACGCTGTGACCCTGGCACGTGAAGAGCGGTGGGGCCCCAGAAGATTTCTGGAATCATGCTGTATTCGCAGTGACCCATCCGCCTATAATACTAACCTCGGCCCCCTCCCCGACGTCTACACCGACATCCTGAAATAACTTTTAATTTAACTTCACATCTACAACGGACGAAAAAGTCAAAACAGGAGCCGACGATGTCTCTCGATGATGATGATGTCTCCCGTATGCCATGGACGAAGAAGTCGGCAGAACCAGCGCCACAGATAAAGAGAAGGAAGAAGCGAGCCTTTGGTTGCTGGTAGCTAGTCGGGTGTTCCTGGCTGCACTGATGTCTCCCGCATAGGAGACGAAACGTCTACCTATAAATTGTTGGTATTGTTACGCAAGTCAGAGGTATTTGTTTTTAATCATGATTCCCGGCTTTTGGAACATTTTTGCAATCAGATCAGGCCATTGAGAACTATAGAAATCGTTCACACACTACAATTGAGAAGAAACTACTGTGTTCAAAGAGCTATCATATTACGAACTAGTGATCCGAGAAAAGATCCTGCAGCCATCGGCCAGTGGGAACTTTGTTTACTTTATTTTCCTACGGCACTATATGCTCATTTCTCTCTTACCCTCTATCTCCATCTCTCTCTCTCTCTCTCTCTCTCTCTCTTAAATATCCTGGACTTATATCTAGAATAAAACCATACTCAAGCATTCCCTTTCTTGGTGTAATTATTCATAATTACAATGTAGCGCAAAGACAACACAGGAAGGAGACAGAGATAGGAAAGAACGCTACTCACAACTAGGTATTTACTGCATGTATCGTGAAAGAGGTAAACGAAGTGACAAGTGTAATGACAATTTACACTAACGGTCGTGAAAGAGGCGAACGAAGTGACAAATGCGATGAAACTCTGAAAAAAGGAAGAAGACACTTTGATCTACACTGATGTTCGACTTAAATTACCCCTCTAAAAAGAAAAGAAAAGAAAAAGAAAAAAGCGAAGAAAAAACAGAAAGAAGAAAAAATGATTGAAAATATTTTCAGTTACCCGCTAGATTTAAGAAAAATTGTCTAGATATTGCTGCTCTTTGCGAGACAGTGCTACAGAGGGCGCACTTATGCACTTGGTCCCGTGAGTCATGATAGTTTTAGCCTCATATATCTCTCTTGCCCTCTTGCTGGCATTGCGCTTGAGGACTTTAGTTTGGCTGAACACAGGGGTGCAGGCACAGTCTCTGGCATGGATGGCGAGATGCCCTGATGGAGATGATTGAAGAGTCAAGGCATGCTCTCGTAATCGCACGTTGACACAGCGGCCTGTTTGTCCGACATACACACTTCCGCAGGAGCACGGAATTTCATAAACCACATTGACGTCGCAATTCACGTACTTATATTTATGATGGACTGTGCAGAGAGTATGAGTTTGTTGAGGTCTGTTGATTTTCGGACAAAGCCTCTTAAGTTTATCCGGGGCTGAAAGTACCACTTGGATATCATATCTTGAAGCTATCCGTTTCAAGTTATGCGATATTTTGTGGATGTAAGGAACAACTGCTGGCCGTGTTCTTCTCTCAGCACTTCTTGTTCTTCTTTCATTGGGACTTGCCAAACTCTCTGCAACCTCAAACAACAAGGAATTGGGATACCCTGACTCTTGTAGTCTTAGAACCTGCGAATCAAAGCTCTTCTTGGCTGCATGTTTACAGGACTTCTGTAATGCGGCTTTTAGACAACTCTGCACAATTCCTCGTTTAATGATTTTTGAATGGGCCGAATCAAACTGAAGAAGTCGTCTCTTAGACCGTGGCGAGTAAGTCCAACACGTATGGTTCTCTCCAAAAAGAAGTTGGAGGTCCAGGAATTGAAGCTTACTGTCGGTTGGTAGTTCGTATGTAAATTTCAATCCCTTGGCATGATTACAGAAACTAGACTGGATGGTGTTGACTGTCACAGACTGAAGTTGGGCAGGTCTTCCATGCAGGAGTACGAGGTAATCATCCACATATCGAAGAAGAACAAGAAAAAGAAGAAGAACAAGAACAAGAGAAAGAAGAACAAGAAGTGCTGAGAGAAGAACACGGCCAGCAGTTGTTCCTTACATCCACAAAATATCGCATAACTTGAAACGGATAGCTTCAAGATATGATATCCAAGTGGTACTTTCAGCCCCGGATAAACTTAAGAGGCTTTGTCCGAAAATCAACAGACCTCAACAAACTCATACTCTCTGCACAGTCCATCATAAATATAAGTACGTGAATTGCGACGTCAATGTGGTTTATGAAATTCCGTGCTCCTGCGGAAGTGTGTATGTCGGACAAACAGGCCGCTGTGTCAACGTGCGATTACGAGAGCATGCCTTGACTCTTCAATCATCTCCATCAGGGCATCTCGCCATCCATGCCAGAGACTGTGCCTGCACCCCTGTGTTCAGCCAAACTAAAGTCCTCAAGCGCAATGCCAGCAAGAGGGCAAGAGAGATATATGAGGCTAAAACTATCATGACTCACGGGACCAAGTGCATAAGTGCGCCCTCTGTAGCACTGTCTCGCAAAGAGCAGCAATATCTAGACAATTTTTCTTAAATCTAGCGGGTAACTGAAAATATTTTCAATCATTTTTTCTTCTTTCTGTTTTTTTCTTCTTTCTGTTTTTTCTTCGCTTTTTTCTTTTTCTTTTCTTTTCTTTTTAGAGGGGTAATTTAAGTCGAACATCAGTGTAGATCAAAGTGTCTTCTTCCTTTTTTCAGAGTTTCATCGCATTTGTCACTTCGTTCGCCTCTTTCACGACCGTTAGTGTAAATTGTCATTACACTTGTCACTTCGTTTACCTCTTTCACGATACATGCAGTAAATACCTAGTTGTGAGTAGCGTTCTTTCCTATCTCTGTCTCCTTCCTGTGTTGTCTTTGCGCTACATTGTAATTATGCATAACCAACTAGCCCAACAGCTCATTTTAATACCTTTCTTGGTGATAGTGTTCTGTGGCTAGTAACAATCATTTCCTCGCAAAGATCACGATTATGACGCAATAGTTGACGGAAGTAGCAGGCGACACTCGTCGCTAGCTCTGGCAAAACGGCCGATACAATCTTTTTTCGCACTTTCCCGCTCACTGTCAAGGATGAGGGGGTTCGCTTCAACCAGCAAAATATGGCCGCCGATGACTGTTTACTGAGCAGTCGTGCCTGTCGCCATCCCACTCGCTGGCTTCGCGGGCGATAATATCAGGCACAAAGAGGCACACCGACAGAGAGTAGAACCCCCAAATACTCGAGCACCGCTTAAATTCAATAGATTGTAAACACTGTCGCCATGTTAACCAAGGAAAGGTTAACATGGCGACAGTGTATACGTTTTAGGTAAGGAAAAGCATGGCGTGTGGTATGAGCCGGATTCTTACACGAGGTGCAAGGTGAGCCCTGAGAACCTGTCTGCAGCCCTAGAGTAGTTCACGAAAGACGAGCTACAATGTTCGCGCCAATGTCCTAACCAGATGGACGTGATCTCTGTCATGCTCGAAGGACAAAAAACGTTCGTTTCAAAGCGCTTCCTGACACGCTCAATCCAAGAGGCCTTTCGTGTATACAAAGACAAGCATCCTGATTCCCGCGTTGGGCTAACGAAACTTTTTTCCTTGCGCTCTAGCTGGGTCAAATGTATTCCACACCAGAACTGTGCGTTTGTGTGAGCTGCGCCAATTATTACCTTTGTAATGCCGCTGTAGAGAACGTTACAGGCTCAACATTCAACACTGGTAAAATGAACTCAGCATTTCTGTGCGACCCACTAACAAGTCTGTGCCTTTAAGGAGACTGTGATCACTGCCCAAAAGGCCAGTCTCTTACACTCAAGGAACTTCATATCCCAGAGGGTGAAGAAATTGTGCATAAAACATAAGAGTCCGGCGACCTTGTAGAAAAAAAAAACATTGGAGTTTGAGACTTTCCTAAAAGTCGTTCAAGTAATGGTTGAAAGTTGGATATTTCACAACCATATCCGACAGACGCAAGATAAAGTGCTCTACGATGAAAAGCACCTGGGTGCCACGCGGGAGCGTTGTCTTTCATTTTGACTTTGCTGAAAACTGGACCATCGTGCTTCCTGACAAAGTTAAAGCATACCACTGAAGAAAAAAAAGTTACAATATTTACATGTGTAGTGACGACAAGAAAATCTACAAACAGCGTTGCTATCATCAGTGAGGACCTGTGTGACGACGTCACTCTCACGTGCTTGGCTCTAGAAAAAGTGAAAGAGTGGGTTGAAGACAACGTTGCGGTATGCTCGCACGTGACGTACGTAAGTTACGGGGCCGCCAGTCATTTCAAGAATCGTTACTAGCTTCACCAGTTTGCACAGAACGATTGCCCACAAGCCCAGTGGTTATTTTCTGCATCTGGACATGGGAAAATGCATGCGTGACGGGGTTGGCGGACTCGGGTAGCACCAGGTCACGCTGAACAACCTGAGACACCGTTCAATAAACGCAATTCAGACGGCCAGGACAGTGGTGAGCGTTCTATTTGAGACACTGGGTGCATCTTGCGTTTCTGTAGGAAAATAAGCTTGTTCGGTATCGTCAGCAAAAAAAAAAGAAAGAGTGACTGACGGTGCGCGCCTTTCCTGGCATTCAGTCCTGGCCCTCGTGGCGGCTGTGCAAGTCATCAACAGAAGGAACCTGTGACATATATGTGGCAAGGACAGTGGGATCTGGCTAGAAGAAACTGTATTAAATGGGTACATCAAGGAAAGCCTTAGTGTAAATTGCCGAATTTGATGCCCCAAGGACTGCTCATTTTGAATGCAGGGTTATCTTATTTATCACAGTTTTCTTCGCGGGGTATTTAACCTACTGTTTTACTTCGTGATAGATTATAATCTCTATCTGATGCCCATATGAGAATCACGGAACGTTATCCTCACGCAGGATAAAATATCTCGGCTTGCCAAGATTCATTCGTACACCGATAGTATCGAAGCTCTTACAGTCCGGCGCGGTGGCACCGCTCACCTGAAATGGTTTGTCCCTGGAAATACATGACTAACCTAAACAATGCACGTATTTTATCTTTATTTTTGTGTTTGGAAGTAGAGTTGCTTCTTTTATTTTAAATATAAATTATACCGGAAAGTAAAACTTCACGCTGCATCATCTTTTCTCGAATCACTAGTCTCTAATATGATTCTCTTTGTACGCTGTATGTAAAATGCTGTACATAGTCTCTCCTCAGTTTTAGTGTGTGACCGATTGCTCTAGTTGTCAGTTACCTCATCTGAATCAACATATATGAAAGATGTTTGTTAGTTTCCTGAAACTTGAACTAAGAGTCACTTCTCGTTTAGGTGATCTCTAAGTGTAGGCTTTGAAAAAGGACCCTAGACCCTACTTTGGGGAGTTTTGTCTCCTTTCTGAATACAATAATGCAACATGTTTCTAATAGAAATGAATGCCGAAATGGAGTATAACAGGGTACCCAAATTTTAAAAAAATCGAAGGTGGTGTTTTTTTTTTGTTTTTTTTTAATTCGCGTCGGAATTTTGTGTTGTTTGATTTTTTCCCCATGTTTGCCTAAATATATCCTGACTATCGTATAACTCAGATACCTTGTTTATTTTTTAAATAGTGGCCATATATAATTAAAATTCTACCTGCAAATTATATAATAAATATTAAATTATTTCATGAGATACAGGCCTCCAAATGTTTCGAACTGTCGTTCGAGCAGGGATGTTTGGCAATTTTTGGAAAAATAAATAAAATTTTCATAAATATTATTACTTTATATTACAAGCAAGCTCGACCCATAGTTTGTTTTTAAAAAGTACTAGAAGTCTTCTAACTTTATCCTTTTAGTTATTCACTTTCAAATGTGCCCCCTCCATCAGTGTGCGTTAATGCAACTCTTCACCTCTCATGCCTTACGATTTTTCCTGTCCCCAAATTTGTTTTTCTGGTCAAAACTAAGTGTGGATTCGTTTATACCAGACACTAGACAATAGCATGTAAAACAGAAATTGATTTAAAATGTCGACCAGCCACCCTTTGGTCGATCTTATCTGCAATCACCCCATTGCATGTTGGTTCAAGTTACTGCATGGAGTTAAGGAGAGTTTAAAGACACAAAATATAGTGTGCTTTTTTAAATCTTACCTTGAAATCTTCCAACTTTTTTTTAAATGACTTACGTTTATGCATTATTACAAAACTGCAATAATGACTCAGCAAATATATTTTTACATATTCGTAAGCTGCGTTTGAAGACGCACTTTTTTATATGCAGTGTGTCACAAAAAAAAAATACAGTTTTTATTAACGACAAAAATAAACTAGGCATCGCCGAACGGTCATTCTCCGCCCAAAGTTAGCGAAAGAAGTCACAACCAGACGCCAAAGTTTCAGCCCGATCGGATACCTTATTCAAATTTATAAGTGATTTTCTGAAAATTTCAATAGGAAAATGGAGCCCATTTTTGCCCGTTTTCCGTTTCTGGTGCCATAGAGCCCCATGTATTTGAAACCTCCGTGGGCCGCCATTTTCCCATTGAAATTTTCAGAAAATCACTTATAACTTTTGAATAAGGTATTGGATCAGGCTGAAACTTTGGCCTCTGGTTGCGACCTCTAGCGCTACCTTTGGGCGGAGAATGAGCGTTCGGCGATGCGTAGTTTATTTTTGCGGTAAAAAACCCTGTATTTTTTTTTGTGACACTCTGTATGTGGGAACATTTTTGCATAAAGTGGTTTGTTGGTAAATAATGTGTGAATGTGTCTCTGAAACGTGTTTTTTACGTGTCTTGATTGTTTTTGCATAAAAATATATCATGCTGACTTTTATTATTTTTGTGCGCAAGTTGCAAATGGTCTATAAAAAGAGAAAGCAATTTTAACTACGTGCCTGCTCTGGTGTCACATTGGCGGCTGTGCAAACTACCATAGCGAAACCTCAACACTGTCCACATCTAGAGCTCCTCAATTTTATATATCTGGAAAACAAACTAGCTACGACGTTCACATAGTCCTGAATGTTCCTCCAAGAAACATGGCTTTCACAAATATTTATTTCATAAATACAAAACAAAAAGATGTCAAGCAATCATTGTACAATCTGACGTAGAAACACCCTGTGGCGGACGACGGAGCCGGTACAAAACAGAGAGATGAGAAAGGGGCAGCCGCGCAAGATATCCAACGCAATACCCTCTCCCCAATTTCCAAGTGCTCGTCGCTCCAAGGACTCGGCTGCTCGAACGTTGTTGCCTTGGTAACTTGCGCCTGCTCGCGCATGTCCCGTGTTAGCGGTAGGAAAGTCGATAGGAGGAGCATACCAACTACTGTCATTATTCGACGCGCGGCGCGCGCCGGCATTTGGGATTTCACAGGTAGCCCTTTCGCCCACTAGAGCCAGACGACTTCGCCCGGTTTCCGCGTTCCAAATTTTGCCGTCCGCTTAAGAAATATTTGGAAAAATCTAGGTCATAACATTTGGCATGTCGTCTTCCTAGGTAATACGTCAAAGTACTGCAACGTTTAAAAAAAAATTAAGTATTAAAACTTGGGTTTGTGTTTGTTGGTTTATGTGAAAAACTAGGAACAGCACAAAAAGAGGAAAAAGTAATACATGAATACACGGTGCTGTTGTCTTAATGTCTTTTTTGTCCTCCTTTTGTTCACGCGTTTTTTTTTAATTTTAACTAACAAATAAACGAAATTGCCCTTTAAGAGTTGAAGTAACTTTAAGGGTCTCATATCTTACACAACGTGCAAAAAATAGCCTGCCAACATTAGTCACCGCAATATCCGTGGTTCGAATGCCACGTGACGACTCTCCTTGTACTCGTCGTCATGCGGCATTCGGAACACAAATTTCACGGTGACTCGCGTTTGAATCTTTTTGCAGTCTTTCTTTCGTATGATGTATAAGCAGTGTGACCCCGCCTGAAGGGTCACTGACAGGCTGAGGGTCCTAGAGAACAGAGTGATTTGAAAGCATAAGAGGTTCGAATGTGATTGAAGGGCTAAGCTCTTGCTAAACGTTTTCACACTATTTTGGTATGAGCGTCTTTTCTCATAAGTAACACCGTTTTCGATGTAGGAAAATGCAGCAGAAAAGAGATGTAATTTATCATACCCCTCGAAAATTTGCAATATCATAGAACACATTTTAGAAGGGTGTAATGGCTGCCGTACACTCTTTCATAAGGGCGTACTCATTATGAAAGGTTGTACTGTTCCGCATGATTGTGTGCGAATAAATGAATGCAATCAAGTCAAAACATGGCTGTCCCACTTTATTTGATTGTTACAATTAAGATGCCCTTCGAGCTAACAACACACAGGTTAGGCAGACACACTTAGGGCGCAATCACACTAAAGAAGGGACACTCACGCAGCGCTGACTAACAACTCTTGCTTTGCATCCTGTATTTGTTACTCGTCTTATTCTTCTAATTGTATAAAAAAGCCGATTCTGAAAACCCCGGTCCTACAAACGCTTAGACAAACTTGAGAATAATCTGTTACAAGTAACGGATTACTTGTAATCCGTTACTTTTTGAAGTAATTTTGTAATTGCTACGTTAAGTTTTTTCGAAAGTAAGAGTAATGTAATTTTGTTACAAAATGTTGGTAATGTAATACTTTAATTGCTCGACACTTTTAAAAATATGAGCATAATGCAGTAACTGGAGCAATACGAGCTGAACACTCAGTAACATAAAGAGAGGAAGTTCAACAAAATAGAAAACATCGGGAATGGGAGAATAGACGAAAAGAAAACACGATTTTTTGTATGACCGGTCATTAGAACCACTAGAAAAACGGGCATGACATGTACAAATATATGAAAGACAAAAATCAAGTAAAACAACGCCGAGTAGGCGCTCCGTCGCCTTCCATCGTGTTTTTCTTGTTCTCCATCGCAGGAGAAAGCTCTTCGTGTTTATTTGTTTTTGCCTTTTACATCGTTTCACCCTTTCTAACTTCTTTGACGTCTCCTGCAACCTGCAAAGACATCAAACGCAAGTCCGTTCCCCCTTGATTCGTGGGTTTACAACTCGCGTAACAGACGTTGTAGCCTATCGCGAGGGGAGTCGAATTGCCTTTGTATTTGATGTGCGCTCCTGTGTTCTAGCACGCTGTTGAAGCACGCATGAAAAGCACCAGGCACGGGCTAAAACCATCGAGTTCGAGGGTACAGGCGATACCTTTAGTTTTCTTGTCTGGGCATGGTGGTCGAGTCTACTCCTCACTTTACAGTCAACTGTCAGGAGTGCTGAACAAAGGTAGAGAGAGCGCACGCGTAAAAGGGGTGTGATCCTCTATTGTTTTGTGAGACCGATGGCCACCACTTCTCTCGCTCTCTGTGCCCTCCCCTCCCTTCCACGAATATTGGTATAAAAATAAGAACCGATGAACAATCGATAACCCGTAACCGCCACTTTTTCTCCGACTGGTCGAATTTTCGGTCATGGCGTGTCCGTCGTCTCCAATGCCAGCTCTTCATGAGATATTCAAAATGCAGGGATTTAAGGAGAACGGAAACCTAGAGTTTCAGTGCATACTTTGCTTGCCAAAAAAAGAAAAAAAAAACATTCTCATCAGCAGGAACAACAAACTCTAATCTGCCGAAACACATCAAGGGAAGCTGGGACACCTGCATTTTGCATTGGCTATACATTGTAACGTTAGAACCAAGTTTTCTTTTCCTGTGAATAATAGACGAAACACCCGGGTCAAAAGGGAGCTTTCGTAGATCGCTTCTTTAGTTCCGAATCTCGTAGCGAAGTTAGACGCTGCTACTGAGCATGCGCATCGCTACCTTTGTCCACATAATTCCAGGGATCATTTCTGGAGGTCGTAAGCTAGTGGGATGGCGGGTGTGGTTACAGCTTTCAGTGCCTTGTCAGCTTACAGGTGAATGGAGTGCACGTACGCTCTTGCTCTGAAATACAATATTTTATTTTTTAAAGGAACCATCATAGTAAAGGGCGTATGAGAAATGAAAAGTAGTGTTGCAAAACATTTTTGAAAAATATCAAATCTTTTTTTTTTTGTTTCCTGGATAAGTGCACGGAAACATTATCGTGAAAGTAATTTCTAACGTAACGAGTAGTAATCCGTTACTTTTCCGCGAAAGTAATTTGTAACGGTAATCCATTACATTTGAGGCTCGGTAATTTGTAATTTTAATCCATTACATTTTTCAAGTACCGATCACAAGTCTGACCCCGGTCAACCTACAGAAAACGACTGAGAATGAAACCATATGCATTTTAAGGACGTTGATATTTAATTCTAGGAGCACTCTTCATACACGCTCCTTAAAAAGAAATATAACCACACTTTGCAATTTTGCATAAAGTTTAAGTTGAAATAGAAAGCAATAGCTAAAAAAATTGGTGGTATTTAAAAATGTATTCCAAAGGTCCCGTTTACCTTATGAACAAACAGTTCCAACATGAATACAAAACAGTAAAAAAAAAAAAGCTTTCAGCAACTTTTTGGGAGTAGAAATTGACACACGGCATCGGGTTTGATCACGCTTCGTGCAAATGAAGGTGATACGCTATTAAACTTATGCGTGTACTTACGATAAAGACACCGGACTCCAAATACGGGCATCACACGTCGCAGTAAGAGACGAAACCTCTGGAACCAAATAAGGGTGGCGATGTGGGTTAGTTGGTTCATACTGACGAGAAGGCAAACAGCGCACACTAAACGGGGACTAAAGGAAGAGCAAACAGGACAAGCGCTGACTCTCAACAGAACTTCAATCACACGAAAACAAAACAAAGAAAACAACAACCCCGCCCACGTAACATGATACATTCACCACGTGTCCAGAAAAACAATCGCTTTACTACTTAAGCCCAGTTACGTTTGGCTTACGCAGGGCGCCTGCTTTGATAATTGCATGCGCCTTTAAAATTTCTCTGTTCACTCTGTTACTCCTCTTGCCAATGATAGCAGTCTTACTGAAGATAGGTTTTCACCCACATCCATGACAATGCAATGGCAGATGCCCCCCTACAGCTCCCACCACTGATCGCAACGACAAGTCATGCTCCCGCAGTCTGTGATTAACTCAGACTGAGGGGAGAAATTTTAGAGGTGCATGCAATTATCAAAGCAAGCGCCAACTGCGTAAGCCAAACGTCATAAAGAGATTGTTTTTTTGGACACGTGGTGAATGTATCATGTGACGTGGGTGGGGTTGCTGCTTTCTTTGTTTTGTTTTCATGTGCTTAAAGCTCAGTTGAGAGTCAGCGCCTGTCCTGTTTGCACTTTTTTTAGTCCCCGTTTACTGTGCGCGGTTTGCCTTTTCCTCTGGAGCCACTCCAATCAGGCTCGATAGCGCTTGTGACACAAAGCGGTAGGTGATACAGACTGGTGACCACGATCCACGATGACGACATCAGCCTGAATATCCAGCGCATGAAGGGGAGGATGCCGGACTTCAAGGCGCTCGGTGAATCGCCAGCCATGCGAGATGGAACGGAGCAGGGGTCCGGGGTTCCACGGAGCCGATCGTGTACAGCTCGATCGAGTCCGCTCAAGACGGAGCTGGCGGCGGCCTATTTTCTGCTCATTAAGCTGGCGGCCACTACGCCGGTGTCCGCCATCCTCCCGAACGGCCCTTTACCACCTTCAGAGATCAACAACACGTCACCGCTCGCCCCGACAACGTTATCCCTCGCAGTCCAGCGTTGATTCTTAGAGGTCACCCGCACACTGAAGCATCCCTGTAAACAAGGACGCATATCGTTTGGCCAAGCTGTTTTACGTATGAACACCGTCTGCTACCACAGCAAAAATATCCCCAGCATAAAGGGTCTGTTCCTTGATACGAATTCGACAAGCTCGCCCCGCAAGAGCTGCTCGAATGGCATGTTTACATCTATAGGCGGGAAAAAGGCCTAGCTGGCAAGGTGGCTCGCCGGGTAAGGCCTCCCCCTTGCAGCATCGACAATAGCTGAATTCCTCGAACACACGTGACTGACATTTTGTAACACTTGATAGTGAATTCTTCAAACACACGTGACTCTTGTTTAAACTGTATTCATAACCATTCGATCTAAACCCGAAACACATAAATTCCAACAAAGACTCACCCAATCGCCCGGCGTTGATCGACGAAAGAACCCCTTGAGAAAAATGGCGGCGGCGAGAGCCTGGATACCTCTTCTTCCCGAACCAGTCAGCGGGATGGAGCACGAAGATCATGGAGCAGAGCACGTATGGGCTGTGCACTACTTATTGTGCGGCGCCGTGCGCTATCTGCCAGCGTAGTCATGCGGCGGCACCACCACATTTTGCTAACGTTTTTGCCTTCGCGCTAGTTCAATTAAGCATGCACAGTTTCTGAAAGCCATAATAACAGCTAATTTTGGAAAATAAATTTCACGAATACTTTTTTTTTATTACAGGTTGTTTCGGAGGAAAATAGTTTCCCCTGACGGTAGAGCAGCCCATGCAACTATCCACATGGGAAGAACGTGGCCGTGAACGACGCTTGCCTTGCTGTCGGGCGGTTTGATACATGCGCCTTCGTCATATGACTTCAGAATCACTGCTGTGTAGATTTCTTGGATTGCGGAAATATTGATTATTATCCATGCATCTTGAGCACAGTCAAGACACGCTCCTAAATGCGATATAGTCCTAATGCCACCTAGTTACACAATTGGCGATTACGACAATGTTTGTTTAGCGTGAAGACATGAACGACTTTGAAATCAGGGGTAAATTCGACAGAATCCCTATAACACCCTTTTCACACCGTGTCAACGAAGGGTGTAAATGGGAGCACGAACACCCTTTTAGAAACCTGTTCACAATAGCCAAACATAAAGCTGAAGTAAATAGCGACACACGCCTAAAACAACCCTCTTATGCATCTAGTCCGAATTATCATAGTCTTCGAATTAGAGAGTATCGAGCTAGTACAAACTTTTTGCCAATACTTTATTTTTTGTTCAAACGATCGCGCAATGGAATCTACTCCTGGAAAAAGATGTGCGCTGTTTGAATGAAGATGTGTTTTTTTTTCTTCTCTGTAAACGTCAATCAAAAACACCCCTGGAAACTACGGGGTAATTATTCAATAAAAAAGAAATAACACGATTTCATGTACCGTCCGTACTTGTACGGTGTATAAAGGGTGTATATGAGGTATAAATCAGTATATACACCCTTGTTACGCCATTCAGTGCTCAAAAATCTTGTAAAAAGAATGTATGAAAGGCGTAAGTTCTAGCATAGACCCTTTTAACATGATAAAGAGTGATAAATTATTTAGTGTGCAAAAATAAAGTTTTATTTTCAATAGGCATTCCTAATCCTGAGGTGCCTTTTTGATGTAAATTACTTTCTTTTTGGAAAGATCGTTAATTTATAATTCTGGCTCGCAGGTAACATTTAAGGTTCCAGGAACCCCATAAAATATCTAACTACGTGAAAATCATAAAGCGTCGGCATCAAAAGCTATTGGAGCACCTGCCCTCTTCTTCGGCAATACAGAGAGGTGCACGGTACTCTGTATGGCTAAGGATTTCTTGCTTCGAGGATACTAAAAAGTCCGCCCCACACAAGAGGGAGCAAAAATAGATTATGTCGACATTCTAGCCAATGTATGCCGATTTGATTAGGAACTTCAGATCTTTTATTATAATTACGTTATCGGAGGTGTCACCTAAAGATCGATGGTCCACGTGTGAATGTCGGAGGTAGATCATCAACTGACATATTTAGTTGTTAGAGTGGGCAAACAACATGTACACAGAGCGATCATGACATTGGCGATTTGTGACATTCTGCATAGAGACGGTCATGACGAATTCAAACTTTTCCCGTGTAAGTGATACCCCGAGCATGCACACTCAACAATAGAAATTTTAATTTAAGCCTTTCACTATTCATAAGCGAAAAAAAAAGAGAGAATGAGAGTGGCACGTTATAATAAAAGTGTCGCGCTTTAAACATAAAACTTCCAACAGTCGCCTCGCAAATTGAACTGGCTTATTCATCGATCGAAAACAATAAAACCCTTGTATAAAATAATGAACTACGTAATCATTAGTTTCCCTCACCGAAGCTAATGATAATTTTTAATTATTCTATGAACATGCTATGTAAACTACCTTTGTTTTTGTTTTATTAGCTTCTGAAGTTTAAAGAGAAGAAAAAATGCACAACGGTACGGATATTATTACAGACAGCGCATTATTTATGTAATAGTTTTGGTAGCGTGTATCTTTTTTCAAGCTAAAATATGTTTTTTTTGTGTGTTTTCAGAGTCCAATAAACACATTCAGCTTAAAAAACGCACAGTGTGGTTTATTATTTTCATGGTTCGAGCTTTGCGCTTTGTTTTCGGTGTTTTTATCTGAAATGCCGCAATTTCTTTTGTCGCGGAGCAATAATAAACCGCTAGGGACTTGCCAAACCCTTCACTTCTTAAGCTGGCAATGACTATAGCATTAGCATTAAGTAATCTGCGCTTTCTATCGTTTTCAGGAAAGGTACTTACATTCTCTGGCGTTGTCTTTTTTTTCTGGTTGCTTCCTTGCTTCTTTAACCCCATCCACCGCCGTCGAGAGTAGCACTATCACCATTAAGATGACAACCATGGTACTGTAGAGAGAACATGGCACATGATAAAATGATTTGGGTATGTATTCACTAAGTTTCATCATCGTATACCTTGAGGTATTATCGCATTTAAGTACGTTTCAAAATCTTCGAACAAAATACATATCATCATTTCTGTAACTTCAAGATTAAGGTTCTAGAAAAACAAACATTTTTACAATATTAAGATGGCATTTGCTTGCCGGTGATCATATAAATTCTTTAGATTTACGGGATATATGATACCTCAATTTAGTTAGTGCCTTCAACACCTCCATGCCCCTATTTACGAAGTATTATCATTCGTAAAATTTGAGAAGGTAAATCGTTTGTTTCTGTTTTCGCACGTAGAGCACGAGGCAAGTTTACGGGAATGCTTGTAGGAATTTTCTGGAAGCAGCAATTTTCACATTTGATTCAATGTCTGTCGGTGCCACAACTCTGGTGTCAAAATGATCCGAGTTTAATCTCGCATTTTGCAATCACAATTATTTCAAATTCTAGTTCCCGCACTCTTCCCGCCCTACCTCAGACCGAATCATTAGTTTACGGGACTTAGTTTAATGCCTTCAGATATAAATAATAAACAGAAAAAAGAAGCCTTAGAATAATTAGGTTCTCCATACAATAAACCGGAATTAGTTTCCCTAGTGCGAAGAATATTGTAAATCATATTCGCGAGCAGAAAAAGTAGATTGTAACATTGATAACTCTGCCCTGAAACAATTACTGGCAAGTAAGAGTGATCGTATTGTCAGCTTCTTGTGGATATGGCGCCTAATATGCTCTCCGCGGCAGAGTTTGCATGGAAACCTCTCCTGGGAAAACCTCAGGAACCACCGCCGTATTACGGATTGCTGAAAAATTTTCTAACAAAAATATTTCAGCAATCAGTAGATACGGCGGCGGTTCCTGAGGATTGGAGAATCGGCAAGGTCATCCCGGTCCACAAAAGCGGTGATAAATCTTCTCCTTTAAAGTATAGTCCAATATCTCTAACTTCTGTACCTTCTAAAATACTCGAGCACGTAATCCACAACCAACTATCTGCCCACCTTGATTCTATCTCCTTTTTTTAAAAAAAGCGCAGCACGGCTTCCGTCGAAACTACTACTGCGAAACTCAACTTCTCTGCTTAACCAACGACCTGTTCGCAAACCTTGATCCTGGCTTCCCCACTGACGCTGTATTTCTCGATTTCGCTAAAGCATTTGACAAAGTTCCGCATAACAGACTACTTCTAAAACTATCGTCATTAAACCTCGATAATAATGTTCTCTCCTGGATTGAATCTTTTCTCTTTCAGCGTCACCAGTTTGTTTATGTTAATGATTGTTCATCTACTTTAGCCCCCGTAACATCTGGCGTGCCTCAGGGAACGGTGCTTGTTCCGTTACTTTTCCTCATCTACATCAACGATCTTCCTCTTCAGATTATTTTCACCCATGTGCCTATTTGCCGACGTCTGTGTCCTTTACCGAAAAATAACATCCCCTCATGACGCTTTAACACTGCAAAATGTCGTAGACCTAGTTCAGAGCTGGTGTACTAACTGCCAGATGACGCTTAACATCAGCAAATGTAAATGCATGCGCTTCTCTCGTTCCTCTTTTGAAACCTCTCCTGTTCATTTTCTCAATGGCATCCCTCTTCAACCCACGGATGTGTATAAATACCTCAGTGTTCTTCTAACTTCAAAACTCTCCTGGGAAAACCATATTATTTCAGTTGTGTATTCCGCTAACAAAAGCTTGGGTTTCCTTCGTCGCAATTTCAGATCCGCCCCTTCTCAACTAAAACTGTTCCTCTATCTTGCCCTAATCCGGTCTAAATTAGAATACGCATCTTCAATCTGGCACCCTCATTATGCTACATTAACAGAATACATTGAATCTGTTCAAAACCGTGCTGCGCGTTTTATTCAGTCCGATTACTGCAGTTTTTTCCAGTGTCTCCCTCATTAAATCAAATCTGTCTCTCCCATTGCTTTTCACCCGTCGAAAAATATTCCGTCTCTGCCTTCTGCACAAAGGTTTTTTATTCGCCACATTCTAAATCAGTCTCTTCTTTCCCCACCGGCTTATTTTTTTTCTCCAGACTCGACCTTTGAAATAAAATATCCCGGCCAAAGTGTTTTTCCAGAGCAAATCAGAACGCCCCTCTTTCTGATGCAATAGACCCTTTACGAAAGTCAGTCAAGCAACTATGACATACCGAAACCGCCGCCATTACTGCGTCGTCATTCGACACTCGCTTCGAGCCGCCAGGTTGCCCGAAGCAACAAGTTCATCACCGAGGCCTACGTTGATCCGGCGTAGGTTCAAGTGTTGAGCTAAGCACTGTTCTTTCTTGCCGCACGTTCAGACCTAAGGGTGAGCCAACCCAAAGGTATACAAGCGCGCGCATCACGCCGTGAACGTGTCTTTTACGTACAGGCGGACTTGTGCCGTCTGCCGCAGCGCCGTGCACAAGGAAACGCCACTCGCGCATCTTCGGCCTCTTTTGCATGATGAAACGAAATGTAATATTTTCCGGCTCGTTGACTTCTCACAGCTTGAGATAATGTTGCGAGGCAAATTTTTTAGCAAATGCGCCTGTTTTGATCGTATCGCTTTCTGTGCTGGCAAGTTTCACGTTGACGGTTTGACCAAGTGTGGTGCCCGCCAGCGTGCACTATGTCCACTATCAGCACGAGCATGCTAGCTCAAAAGTTAGGACAAACCAGTCCTAACTTTCGGCGTAGTAAACGCTTCCGGCGTTTAGTAAACGAATAATCACATATATGACGCGTCTTTTCTCACACATAGTGAGCACTGCTAAGATTATGCCTCTTACTTATTTAAAAAAAACAATGTGGGTGAACACATAGTATGTTTGTTTACAGTACAATCTATGCAGTAAACATAAGTAAACAAGAACGCAAATTTATTTCAGATCCGCCACCGGAGTGCTCATCAAAGCAAGCTGCTTCAGGAACCAGAGGAAAGCCAAAGTAGGAAACCTAGGAGTAGAAATATTGCGGTTAGAAAAATTGTGGTTGTATAACTTAAACGATGCACACGGGACTTTGCAATATAAACTTGTTTCCGTTGGGCTTTTCTACCGGTTGTTTTTAAACAGCCTTCTGTCAAAACTCAGGTGTGTCTCTCTGTCCCTATTTGTTTTGTTGCAAGCTCTTGAAACGACCTTAATAAAGTCAACTCTCCTATGCATCCCATGTGCACATCTGTTTTACTCTCCAGTGTTATTCTCAACAACACATCGTTCATTCATTCATTCCATACTTTATGCTGTGGCAGACAAATATGCTGTGTGATGTATTCTATGGCATGCTGTGCATTTTGCGGTTGTGATCGGGTGAGTTGTATGCTCACGGACAAAGTTACGAGGTAATGTGGTCAAAGCACTTGAAGAGCAGCTCTAGCAGAACGTTGCGGGGACGAGCAAAGCAAATCGTTCTCGGAGGCCCGATACCGCCCCGGGCGCGCTCTTGAAAACATGTTTAGAAGTTGTAGCACGAGCTCCCGATATAGACATTAAAGAGACTAAGTACACCTCTCCGTTCTATCGAATTCCATGTAATGTCGTGACGTGCGAGCACTCCTTGCGTTCGTTCTTTTTTTTCTTTTTTTGCGCGAGTGCTTGTGCGGACGAGGTATTATCCGAAGCTACGTGCCCATACCTACTAGGAAACTTCACACAACTTGTGATCGGACACCACAACGCAACGTTGTCAGGAGTCGCTCGCAGCTACGGGATCCATCGCACGATTACTCGTGCAGTTCAAACGCATTTCGAAACGATGTCGCGTGGATAGGGGTTATCCTCTATAGATTATTTTTATTTGTGCTACCTTTACACTCCGAAGCGGTGAACACGCGCTCGAAGCTTCGAAAAGCGTTGAGGCAGCAGCGGACAGGCCAAATGTGATCGTCACTCACTCCGCGCGGATCTGCATGACCCGATTTCTTCGAATACTGGTGTTTTTAACGTGAAAAAAAAAAAAAAGACTCACCTTGTGTTGTTTTTCATCTTTTGGCCCTCTTTTGGGTGCACTGAGGGACGCAGCAATGGGTTGGCATGTCAAACGCTATCACCACTGCCGAACGCAGCGGAATGGTTCAGGTTGAACCCCCTCGATGCTTGACGACGCAGTAATGGCGGATTTTGTCAAGTTCGCGCAACCGACACTAGAGGCGCTGACTTTCGTAAAAGGTCTATTGTGGACTGGAATTACCTTCCCGGAGACATCGTCACCATCAAGGACCCCATCAGATTCCGAGAAGCAGTATCAAACATTCTACTTAACACACACTCCTCTCTTTAACGCCTTATGACCCTGAGGGTATTGTAAATAAATAAATAAATACCGTATAGCGTTTTCAATCAAGTGTGTTCATGAATGTTAAAATCAATTACCAACCATTACTTCATAATGCTCGAATGTTTCACGTCGCGCACTCGACCACACGAGCAGTTTTGATGACCTCATTTGAATTGAATGAGGAAAACGGAAACAAACATTGCACCTTCCGGCTAACTGTGTCGTTATACTATAAAGTATCCACGTGCGCTTTAGTGGGCGTAATAAGTGTAATACGTTATACAATCATACGTACGCCAATTATAAATGTGAAAAATGTATAAACGACGAAAGGGATCTATCCAGCAGTTCCTAAAACATTCCGGAATATAAAAGCAATCCACCTTGAAGAAGTACGTTTGCATCGGCACACAACTCAAATTGTTGGGATCTAAGTTGTATGCTAAATTAGTGTCAAAGTGAAGCTTTGTCTACTTTGACGACGGGTATTGTAAATTAGAAAATAATATCGTGCCCTCAGTTTGAACCGCTGCAGCGTCTCACGGATTTCCTTAAATTGTTCACCACTAACGAGTGAGTGCCTCATTACTCTTTAATAAAGAGAAAACTGTTTCATTCATCATACAATTTGTATTCAAATCACTTGTTTTTTTCTTAATTGCCAATATTTACATCTGTAGTAATAAATTTTAAGTTGCAAGTTATTATTTTATTAGGCGCGGAACGATCCGGCTTATTAACAAGCTTGCAACAAAGAACCTTGCGAATCTGATATGTATATTCAAGATCAATCGTCTTGTGGCGTGCAATCCACTTCCACCGGGAATAGTATTACTATACCCACTATATATTATTGTGCATGACGCAAATTGCTAAATTAATATCCCATCCTTCATTGTCAAGGAACTCTTTTCCGGAGAGATCCCCCTGCTCGTGTTCATCCTTCATCAGGACACTAGATCCTTGCAATTAAATCCGATCCCTCTACGCAGCTAACCACTCCAGTTCTTGGCAGAATATATTATTCAGATTGGAAACAAAAGAGCCTGTAATATTTGTGCCAGAATCAATTTTTTCTTCCTAGATAGTTCATACCCATCTGATTTATGACTATATTCAATTTATTTGTCACGAGGGCTGCAGGTCTGGGTCTTAACTCTTTCCGTCGGTTCAATTTCATGAAAAGGGGCTTGTGCAGGACCGGTGATGAAACCGTAGGAGTGATAGCATTTCCAGACCGTGCTATCAAGCTATTATCATATTCCTCTACAATACGATCTTTGCAGTAGCTGCCTTACATATTTCTACTCCGCGATGGGATCGTTTTCTCAAAGAGGTGACTAGAGAAATCTTTGCTTTTGCCCCTGAACGCTTTGATAAATGTATCTGAGCCGTAAGTATCCACCAAGAGAATGGGGTAGTTAGAAATTCCGCATTGACAACGCGTTAACCCTAACGATAATTACAGCTCATCGTCTTTTGGATGTCAATCCAGCGCATAAAAAAATATGCAGAGCGCGGCATTATCAGGTCTGGGTGCTGACGAAGTTCAGACGAACTGTTTGTTTACTTTAGATATTGAGCGAGCAATTGCTCGAAGCTTATGTTAATTGCTGTTCTTGTAGGAGCTCTCCGAGGTGACTGACGTCGCGATCAAGACGGAGATGCTTTCCGTAAGCGTGCTTGCCACATGGTGTTTTTATTTTATTTAAAAAAGTGCAGTTAATAAACAAACTAAATTGTCGACCCTAAAATAGAAAAAGAAAGATATTTGATTTTACTCATCTACTATTTACTGCTAATTCTTATTAAGTGTAACAGAAAAAAAAAACGACAAAGAAGGATATGAAACAGCGCTATACAGTAAAGATATGTAAAAAAATGAACGAACAAATAAATTCCGGCTTATAATGATAATTGAAAAAAAACAACTCCAATGTGTTACAAGGTTCTAAGAGAGTCTATTTGTATTTCCTTGGAGCGGGGAACCCTTTGCAAAAAAGCCAAGTTTTTTTTTTGTGGGTTGTTGGATTGGGAATAGTTGAAACTGCACCAATCGTATTCACATGGTTACTTGGAGAGCATATGTTAATTGCTCTTTATTAAGTATAGTGTAGACTAGATGCTTTGAGCCGGATATCAGGAACGTCTTGCACATGGTGAATATCACGCTGAACCAAATTTTGTTTATTGATCAATAAAGCTTGATCTCTATGTTTATAATCCTGAAAAGATAAATGATGCTAGTTGTTTTCGCACACTATAAAATCATAGGGGACTTCATAAAGAGAACGACATCATTCATTATAACAAAAAATAGGTCCCATGTTTGAGCCCACTTCAAAGAGTTGAGTTGATATCAAATAATCAGACAAAGTACACGAAATCAAAACCGCCTTCTTATACGGCGATTCAAACCAAGTATTGCGTTCATTGCGCATCTATCTTAAGAATTGGAGAAGTTAAAGGAACATTTATTGCGTAGAAAAAGTTGATATTAATGTTTCACATCAGTTTTCTAAAGAACTAGAAGTTGTAGTATAAACTATCTGTACAAATATAATCTTAATACAATCTACGCCTTTAAAGATATATTATTTTAATGCTGATATCAAAAGCGCAACAATTCTCGTACCCATTTTTTAATCTTAGATGTGGCTCATAAAAAGACTATCGCTCAAAGCATACGATACCGACATTATTTTAACAAGAATTTGACAAGGCGGTTCGGCTGTTACAAAATCAAGAAGTTTGTTGCATGCGATCCACAATATTCTACGACATTCGACCCTTAGCCAAATGTTTTAGAAGCTACTTTATGTCGAACAACTACTGCCGTCGACTTCCCAGAATTGTTTATTGACAGAAATTATACAAAAATTATATTACAAACTAAAAAATTACGAACGCGTACTTTTTATTTTAATGCACGATATGCATTAGGCATTGGATTCTTTCTATCGGAAATATTAGCACATTTTTATAAATTTCTAGCCACCATAGAAAAACGAAGTAATCCTCATTGTTCAACCACTGAACTAAAAGTGAAGATTTTTAATAGATTTAAGATCATTCCTCGAAAATATTTCATCAAATTTTGAAATTTTCATTTATTTACTTTTGCAGATCACAAGTTTATCTTACGAAACCCTAATAATTAATATAACCGTATATGCAATAACAAACTTTGAGTCCTTAAAAACACGGTTAAATCAAGAAACAAATGTGACCGAACCGGGACTTCTACAGTTTCTCGTCGATGTGTTGTGTTAGCAGAAGGGAAGCCTTAGTTCAAGCCGTTCTTAATAATACGAATGCTGGGAAGTCATTGGTGAATGTATTTTTAATAATTTGCGTTGGTTACTTCTTCACCATATCGGCCTATAATGCAATATTATCTAGTATGCCAAGGACATTCCTATATTTCATACATCCAAAAACAAAATTACTTGAAGTTTCGTAATCGACACATTTGAGCTTTTAGCTGATCATCTTGATTATGGACATTGATGCTATACGTTATAAAAACTAAAGAAACGTGAAAACGCGAAGTTACATTTATCTGGTTCGAATACTGAGATTTGTTTTTTTAAAACGTTCGGTCTCACGTTTTTTTTAGTTTATTTTTATTTTTATATTTCCACATCTCGTTTATCTGGCCCACATCGGTAAGTTTTTATTTTAATCTTTTGAAAAAGTGCAGCAATTCAGCTGTGATATTTTTCAACTAAATTTTTTTAAACCTATTTCGTTCAGTGGTTGATCTACCTGCCAAAAAAGCCAGTTTTCAGTGATAATGAGGATCAGCGGCTTTGAATGGTGGAATTGATCATTGAGAGAACTCGGCATTACATGCTATCCTAATGGTTAATTGACGCATCGCGTCGTGTTTAAACCCCATATCGTAAATCTTGAAAACGCAATATATTTTTATTCTCTATATCTCTCTCTCTCTCTCTCTATATATATATATATATATATATATATATATATATATATATATATATATATATATACATGGTAATTCTTTTTCAGCGTCAAATTTATTTTTCAATTATAAATTATTTATATCTAACACACCTGTTAACCACAGAGAAGCTTTCAAAAGCGTAGAAACTCACACGATCGTCGTCTGATCTTCATTCAGGTTTGCTCCATCTTGCTTCACCTCGCAACGTGATACTTTGACTTCAAACTCAGCAGTCTTTGCAACTGGAATGAAGGGCCAAATTCGTAATAAAATAAGTACCGGCAGGATTTACGTTTCACGCGAAGTTTCGCGCGTGCTCTCACAGAAGACCTTTGTCAAAGTAAGGCTATGATTTTTTTAGCATTCTTTAACATATATGAGACACCACTTATCAAAAATATAGGAACAATTTATAAATATCGCTGTTATCTAAAAACGTACCATGAGAAAAGACCTACTTATATCTATGGCACTGACGCAATAGAGAGTATATAAATAGTGTGATATGTAATTACAAGAATTATCTTTATATTCTGGTGTTCTGTTTTTAAAATGTTTACCCTAATGTTGCAGTACAGTCATGTCTCGTTAATATGAACCCCATTCATATGGATACCTCGCTATATGGACACCAGTTTCGGGGACAAACTGGGAAAATACATGCATTTTTGTCTCGTTGATATGGACAACTCGCCTTATGGACGATTTTTTGGGGAACGGAGGCGTCCATATTAACGAGACATCACTGTATAATGTAACACTTTGGTTCAGTCGCAGTGATTGGCGTTGGGTACAGGAATGCTGCTACAAAGATTGAGCGACATAAATCCTAAAGGCACGCAACAAACAAAATATTATTTAAAACGGGGCATATTAACCAAATAAATTGTGACTACATTTAATATAATAAGCCCCCTTATCCCTAATCCAGAGGAAAACAAACTTAAAATTGAAAACGGGGATACTCGAGCTTAGTGCAATAAATGCGGGATGATCGGTTTTTAAATAAAACAAATGCCGACTGCCGCGATCTCGCGCAGGAAAGACACGGATCAGAAAAAAAAAAGAATCTACACCATTCTATATAATCAGTAAACCTTTAAAAATGTAAAGAAACATAAACGGAAACAATGTAAATGAGACAACCGAAAAAAATTAATCTTTTCTATGAACATTGCGTTCAAGTGACGCCTATATACAGATTTGTTTTAAATCAGCGCATGGAGGCTAATCAGCTATAAACTGGAAAAATGTCGTCTTTCACCTGTACAGTTAAGTTAGGCATAAGCGCAGCCTACATTAATCAATAGCGTATTTTAGTGCGTTTCTAAAACTAATTCACTGGACACCTCATAAGGCGCTGGATTCCCGATTTTGAGAGCCGTCAATTTATTAAAGGAATGCACGTAAACAAGACTTTTCTTGTGAGCTTTACATTAACCCTCCTCAAAATAATGCTTTCTCTCATTAAGGGAATACATACATCAAATTTTGCGTCGTTCACTGTCAGGGAACGTGTCGTTTTGGAAAGCTGCTTGCAAACATCAGTAATAAAAATGAACATTTTATGACCTACAGTGATATTCAGTGCATATAACGTAAATCTAAATCCTGGTGACCTTTCTTCAACATGAAGTCGACTGATGCCTCGCAAGCGACTAGTTTCCAAAGGAATTAAAGGAAAGATAAGTGAACATATCTACGCCAGCCCCAAATGTTTCCTTCTAAAACTAAAAGGAACGTTTTTTTTGCAATCGTGGAAAACTTGAAACCATAATCCCATTAAAATGATGCCGACCAATAAACTTTGTATCACAAAAAAGACTCATTGGGTCCCTCCTTATATGAGCTCCTTCCGAAGATCGCTTATCTTTCCAATTAATACAATTAATACTAGATAGGTCGGTAAAATTATATTTAGAATGTGATTTCGGCCATGGACTGCGTTATTCAGATACCGTTGCAAATTACGCACTTTCTTGGTATTTTTTAATTTACAAATCATTTCTTACAATCGTAACAACGGGGTTAATAAATTAAGCTAGATAACAGAACGGACAAAACATTGAGTAGGTCGAAGCGCAGACGAGTATATTCTTTCAACTCAAAACTCAGAACTCACAACGGTCGTTCTTACACCATGAATAAACCACGTTCTTATTTGAAAGAATGTACTCGTCTGTGTTTGGGCCCCTCTATGTTTTATTATTGCTATCCAGTACTTTTAGTACAGTTTGTGAAACAAAGGACGTCAAACTTTCTGGCTACATTTAGTGGAGAAATTGTATTGATGTGCCATCTGTCGTCAAGTCAAGTGACGTTAATTTGTCTGCTAAATTTAGCGTAGAAGCAGGAAGTGTACAGATCACATGACATCGATTACCCCGCCATATTTTGTGGGGAAACTGAATTGTTTTAGAGGCCACGTGACTTCGATTCACGTTACGTCATTTTCCCTGCTAAATATAGCCGGGAAACTGAATTTGTGCATAAGTAACGTCTCGTCATGTCATGCGACATCAATTTCCACACCCACTTCGGCGGGGATATTTAATTGGTGTATACCATCACCTGACGCCAGGCCACGTGATATCAGCAGACGTCACATGACTTCAACAACAGTTTAGTTTCCCCGCTATATTTACTGGGAAATGCGTGGACGAACGGACAGGATAAACAAAATTTTGAGACTGGGATATACTGGTAAAAAGCATTCATGCTTTAAAACCAATGCTACAGAAATATTATTGCGTTTCTGTTTTTCACGTTACGTAGTGCCTAGCAGGTCTTTTTCGCAAATATCGGCTCTCTCTACATAAAATATTTGATTGCTTGCGTTTTGTTTCTAGAATACGAATTGCAATTACACACTCGTAAAAAAAGAGAGCCTACCAAGCATTAAATTTAAGAATAAATAAGTACATTAATGTACTGCAATGGCAAACAAGAAAACTTGTTTGATTCCCATGAGAAATTCACAGTTCCTACAAGGAGATTTTTTTTTACATCTTGACGCACGCTCAGCGTATTCGTTTTAGTGATAAGCGTAGTAATAAGATGGGTACCATAAAATACGAAGAAAGCATAATTTTGAAAACAAACATTGAAAACATGTTTCGAACTCAGTGAAAATAAATTGCGAATAAAAATTCCGAAATATTTCTGTCTATTCAAGAAAGTTCTCATATACTGCAAGTCCGAACGAGTAGAATGATGCGATCATTTCCACACAGTAGATTTCATAAGATAACACAAAACAAAATATGTGGAAACCATAATCGGGCAGTTTTACTTGTAGGCGTCAGGCAAACTTATATCATGTCTACTAGAGTAAAGTTGCCCTGACAAAAATGTCGTCTAGGAAAATCTAAAACGGCAGTGTAACCCAGATAGTTTACACAGCAATGCTGATAAGAAGGATTTGCCTCTTCTTGCGCTTAATGACAGAACTGATCATTTATTCCACAGTTTTTTTGCAAGTTAAACAAAGTTTAATCAATCGATAAACTCTTTAACATAATAGTGGTCGCTTAATTGCTTCCCATGCTAATTTAAGGTTCAATAAGTTGACTTTTACTGTCGCTAAAGGTACCAACTAAACCCTGAACAATTAGGCCACACGTGTTTATTTTTTTTATTCACAGAACATATCCTTTATACTATAAATATAGCGTTAATTGCCTATCTCCACACAGTTTTTCTTGGCTATGTAGTACTCGTTTAGGTTTTGTGCAGCTGAAACATCACTGTAGACGGGAGCTAAAACCACATAATACTCACGGCTTGAGGCGATTTTCTCAACGTCCTCGCGCTGACAGGTGGAGGGTACACATACTCCGTACCGATACACCAAGAAGTAGAAGAAGTGCATCTTCTCAGCAATCTCTCCCGTCACCTGTATGTTAGGTGTATGCCACAGAAATAAATAAAATTGGAATTATTTGAATTAGGTCGCCGTCATTTTGAATAGAGACAACGCGAGTTTAATCTTATTATGCTTCCTAGATAATAATATCCTACTCAATAACATGTACCTTTTCTCGGCGTAAACAGAGCCTAGACCTTTGTACTCTCAAACATGCTACAGTTTCGTGTTTTTTTTGTTTTGTTTAGTAATGGCGACGGGACAAATACACAAGCCTGATGGCAAGAAGTCACAAAAAGCGTTGGAATGGTGTTACTTGAGACGCTCGTTTTTACCCGAAAAGATTATGTGTAAAGAGTAAACTAATTTTGTGAACCCCCTAATGCATACCTTGGGGTGAAACAAATTTTGTCTTAGCTAAATACAACAAAAGTATTTTGTATAGATAGTGCGTATGCTCTTTTAGTCTGAATGAATAAATATGTTTGTCAAAAACGATCGCGTAACTTCCTCTATCCTCGAAACTAGATAACAACACCAACAAAAGAGTAACCTTTTACTGTCGTAATAGGAAACTATTTCACAAAAGAAACTTTGTCCTAAATGTTATTTGGAGGGCAATATTCACGTCGCAAATATCATTCAGAGTTCTAGCAATCCCAAAGTATATTCTTATTTCGAGGCGTCACCCCAGAAACACTCGCATGCTTCGGAATCACTAAAATACGTTGTGTAACTTAGTTTTTTTTTTTAATTCCTATTTTATGCGTTTTCTCGTACCATTTTTGTCTAATCCACAAGCTGAAAATGTGCCTTTGGGTGATCAGGCGAGCATCACATCTCTTAGGCAAGAATTCACCACCAAGGTGAGAATTTGCGTATGCCTGCCTTGTTCTCGGTAGTATTCTTGAAGAGCTCGACCCTGTCGTGCAGCGTGTAATACTTGGGCTTGTGCGGTATGGGCGGCCTCAGCTCGACCGTGCAGTAGCGACCCGTGAACTTTGGTGTCTGGTCCGGGCTGTCCTTGGCCTCGATCGCCACACACTGGTCGTACGAGCCGAAAGCCGTCAGAGTCCCTGTCAGGATGCCGCCAGCGGGTTTGCCCGCCGCATCTAAAACTGAAAATCAGAAAACGGGTTGAACACAAAATATTAGTCAAAGTTTACGCACACTACGGCCGCACGTAACACCAAAGTATATGAAAAACGAGAGCTCCAAAGCAAGTCTTTGGTGCATACACCCGATAAGAAGGGGAACTTCGATAAAAGGGCAAATAAAAGATCGAGCAGAAAACGCGAGATGACGAGGCAGCCAAGCGCACGCCATCAGTGGATGATCTCGGTAAAAACAAAGGCACATGGGCGCATCTGGCGGATAAAACAAACGAACAAGGTGGGCAAAGAGTAAAGGCCCGTTCACACTCTTGCAACCAAGTACGGCCAAGAGAGACGAGACTTGTTAAAACCTCTTAAAATTTCTTAGGACGAGAGAACACACTGGCACGCTGGCGCCATCTATGCGGTGACCCTGGAACTGCATTTCACAAGAGCTAAGTTTTTGCGGTATTTCCGAGGTCATATGTGCGTAATACCTATAAGAAAGGCTCGTTTATAACGTTGAAAGAAGTTTTTCGAGCCAAGAAAGAAAGGATAATGCTCGAGAGAAATAGAAAATATGCCGGACCGCCAAGTTTACACTGCTACCCAATAGATAGCGCCAGTGTATCCTCTCGTGGTAAGAGGTTCCAAGGAACCCAGTTTTAACAGGTCGCAAGGATGTGAGCGGGCCTTAAACGAGTCTTCATGTCGTATACATTAATTTAATTATATGTCAGATTGCATTGAAAGGTTCGAAGATGCACAAACGCATACACTTGCGAGGTAACGGTGCGCCTTTTTCATTCAATAGTGGGTTTTAGGGAACCGTGTTTGCACATCCGATTCGGTACGATGCGCCCTCCGGTACGAACTGCGCATGCGCAGCCGCAGAAGACTCGCACATGCGCGGTTCCTACCGGAGGGCCCATCGTATCGAATCGGATGAGCAAAAACGGTTCCCTAAAACTCCCTATTGAACCGACTGTGACACACGCAAGAAAAATACAACGAACATAGTGACGTTGCCCTTTCTGTGCTGCACGATTGATCATAGCGGTATGTCGTATCGGCACTGCTCAGACTTAAGATGAGACGAAGTACAGCGCAGGCGAACAAGACGACGTGGTTCCGTACCTCACTGACATTGTAAAGTACGGATATTTAGCAGCTGGTATTTGGGATAGCTCTACAGAGTAACGTATGTTGGCGCCGGTATCAGTTGCTGCGGCCGAATTATAGCCGAAATGGGTAAAATGCCGCATTAGCGGCCTCCTGTTGCTGCGCTATGAATACAGCTTCCACATTGCGACCATGAGTAATGGTGTCTTTCATTCCAACCTTATATTTTAACCCTTTACCGTACCAGGGGCCTTAAATTATGGATTCTTCGCAGCTGGTCAAGCTCACATTGCCGCACACTATACACAAAATGCCCCTGGTTAGAAGCTATATTACAATGGCTATATATTACATTTCCAGTATTTACTTATTCAAATGACATATATATCGGCGTGACATCCTGGAGCTCAGCTGGTTGGTCTGACTTGCTTCCTTGGATACCGGCTGAACGTAGAGGGAAAGCGAAGGAGAGGGCTGTGTGTCCTTGTTTTCTCCTCTCGTTCGCTTTTACTCTACGTTCAGCTGGTTTTCAAGGATATATATATATATATATATAGAAAAAACGTAGCGCAGGATGACGAAAAGTATATACGGAAGAAAACGCACTTGAGATGGTTGTTGGAGTTTTTAAAACATATTATTGGTAAAGTTGGTCGACGTTTCGGCCTGGGCCAGGCCTTCTTCGAGACTGAAGGAACGGAGTGCCGTCAAGCGGAAGGAGCATCACGTTTACAGAGCTGGATTGGCCCAGACGGCCAGCAACGCGCGCACGCAAAAAAAAAAAAAAACTGTTGTACTCCGTACGCCCGGCCGCAGCAGACGCCGCCAGCCATCGGAGCCAACCAAAGGCTGCGTAAGATTTCACGACCGCAGGAACGGAGCGCCGTCATGTGCGAAAGGCGCATCAGGTTCACAGGGTTGAATCGGCCCAGATGATCAGCAACGCACGCCGCGGAAACACGTAAAACCAGAAAAAGGAATGCAATAAGCGCACACTGCAAATCAACGCCAACACACATGAAAAAAAAAACAACTTAACAGTGTTAATTACAGTCCCAGAACATTCTAAAAGGAGCAACAGTTGGAAAGTTCCTGTTGAAGGTCATGACCCGTTGACTCATCGACAGGTAATACAGAAAGGTACACAAAAAAATTCAACGGTTGTACTAATGGGGTTGAATTAGCTACAGTCACTCCGCTACAGGGCGATCAAGGTAGATTGCCTACATAGATGACATTATACCGGGATCTTTACCCAGGTAGCACCGAGTTCTGGGCCGAAACTTGGCTTTTGTCTGGGAGTTTAGGGCATTGAAAAGCCCGAAGAAGCCGAAGTAGAGCCAAACCTGACCTCCCTTGGCAACAGTCTGGGTATTTTGGCCCTAATTCGCCAAACAAGTGCCAAACTTAGGCTTCACTGCCTGGAAGTTCGGCTATCATCTGGCATCTTTGGGCCTAAATCGCCTAACAAATGCCAGAGCTAGGCTTACTGCCCGGTAGTTCGGCTGATATGTGGCATTTCTGGGCCAAAATCGCCAAACTAATGCCAAAGCTAGGCTTCACTTTTTGATAGTTCGGCTGTCATCTGGCACCTTCGGGCCAAAATCGCCACAGATGTGCCAGAGTTAGGCTTACTACCTTGTAGTTCGGTTGACATCTGGCATCTTTGGGCCCAAGTCGCCAAACAAGAGCCAAAGTTAGGCTTCGCTTCCCGATAGTTCGGCTGTCATCTGGCAGCTACGGGCCAAAGTCGCCAAACAAGTGCCAAAGTTAGGCTTCGCTTCCCGATAGTTCGGCTGTTATCTGGCAGCTACGGGCCAAAGTCGCCAAACAAGTGCCAAAGTTAGGCTTCGTTTTCCAATAGTTCGGCTGTCTTCTGGCAGCTACGGGCCAAAGTCGCCAAACAAGGGCCAAAGTTAGGCTTCGCTTTCCGATAGTTCGGCTGTCATCTGGCAGCTACGGGCCAAAGTTGCCAAACAAGTGCCAGAACTAGGCTTACTGCCTTGGCGTTCGACTGATGACGTGTTGGTACTTTTTAATCATTTAGAAAGTGGAGACACATAAGGGACGATACATACAGGACAATCTTTCAACTTCAACAACATTTATTTTCGGCTTCAAGCTCAAAGCCCGCCCGCTCCTTGGAACTACGGGAAAGGGAAATCTTGGGGGAAGGAGAGGAAGCGGAGGAAGTGTACGCGATCCCCCTGTCCTGCGGGGCCAGGTACATCGGGCAAACGGGGCGACGCTTCAACGACCGACTCCGAGAACATCAAATGGACGCCGAAAGAGCTGCTTCGGATTCTCAGCACCCGATCGTCATTCACCGGAGAAAATGTCTCGGCTGCCATCCTAATTTCGCCGGCACGACAGCCATGGGAGGCCACTGCGAGCGAGTCGGGAGAGAAATAATTGAGGCCTATCGGATGGCGACAAGCCCGCAAAATATAAGCACCCCTTCCATTTCGCTCTCAAGAAAGGAGATTATCTTTCTGAGGCCCACAATGGAAGCCGAACGCTGACAGACTAGGCAAGGCGACAAGGTCACCGGCAGAAGCGGCCTTTCCTTTCATTCCGTTCCATTTCATACCAGAGAAGGGCTGGGATTCCACGTCCCTTATTTCCCTACCGTTGAACAGGTCGGGATACACTCTCTCCCCTGTAGCTTTGGCTGTACAGCAGGGTTTTTTTTTTCTTTTTTTTTTAAATTGTCTTCGTTTTTTTTTGTTTTTTTTTTATTCTAAAGCGTTGAAAATGCCGAAAGAGCTTAGCTGCGTTGTTGATGCCCCTTCGACCTCGCCTTTTGCAAATCCTCCCCACCTGCTTTTGTGTCTTCGTGTGGCCGTCAGCGAACGCGACAGCCGCTTTAAGCAAATCAAAAGGGTGGAGCGAAACGCGTGACCTCTTTGTGTAGGACGCGTAGGACAAAAACGTTTGGACGAAAATGTTTTCACGTGACTCTCTCTGTCACGCTGATGGGATCTCTGGGGCTGCTGTTTTCGCCGTTTGCCTAGTTGTAGAAATAGGCGGGCCACGTAGGTCCGGTTTTCGAAATGCGCTCTTCAGTGTTCTGTTGCTTTCGTGCGTTGCAGACGCGGCCGTGTGTTTTCGTCGTAAACGGCCGGAATACGTCCATGCCAATTTTTCGGTAATAGCCATTTTTTTTCACCGGAGTTCGTGGAATTCTTGTGATGTGTTTGTTGGATACGCTTCGACAAAAACTGCTCTTCGCCGACGACGAGACGTCAGTGGAATGTGCGCAACCTTCCTTCTCGAGTGTGTTTGTGGGGTGCCTCGGATGGATTATGCATCTATCAAGGATTACATGATATCGCTCTTTTATTAGTAAGTACACTGCAAGCATGCTTCTGATAGTAGTCCTGCTTTCCTCTTAATCTCCGCCGTTTTTTGTGTGATGAGTTTTGTTTGGCATGAGGACAGTGTTAAGTTTTATTTTATAATTTGCTTTTCGTTTTACAGAGAAGTGTGTGTGACCTTTGCAAATATGTCGAGAATACACTGTGTGTAATGATAGTGGTTTATTAAACTTCTGGGAGTGATCGAAAAAATTTTGCTTGTCCGTATATGTGATTGGATATGCAGCAAATGACATGCAACGTACACATACTTGCACGACGTTCGGCCAATACGGAGCAGACGCATCGGAGAGTATTCGCACAATATTGCGCGAACGCTAGGCCGGGGCGAAACGGCTGTACGGCAATTCCTGCCGGATATCAAACGGTGGTGCAAAATTAAGATTTACTGCGGCAGTCATGGCTCAAGTCTGGCACTTACTTTGGCAGAACCGTGGCGCACCAGAGAAAAGCCAAATTTGGCATGTCCGAAATACCCAAATTTGGCGCTGCTTTGGCAGTTATGGCTCAAGTCTGGCACTTAATTTGGCACAACTGTGGCGGAGCAGAGAAAAGCCAAACTCGGCGTGGCCGAAATACCCGAATTAGGCGTTGCTTTGGCAGTTAGGGTTCAAGTCTGGCACTTACTTTGGCAGAACTGTGGCGGACCAGAGAAAGGCCAAACTTGGCATATACGAAATACCCAAATTAGGCGTTGCTTTGGCAGTTATGGCTCAAGTCTGGCACTTACTTTGGCACAACTGTGGCGGACCAGAGAAAAGCCAAACTCGGTGTGGCCCAAATGCCCAAATTAGGCGTTGCTCTGGCAGTTATGGTTCAAGTCTGGCACTTACTTTGGCAGAACTGTGGCGGACCAGAGAAAGGCCAAACTTGGCATCTCCGAAATACCCAAATTCGGCGTGGCTCTGGCAGTTATGGCTCAAGTATGGCACCAACTTTGGCGCTCCTCTGGCGCACCAGAGAAGAGCCAAACTTTGGCATGCCCTAGGATCGCCCAACTAAGGCTATATTCAGGCACCGTACTTTGGCACTGATGAATGCCGTGGTGCAAAAACCTAACTGCGCCAAAGTTGGGCCCTTATGTTTGCCAGACCTTTGCCCAAGTTGGGCATTCCTCTGGCGTGCTGCCTGGGTATTAATACCGGCCCGGATGAAATGAAATTTGTAAATAAGATACGATTTCCTCTGCTCGCAACACGTTATCAGCTGCCCTTTCCGTTAAAATATTATAAGAACAAACTCTATGTAAAGCAGATCGTGGATGGCCCTGTGGAATTTGTACGCTCACGCTAATACAGGAGGATCGTGTGTTCACCGCGTGAATGGAAGACATAATGCCGGGATGTTTATTGATCACGGCTTTGAACTTGTGAATAAGGTACGATTCTTTTTGTTCGCCATCTCGGTTGCTTTTGAAACCAGGTTGTAATAATGTGACTTGGAGCTTATCGAATGAGTGCTTTGGATCGCTAACATGTTTTGAAACGGGAAATGTGGGGTTTGATTTTGCATGCGATCTGTGATTATTAAACCGCAATCGGAAAGGTGTCTTTGTCTGGCCCACGTACTGCGCGCCGCAAGTGCTACACTGTAAAAGGTATATTACATTACTGGTGTCGCAATTTAAGTTGCCATAAAATTTGTAGGTGAAGTTGGAGTTTTTACTTTGTATGGAGTTTCTCGGTGAAGAAGGCCTGGCTCAGGCCGAAACGTTGACCAACTTTACCAATAATATGTTTTAAAAACTCCAACAACCGTCTCAAGTGCGTTTTCTTCTGTATATATATATATATATATATATATATATATATATATATAGGTGAAGCAGAGTAGTTTGAGAACAATGGACCGGGAAAATGTAATAAGTCACAGATCCGTCCTTGCGGAGTTGCTATGCTAGGAGTTTATTGTATGTATTACGACAGTTTCGCCGAGAGGCTCGGCTTCGTCAGGAGATGGCATACATGTGAGGGCATCAGACTGCGCAGAGCAGTAAGCGGCCATTGGGGCGAGAAGGACGTGACGTCAGGAAAAATAAAAGTAAAAGGGCATGAAAAAAGCGAACATATTCAAACAAAATCGAACGCTCAAGGGGGAAAAGAAATGAAAAAATAATGTTTGACTTGAGCGTGCTCCCACGGTAGGGCGGCCGCTCAAGTTAAACATTATTTTTTCATTTTTTTCCCCCCTTGAGCGTTCGATTTTGTTTGAATATGTTCGCTTTCTTCATGCCCTTTTACTTTTATTCTTCCTGACGTCACGTCCTTCTCGCCCCATTGGCCGCTTACTGCTCTGCGCAGTCTGATGCCCTGACATATATGCCATCTCCTGACGAAGCCGAGCCTCTCGGCGAAACTGTCGTAAGGCATACAATGAACTCCTAGCATAGCAACTCCGCAAGTACGGATCTATGACTTATTATATATATATGTATAGATCTTTCAGACATTACAGTAGTGGACTAAACACTAAAAGTATTGGGCAAAATTAAATTTAAAAATTAGATATACTGCGAACTCAATATATTAAACCACTTAGTGTATCACTAACAAATCGTTACTAGTGGGATTCTCTTACAGCAATAGATGAAAAATATCACGCAAGAAATTAAAACACTGCGAAATCAATACCGCTTTACAAATTCGCTGACTGCAGGGCAGCTGCAGATTTGACAGATACTTCCAATAAACGTCCGTCTTAGGGGAATTTAGTTTCTTGAATACCTCTCTTCTGGAAAGGATATCGTTTACCTTATGCCTTTCAGCGAAACACAAGTATACCAATGCCACAATAAACTAACGTTTCAATCAAGAACCACCAGTAATATGCCGAGAGATAGCCCACCTAAAACCTTGAGCATAACAGGCCAAAATAAGGCGTCGGCTGACATTCGGTGTGCAAAATTAAGTTGAACTCAAGCCATTAGAATAATAGAAAATAATGCCGAAAATCAAGGTGGGTTAGCTTTTGACGACTGGTCATCTTTTGGGATATTATGACATTCACACGAATGGTAGTAAGGTGCACATTGTGATTGTCACTTTATTTGCGAAATGGCGCAGATCTCCTATATGAATGCATCTCCTCTTCTAGCTGCTAGAATTGTTACCCGGGACCATCATATTTTCTACAGGCACTTCATACATTTTTCGGACGTAAGTGCTGTGCCAGCCTGCCGCTAGAATTATAACCCCAGTCATTGCGTCCCCGTGATTGCGACTTCATGCAAGGGATCAATAACAAGCCACGAACTGAAAATATCAAACAAAAAATGTGGACCGCCATTACTTCCCGGCGACTTTTTCAATGCATTCTACGAGGAGTGGTGTTCTGCAAGGCGGTCATGACATATTAAGAAGCATACGTCGAAGTAACTTTGAGACCGGTGTACTCCCGCACGACCGAAATTGCTTCAGCCAACCTTCTTCGATTTCCCCAAACGAGCGAGATTAAAACAGCATAGGATCCTGAAGGGTACATGCTTGTTCAGTAAAAAAAGGGTGAAGCCCTTATCGCGATCCAGCACATACAGAAACTGGCTTCGGTTCCAAGACCACAAAGGCGCAAAGAGCTTTTCGTCTCACACCTGCACCCAACCATCACCTGTGGCGATGTTGAGGCAGTGCTTGCTCCACTATTAAACTAGGATTCATTTCTGTTTATTATGCAATTAATGCAAAGGTGCAAGCGAGCTGGGCAAGATTGATGCAAATATTCCCTGGAGAATGGAAGATAAACACAAATCTCCACAAGGGGTCAAAGGACAAACACAAATCCCAGGATATTGATGTTTGTCATCTGTGCCTCTTGTTCCCCGTTTTCATTGATTATTTCGTCATTCATTTCTGTGTACCAAATTGAAAGCGAAGCATGAAAGCTGCTCGTCATTTCACATTTCCTTCAACAAAAAAGATTTTGAAAATGTTAATAGGCTTTGTTTCAGCTTAAGGCCAGGCGCAGGCGACGCTACGAGCTAAGGGAGCGCTAAAAACGCGGGTTACTGTTTTTTTTTATTTTTATGGTTGGTTCAGAAATAATAGAACACGTACAGAAACATGACGAGAAACATGATTCTGCGATTTGGAAGCTGTCTGAACGGTCCCATCAGCTTGTAGCGTCGGTTTCCTGTGGATTTCAGTGAAATGAAGTATAGTGATGACGTCTTGCCCATGAAATACTCTTTCAATGAATCTTTTAACCTTTGTGGGTTGATGAAGACTCGTCAACTGGGACTCTTGCCTATCTTTTTGTAAATTAACTGTTTCCCTTTTTGTTAAAACGTTCGTGGACTACATGCAATGGCCAAAACATGTTTAATATGGCATAATATCATTTAGCAAACCATGGATCAAGTTCTCTTTTGTGTCATTTGAGTACTATTCTATGGCATATACTGCATATTGTAGGAGCAGACAATACGAAAGCATGTCCGTGAACTTTGGAATTGGTGTACTTATTATTGTCCAAACACATCTACGGCCTGTCCGCCTATTTTTCCTCTAGTTTAGCCATAAATGTGCTTTAGTGGAAATACTTTGTTGTGGTAACTCCGGCTGGCTAATTGGCACGTTTTTGTGGGCACCAAGCCTCGACATCCCCGGCATTTTTGAACAAAAAACAAACTGCTTTGTGCCAAAATGGATGTAGACTATTATGATATTATCATTCTTGGACATTTTAATATTCCGAAAAAGACTGGGATTTAGAACAACCTACATCATTGTACGATCGTGTCGCGTCGAAGTCAAATACTCCACTAAACGTGATTAACTTTATGGAATTGAAGCCGTTAAATAGTTGTTAAAACCCTGCTGAAAATTCCTTGCATCTCGCCTTGGTTATTTTTTTAAAGTTGACAACCCCGTTCAAGTTTTTTTTTTTACTTTCTTGTTACGCCTAATGGGTGGCACGTTATTTTTTTTATTTCGTTCAAAATTTGATGAAAGTACATTTATATTACATGTTATTACTCTTCCACTTTAAAAAAAAACAAAAAAACGACTGTCTTAGCTTTTTTCTTTTATATTCCTTGAGAGTGCTGATTGTACGCCAATATATAACACAACGTACGTTCATTCCAGCCTTGCATTTATAAGTAAATGTATTAAGAGCGCCCTCGAACTTTTCGATTCCATAATCGTCGTCACTCATCCCGATACCTCCATTAGCTTTGACACGAGATTCGGTGTGTTATTAGAAACAACTACACTCTCATAGAAAAAAACAAGCGCGCAAGAACACAGACTCGGTACAAAAGACTTTCAGAATCACGGCCATTAGCCAAATTATTGATGAGAGGAAAAAAAAAATATTATCACGAGTTTGTTGAACGTATCCTAAACAGCGATCATAAATATGTCAGCGGTATGTCAATGATCGCCTGACAACGTCTACCTTTTGAGTAAGCCTACCTCACGCGTCTGGTAAAGCGTTGAGTGCCCATGCATGAAGATCAAACGCGTTCGCGGATTATCTTGAATCCTTTTACTAATTAAATCAAGCTGCATAATGCACGGCTGATGACAACGGCTATTTTACTAAAATCCTTCAATACCAAGTTCTTGAAACCGTCGAAATTGAACTTACAATCACAAAAATAAAACACGAGGTGTCAATCGCCTTCGGTGGCATCCCAAGTATTATTGTAAAAAAGCATCTCCTTAATTTCGGCACCGATACTTACCTGCATTTTTAACTTTTGTCCGTCAAGTTTTACCTTTCCTCAGTTCTAAAAAGTAGTAGGCATCGGAACTATTCATAAACGTGACATGTTCGATTATGTAACGAATTATAGTCATGTGTTCTTTTTTTACGCGTTTGCCAAAGTCCATGAAATTGTCCAGTTTGGTCATTTGTCAAAATTTAATTTAAAAAAATGACCAGTTCAGAACTCTTTTTTTTTCACTTCTAGATCTGGGCAGATCAATCTGGTATAATATTTATGCTTTGTTTTACCGATTTTCAATGAGCGTGGGAAAAAAGATATCGTGAGCGTTGATTTGTAGAAAGCTTTTGACTTGGCTAGTTATTCAAACCTTGTGCACAAATAAAGGTCATGCGGAGTAGATAGCAAGCTTTGATCATTATTTATTGATTATCTGTCAGAATGAAACTATTTTGTTCCAATATTTTTACATCGTTCTAGACGTTATATATCGTACTAATGTGTGCCGCAGCAGTTCATACTCAGGCCAATTATTATCAAACTATTCATAAGGGATCAGAGTTCCTGTGTCAAACATTCAAATATCTTAAAATATGCCGATGACATCAACCTGCCTTTCGTCAGGTTTTATCTAGCCACAACTGTGTACTACAAATGAATTATGTTAAGAAAGTGCATCATTGGTGCAAGCGTAATATATTAACACCATGTAACTCCTTATGAAACGGAAGTTTTGTCACTTCCTAAGAAAATAAATAATTATAAATTCTTGTTTTTATTTTGACAATTTACCTCTGGGTAGGGTAGCGTGCACGTGATATCTATACTGCGTTTTCAGCTAAGGACCAGACATTGCTGACGCTACGAGGTATTGGAACCAAATAAGCAGTGTCAAAAGCGCAAGCCACTATGTTTTTTCTACTCATGATGGCTTCAGCGATGACAGGACACGTACAGAGCGACAAACACTAAGATGGCGCGCCTTTGACGCTCTCTGCTTGATCCCCTCAACTCGTAGCGTAGACTGCGTCTAAACATAAGCTGAAGCGAAGTATAGGAGCATATGTTGACTCAACTTTGTCTTTAGAGGAACTCTTTTCGAACCTTAAGAATGCTGTGTTTCGGACGTTTGTCAATTTTGTGAAATTTCGCTAAACCTTTCTTTGTGAACTTTTATATTCAATTTGGAGCCTTCTTTCACACGTAGGAAACTTGAGTTTAATTATGGGCCTTGGAATTGTATTGGTTCTAAGAACCAGAAAAAAAAATTGAAAAAGTCCAGAGACTGTTTTTTTTGCATTGTTTACGAGCGCTATGTAGGTCGCACTCTCCATTTCAATCATGTGAGATTTTGCGACAACACGGTTGTCTGAGAGTAAATATCAAGAGTCTAGAGAGCGATCTTTTTAATGTGAAAGCCTTAACTTTCCCGTGGAGCGAACCGAATTCATCAGCTTTGAAGCCGAGCCAAACGGCACCTTCACGTGTCCCAGTGTCGTCTGTAGCAGAAATTTGATGGATAGGCTCCCTTGCCTGGCGCGCGTCATAAGGAACGAGCCTCCCATTGGCTATCGTCCGGCGTAGTTCCAAAACACACCACAAGAGAAGCCCTCTCCAAGCGGCTCAGCGCACGCAGTAGCCCCGCCACCGGTAAGCGGGAACGGTGGCCACAAAGCTGGCAGAGCCCGCCCGGGAAAACTCCGGAGATGCTGCACGGCCGACCTCAGCGCGGCGCGGCGCGGCCACTTCACAAGAGCGCGCGCTCGACCGTCGGCCGGCGAAACGTGGCCATCCACGCCACTACGCCGCAGATAAACAAAGGAAGCGGGAAAACGGCATTGATGCTTTCGCCTTCACAATTCATAAAGAGTGATAAAGTGTGCTCGGACTTTTTCTTTTTTTTTACGTAAATGCTTTGCACAGTTTAGTTGGCTCCACGATGCTCACGTCTGCTATTGATCTCTATGTACCGAGGGTACTGTTGGAAGTTACTCCCACCTTTTCAGTTGAAAATACCAATCTAAACATTTTAATAAACCGCATACAAGATTTTCTTAACACTTCCTAAACACTGAGTTAAAATATGTGCGTGAGCATTTGTTCACTAAATTTATCTCCAATTCTGTTACTGTCGTCGTCAAAAAAAAAAAAAAAAAAAGTGAGGTCGCTACTGTGGGATTTCTTAGGAGGTTAGTTTAGAATTAGGAATTTTCGCGATACACTTTTCAAAATATGCCACCAATGTTGTGTACTACATTCGTACTTCTATTTTGTGCTCGTTAGTTAACGTTATTTACCTTTTTTTGTTAAATAAACTTTTACGGCGAAATTGTTTATATCTAGGGTTCCGTGGATTTGTCGTGTGCATGACCAAAAACTTTACGCTCTAATAAAAGGTTCGAAGTAAATACCCATAGCCTCCCCTATACTGACAACGCCTGGCAGTTCGACGACGAAGCCATAGAGTGCCCGGTGGCAGATTTGGAACGCGAGGATCTGGTAGCACAGAACATTTCTCGGGGAACCTGAACGTCAGCGCACAGCGTTTGCAGTGGCGAGGAACCAAGACATGGTTTTCGAACCCGAGGAGAAAAGAAGCGGTAGCGCGAGGAACGCGACCAGCACGAGCGGACATTCCATCGCTCGAGAGAAGTGTGTTTCAGCGTCTCGCCGCAGTGGGGTGTCCGTCACGTGGCTCTCCTCTCATCCATTTTCTGCCGCTCAACATTTTCAATTTTGGCGGCCGCTTCTCGTCGCGATCTGTCAGGCTTTGTCACTTTAGAGGAGGCTACGAAATAACCAAAATAAAGTGTTGACGAACGCGCGTGCAAGATGCCATTTGTTTTAGCCTTTTGCTTTAGAACAGTTACTTCTGCAAACGCCGGCATGCGAGATACGGGGCATACCATTCCCTGCATTCTCCTTGATGCTTGGGTAATTTAAGAATAGGTCCATTTCACCTCTCTCGTCGTAATGGGGAGGCCGCGTATAGTCCGGAATCCCGAAGAGCAACGTGCCTACGAAGTGCAACGGCGGGAACGGCACCGAGAATGTCAGCGGCGGTGGCGGGCGGCAAACACCACCGATGAAGATTGTGTACAAAACACCAAGCGCATGCGGCAAACCAGACAAGACGACGAACGGTTGCGGGGTGGAGAACGCATCAAGAAGACGCAGGCACCATGGTGCTAAATTAGGACAAGTTTAATGGAGCCTACGCTGAATTCTGTGTCACGTCTGTGTTCTGTGCTAAACAGCTTCGGTGGTCATCCTCCAACACACAGAACGGAACGGCTCATGAATTTCGCCAGAGTCGTTAGCAATACAAATTGTTGTGACTGACATCTTTGACAACCAAAAATGAGTATGTGCATATTTATTTAGGCATTAAATATACACGAGAATGTAAAACAAAGAGATGAATGAGACGACTGACTTTGATTATAGTTGTTAATTCGATGTGTGGTTTGTCATGACAGGTTAGCGGTTAAATGAATACCTAGATACCTAGAGGTTGTTACCACCAATAGGGCAGAGCCTGAAATGCACTAGCTTCAAGCGTTTCCAATGAATGGATGAAGTATATTTTGAATTATATTCCTGTTTACTGTGAGAGCAAATAGGAAGCTTCTAATAAATTGGCAGTCCCAAACACAAACCAAAATATTTAATTATTTTTGCAAGTTTTGAAATATTCGTGACACCCACATTATACTGGATGCAATTTACATAACACTAGCAAATATTAGGCTCATTTAGATGAAAAGTCTATTCCTCCCTTCCCCTATAAAGTTAGGTTATGCGCCAGAAGACTTGGGGTGTAGATGCCTAAATTGAACACAAATACTAAATGATGCGAAAGCACTGTGTTGGAAACGTATGCCTACAATATAGTTCTTGAGCAGTATCAAATATTAAAAAAAAATGAATTTGGAAGCTGCTTCTTAATTTACAAAACAAGATTATGTGGATATGGGTTTGTGTGAGACGAGGCCTTGCTATTTCATACACTATCACGTAATCATGCTTTTTAAGTAAATATTTGTGGATATGTTTGGCAACAATTTTCGGATAAAAGAAAACGTGGCAGATTGATAAATTATCGATAATATTTTTTATAAGTCACTATATTTCTGTATAACATTTATTATACATATGTCTTCAGTTCAGGCTAAACGGATCGTTTTCTTCTCAAGACCCCAGTACTTTAGGCATATGCAAGATTTTATATGCAGAAGTTCGATTTATCAAACGGAAGAAAGGAGTAAAGAATGTACGCGCCATCCATTTATCTTTTATACTTGATGTACGTCTCGCTCGTTTGTTTCTGGGTCTCTTTTCCACAAAAAAAAATAAACGTTAAAGAGCGCACAAAAAAAAAAAACGGAAAAATATAGAAGCGACCTTTTTCGGACGGTCGCTGTTTGTCACCCCGCGTTGATGTGGGAATAAATGATCGTAGGAATGTAATGCGTGCAGTCTGCAGAAAGAACAAGGCAGGATTGATTTTGCAGAAAATGTGAAAAACACGAAAGTCAGGACAAACTTCAAGGATACGCCAGGAAGATTTATTGAGGTCGAAATTTGCCAAGAATACTGTAGAACGGGTTTATAAAAATGTGTGCTCAAGTTCCCGGTCTTAAAGGGTGGTGGACCTTTGACCTTGTAATATGTCGTTTGATCTATGGTACAAGAAACTTGAGTAGTTTCTAGAAATATTATTTTACAAAACATATATGATTTAGAGCCAGCGCAGCGCCTGCACGTTTCCATATTTTATAAGTATTTTTATATAAGAAGCTTAAAAAGCATTTCTTCACCTTTAACATTTTTTACTAGTTCATAACACTCATTGGACGGTTTAAGATGGATTCATACTCTGTATTTGTGTTACTCACTCGTCTGCAAACATGTGCAAACTAACAAAGTTAGGAAAATCCGCTCACTCGTAAGCTCCAACTTATGAATAGTTCGTGCTGTTTGGTTAGAGTACGAAATAACATTGTGTTTGAAGAATGGCTGGTACTTCACAATTATTTACCAAAGCTATGTTATAAGAACTTTATGGTTGAGATGGCTGATTATTCAAAAATCTCCTGGTATTTTTGTATTTTACAAAGTGCTCTCAAATCGACTTTAAGTTTTATGCTATAGAAATTTTCCAATCCTATGTTAACTTAGCATCATCTTGTAGCGGCCTGAAACAATGCGGAGCGCAAGTTCGTCTGCCTATCTTGCAGGGGTTGTGACGTCAGAACTTCAAGCTCTGATTGGCTCTGATTGGAGGATAGTGGATAGATCTTAAGGCAGCTTGCTTTGGGGTCTACCTACTATCCTTCAATCACAGTGAATCAGATCTCGGTGTTCTGACGTCAGCACACCAAAGCAGACGAACTTGCATTACGTTTAAAGGTACCGACTGTGACAGGTCAAAATTAACTGTTTCAATACGCGTGAGAGTAAATTCAAACCTAGTTTTGTCAGGGTGTATAAGAGGTAGGATGCGAGGAATTAATAATAAATAGTATTTTACATGGACGCGCTACTCTCCTGTTTTATATTTAGTTCACATAAAATGTGGTAGCTGTCCGGTTCAACAGTGTGACTACACATTTATTGCAGCCAATATTACGTTACACAATCTGCAACACAATCAACAAGAACATGACAGAGGGTATTCATATATATTAATAACTGTGAAGAAGTTAGCTGACGCTGGGCTATTGTATCCAGTTTATACGAATTGAATATTTTAATAAAAGCGTTCAGAATAGGAACGGCAAGACAATAAAAAATAGCGTGCATTTCAACTTAATGGCTACAATCCTATGCCATGGAAAAATATTTTTATTTGAAGAATTTGAAGAACACCGCACACTGTAATTCCAAATTTATGGCATTCTGGGTCGCCTAAAGGTTTTTCAAATACGTCTTTGAATACATTCGCGGTTATTTTCAAGTTTTATTAATTCGTACATAAAATATATATATACATGGACAATAAAACTCCGTAAAACCCAAAATTATTTGTTTGCACCACCCCTGAATCGCAGCCACTAAGATGAAAGACAATTTGATTATATTTAAAACAATACAGAATTCCTGGGAACGTTTCTCTTTTTATTGTGATTATATGTGCAGAAACCATGGGCGAATATTTTATTTATTGATATATTATTACACAACATAGAAAACGAAAAATCGCAATATGCCTTGCATAATTTCATCCGTATGTCTCAAGTAATGTACATAAAATGTGCTCTCATTTTTATTTCAATTGCAACCCAGTTGTGACAAATCCGCATTTGATTTAAACTCTATAAAATATACAGTCTTTGTTTTTAATTGGAAAACATTTTTTTAATAAGGACTAAGAGTTAGATGGGTTCCGTCTTAGCCACGCATTTATCAGGGATGGTGGACATTAAAGGTGGCGGTAATCGTAATCGTAAGTTGGCTAATTACTTGAGGCAGTTAAACAACTTTCTAAATTTTGATTTGAGGGGGCATATGGCAATTCCAGTAGTGACGGCAATTACAATTTCAGGGAAAAAAAACTAAACAGACGTACTTGCGAAAAATTGATAGCTTTTTAAATACTACATTATATAATTTCGTCTTTTCTCCCCGACTTAAAATTTGCCCCCAGAAAGAGCACCAGAAGACATGCCCACAATGACGTTCGGAAGAGTGATGTAGTCGTTTCAGTTATGTTGACGCTATCTAGGCAGCGTGACCTTTGGGTGCGCCGACGACACTACTGACGACGTGATTAAAACAGCCACGTTACTCTTCTTATCGTTATTGTGGGAAGGGCTTGAGGCACTTTTTTTTGCACGCAATTTTTAAATCGTATTTAGCAAATAACTCTTGATTATTTAATATCTAATAAAGTATTACGTTTTCGAAAATGCCTTTAATTGGTCTGGCCTCTACTACTAATTTCCCCAATAGTGCTATTGGAATATTACACCTAGAAGCAAATACTAAAGTGTAAATTCACAAATTTTAATTCATTAGGCCACTTGCCCTATCGATTTTCCCCTCATAATATTCACCGAGACTAAAAAATGCAGGGTAAAAACGGCATTTGGCTAAACCTCACAGTGTTTTTTTTTTATGTTCGAATTAAGTATACAGTATAGCAAAACATTTTCTTGGCAAATATTTGTGGTCTAAACGACAATTATGTTTCTGGCAAAAAAAAAAAAAGTATTCGCACTGCATCGCCCATCAACGATTTCTGATGACATTGGTTAAGCCTAAGTTCCCCAGGCCTTAAAATCTAGTTGAAGATCTCGATCCATTTTTGGCCTAATTATAGCTTCTTTTAACTACTGTGTGCTTTCAAGCCTTTATATGGTAAAACAATGTTCCAATCGCAGATTCGCCATGAAGATTGCTCCTCTCATTCCAGCCTGAACATGGTGTACACGGGAATACGTCTATGCTTTGACAAGTTCATTATTCGGAGAACTTAAATTACACTATTTTGTGAACAAAACAGTGAAATCATAACTAATAAGTAAGGGGGTTATGCTTCTTTTTTAACACGCTATACAGATATTGGGAACTACTCAATAATGAAATACGAATTGTGCAAATGGGATACCATCTAAATAATCAAGAACACGAACCTATGATAATCGGTTGATCAAGGTAATCCGTACTGCTGATTTCTTGGGAAAACAACAGAGTCACACACAAAACCATTGCCTCTCCATTATAAATATCTGAACGCAGTATTAAAATAATTCGAATATTGAGGTATCTAATTTGAAGTTAAATATGAGGCATTAGGTTTCAAAAAGTGAGATATCGACATTGTTCCTAACTAATGTATAAGCTCCATAGGGAACGTTTAGCGAGTGCTGCAGGACTATTCAGCCAGAGCCTCTAGATGAGAATTCCTTGGTAGTGATCGCTGGAATGGACCGCCATGAGGTCCGCTCAAATTGAAGTTGCAAGGAGCAAATTTATAATGGTTGACTCGGCAAGGTGTGTTTTCATTACCCTTTGTATCTAGCACAACTTTAATAAATATTCTCGTTAACCCAAAAAGGCCAATCATACACATCGTTTTTGTGCTAAACCGTGTTGCTCTTTGTCATTATAACCTCTACAAAGGCAGTCTAATCATTGAGTTTCGAGGAAAAATATTGATACAAAGGGGTGTTGTTGCTGCGGAGGAAAATTCATTCAAAAGACACTGATGCATTGAAGCAACATGCCCTGAAGGAAGGGAACAAAAGAGCTTCCCTTGTGTGTTCTCCGAACATGCAACGACGGGAACAGCACAAAACATCACAAAAGGGGCTGGAGTAAATGGCAGAAAGGGAAAGCAAACACATAAGGAGCAAGGTTGGAGAAATTTCCGATACTATGTCATGGCTTGGGCATAAATACTTACGGTATAGGTTTTTTTTTCAAAGTTTTACTTTGTAGTAATAAATTAAAGAATAAACCATAATATAAATCTGAAATATCTATCCTACGATTACAATTGTTTTCATACTTCGAAAACAGCCCGTGTTCCATGAGCGTGTAAGGCATAATACCATTGTGCCTAGTACCATTGGACAAAAGCTCCTGGAGCCAAAAGAGCAACAAGTGCATAGAACACACTCAGCACCTGCCTCCCTCCCGTGTAAACCGCATGAGCACTGAAGCCATACGCCCTGCAGGTATGGAGTGACTAAAGCTTCCATTGTGTGCTCTTCGAACATGCAATGACGGAAATGGCACAGAAACATCACAAAAGAGGGTAGAGTAAACTGCCAGAAATGAAAGGAAAGCAGATAAGGAGCAAGATTGAAGGAGAAACACATTTCCGGAAGTTTTTTCCCTCTTGCCCCCGTCTTCCTCGATGTACTTCCTGAGAGCGTTTCTTCAAGAGAAAGAAAATTGCACCGTGGAAGCAGCTGTGTCGTAAAAGATCCAATGTGTTTTCTGAGGCGTGCAAGAGAACCTGTACGCTTCGCAACGCATAACGTAGAACGTAGTGAAGAGTGTGAACCAGCTGAACCAATCACAGGGCTGGAACTTTCCACGTGAGCGTGCTTCGCGCATCAACTCGGCAGGAAATGACCATGTTGTGACACGGATTCGGCGTCTCAATGGCCGGGAGGGGGGGGGGGGGTTCAAAGCTTTTAGCACGGTCTAGCTAAGTTAAAACTAGGTAAAGCTCAGGCTACTGGTCTCCAGAATCATGATGTTAAAATAGCCGCTTTAGGGAGCCTTGCTTGTCGCGATCAATACCCGTGCATTGCAGTACGTAAAAGGAAGAACAAAAATAGTGACGGAGCTTTTCCCGGGGCTATAAACACGGGAAGGTGAACAAAGTGAACTCTTGGAGACTGTCGCACTCTCGCCAGCGGACTTGACCAACTTTATAAGGTATGAAGGAGCCCGCTCAGCTTAAGAGTTTTCTTTGTGCGTTTTTTATTATACAAGGATTTTTTTTTTTATAAGGGAGGGTCATACGAGGAGATAGTTGGCCGATAGTTTACGCTTTTTTTTTGCATGAGTACATGCCCGGTGTTTCACTTCGAAGGAGAGTATTAAGTACTTTGCGCATCGCTTCTTTTTTTCTTATTTTTTAGGTATTACGTGCTGTTGTTTATGTCCCAAGGAATGGAAGGCCATGTTCGCGGCAGTCAACATGGGTTGTATAGCTTCTAGGAATTATCTAGTTCGTCAATTCCCAAAGTGATTAGCAGCTATTAGTTTTAAGCATTGTTTTAAACGAGTTACAATACAGAAGGAAGGACCGAGGCCTAGATACCTCTGCCCATGTTTCACAATGAAATAATATGTCTTTCATTTTTCAACTCTTATTAGAAACAGCAAATATACCAATGTCAGGAAGACAAACAGAAAACTTGCAAGCATGACTTGGAGAACCCATTTGATTCAATATTAAACAACATTCAGCCAAAGTAAAGGCTATACCTTTGCAATTATTTAGAGATACTGAGTTTTGCTTTGAACAACCAATTCTATTCCAGAATGTTTGGCATTTTATCAGTAAGGACGGAGTTCATTATAACTTGCAGCGCGACTAGGACAAGGACTGACAGAGGAGAAAACACAGGACAAGCGCTGTGTTTTGTCCTATGTTTTCTCCTCTGTCCTTGTCTGTCCTTGTCCTAGTCGCGCTGTAAGTTATAATGAACTCTTACCAACTCGCCCAATGGTTCATTCTGCTAAGTAAGGACGGAAGTGTGTCATGAAAGAAAAAATGTACTGTGCCTTTTTGACTGCATCATTAAACAAGAACTTGATATGGTGATTATCAGTCAACGGTTCTTGCTTATCACTAAGTTTGGCACTCCGGAGTTGCCGTTTTTTTCTTATTTAGGATCAATGCTTGCACGGAATGATGCGTAACTCTATGTATTTATTAACTAAATAGTTCACCTTTTCTTTAAACAGAGACCAGTTATTTTTAACGGTGCGAATAAAAAAAGTATGGCATATACTCATCTACAAAATTTTCGAGCACCCTATTAATGCTATCCACGTTGGCTTTGTTGTAGTCGCTAATATATTTAGGGTTTTTGATTGAACGGTTAATGAAACTGCACCTTTTCGCCGGAGCAATTCTAACTTGAGGTCCTACAGCGGAGGTGTGATCAAAAACGTGGGTGTCATTACCAGCAGGTGACCTTCGTTGACCCCTTGCCACAGCCTTGGTTTTTTAGTCGTAAAGAAAGGATGTCAGGCGCTACTTGGTCTACAGGCAAGTGAAAGTCTTGGACTGGCCGCCTGCAACGTGGACGCTGTAACAACGAACAGCTCTGAACAAATGCTGGAGGAATATACCTACCTGTTCAAAGGCGCAGGGTGCGTGCATCGCCGAGACAAGAGGTGCCAGGCGACGGCGCAACCCCAGCTACCCACGCGGCTCAACGCGTGCTTCTGGCCTTACGAGAACAGCTGCGCGACGAGCTGAAGAGAATGGAGCAGGCTGCCATAATAACAAAGGTCAACGAGCCAACGGACTGGGTAAGTCCTCTCGTGATCGTCAGAAAGAAAAACGTAAAACTTTGGAGTTTCCTTAAATCCAAAAAGGATCAACGCGTGCATTAAGCGGGAGCACCACGAAATTCCGAGACGCGAATGCATAGAAGCCGAATTATCAGGCGGGAAAGTGTTCAGCCGGCTGGACGCGTAGGTTGGCTTCCATCAAATCCCTCTTGAAGAAGCATCGAGGATTTGTACGTTCGCTACCTCTTTTGGACGGTACAGGTTTTTACAACTGTATTTCGGAATCTCCTCCGCATCAGAAGTATTTCAAAAGACATTGAACGAGATTGTGTACTCTCTGCCCGGCATTCACGCGTACCTTGATGATATCCTGACGCACGACCAACGAATAAAAGGTGCGCTTGAAGCCGCCAAGCAAGCAGGACTAACTTTTAATCCAGAGAATTGTAATAGCGTAGTCTCGGAAACTGAATTTTCGAGTGATGCAATTTGTCAAGATGGAATAAAGCCCAAGTGCGAACATATCAAATTCATGAAACGGATGCCGATTCCATCCAATAAACTGGGCGTGCAAAGGCTTCTGGGTATAAAAAATTATTTTTCAAAGTGCCTTCTCTCGTTGGCCGAGAGAACGCCTCTGTTGCAAAGCTTGATTAAGCACGACGCTGTCTCTGAATGAACGCCTAACCACACAAAAGAGGGGCAAGGAATATACGTATGCCTAAGCAAATGACCACTGCTTACAATGTTTTGTCTACTTAAAGAAACGAAGGTAACGTCGAATCCATCAATTAATGGTCTGGGGTCATCGCTTTTACAATGTCATGGCTACAACTGGCGTCCCGTGACATACGTATCGCGGACGCGGAATTCTCCCAGCAGCGTCACCCGCAAATTGAAAAGGAGGCTTTAGCAGTGAGCTTTGGATGTCAAAAGTTTCTCTGTTCCATTTATGGCCGCAAGATAATTTTGGAAACAGATCATCGGTTATTGATTGCAATCGCTCAGAAGGTGAATAGAGAGATGCCGCCCAAATTGCAAATATATTTCTGCGGTTATTAAATTGTAACTTATAAAATATAATCCAGGGAAACAGCTTCTTTTGTCAGACACGCTCTGAAGGGCCACGCAGAACATGCCAGGGAATGACACAGCAAGCGAGGGTTAGGTCGAAGTGCACGCCGGGAGTATAGAGTTAGCCTCTGTCACCGCTACCACAATGCAGCGCATTGCCGATAGAACCACTAAGGACCCGTATTTACGCGCCGTAATACAAAGTGCCTGCCACTGGCACGGGAGTAGAAGGAGAGCTAAAGCTCTTTGAGGGCGAGCTATCAGTGGTAAAGAGTATTTTTCTGAAAGGCACAAAAGTTGTCGTACCCGTGGACATGCGACCCGAGATGTTGAAGAGAATTCACCAAGGCCACATGGGTCTAAATAAGTGCAAAACTATACTGCTAGTACCCATTGTATGTTCCTATAATACTGCTAAATTTGTTTTAAAAATGGCGCAATAGTTTCGGGGATAAATCGATTTATATGCGGGTCCCTCGGATCCGCCCCATTCAAAAAGGCCACCGTCGCTGGGAGGATGGTGACGTAGCCAGCCTCCCGCGTGGCATCCCCTTGCACGCACTCACAGACTTGGCTCTCTTGGCGTCTCTGGCTTCAGCTTCCCCCTTTATCTTCCGCGTTTCGAGCATGCGGTTCGTGAAGATTACGTCTACGGCATCGCTCGCCCCTCCCCTTCTCAAACTGTTCGACATTGATCGCGGCAGCGATCAGAGTGATTCCCATCAGGAGGTGTTGGAAGCTGTCCATTTAGACTGAGACCCGCTCGCGACCAGCTCCAGCGACAGCGAGTTACGGACGAACCCGCCGTGGTCACCGTCGTCCGGGAATGTCTCGAAGGTGCATGCAGGGTGGAAGGTTAACGCGCCGGGGGCGAGAGCGAGAATAGCGTTCGTGTTGCCGAGTTGCGTGAGCGGTTTTGGTCGTACCGGGGCGAGGAGAGCTTGGGCGATCATGGGGGTGCCTAGAATAAGAAAGCGTTCATGATCACGTGGTTTATGGACACCCGGTGTGACTAACTTGAGCAGTGTTACCTTGTCGCCAGATGAAAATGATAAAAAATAGTAAATTGATTATTGCAATTACAAGAGCTCTAAAATCGCGTAACTTAATTATATACTAAGGAACCTAAGAGCATTCCATCTCAAGAATAGTCTATCCTTTTTATTTTCGTGTAATAACCTCTTTAAGGCAGATGTTACATCTCTGATCAAACAGTATGGGATATGGAAACGATACGCTTGCAGTCAGCCAAGCGAGCCACTCACCTTGACCCCGACACCGGACTTTTCGTGGTAAAGATTGATGTTGATCTGTTCAAGCACGGAGGAAAATTGTACTTATCGGCATATGATTATCTTGGAGGAACTAAACGACACGTCGACAAGCAGAGTCATCGAGAAGATGGGGGCCATATCTGCGAGATACAGCATTCAACTCGAAATATGCCATGTCAATGGACCCCAGTTCTCAAGATGAGAGTTCGCCCTATTTTCTCGCGAGAATGACTTCAGACACATGACGTAGAGCCTGGAGTTCCCTCGGTCAAACGGTTTATTAGAGAAAGTCGTGCTGGTAGTGAAGCGGATCCTCAAGAAGACAAAAGAGACCCGCAAATATATTTGGCTGGGTTTGCTTAGAAATAGATCAACCCCACTTGGAGACGGATGTCCGCCAGGGGAGCTGCTATAAGGACAACGGGTGAGGTAAAGACTTCCGGACTTCGGTGACCAGCCGGGTTTCGATGTGCAGAAGCACGTCCAGGCCGATCATTCCAGAGGTCCGCTTCCACCATGTGAAGTGGGCCAGGTCGTCGGAGTCAAAGAAAAGTGGTGGTATAAGAAGTCAAAAGTCGACGCCGAGACATGCCCGAGATCGTACCATGTTTTATCCGAGGGCGGCAGGTCATTCGGACGAACAATCAACATGAACTACCGACAAGCGAGCCTTTCAGGCCGAACACACCGCAAGATGACACCTCGGACGAGGAAACTCAAATAGACTTGCCGTCGGTGGCATCACCGGGCTATCAGAATGCTTTATTTCCACAAGCAGGCGTTCGCACCTTCCTCCGCGAAACTCCCAGCGGCAAACAAGGCCTCCTACGTGACTACACTTTGCCTGTAACTTTGATCAAATTCCTTATTTGTTTTCTAAACTTTTCTCTAAAAAAGAAGAAAAAGGGGGGAGGTATCGTATTGCGCTATACAAGATAGCCACGCGGTGAAGCGAAAAAGCGCTCGCGCTCTCAACACGCGCGCCCCTGACATCGTTCGGAGCCTTTGAACTGAAAAGACACATACTGGACATAGCTGGACGTAATGTCAATCTGATAATGGTGTAGGTAGATTAAAAAACAAACAAGCTTCTTTGAGTGGGACATGAACGAGAAAGTGATCACTTGAACCATGTAATAAGATTAACGAGTGCACTAGATCGGAAGAAGTCATCAGGCAAGGTCCAGTATTCTGGCGTATGATTCTGCAGTTCGAGTGGGCTGAGTTATAAGCTGTAAGAGATTAGCATCGGTGCAAACGTTTACAAACAATGCGCCTTCACTCGATAAACTGAAAATATTCAGGCCATTAGCAGTTCAAAATATTTTGGGATAATCGAATTATCCCAATAAAAAAGAATTACATTTTATTCCGAATATGTATATACACCTACCTAAGGACTCTTGCAATATATACCAAATCAGTTATTACGAGTATCGAAATCTAAACTAAAAAAGGATGTGTATTTAATTATTCTTAAAATCAGTACCACTCCCGATTATTTTTTCCCTTCTGATTCATACGTCACGTAATAAAATTTCTTCCGAACCAATAATTCAATTGGTGCAAAGAGTCCTAGTTAAAGACCCGTGGTGCATGTGATTGAGTAAAAACAGAAAGAAGCCTGTCTCGTCAACTTTTTATCGCATGCAACCAGCTGGCAATGGTTCGGAAAATAAAAAACGGGTCTCCCACAATAGTCGGGTTTCCAACCACAATGTATGATAAGGGATGCGGAAAGCAGGTGTCCCAGCTTACCTTGATGTGTTTCCGTACATTCGAGCTTGTTGTTCTTGCTAATGACAATGTGTTTTTTTTTTTTTTTGGCAAACAAAGTATGCACTGAAACTCTAGGTTTCCGTTTTCCATAAAGCCCTGAATTTTGAACATCTTAACATCTCATTAAGTGGTGGCCATGGAGACGACGGATACTCGATGACCAAAAACTCCACCAGTCAGAGAAAAAGTAGCGGTAACGGGTTATCGATCGTTCGTCGGTTCTCACTTTCATACCAATATTCGTGATGGCCAGAGGAAGGGGAGGACATAAAGAGCGAGAGAAGCGGTGGCCATTGGTCTCACAAAACACTATCAACACACCACTTTTACGCGTTCTCTTTCTCTCTCTCTCTCTATCAGCACTCCTTAGATGGCCTAACATCCCTCCCTCCCTTTTGTGTTGAGAGTTGACTGTAAAGTGAGGAGTTGACTCGACCACCATGCACAGACAAGTAAACCAAAAGAAGTATCGTCCGTTCCCTGGACGACGAGTCTCTTAGCCTCCCGCCGGGCGTTTTTCAGCCGTGCCTCAAGAGCGTGCTAGAATAAAGTAGCGCACATGGAAGACAAAAAACATTCGACCCCCTCACGCGAAACTACCTCCACTGTTTTGCGAGTCGTCAACCCGCGAATCGAGGGGTTACGGACCCGCGTTTGATGTCTGTGCAGGTGGCGGGAGATGTCGAAGATGTTGGAGAGGGAGAAACCATGTAAAATACAAAAGCAAAATATTCACGAAGATTTTTCTCCTACCCGGGAGAAGGAGAGAAAATGAAAGATGATTACAACACTCTGCAACGCCGAATTAGAGCGCAGCTCTTGAGGAGGAGGAGGGAAGGGTACTGAGGGGAGGGTATCCCCTCCTCCCTCCTCCTCACCTCCTCATCCTCCCAACTACACGTCCTCCCTTCCTCTCTCCTCTTCCTCCTCCTCCTCGTCGTCCTCCCTTCCTCTCTCCTCTTTCTCCTCCTCCTCGTCGTCCTCCTCCCCTCCTCCTCCTCTCCTTCTCGTCCTCCCATTATCCTTCAAGCTCCTCCCCTCCTCTCATACTCGTCCTTCCTCCCCCTCCCTCCTCTCCTTCTCCTCATCCATCCTCCTCCCCTCTCCTCTTCTCCCCTTCCCCCTTCTCCTCCCGCTCCTGCTCCTCCCCCTCCCATCCCCTCCTCGTTCCTTCCCACCTCTCCCTCCTCCCCCTCTTTCTCCTCCTCCCCTCCCCCTCGTCCTGCTCCCCTCCTCCTCCTCTTCCCCGCGCGGTGCATTATGGGACATTTATGGTATCCCCCTCCCTCCTCCCCGCGCGTTGCATCATGGGAAATGTCCCATAATGCACTGCGCTGTTACGCCAACGGCGACGTCGACGCCGCTCATGCCGGAAACGGGCGCCTAAGAGCTGCGCTCTAAAACACGAAGGAAAGCGACGGAGAGCCTACTTGGCGTTGTCTTACCTGATCTTTGTCTTTCGTATATTTGTGCATGCCTTTGTGGCTGACAAAAGAGTCCAACAGACGACAGCACTCAACACCCAACGCCGACCGGCACCCGCGCATCTTGGCGCGAAGAAAAAGAGGATCGGAGACAACGTTACTAGAATACTCAGTTGGGAAACTCGCCGTCGAAACCTGGGCCGCTGGCGTCCACCGAGACCGAGCTAAATGCGATAACAGCGCCACTCTTTATCATTTGTCTGTACTGTGGTCACCTTGAGCTTTTATAAAGCATGTTTTTGCGTAAAAACAAACGAAAAATACTTTTTTTGTATGATATTTATTAGAGATTAGTACAAAATGAAGGGCGCGTGATGTTTTTAAAATCTTTAGTTTGCAAGGTTTTGCGACATATTTAATATTGTTTTTATACGACCATGCCTCAGCGGCGCTTTCAGGTAGCACGTCCCGACCTAGGTGCATTTTAACTTCGGTTATTAAGAGGCGGCGCGTCCGCTGGGGAGATGGGGGTGGCACCCCTGTAACCTCTTCCACTGTATCTGTTCTGGCCGATTATATTCAAAATGGAAGTAACGTGCGGTTTCTCGAGTGGCCGCTGCGGGAGAAATGGCGGCGTCGTGTTCGCCATTAGCTCGGTTCGCGAGGACAGATCGGGGACACTTTTTCAGGGCAGTCTCTATGGCAGTTTCCCAACTGAGTGTTTTAGTAACGTTGATCGGAGAGAAGCACTCGCAACGAGCTCCCGGATGAAACACAGCTCGTCGTTCCAAACAAGACTATGGTTCAGACAACCAATCTAGCCGTGGATAAAAGACAGTTATTGTAGCTCAGTCGTCAATGAAATTATTACGTGCTACAAACTGGTGACTCGGACGTGATTGGTTGTCTGAACCATAGTCTTGTTTGGAACGACGAGCTGTGTTTCACCCGGGAGCTCGTTGCGCGTGCCCGTTTCCCGTTTAGAGCGCTGCCCGTTTTAGAGCGCAGCTCTTAGGCGCCCGTTTCCGGCTTCAGCGGCGTCGGCTTCGCCGTCGCCGTCGCCGTCGCCGTCGGCGTCGGCGTCGGCGTAGCCGCGCGGTGCATCATGGGTAAATTTTCCCGCTAAATTTAGCGGAAAAATTTCCCCGCTAAATTTAGCGGAAAAATTTCCCCGCTAAGTTTAGCGGAAAAATTTCCCCGCTAAATCTAGCGGAAAATTTTCCCCGCTAAATTTAGCGGAAAATTTCCCTGCTAAATCTAGCAGAAACATTTCCCCCTAAATTTAGCGGAAAATTTTCCCCGCTAAATCTAGCGGAAACGTTTACCCGCTAAATCTAGCGGAAAACTTTCCCCGCTAAATTTAGCGGAAAATTTTGCCCGCTAAATTTAGCGGAAAAAATTCCCCGCCAAATTTAGCGGGAAATTTTCCCTGCTAAATATAGCGGAACATTTTTCTGGCTAAATCTAGCGGAAAATTTTCCCCGCTAAATCTATCGGAAAATTTTCCCCGCTAAATCTAGCGGATAATTTTCCCCACTAAATGTAGCGGAAAATTTTCCCCGCTAAATCTAGCGGAAAATTTTCCCCGCTAAATCTAGCGGAAAAGTTTCCCCTAAATGCGGGAGGGCAGGAGAGCAGGAGGGGCATTGCCCCCTCTACGTACCTTCCCTCCTCCTCCTCAAGAGCTGCGCTCTAATTCGGCGTTACAGGGAGTTGTAAACGGCTTTCATTTTTTCTAGTGGTTCTATTGAATGGCCATACGAAAATTGTGCATTCTTTTAGGCTATTCTCCCATTCCTGATGTTTTCTTTTTTGTTGAACTTGCTCTCTTAACGCTGCTGAATGTTCTTCTCGTATTGCTCCAGTTACTGTAAGATGCTCATATTTTTAAAAAGCAAGGAGTAATTCAAGTAATTCGTTACCAATATGTTGTAGCGAAATAACATTACAAATTACGTCCGAAGCAAAGTAACGTGGCAATTACAAAATTACTTGAAAAAGTAAACGGATTACGACTAATCCTTTACATTGAATCGGATTACTTTTCAAGTCTGGGTGAAACACCTCATTGCAAACTGAAATGTAATATTTCAAATCTCCCTCCTGCCTTCCAAAATATAAGCGGCTATTGTACGAACATCCTTTTGTGAAATAAATAGCGAGGGGTACATGAAAAAGACTACAGGTTAGCACCCGTACTGAACTAGCGAGATTGTTGTATAGAGCGAAAACGTATTACATGCTTAAGCATCTTTGCATCCTCAAGAAATGTTACTTTAAGAAATATAAGTTGTGATATCTTACTTCTAAGAAGATGCAAGGAACATGTTCAGGTTTTACTTTGTCCCTGCGAGAAATTTTGATACAGCTAAGCTTCATGCATCAACGTTTAACCCGGTACTCTGGAAAAAAAAAAGAAAAAAGTAAGAGATTTGGTGAGAGCGCATCGCGTGTTGAACAATAAAACCTATGATTCAAATCTTGTTATAGATCAAAACAGTTAAATGTTGCCTAATGCTTATTCCAAGGAAAATGATGCAATATTTAATGTCTTCTTTTTTTACTGCTACTGTTGTTATATTATTTATTACTATGCTTGCAAGATACAGTCATATCTCGTTAATATGAACCTCGATATTATGGATACCCGGCTATATGGACACAATTTTAGGGGACATACTGGAAACTGAATGCATTTTTGTCTCGCTGTAATGGACAACCCGGATTATGGACGTTTTTTTGGGGAGGTGTCCTTATTAACGAGACATCACTGTATAGTATTTTTTTATGTCGAGGTGATTTGCGCTTGTCTTACTGATTCCATATCTCGCCATGAGCCTAATTTAATGTAAGCATGAGTTTTGTTTTGTCATTGGCATTGATTTTGTTGCGAAAACAAAAACAAAATTTGTTTGTCCTAAACAAACAACATACTCTGATATAATCTGTGACTCAGAAATACGTCGATTTTATTATAAGTTTAGAGCGCAGCTCTTAGGCGCCCACTTTCGGGTAGGGCGGCATCGCCGTCGGGGTCTGCGTCGCCGCCGGCCTAACCGCACGCGTTGCATTATGGGATGTTTCCCCGTCAAAGATAGCGGGGAAACTTTCATCGCTAAACTTAGCGGGAAAATTTTCCCACTAAATTTAGCATAAATATTTCCCCGCTAGATTAGTGGGTTACGTTTCCCCGCTAAATTTAGCGGGGAAATTGACGTCACGTGACCTCAACGACAAGTCAGTTTCCCCGTTAAATTTTGCGGGGAAATGACGTCACGACTTCGTGTTACGCCACCCATGAACAAATTAAGCGGCAGGAGGAGAGGAGGAGGAAAGGAGGAGAAGGAGGGAGGGAGGAGGAGGGGAGAGGAGGAGCAGGAGGATGGAAGGAGGAGGCTAAGGAGAGGACGAAAGGCATGCCCTTCCTTTCGTACAGTTTCCTCCTCCTCCTCAAGAGCTGCGCTCTAGTTTCGTATCACAGAGATTTGTGAACGTCTTTCATTTTTTGTTTATGATTTTATTTTAATTAAACTGTTGCGACCACTACGCAAACCTGTGCGTGAATACCACGTAAAAACGTTTTTTTCTGGCCATTGTGATACTATAAATTTATTGTCTAATAAATAAACACTTTTCGATTCTCGCCAAAATGACTACAACTGTCGATCAAGAAAGCTACAGGCCTTTCTTAAGTGACTCATAAATATCTTGCATGCTAGTGATATAATGCCTTCGTACAAAATGCGGAAGATAAAAGCACCAGCTATGATAGAGAAGTATGCGGAGTCACAAATACCACAGCACGGAACTTTTGATTGAAGATTACTCTTGTTCAATAAGCTACCTAAAGTTGCCTCTGTAGTGTTTGGCACACCTCAAACTGTTCTTCCCTTTAAGCGCTTTCATCTTCTACAATAAAACACCAGCAGGCCATTTTTCTACCCATTCCCGTAAAGAGGCAAAGAGCGTCATTAGAGTAACAACAAATGTCCCACGGTAGTGACACCAGTAGTTCCTAGACATTAGACTACTAAGCCGCGGTTTTAATTTAGGATCCAACACCCTTGTGAGTCGCTTCGAAGTTTTAAATGGCAACAGCAGTTCAAAGCCCGTGCTGTGTTGATATCTATTAATTTAGTTTGCTGGCTACTTTCTCAATGAAAAAAGCTGCAGCAAAACATTTCGGATCGACAAAAAGCCTCCGCAAGCTCTTTAGGTCTCCCTGGATTTCAGTTTCTCCGAGGAATTCCGATTTCGGCTTGCCGAAAGTGGGCTTGAAGTGATTCCCAAAGAGCCATGTGTCCATGTCCTTGAGCCGAAACTTCAAGGCGCAACGACTTAATATAAGGACTTCACAGCTGCTCCGTCACTTTCGCGAAACCCAGCGGCGCTCTCCACACTTCATTTTTTTGTGTTTTCCTCCTACGTAAAGCAGCGACTGCGCGGCGTGTGTGTTTGAGTTGTACACTGTTTGCCCTGTGAGGCCTTGGACGACGAGAAAGCTCTTCGTGTCGGGGCTTTCACGCGATTTAACTGGAGTACGGGCGGTGTGTACGGAGCTGTTTTCTCCGCACGAAGCGTGAAGAGCTTTTCTATGAACCACCACGTGCTGCTCAAAAACAAACGTTTTATTCACATTTTTTACGAGTTCCACAGGTCGCCCTCTTTTCACAAGTCATTGCGAATCTTGTACGTCCACGTTCCCTGTCTGAAAGTGTTGTATAGGGGTTCTTTTAACCGCAACGTTGTGATAGACTGACATTTCATTTGTTCTTTCAACACCAGAATGAAAGTCAATAATAATAATATAATGTTTACTTTCATTTTAAAGAAATTGTGGAGGGACAAGGAAAAAGCACGAATACGAAGCTTGACAAGCCCCGAGCGCCATTGCGGTGGTACAAATCACTTTGTGCAAGCACTACAAAATACACGCCAAAACACTCTTAGTGCAAGAAAATAAGAATAATCATTAAGTACTAGACGCTAAAACACTATTGCAGCAAGAAAATAATAAAATTAAGTACAAAACCTACATTATATGTTCAAATCTTAGAGAAAGAAAAGCCTAGCTGTCTAACGAAAAGTAATTTCAGATTTATATTTCTGTCTGTACAGCTTTTGAGGAACTTGGAACAATATACGTAACAATTAGTGGTACATACATTGATGTGCACTTATGAGGGTTGCATTATTTATTGTGGTGGGTCACGTAAATTGTATTTTTTCATTCTAATGAAACTAGTTTTGAAAAAAATCCGAGCTCCATAACTTTTCTTTGTTTTTGATAGTGATGCGTAGTCTTTAATTATATAAGTTATGAATGTATGTTAACTAGTCTTCCAGAATAGTGTGGAATATTAGATAACTTGTTCTATCTCCGATTCGAGGAAACATGTTACTAAGAGCAATGTGTGCAGCCGGTATTTTATTCTCGGAACAGCTTGGTGAATCAAACTGTCCCCACTTAAAACAAAAAAAAAACAAAAGAAAACATACCGGTGCAAACATTTTGAATGAAAAAGAAATCACTGCGGTCACCAGCATTTGTGACGTTATAGTTAGGGCGTTGGCAAGCTGAGTGAATATGAAGAGATTTGGCATTAGAATGATTTCACTTGCCAGCACAATTTTTTGCATGAGCGTATGCACACCAACACGCTCTACAAATATGCTATACATCTAAAGGGAGTTTCCGTGAAAGTGAGCAAATCACTTCCTGCGAAAAATATCAGCTGAACAGGAAAATATATAATCATGTATTGGTCTCTACCCCATTTAGTTAATTTACGCACGTTCGGTAAAATTATTTTATTAAATACCTTAAAGTAATTATTTTTAGATTGTAAATTTATTGATAGGGCTTCAATTAGGAAGATGACGAGGATCATCTGAAACGACTAAGTTAACTCATAAACGAATATATATGTATATAGCATGCAGGTACACTGAATTACGGCCTTTAAAAAAAAGCGTCGCAATTTGGATTTTAGTTTTTATTCCGAACCATTATCTTCTTTCCACAATTCAGACCAATTTTTAGCACAAGCTCTCTCCCATAATCCTCCTAAGAATATTTAAATGAAAATATTTTTAATTATCAAGTACTTGGGCCAATACAAAGAACTAAACAAACTCTATTCAGAAAATTGTTTTACGAGAACTTTTGTGGCGTTAGACTTTTATTGAGACGATATACAAAAGCATCATTATTTTATCACAATTCTTTCCCAATGAAACATTGATTAGAGGAAAATATTGCAGGTACACTATGTGTACAGTTCTCGCAATATGAGTGACCCATTCGCCTAATCAGTTTATGCGTTGGTGTTAAGCCCACACATGCCAGACACATACTTTTGAAGGAGGAGAAAAAACAAAGGTTAATTTATTTTTTCGTACTAAGACATTTTGTCCTCGCCAAAGCGAATTAGGCAGATCCACCTTAAAATGCATTTCATAATGGGCCTTTCATATTGCAGGGGGGTGTGCACCTTTCTATTTTTCATTCCCCTGCATTTGTCAACATTACGACATAATTGAAGAAAATATGGCCACAATGTTCTGGCGGAAATGAACGCTTTCATCTGTGGGGGCGGTCTACATGACTGAAGGTCTTTCTCGAACAAACGTTTTGCAAGACAATTTATATATTTGAATGAAAAGCTAGACGCGCCTCTGGATTTTGTAAAGTATCCTTTCTTTATTTTAAGAAGTTTCTAGTTAGAGCCGACGTGTCAAGACCCTACGTTATCTTTTATTCCAATTGACAATTCTAAAATATGCTAAGCACGCGCAGCATAAAGTCAATGCTCTCTTTCCGTAATCAACATGAATCACTGTTTTATTAAAAAAAGCATGTGATACTTTTTTTTTTTGCTCATGATATATACATATTTAACCTTTTTACATCTGTAATGTGTTTTAGACAACTTAAAAACCTTGAGGTTTTTAAGTTGTCTAAAAAAAGCACTTCAAATTTAAAGTGTTTTTTTTTTTTTGCTGTTCAAAAAGTATTTTACTGTAACACTTGAACAATAATCGTCCCGTTTTTTTTTATCTTGTTATTTTGGCTTGTCTAACTAAAATTGTGCATTTGTCTTCACTGTTAAGTCACCCAGACGTGAAAAACAAAATCTACGACATAACCTGCGCAGCAGAAGAGCAAATTTGTAGGAACCAATTTATGTTCCTTTGCAGATCATTCGAAAAATTAAACGCATTTTAGGGTGAACCGCATTCATATTTTGTTTAAACTTGATGCTTTGTGCTCCTTCTACTTTATTGACCTAAGAATTTATTTTATATGTAAACGACTGGTGCATGTAGCAGGATAGATGTCACTATTTTTTGTTTCAGTGTTTTCTTCGATGGGTAAACAATTTGACCTAATTTTTTCTTCTTAACATTTTGTTTTAGTGAAATTGAGTCCCGTTGCGCGTGAATTAAATGTATTTAGATGCGTGTGTTATTACTCTTACTTTGCTTTTCTTCGGGATAAAGCTTTTGCGGTGTAAAGCTCTCCGGTTTGAGCGACTATGTGTTTACAATGAACTGAAGAGAAAAGCAATCTCTGAGTACAAAACATTATTATTTTGTGTTCAGCTTTGCTATAGGTTATATCTGTTTTTATTACATAGGGTGTCATCTCAGCTGCTGATTTAACACTGCTGTTAAGTAATTTGTTTACGAGCTGACTTGCGGACTACTCCATTTCGATGTCCTTCGTTGCCGCTGAATTAGCGAATTATACTGGCACCGGCAAAACGGCGACTTCAGTTTAATAAGTCAAACTGAAATGTCATCTAGACTGTAATATTCTTTTTATTTTAATAGTATGTGAGAACCAAATTGCATTGCTTGAAGGATTGGGTTCGTGTAAAACAATCAAAAGTCAAAGCTATATAATCACAAATAAACCTAATTAAAATGTGAGTAATTTCATTTTTACAATTAACAGTTGTGACAATTGCGACAATGACTCCTAAAAGGCATTACATATTAACAAAGGTTTACAGCAACACAATATATATGAAAAAAAGTAAGTCAATATTATTTGTATAGCAGCTTTGGACGGGTCTTTTCTTAGTGCTAATCCACTCACAGTGAACAACTATGTATGTCCAGTGTTGATTGTGAATACATAGCGGCGCATGTTTATTACGAGAAAATAAAAACGGCTCCCGAACCTCTTGAAATACGCACTCGATCTTAAAATAAGAATAGTTTGGCACATTGTGACAACATGTGTACTGTCAACAAGAAATGAAAGGTGCAACGTGATTGGATATTTCTCTACCAATGAGAATAGAGTGATGCCTAATTAAGTGAACACCTCCGTTCTGCTAAAAAAAAACATGTATGATACGAGTTGTTCATAAGAACGAGACAAAAATGCAGGCATTTACATAGTTCGTACACAAAATGTTGCCTATACTGCGGTTTATTTATATTAGCGGGTTACGTGTTAAGGAGACATTACTGTTGTAACTTGTTTAGTACATCTGAAAAAAACAACTTTGTATATGAGTAGAATACGTAAGCACAATTCTTCTGGTTCTTTATCAAGTAGCACTTTGTGTTATAGCAGATCACTGGGAGAGGATGGGAATAAAAATTTGATACATTCTTTTTTTCTTTTCTTCGTCTCGTGCCGTATGAGGGAAAATAAATATACTTGAAAATTGAAACTTGAATCTCTGCTCTTTAAAACGTGTTAAGTCAAACAAAAATCACAGAAAGATTTCGTGAGGTTAGAACTCCAGTTTTTCAGCGGTTTGTGTACCTCGGCACTCCTGAACAACGCTTCTAGACGGTTCTCGCATTGGAAGAAGAAAGGTTTCCAGGAACGACCTGCCGTCAGGAATGCATGATTTTGGTAGGTCTCACGGATCTGGAAAATAACAATACAATGTGAGCAATTCTTACTTTTCCTTTTTTTATGTAGCCGTGCGCTTAGGAGAGACACTCGAACTGGAAATGCCATCAGCGTGTGTGCTTGAACACGTCGCAGGGGGGAAAATGCGTGCAAAATGGCACACTGTTGAAGCCCGACATTTCGGCGGCGATCCGGCGGTCTTGTCGCACTCTCTCTTCGTACCGCATAAACATGGAAATTGTTTTTGTTTTCTTTATTTTTTTCTCGTGCGCAGGGGACTTTCGATTTAAATTTCACGGCGTGCTGCGACGCGTGACTTTGTCGGTCAAAGCGTTCTTGCCTTTCCCGAATGAAAAATCTTTGTTCGATGTTTATGTTCGTGTTGAAGTTCTATTGGCGCGCCATGGTGCGCACAAAATTCTCCATCGCTTCGCTGCATCCTCACTGCATGACGATTCAGTGGCGACGAAAAAGAAAGTCAAAACAACACAGAAGGAGCCAAATATTTATAGTAAAAATATATGTTGAGTTATGCGTGCTTTGAGTTCACACTTCTTTTCGGTTTCTTATATTGTGCGCTTTATTTTGTCGACTGCCGTCCTTGAGCATGAATGATAGGTTTCACAAGGGTGGATGTATAATGCCGATGGGTTCGATCTAAGTCTTCTGAAGCGGGAAATTTCACTTCGTAATCTTTGATACTAATTTACTTACGAAATGCGATGCAAAATTGAATAGATTGATGGGCTTTGTTTAAGATTATATTTCAAGTTTAGAGGCTGAACTTCGTTTAACTTTTTTTGCTGAATTTTTCCCTATCAACAGAGTGATGGATTATTTTCCGCGATTAGGGTTTCTTACGATGAATTCGGCAAAATACAGCATAGTTCCAATTATGTTTTTCTGTATGATATTTGACAAAACGATCACTGCGTACATGGCTTAAATTGTTCATGGTGTATCTTTAATTTGTTGATTCGTGAGCTTTGATCAAATTTGTGTAGGTTGCAGCTGACTTAAATCTGAGAGAGACAAACTTAATTAACAAAATTACCGGAAGAAAAGAGCTGTCCTCAGTGGATTGCCAAAGTAATTGCATCTAAATGGAAGGATGCTGAGTGCCCACAGAAGAAGTAGTGTAGAAAATAAACATTCGGGTGCACTTGTCCATACGACAAACGCAAATCCAGCTCTGTGCGTTAGAAGCTCACAATTTTTTGTATAGTCTGAGTGCGGTGCATTAAGCCTTTCTCGTGCCTTCAATGTGCCTCTTGTGGCGCACAAGACTGCTGGGCAAAGCCGTTTGAACATGGTGGCGTGTGAAGCAGCCAGTGTTCACGATTGGCGCTAACCATGAAATCTTTGCGATAGCTGACTCACTCCAGTTTTAGATTTGATAAAGGAACCTTTAACTTCGCCCTAAGTGTTCACCGCTATTTTCTGGCAAATTTCAGCCGTGAGGCAATTGACCCACCCATAAATGACGCCAGCCGCCGCAGTGGGGGGCGGGGGTAGTGAGTCATCATCAGTCTATCTGACAGCGACGCGCTATGTAACGGTGCATTCTCATGACGGATCGAGTTATTAGTGAGTTTTAATAATGCGTATCTGAGCAAACGCAAGCGCTGTGCGGTTGCGTTAGCGTTGCGTTCTCCCAGATGCGCATGCGCGAAGTCGCCAGGCGCAAGGGACAAACACACAAACACACACATATATATATATATATATATATATATATATATATATATATATTATTGGCGTTATCGAAATAAAATGTTTGAAGTTAATGGCGTTTAATTTTTTCTTTATAAATCTTTTGTTAGATTTGATACAGCTTTTGGTTCTCAATGCAGTGTACATTCAGACAAAAAAAGCATGTTCTTGCCCACACGTAAGGCATACCAGCACGCTTAGAAAAAGCCTACTCATATAAGTTATTTTCCTTCTTTTAAGCAATTGAGTGGAGTGAACAAGGAAAATAATATGTGCGACGGTTTTTCTCGTTAAAAATATTTCAAACTCGTAGAATATGTTATTTCTACGGGATAAAAAAAAGTGTCATAATTGTCTGTATAAATATAAAAAATATGCATTCTTACCAAACCTAAATAGTTGCATTCTACAAATTCCAAAGTATATGTATATTATATTTGGATGTGATAGGACACTATTTAAAACAAACATACTTGTGCACGAACTGCGAAGATGCCCCGAAATACCATTAAGAAAAAAAAAACGCGTTGAAATGTTACCATAAATGTGTAGGTAATTCGTGCGGAGTGCGGAAAACATAATTTTGGTTATCCATTTAGTCGGGAAATAGAAGTTATAGAAGACTGCAAGCGACAGGAGACGGCGAGGCCTAATTGGAGACGCAAATGTGATGGCAGGCGAAGTCACAACTTGGAAGAACCACGCGAAAAAAAAATGGCTCAAATGCATGCCTTCTCGGTTGCCTGGACCTCTTCAAATGCGTGTTTGACTAATTTCGCGAACGTAACCGGCATTTATGATTTTTATGCATATAATATAAAGATTCAAAAATAATAAAAAATATAAACAGAAATTAAAAGCTTTTTTGCAAAAGATGGCCGTTTTTTACTCGCAACTCTCCTCAATCTGCACACCCCGTTCCCCAAGACATAGTTCATAATATGAGTTGTTCATAATAACGTGCGAAAAATGCACATATTCGCCCAGTTCGTCTCTAAATCTCGCCCAGCGTACTACTTTACTACGTCTCTAAATATTGTGTCTATAAGCCGGGGTGTTACGTTAATGGGATTATGTTAACGAGACACCAATATAGTTTCATGAATAAATCAATGCAACACCGAGCTCGATGTATTTTTGTGCAAGTTGTCCACAAAACGGTGTGGCATAGTTTTGATTTCGATGAATGCGTAAGCAAAATACGTTAGTTTCGAAATACTACAATACGCGTAAATACGTACTAAATAGTTACCTTAGCCTTTTTTTTTTTTTTTTATTGGCGACTCGTAAACGTGTTTATCCCACTATTTGTTGTCCTCTCAATAAGATTGTCTACTCAACTATCAAGGTCTCTGCGCCATCTCGGAGCCCAAGCTGTGTTTCTGTCGGCACATGACGGCTTACTTTTCGTACTGGAGTTCGTCTGTCAGCGTTTTTTGCGATGTAAACTAGCCACAACTTGGCTTCCCATGTAGCTAGAGATCCTGCTTGAGCAGGAGCCTCAACAAGATGTTACAACTACCGGGTTTGTGCGTGCCCACAAGCTAATTATGTCTTTCTTAGGTCTATAGAAGAACGTTTTTTGTTTTTTTTTGCATTGATGTGTGTCATTTAATTTGACGCATGGTCGCGCAAATTAGAACTCGGATATAAAGTTAAAAAGCAGAAGCGGTTATAAGTGTATCATTTATTTTTCCGTTCTGTACAGCGGTGCTCTACGAAAGTAAGAGTTCAATGGCATTTCGCTCGCCCAACTTCTTGTTTTGGGCCAGGGTGCCAAGCAATAACAGTAGAGTAACCGCACGAAAAATTCGTTCTTAAAAAAGCGACAGCTTTGTGGTAAAGTGTATGCCATGGTGTTCGCCAGTTCTGATGAACATAAACGCTCAGCGTGTAAACTAACAAAACGAAGAAAAAAAAGATACAACATTTTTTTGTTAAGTGCCGACCTGAAAGTTGTGTAGATCATTTCCGCCGTCTCCCTACGCTTTCAGTAACCGCTAGAAAATCCTGATCCTCACAGTCAATTTATATTTTTTATATGGCGTACAAGAGCGAATGGATGCACTATGCGTTTTCGTTATTGTTCCGTTCTACAGACTGTGTATGCGCAATCTGTACGCGACGCAGCGAGCTGTGCGTATGTACGCTCGATATCTATTTTTGCGTGCGCACGCAGCGACTCTTTACGTGACATTCCCGTCGCTCTCGTCACTCACGAGACAGCGCTAAATTTCTCCAGGTTGAGATGCGAATCATACCTAGAGATGCTGGCCGTATACTGATAAGAAAAAATGAAAAAAAAAGCACCTTCCTCAGTCGGCACCCAGAAATAACTGCCTGCAGCTTGGTTAGGGGTGAGATTTACGACATGAGGTCAACTTCACCAAATCCCAGCCTTCGATTGCCTGGAAGGGTTTGCATGGGCACAACAAGAGGGCGCAACAACTGGTTGCGTGTGCGTTCTTGCTCCGCTCTAATATAAGTGATGGTTACTCGCGCCACGCAGCGCTCCGCTAAGAGCTTACGTACGTCGTGTGCAGTGCTAACGTAAGGGTGTTTACCCTATTCTAGAGCTCTCTGACGCTAGCGGCCTCTTCTTTTTGGTTAGTGTAGCGGAGGAGGGAAGCGGGCTACGAAAACTCCTTAGGCGAGACAGAACGTGTTACGCGTTATTAGAGTTTGAATATTGCGTATAGAAGCAAACAGTAGCTTTGTGCCTCAAAGTTAGCCTTGCGTTCTCCACACTGCGCATGCGCGATGCGTACGTATACGCTCACTCTCAATGTTTGTGTGCCTTCGCATTGGTCATTTGAGTGCTCTTCTCAAGACCTCCCCAGATTGAAACATGCCAATATGCGAACGTTAATATCCTACACACGGAAATATATTCCCTGCATTAGGATAGAGATGGGATTCGCGAAATCGGATTGGCTTGAACGAATGCAGGTCTTAGATTACTTGAAGGAGTTTGCATGGGCACATCTAGATGGAGCAGCCACTGCTTGCCTACGCTTTTCCCTTTTCCGTTCCGCTTTACTAAAAGTGCTGGATTCAAAAATCGGAAGCGGTGATAACAAGAGGGTGTTTCCGCTATTTAAATATTTCTTTTTTTATCTCGTCACTACGGGATTTTACCGCGAGCGTTTTGCGGCAGCCCTTTTGACATGGACCTGACGGGGCAACTCCGGTTCAATTTTGTAATCGAGAAAGAAGTGTACGTAGATTCTTTAGCATTGCCACGAAAGACGACACGTAAGATTATCGCTCTCTAAATCAAACGACGTTGTAGAACGGTCAATGGATTCATGGATTCGCATAAGCAGCTACATCGACCCTGGTGCTACCGTCAAGCCGTCCGTCACAAGCGAGGCCTCGTAGCAAGGTTCTCGCGCGCTCGGCCTCCAGTATCGGTTGTCTTGATTGAAAGAGCGTCACAACTTGTTTCGTCTTCTTTTTTTTTTAAGTTGAGGTATTTGAATGAATTGATAGCCTGAGTTTTCACCTCAATTTCAGGACCTCTCTATCTTCGTTTTGCCGCTCTCAGATTGGTGGAGGGAGGTTGTGGACGCTCTCATCGATTTTATTCGCAGTTTTATTCGAAGTAGATCTCGAGCAAATGCCATATGAATAATCTTCGCATCACGTGTTACATGCAATTTATGTTTGCAGTGCGTCCCTTTTAATCTACCATGACGGTGATAAAAGCCTCAACAAGTGTCTATAGAGCATTTAAAGATGTGTGCTAAACGTTCCGTCTGCCGTACGTCATGCAAACATCGAGTTACACGCGGTTCGTAAACGCGATTGTAAAAGAAAGCTCCTGAAGCCAGCGGTTACTAAGAAACAGATCGACAGGCGTCGTCAGTTGTAACAGACTACGCAGCGGAGCTGGTGGAGAGGACGACACTTGCGTCCTGCTTCCCGCATGCCCGCTGTATGGCATCAATATTTCACGTGGTGGATCATAACTATTACGATACATGAACAATAGTGCCCGACATATGCAAAGTTTCGGTTTCGCTCTATGATTATTTTAAATGACGATTGCACGAAAAGTATTTACTTTCTTAAGGAAGCAAATCTCATTGAACCGGTCATTGTTAATTTATCGTGCATTATCAACCAGTATTGCAAACTTTCTAAGAGTAACAGGAGCTGCACTGAAAACGTCTGTAAATGTAGGGTAAAAGTGCTAAGCGTGGGAATGGTGGCTTGTTGACGCGTTGAATGACTTGTATATTTTAAGTAGTTCTTGGGTATATGGCCCAAGCGGCTCGGATAGATAGTTCTAAAGATCCGCCCACGATACCTCCGGCAGATTTGTCATTTCTAGGAGGAACAAGTGATCTTTCTCGTCATGCAAGGGATCAGGAAGGCATGTCGATCTCGTATGAATAAATTTCAGAAGATACCGTGTTTAGTGTTCAGCGATGAGACGTATTAAGTATGCGCCACTCACTGCGGGTCCTCAAAAACAAGTAGAAACAATACGCCAAAAAAGTGAGGGAGCGGAAGAGACGAGAGCGGCCAGGGACGTCAGAACCCCGAGCCCTGATTCAAATGATGATTGGGTAGACCAAAACCTTTGTCTCCACTGCTCTCCTCAAACGCATTCGAAGGCAAAAGCCAAACGCCGGACCCCGGCGTCCCACTTTCTAACGCGTTCGCCGATTGCAATGGAGATAAAGGCTGCTAGCTTTAGGTCTACGCACTAATCGTTCCAACCAGAACTCGGCGTTCTCACGCCCCTGCGCGCTGTCTTTTTCTTCTATCCCTCACTTTCTCGACGCATTGCCAACCGGAAGCAACATTGACTGCCTTGAAGTTCGGCCATGTTTGATTTTGTTTACCTTCGCACACCCTGTATGGGGATAGGTGTACAGAGCGCTCTGTATTCCTGGGTATTTCTACGAGCCACCCCTTTGTGACGACAAAAGTGGCATTGTGGCCAAGTTACCGGTTCATTTCTGCTCGAAGGGGCGTGGCGCAAAGCGTCTCGTCGGTATTTGTTGTGCACTGAAGCGGTGTGCGCGAACGCGCGGGGCACGAGTTCGTTTCGTACTCTGCGTGCTCATGCAGAACGCACTTCTGCGCCGAGACTCCTTGAGTTAAGCCCCAATTGTTATCATGCCTCATTTTATAGCGATAGCTGTTGCTGGCTCTTCCCACCACTGGAAATGACGTCCGTTGTTGTTGTTGGAATTGTTGTCGGTGTAGTTGTAGTTGTAGCAGTAGTTTTAGTTGTTGATGTTGTATTTAGCGTAGTAGGGCGTCGGTTGTGCGTCGTAAGTCCTGTCAAATCCTTGAAACAAATCGCCCGCTTCCCGAGGGAATCAAACCGAGGTCAGCTGTGCTGGCCCACATTCCTGTCGGTTTCTGAAAGCAGTATATATTCGCAGCTAGAAACAGCTAGTAATAGTAGACCAGCTATTTTAGCCTCTAACGTTGAAACTGCTCACTTCGGTTGCTAGGGGCGCACCGCCTTTGAACATGGGAGTGCTACTCGATTTATTTCTTTGTTCGTTTTATTGTTACGTCAGACAGATCCCAGCACTCAGCTCTAATAAGATCAGACCTTTAATACCAATTGTTTAAAGACTATATTTTTATATTGTAATGCTATCGTTACATTCAGCTTTTACTTGCCTTTCGTATTACTTCCTAATCTTGGAGGGCGATCCCATAATCTAATTAGTCAGGTAGCGCCCTTTGGGACTTCGGGAGTCAGGAACACGGAGATAAGTGGAGCCGAAGTGCCTGCTCTTTTTTAAGAGGCTTGCCCCGATATGTACACCATAGATCGGAACAGGTTTTCCTCTTCCTTTTATAAACTAAAACGCCATTCTCAATCAATTGGTTCATCACTCGAGGTCAAGCCTTATAAGAAGCAAAGTAAATGTGAAAATCTTGTAACAGCAGCGGAAAAAAAAATCCCACTAAGGAAAATAAAGTTATTGTTGGCGATCTAACGATGTAATAACCTTTAAAATGTGTTGTTCTTCAGATAGAAAAAAAAGCATGTACTTTTTATAGTACTTCATCGCGCAAGTTAAATCGATTGGCCACATTTAAATACTTAGGAATCTACCTATCAGAAGACCCATTATTAGTGTGTCACGTTAACTACACCTGCTTCTAAAGCTAAGACTACAGTAGGTTTTTTAAGGCATTTTTATCTTTTAGGCTCATATATGAAGCATTTAGCCTACACTACCTTAGCCCGGACTAAGCTGAAATATGCATCCTTTATATGGAACTCTCATGAAATATATTGCATTAACCTACTTCAAGCTGCTGAGAAACGTGCCTCTGGTTTTACTACACGCGAGTGTTCTAGGAATATTGTTTCTTCCCTAAAACCGTCCATAATATATTTCATAACTCTCAACAGTCGCAAAACATTTGACTGACTTTCATCCACAAATTGTGCTACAACCGATAGTCACATTGTATATTCATGTTCCCGGCCCGTCATGCCTTTCCTCGGCTAAATCATACCAAAGATTAACATTTTTTTCTCCAGGACAGACGCCTAAAAATTATCACCTCTCCCACAGTGCATTTATAATTGGAACAGATTTCCCTCAAGGTTGCTGATACAAGATTTACACACTTTTTTTCTAACGTAGGTGGTGCCAAGTTGTTTAAATATGTCTGCTCAATTATGTTTTTTTAATTCTTTTTTCAGTTTTATTATAAGGAAAGGTCATTTAATCTGCCCCCTTTTAATGTCCCTCATAGAGGCAATAAAGGAAATAAAATAACGTAAAATTATATACAATTTATGCGATTATTTTTTTGGCATGAACGTAAGTCCAGTTAATTTTAATTCAAACCCTTTACACGCACACACGTGCGCTTATGTGACATGACGGCATCGCCAGTAAAATATGTGAATAATTTATTAAATATGTATGTATATATATATAAATATATATATATATATATATATATATATATATATATATATATATATATATATATATATATATATATATATATATATATATATATATATATATATATATTTATATATATATTTTTTTTTTTAAATTGGCCTGAACTTTATGACAAGAAATACATTTCCTACAAATTGGGTGTCTTATATTATGTTTTATTAGACGTCATTCCCATGTTTATTAGTTATAAAACAATTATGTTTATGAATTTTATTTCTATAGTTTGGTTGGCAGCGGTGCACAAAAGGCATGTTTCTAAACATATTTTTCTACCCCCGGATATGCAGTCACCCCCATCGTCAAGATAGCTCACCGCCACAAGCCTCTGCACCTGCCAAGCTCCGGAAGGGTGACAAAAAAGATAGAAGCCGCAACTACTCACGTCATCCACAAAAGGGCGCAATTTCCATATAAAGAGCACCAATGTTGCTGGGCTGGCGGCCCTCCAAATGTGAGGACAAATCTGTCGTCTGCTATCCAAAACGCAATATTAACTACCCCTCATATGTAGCCATTTATGATTTGTTTATTCAGTTAATGAGCAATTCCTCATGTGAAATGACGTGATATTTTTGGGAACATGTAAATCACGTGTTCCTTCAACTATGCGTTTTTTTTTCGGTGATGCATCTAATGATAATGCGAGAATATTCGAAAGGGGACTGAACTTGGGAGGCTTTGTTGCATTACCGACTTGAGGACACCTCTACTGGATTAATACATCCCTACCTCAACGAGGACATTATAATTCAAAATTTCCACGGGCACAAGCCGCTTGACCGGTCTCACAATGCAAGGCTACCATATCGCGGAAAGCAAATTGGTGGCAGCGACGGTAAAGGTGGCACTTGCCCTTTCAAAGGATGTCTCCAGTCTAGCAAGGCGCAGCCAGCAAACAGCATTGAGGCACCCCAGTTGCACCTTGCGTCGTACACAGTTTGGAAGTTGTGCACAACAGGCATGTTTCCAAGCATCATGTTCTACTCGCAGGCGACAATTTGCTTTCTCGCCTAAAATAAGCTGTCTTGGACATTGCTACCGAACACATCTCTTTGTGCGCGTGTGTTTGTATTTTGTACCAACACCATGAGCAGAATAAAATCAAAGCAATTTGCAAAAGCATTTCGTAATCTTTACTTCGAATTAAGAGTAGATTTGCGAACCTAAAAATACAGCACAATGTTATCCAGCGACACTTCCGGCAAAGTGGACGCGCTTAGTAGCGACTTAATGTACTAAAAGAATGAAATTCAGGAATTAAAAAAAAAAATAAAGATGAGCGATAAAACGAAAATTAATGCCTACGTTAAGCGAATAAAGAACGAAATCAATAGCATCACTTACAGAACTTTGAGATTAAAGGAGCGCCTCACAAAAGCGATTAATATGATCTTGTAAAAAAATCGGTGACGCACTGACTACATTCATAGCTGTTTCTAACCTCAAATTCTGCCATAAAATGCCAGCAACGAGACTAAAAAATATCATTGTTCTTTTTGGTTATTTTTGTTCACAAAAAAGAACAATAGGGCATTTTGAGATAAAATCGAACAACCATGTCCGGTAGACATGGTAAAAACAAAACAGCGGAAAGACAAGGACGAAGTAGAAGAAACCACAGGACACAGCGCTGTTTTGTTTTTATAATGTCGTCGTTTTTGCGCTGTTTTGTTTTTATCATGACTACTTACAAACTAGCCCAAGCTTCTACATTATTCCGGTAACCATTTTTAATTTTGATTAAAAAAAATGTGGTGGCTCCATGAAACTAAAAATAAAAACAATCCTTGTTTCGGGGAAAAAAAGTGTTTTTGCGAAAAAGTTTGTAAGCACACTCTCATTCACGTGCGCGGTTTGTGTATCGTGCGATGTTGACATTTCGGACAACTCTCTCCCCCCCCCCCCCCCCCCAAAAAGAAAAAAAAAATCTGCTCTGGTTACGGGTCTAGAAATATTTACTGACAAATTAGGCATAGGAAAAATTTACAAAAAGTATTAACTACCGAGTATTAGGGTAGTTATTTTGAGAAACAAAAACAAAATCGCAAATACGGCACATTGAGCAATAACGCTCTGGATTAAAGATTTGTTTTCTTCGTATCTAAAAAAAAAGATAAGGTATTCAAATTCTGCTTGTGTGTTGTCCTGTTTATATAGTTCATCTGTGCATAAAATACCGTTATCCTGGTTTGCGGCAGAAATTTACAAGAATTGCTCACACAGGGGCATTTAACTTAAAATGCAATATTTTGAAAATCATTTAAAAAAAGGCAATCTCTAATATTCTTTAAACTCTCCGAAATTAACATTCGTAATATGTACTAACAGAATCTGAAAAAAAACATAATGCAATATTTTTGTGGCTTTGAGTTTATAAAGCGAGAAATGTGACCAAATTGACGCTAACGGGTGTGCCATAAATGGGGCCTGCACATGCCCATCCTCACAATTTCATTATTATTAATATGCGTAAAAATACTACGTGGTGGTCAGGAAAAGACAACTTCACAGCACAGAGGTTGACGGTAGTTTTGAAGGGAAAATTCCTAATGCATTTTCGTACAACCGACCCCAAAACGCCCATGGACCGGAGCGATCGAGAGGCGCCACCCTGTAACATGCTTCGCGGTTCCTGTTTGAACAGGCACCGCGACGCTTCTCTTTAGCACAATTTTTAAACCGGGGGAAAGACTCGGAAAGTAATTGCATAATATCTAAAATAAGCATTACAATTTAACGATTTATTTTAGTCGTTCTGGCCGCTAAAATGATCGTTAATACTGCAATTATAATTTTACGCCTAAAAGCAACAATAAAAAGTAAATTTGCAAAAAATATATAATTAGTCACTTATCCTAACGACTATCCCCTCACGTAATGACCGCCGTTCCTGATAAACAAAAATGAAGACGTGAATGTAACATTCGACAGGGATAGTCTGGTTAAGTGAAATAATTAAAACAAAAGGGGGGACGTCGGTAGTCAGGACACTTCTCTCCAGGTCAAGGAGTCTTTGCACGACAGAAGCTAACAGAAGGAAAGATGATCAAACCGTCTTTGCTCTGAAGAAGAACGGATACACGAGCAGTATTCTGCACCGTATTGCCCGTCGAATGAACAAAAGTCAGCCCTTGCAGCCACAGGCAAGGGCACAGTCCCGGCCAACCACGCGCATCAGCGTTTCGTATGTACAAAAAAAAAAAAAATTAAGCGCTGGTACGTGTGCTGTATAAAAAAGATTCCAGATGGCCCACGAGCCAATATCAACACTTGGACGACTTACGCCACGACCAAAGGTCCACCCCCTCTTCTAACAAGAGAGTGCAAGCTGTCCTTTGTTGGATTCCATGCGCGAATTGTCCAGCCACGATACACCAGCGAAACCAAGACCTCTCAGGAGAGGAACCGACAACACTACACCGATGTACGCAAGTTTGGCCAAGAGCGCATCGCTGTTGTTGAACACTGCTACCTTAAAGACCCCATCATTGACTTTGAAAACACCCGCATTCTCGACTTTGAAACCAACCACTGACAACGACGTTTCTTTGAGTCGTGGTTCATACAAACTACGCCAGAAAATATAAATCTATATATCTGCTCTTTACCATCTGCGTACGTCCACGTGCCTCGATACAACATCAATTCAAAAAGAAATGCACCACCGTAAAATAAGACAAAATCGAAAACACTGCTCCTCAACTGCCATCGCCATAGTCACCGAAGAAGAAGAGCCGATTCAGCATCGAAAAGTAGGGTTCCCAATTAGGGCTTAAACTCATACAACCCGTATAAGAACTCCAACTACGTCAACAGTGTTAAGGCCGGTTCAGACACTAGCGTTTGAGTGCGTTTGACTGCGTTTGACTGCGTTTGACTGCGTTTGACTGCGTTTGACTGCGTTGCGTCGAGAACCGAAAGCGAGCCACCGGCACATCTGTGCTTCGTATGAAGTGTGGAATTCAATTCAAGGATTCATGTTGGCACGCGATATAAGCACCAGGGATGTCCTGGTTTCTCACAGCCGTAGCGCAGTCAAACGCAGTCAAACGCAACTGTATGAACCAGGCTTTAGGTACAGTCACACTTAAAAAAGTTACTCTGGTATTTTCTTCGTTTGCGCCCCCCCCCCCCCTTTGCCTCAAAATTTAATTAAGTTTTCATTTTTTTAAATAAAAGAGGATACACTTTGATACTGCACAACGTAGACCTTAGAATTGGTCCTGTAATTTGTGAATTTAATATACTGTTTTGATACAACATGATTTGTTTCAACCACTCCCTTTAGTTTTTTCTCTTTTAAGAACCATCACTATTAGATGACAAAAGCTCACATCTTTTTTGGTCTCCGGATTTTTCTTAGCCTGCAAGCATTTGCGGAAGCTGTGTTAAATAGTAGTGAAACGTGCACCATTCTCCATGAATGCCCTTCTCCTCGCCGCGCATTTCAATCCCATGTTTCTAGGTGATCCTCTTCGTGCTCAAGACGACAACACGTCAACCACTCCAGTAGCTAGGTCAGCCGTAAGAGAGCCGCCATTCCGCGCCGAGGTCACTGATCTCTCAGACGAGCCTTCTTCGAATTGACAGATTCGGGCGCCACCCGCTCGCATCCAAGCCAAGCGGCACGAATCTTAACAAATACACACATAGATGTATACGGGAGTACACACATACCCTAGGGAGGGGAGAAAGCCCAGAGCCGCAGGTGGCTGTTCCAGTCCACTGGGAAATTCAGTCGCATTGACCCCATGCCTGGAGGAAACTTCCGCGACTCCCGAAGAAGGTTGAAGTTCTGTCCCTGAGCGTGATATTTTCATATTTGGCTTTCTTTCTTGTTCAAGGCAAAGAAGCTGAGACTGTGAGTCAGCACAATGGGAGTGTGCGTATTTACAGTGTTACTGAACAAATGGAGTCAATTACCTGTCTCGATCACCGTCTCAGGTCTACCATCTAGGGTCATCCGGTGCTTTTGAAATTTTAATCCGACATGCATATGCTGTATGTCCCCGTTAACAATAATTGAAAATGATTATAGTTCGGGATGACTGTGATGTTTTACCTGTTCTCATAATTTCAGTTTAGATATGCGCAAATTTACGTTTTTCTGTTTCTTGTTATGCCAATGCAGGTCTTGTGTCTGTTTTAGTTTTTTTTTTTTTTGTAATTTTAGTTTAAAAGCTGGTTTTGTATTTGGTGTCAGCGTAGTGTGCACCAGTCACTAGACCGTCCTGGTTGTTTGTGGGCGGAAATGAACAAAATAATAATAATAATAAACATTATTATTATTATTATTATTATTATTATTATTATTATTATTATTATTATTATTATTATTATTAGTAATGATAATAATAATAATGTTTATTTACGCATGTAGTTCACTTGATAGTGAGGCGGGTCTGTCAAAGCCAGACAATAGGCTTGTTGGACAAGACCCTACAGTTTGTGATAAAAAAGCGTCCCCACACACGTAAACTTCCAAGCTCAACATACATCACGATATAAACGATGATGTTCACACAAACACATGCACATACACAGCACAGACAAAAAGTTGCACTTTTACATCGGAGCACTTGCTTCAGTTTTTTTAGTGAGTCCACAGTGTAAACATCGTCCGGTAGGCTATTAAATATAAAGGGAACATAAAAATTTCGAATCCTTTTTCCGTATTTTGTCACAACAAAAGGCATTTCATAGCGCTCGGTGTGTCGAAGCGATCTAGATACGACATGGGGTACTTTGAAATTATCACACCAGAAGTGTTTCAATACAACGGTTTGAACCAATAAAGAGTGGAACAATGGAAAGCCGAAGACTGCTATGATCTCTTCTTCAGTTTGCGATATGAAACCATAAACAATGCTTTTAAATATTCCTTTTAAGACTGAGTCAATTTTTTGACCCCATCGTCCTGGGCTGTGACCAAAAATAGTTATTCCGTAACGCAAAACGCTGTACCCCAAGGCGTGAGCTATTGTCTTTTTCGTTGAATAAGGCATTAAAGATCTGGTATTATATAGTAAACAAGATACATTTCTCAGTCGTTTACAAAGTTTTTACAGATGGGAATTCCACGACAAATCACTTTCAAATTGCATTCCTAAATATTTAACTTGATCTACATAAGATATAGGACAACAGTTACAAGATATACAAAGAGAGGTATGCATATATATAGGATGATTGGGCGTTAATATCTTAAGAGGATTACGAAAGCAGACAAGCTGAGTTTTAGATGCATTTATCGTAAGACAATTCGTCTTAAACCAGTCATGAAGTTGACAAGTGTCCTCTTGAAGTAAAGCGATTGCTACAGGATAATCAAGATGTTTTGAAAGCAACACTGTGTCATCCGCATATTGGAACAATTTACATGTTGAAACTGAGTTGGACATATCGTTTACAAAAATTTTAAAAAGAAGAGGTGACAAAATAGAACCTTGGGGAACCCCAGCTTTTAAGGTAACTCGGTAGCTTTGACTATTACCTACAGAAACTAGCTGTGTCCTCTCAGTTAAAAAGTTCCGGAGAAGAGAAAGGAATGGGCCGCGGAATCCAATGTTTTGCAATTTCGTTAGTAAAATCTTGTGACTCACTGTATCGAACGCCTTTGCTACATCATAAAAAAGCGCACAAGCAACCTGATGCCTCTCGAAGGCTAGATGCAATTCATCTGCAAAATCTTCCAAAAGTGGTTGACAAACCCATATTGACTGGGCGGCAGAATATTAAAGCGATCAAGAAAGGCCGCCATAGTTTGAAAAATTTGTTTTTCTAAGATTTGGACGAGGGTAGAAAGTTGGGCAAGTTGGTGATTCATACTGATTAAAAAGCGCGACAGGACAACGGACAGAGAAGGAGACACAGACACAGCGCTGTGTCTGTGTCTCCTTCTCTGTCCGTTGTCCTGTCGCGCTTTTTAATCAGTAAGATTTGGACAATACAAGGCAAAATAGAAATTGGTCGATAATTGTCAAGTTTTTTATGCTCTCCCCCCTTAAATACTGTAGTATTTAAGGGGGGAGATTTAAGTATTATTATTATTATTATTATTATTATTATTATTATTATTATTATTATTATTATTATTATTTTATTATAGTTAATGATATAAATAAAAATAATACAAATTGTTAATATTAATAATAATAATATCATTATTATTAATTGAAAAGAATGCCCGATGGAACATAACCTTCTGCGGGCGTGAGTTTAACGAAAGGTTTGAGCAGAAGACTGGCACCTTACTAAGAAGGCCGAAGGAAATACTACTATTTTTATTATTTGTGCAATGTATACTTTTTAGCCCAAAACCGTTCCATAACCGAGGGTATGTAGGGTAACTGGCGATTAAGATATTACACATCTCCGGTATATATCTATACCGGAGATCCTGTCGGCATGTCGGTAAGATTCTATTTCATTGCTTCCAGTTTTAATTAAATTATAAAAAAAAAACTTCGCAACCCAATTCGATTTTTTTTAATTGTTCAGCTCAACCTGATCATTATCGAAGCAGCTATTTGTACAAATGAGACCCTAAGCATATTTACGCAATGCCATTCAGCCCGTGCGTTCTTGGGAAAACGGCGCATTTGAATTCTCTCTAGCCCTCTTTAAAGTCCGTGAAACAATTCCGGTGTCCGTGCGGACCAAGCGCACAGGGACAAAGCGCGCCGCGAGCGAGAGCCGACTTGGTAGGTTCAGTGACCTCGATTCCCCGAGACAACTCTGGCGACACATGTTCACGTGATAGCTCCGCACGCAAACAAACCGGAAGCATCGGGGTCCGGCACTTCCGCAAAAGCAGCGGCTGGCCGGCTTCGTACAAGCATTTCCGAGAATCAGGCTGAAGGGGGGGGGGTATGTTGATTCTGAGTGCTCGAGACAATTCCCATCGTACGAGATGCGGCGTTCCTTCCCTCTAGCCCCACCCTCACATTCGGCGATGACTCCGAATGACGGTTCTCGTCTTCGGGATACGTGCAGACTTTATCAGAGCTCTCTCCTTCTTTCGTGTGACGAGACGTGGAGTGGGGAGGGAGGGGGTCGGGGCATGAAATACGTCGGTTTTCGTTCTCTCGCTGATGAATGTTTATAACTCTCTGTTAAGATACCAGGCCAACAGAATTCCCTTCCTCCATTTTCACGTTGAGGCATAAAAGAAAGAAAAACAGGCGCCTGTATTACAAGAAGTGGCCGATTTGAAGCAGGTGTTTCTGGTCAGAAATACAAAGGGTATACTTACGTTTCCTGCAATTTTGTTACTTACATTTTGTAGATGTTTTTTTTAAGGTAATTAAAGAGCACTTTGTCCCAAACTGGGAATTGTGAAACAGAGTAGCATGTTTTTGACGTTTGTCTGCTAGAATAGCATTTTGCGTGCTTTACTGCTTCCGTAAGCAAAGTACTGCACAACCCCCTTCCCCCTGAATAATAGCAATTAATCGAAAAGTGAGATGCAAACGCCGTGCAATAGATTACTGCGCAGGCCTGTGTGTGTATCCACCCACAAAAAACAAAACTTTGAAGCGCATACTTTGCGGCAGAGTACTTCGGAGAGGAAACCTCTAAAACTACGGAGAGAGCTCGGCGAATGACGAGGCTGAAAACATGTTGAGGCCTAAAAAAAGCACTCACCGCTCTGACACTGAGCACGACGTTTCACCAGTGTCACAGCGCCGACTGTTCTCATAGGTCTAAACCTGCGTTCAACCTCGCCATTCCCCAAGCTTCGTTCATACATTCCAGTGATTGGCTCTCCAAAGCGCTTTGCAGGAAAGTAGATGCTCCTGATTTGTTACAGTTAAGACACTCAAACAATTCATTACGAAAGCAACTTCACTATTTGTAGCTTGATTGGCGGTGATATTTTCCACTGCTGAATGACTCTGGAGGCTTTTTCTTTGTTTGTTAATTGCTTTAATATTTTAACTTCGAACCTCCTTCATTTTACTGAAGCCTGAGCAAACACGAATCCGCACAGCTTTTTCCCACAGCTTTAAGCGTTCGACTTGATACGCCGCCGGTCTCGAAGTCGCATGTCGGTGTATAGCCGCACCAGCGTCTGGCAGCCTCGGAACTCAAGCTACCAACCAATACGTTATATCTGCAGATGTTGCTTGAAAGATGTGTGGAGAGGAAAAGAATTCTGTGTTGTCACGCCAATACAAATATTATCAGTGATCGAGTTTCAATTGAGTTTCTAATGCATTCTTATAGAATACATTCCAAACTCAATTGAAACTCATTGATGATATTTGTAAGGACGTACCACAACCGTGTGATGTAACTCGGCTATATTTGAGTGAGATTTCTAGCAGCCATAGTGTCGCTTTTACCTTGCAGTTCGGGGTGCAGCGTGTTCTGCAGTGACCTTGTTGTAAGAGACTACGGGATTCTAAAATTAACCGAGTGGCGCCGTCAATATTTTCATAGCGGCAACATCTCCCGTCACGTGTGTTGCCCTTTTGACGCAATATTAAACTCAAATAAATGCACCAAACCAGGGCGCCACCAGTGACGTGACGCTTTACTTCTGCAAGAAGAGGTAGGCAATTCTCTTTCGCTGCATGCCAAAGTTTGGGCATAATATACTGCCGAATCGGGGCGCGACCTATATCTTAAACATTTCTGCTAGGCGAGAATTTTAAATATATTCATTTTCAGACGCATGTTTGCACAGGCTAAAGGTATTGGTTCATCATCAAGCTGAGCCCCAGATTAGAGACGACGTACCCACGTCCGCAGGATCACTTTTGTCACGTAGTTGTACCACTGGTCCCGGAGAGGTGCTACTGGTAGCACTCGGTCACCGCTGGTCGTTTCTTCCTACATTGTTCAGGACTAAAGGGACATAGGATTGGTATTTATTTTGTTTTCATGCTCTGCACTGCTTGGCATCGGTGCGACTTGTTTCATGAGCTTAGTGGGACTGAAAGAAGAAAAATAAACGCAGATTTTTATTTTTTGCACCGAGAAAATTACTATTTACTTACGATCAGCAAAAAGAAATTCTTTTACATCAACATGATTCTAGCTAGTCGATACACTGGTTGATTTTGTTATATGTCTACGTGTCATGCAACATCCTCGTGACTTTAATTCATGTCATGCAACATCCGTTTCCTCGTGACTTTAATTCATCTACATAGTACTGTTACATGTTTTTCTAGAAATATAGAGCTAAATCTAAGACTTGCAATTTGACGATATTTCCTCCGGTATTTTTAAGCCCATGTTTGTGAACACTATTTAAAAACAAACCTTTCTATTATCTCAATATTGCAATGCATACGTTTTAGAGCATGATGAACGCATCTGTGAAATAGATGATTATTCTACAATGACGAAACTCAATGCTATTTAAAAATGGGATTTTGTTTGAACAGAATTGTATTTGATACGGTCACCCTTTCTCCTTGTTTTAAATCATTATTTTATTCTTGAAAAATGCAGCAAATAGGAATAAAGCTCGGAAAATTACGAGTGAATAATAATAGAAGAAATAATTTATTCGACACGCCTTCATAAACAAATATACTTTAAAATGTGGTAAGAAACGTTGTCTTAAAGTTTTTTTTTTCAATCTCGAGAGATCTAGATGTTCTCACATTTGTTTTATTAATTAAAAACGTTTCTGTTACCCGAGTACGGTTTAAGCGATCTTTGTATTCATTTTACCTGAGTTTAGATAATGCTTAAGTAAACGTGCCCACAATAAAAATGTCATTTATTAAGACGAATTATTTTATAGCTTCCAAATATATATCCAAGCACCCTAGGGATGAGCGGATGTGAAATAATAATTCAGAAAAGTAGATGTCAGAATTAGGCGCGACAAACACACGACACACGGCACGTCGAAAACGGTCAAATGTGTGTGTCTCGGTAAAACATACGGCCAAGTTTAGGAACCTCTCCGTGGCATTCCCAACTTCAACGTTTGTGCACCTGACAACCAGGAAGACGCCATTCAACCTTAAACAACCCAAACCGGAAGTTCAGTTGAGCCCTTACTGCCGTGTCTCCGACGAGTCCATCCTCTCGTGCGTACGCACTGGATGGCCAGAAGTGAGAGGCGCGCACGCCACTTCCGCATTCACCAGGTTCGCTCGTGCATGCACGCGCGTAAAAAGCGAGCCGCAGTCATCCAGCGCTCGCGCAGGCACTCGTGCCGCGGCTCAGTGGCAGATCTGACTTTCCCCAAAAATGACAGATGGGGGCCGCCCCCCCCCCCCCCCCCCCCTCCCCGCGCTCGATCTGAAGTCTTGACCGATGGCACACACTTCCTGGTCTTGGGCTTCCAATCACTAAAAGCCCATTCTGAGTTGAAGGAAAACTGGGTACGTGATAAAAGAAAACGAAGCGACGTTGTGTCATTAAAACACTATTGAGGGTATGAGTGCTTGCCTGGTTATTTTTCGATCTGATAAGAGGCTGCTGCTTCCTACGAGCCTAGTAAGAGCAGATTCGAGGTCGTTATTATACTCCCGATCCCCCCCCCCCCCCCCCCCCCGATTAACGATATACTCGTTAGTTTTATTTTATTATATTTCTTGTTTGTAATACATCATCTCGTTATGATATCTCGTTCACGTGTTCTGTACAAAGCTGTCCTTTTACTCATCTCATTATATCGTTTAATTAAATATTTGTATTTATTTTTTTTTTATTTTCGGGGGCACTGAAAAGGCCATACGCCTTTTTGTTAGGTGCACCAATTAGTAAAAAAAGGCAAAAAGGACATATTAAAAAAAAAAACGCAGTGTACAAACATTAAAAACATCAAGGATAAACAATCAGAACCTTAAAACAACTACCACAATAAGTATTCTCAAAATAAAAATAAATATCTAAAAATATATAAAAAAATATATGGACCTGCTATGAGGTGAGCAGAAGTCCGTCCTAATGACAGCGTTATGTGGAAATGGTTGCTTTCATGCGAACGTAGGGTAGCACAATATTGTTGTGCTACCCTACGTTGTAATTTGGAAAGCGGTGAAATACTGGATCGTAATCGAATATCAATGCAGGTGAACTTTCTCGTAGCGTGGCTATAACATTGGAGGTGATTTTACTGACAAGCCAGGTAGCGTCATTAACACCATTTATAATCGTATGGAGCATTAGAAAATCACAGACAGCCGTTCGCTGAGATAAAACTTAAGCGAAAATCTAGATAATAGGCTTTCGGAGTCATAATATACACAACATTCAATCAATATGTAGTAAATAATTCTATCTACTCATTTTTGCACATGTTCAATGTTCGAAAGTGTGGGATGCTGATACAGAGTGCAAAATCACAGGCAAATTTATGCTTCAGAACAACTAAAGAGTTAAAATTATGTATCCAACAAAGGGGCCTTTTAGAACGCTTAGTCAAACGAGATTCATTTCCTAAAAAATTCACTGCAAAACCTATGACAAAAGATGCATTTTTGTTTTTTAAGTCAAGGATCAGTCAGTGTAAACATCCATGTCTTTACAGGTGATACAACTTAAAATTTTTTACTCACAATGATAAGTATAATTGACGATCGTACAACGCCGGCACAAAAAAAAAAGACTATTATTTTTAAAGGATTGAGGAATGAACTATTTTGTGTACACAGCTGCTTTAGACACCTCATGTTGTATAATATCGTAAATGAAAAGATTTTGAACACTTTTGAACAACTCGTTGTCATCGCTAAATAAAATGAGTTCCAATTTTTTATACATCGTTTATAAATAAAAAAATAACAGATTAAGAGAGTGCTCAAGATTTAGAATATCTCTCAGCGAACCGAACACTATTGTTCGAAAAGACAGGTGACTCTTGAAACAATTACACAATTCTGGACAGACACCATAAATATAAATATTTTCGCAAAAGCAACCAGCGAATCTCTTTGTCGAAGGCCTTTGTACCTAAGGAGTGAGAGGAAGCAGGGAAAAGGGAACGGTAGTTCATAGCTATAGACGCGTCGTCGCCTTTTAATATAGCATAGAAAACCTCTTTCTTCCAGGGTGACGGGAAAACGTCCGAGATAAGTCACAGGTTGCAAATGTGTTTCAATATAGCAATGAACAGCCGAGCGCAACCTTCGATAACATAGCTCCATGCGCCATTGACGCAAGATGAAAGCGCAAGTTTAAAACTTCGCATCGCCTCTGCAATATCAATAAAATATACTCTTACGGCGCTCAAAGGTTCAAGACAAGACTTCTGCCCAACCCCCTGATGAACATTTTGATGACCACCAGAAAGACATGCGCCAAAATAATTCGCGAAAACATTTGCGACTTCATGAGTTGCCGAAAATTAACCCTCAACGTTATCTGAACAGTTACGTAACATATGCTTTGGCTAGTGGCAAGTGTGCGTTGCTTTACGAAATTCCAGAAAATCTTGTTATGGCAGAACAATTCATTTTCTACGCTTCCAGAATGTAATTGTTTATTGCGCTTGAAAGTTTGTTTGGCTAATATACGATATAGACTGAATTTCATATACAAAAAAGAAGAGCTGCATTTTTATGAAGTCGGTGAAAAAGGTTTTTCTTGACAAAATAATATTTTCAATTCTTGTAAAACCATTCAATATGTTTGGATGGCCCAGCTGATAGAGCCTGCACAAAAGTGTCGATGGCATCTTTTTCAATTGTCGTTATCAACCCCGCATCGCTTGTGCCGTGCCAAGCAGTATTTCAGTTTGTATTATGGAGAGCCCATCGGCTGCAATTTACGTAAAATTTGGTCAACCTGTAATTCGTAAATTGTGAACCACTTTTGAAAATCAATAAATAAGCTGCATTTTCAGGTCAATGTTCGACGGGCCATAAGGGATCTGCTATTAAATATATATAATTATGTTCCCAAAAATGCACCTCAATTATTAATTTTTTAAGCGCCAAAAATAATATGGTACTTAGATATAACAACGGTTTTTTTCGCGTCGGAAATGTTTAATATACATTCGGCCGTCGTAGATGGGTGTGATGACGCATCAAGGCAGCGCAAGAAGAGCTTTTATCGTCCTTTGTCACACAAAAAGAATCGTCGCCTAGCACTAGCTTCGCTCATCAGTTCTCCTCACCAGGGTGTGAAGGAGGTCACTGACTTTCCGCCACACACATAGCCGATACAAAGATCTCTATCTGTCATCTCTCAAGATCCGAGCGGAACGAGCCATCTGGACGGATATCCATCTCCTTCGGCCGCCATCGGCGAGTCTTCAATGATGCGTGGAGGACCCAGGGCCGCACGCCGCCTTAGAACCGCGCCCTTGTTCACGCTGTCCCGCGCCCTTGCTCGCTCCACTGGCCCAGGAAAGCCGATGGAAAGAGATTGCTCCGCTGTCTGTTAGAAGAGCAGGATGGGCGAAGGACTCCCAGTCGATGGAAGGACACTCCCCCAAACTATACGGCCGTCTCAGCTTCATGGTCGGTGCGACTGAAAACACACAACAAAATATAGCCTTGTTTTCACAGACTCTGTGGGCAAGGAAGTACTATATGTTTCTACTCCAACAACTCGATGAGCCACCGCTTGTGGAGTCTGAGGACGCCAGTGGATGTTTTGCAAAATAATTGTTTAATAATGAAGTTTTTCCCCAAATGTTTTGGGTCGTGTAACGACGAACTAGGGAGCGTTTTTGATGACCTTCTAAGATACCTCCGCTTGCTCTTACGCGTTCATCTTTATTGCAAACGAAGGTGGAACAAATATGACATGTTGCAATTAAACTGCTGGGCAGTCCACGGCTCCCCCAAAAAGCCGTTTATTAAAGCCGCTTCTAGAATAGACTTGCTCATTGTGAAATTTGGTTTACTGTTTCTATGCCACTCCTGATGCACTTGAGTGCACTCAATTTGTTGCTGTTCGGTTATTTCTGGGGAGGTACGATCGCCACTTTACGCAAAACAGAAATTAGTTGGGTGTGTTTTTTTTTATTTTAAAACTTCCGTAATCGTCTCTTCCTCGGGCTATATTATTCGATTTATCGTAATGGCATTCTAAGGTGTGCTTCATCACATTTGCAATCCCCATATCAATATATTCCCCCACAAAAAGGTCACTGTAGCAAGATTAAACCATATCCTGCCACACTTTTAGAAAAAAGGGTGTCGATAGTCCTCCCTAAGGGGAGGAATGGTCTTGTAACCTATGTTTCTTTAGAAATGGAGGAACTTTCGTCTCTGAAGCGGGGGAGCAAAGTTCCTCCGTCGCCTGCATCTCATTATGGCGGCCTCAAATCGAGCAAATCGAGTTCAATAAGGCTTAACGAGTATGCTACGTCTCTTGTAAGGGACACGAGGAGCAGCAAATAAAAGCGTAACACGAGCTTTCCACGAACTGTGTTTATTTTTGAAGCCAGATTCTCACCACAGGTAAAGGAACTTGCGTTTCAAAAGCAGTCACTCAGTCCTCTCCTCGTCAGCACTGCGATGTTAAACAGAGAAAACCGATACCCAGTAACTTCGTCTTACCTTTGCTATGCGTCGAGTCACAATTCCTTCTTCAATTGCAGATCACGAAGGAATGGCACACCAATCCGCGAAACAAAAAGCCGCTCTCAAAAAAAAAAAACTCGAAGCTGCTGTTTATCGCGTACCGTGAAGGAAGGTTAAATCGCTTGCCACCATATGGCAGGGTAACGCAGGGTAATTGAAAGTAGCTAGGCTAGGTGGCGCTAGGTACTACCCAATTTATGTTCTACAAAAAGTATTTTCAGTTCCTCACGCCACCATTCCGCTTCGGGGACCTTTATTATACACACACGAAGACACATTACGCATACATTAAACATACATTGAGCGCATACACATACATGGCACATACAAACATCAATACAACAGCACACTAACCCACAAAATGTAAGGGCGCAAACGAGCTGGTGTACATTGCACATGGTTGAAAAAACCCCGAGACTGCGGGTAAACGACACGACACTAAAAAGTCTCTAATACATTATTAGCGCCCCTTGGAAGGCAGTTTCTCGAGCGCGCCCCTTGGAAGGCAGTTTCTCCAGGAACCGTATTATATTGAAACCGCAAAATAAGAGATAGCTTTTTTTTCTTCTTTTTTTTTCTTCTTTTTTTTCGATTTTACTTACCACTTTCTGTTAATGCTAAAATTCTTAACTGTAGAGACTTTTTAGTGTCGTGTCGTTTACCCGCAGTCTCGGGGTTTTTTCAACCATGTACACTAACCCGATCACTACTCCCAAGCAGTCAGTCAGTTCTGCGTTTCCGTCTTTTATACTGGTCGTTTTGAACGTACGGAATTTATCGGTACTGCCTAAGCAATAAGAAATATTCCCAGCATTCAGATTTGTTTCCAGCAATGCCATACCTCTAACTGTATTTTGAATGGCTCAGGAAATGAATGTCTTAGTAAAAAGTAAACGCTCGATCTTGCCGTAATTATCTGAAAGCCGGTAAATCAAGCCGCTCTAATGCGGTTCTAGGCCATGTTATGCTCCCCCGCATGGCCCGTAGTAGCCAGTATTTCTATTGTAGTGTTCGTTTTTCTGTTTGTGCTGTTCGCGCACGGCTGCAATTGTCATCTTGAATTAATCTCTGTAGAGCGGATATTCACAGCTTGAAGTGGTGCCTCACGGGCAGAGAATTTGGTTTTCGATCAACTTGAATGCGGTCGAAGCCGCGACTTGCGGCAGGTGTTAAATACTGAGCTACGCCCTGGGGAGCTCGAAAACTTCTAGTGCTCATCCCAGCGCGCCCCTTGGAAGGCAGTTTCTCCAGGAACCGTATTATATTGAAACCGCAAAATAAGAGATAGCTTTTTTTCTTCTTTTTTTTCTTCTTTTTTTCGATTTTACTTACCATTTTCTGTTAATGCTAAAATTCTTAACTGTAGATATACGAACTTTACGTCATATTTTCGTGTCGTTCAGTCATTTTCCAGAGCGCAATCGCTCTCGGGGAGGAGACAACCGACAGTCACCTTGGCCACTGTGCGATAGGAGCGTATACGGTTCAGACCAGTGTTCCAACATGACTATCCGTACGTCGATCGATTGCACCTAATCCCTCAAGGGGTCATAAACTCTTTAATGTAAAGCGGAATGTTAACCTGCGACACCCCGCCCGCTCCGATCACGGCCCGACCAGTGGCATCAACCCATACAAAAATGGTTTATGGTCGTCTATGGAAAATTATATGGCAGGCTATCACCCCCTATGAACCTCTATGGTCAGCGATAGAAATCCATAAAGACAGCTACAGCCAGCTATAGAAAAATCTATGGCCCTGTGTCTAAAGACTGGGAACCAATAAATTTCCTTTACCCGCCTATAGAAAATTCTATGGCCACAAGTCTAAATACTGGGAACCAATAAATTGTCTTTAACCGTCTATAGAAACTTTTATGGCCCTGAGTCTAAACACTGGGAACCAATAAAATTTCTTTAGATGCCTATAGAAAATTATATGGCCCCATGTCTAAAGACAGCGAACCAATAAATGTTCTTTACCCGCCTATAGAAAATTATGTGACCCAGAGTTTGAAGACTGGAAACCAATAAATTGTCTTTATGCGTCTATAGAAAAATTTATGGCCCCGTGTCTAAAGACTAAGAACCAATACATTTTCTTTCCCCGCCTATAGAAAATCACTACCGGCGCTTTCTTTTTAGTAAAAACACTCCACGTTAGAAAATTCAATCAATACTGAATTTCTGTAATGCCGGTGACAAACCATGACCCAAGATATGCTCTCTGCTGTTGCAACGAGTCGTGAAAACCGGTAATATTGTTTGTTTGAAAAATCCATTAAAATACTTGTGCAACAATTAAAATGAATTATTGCCCCCCAAAAGTGAAAATAAATTACACTCGCGCCGAACACTGCAATCAAGCAATAGCTTGATTGCAATCTTCAGCACCAGTGTACTGCATGTCATCACTGCATTGTCAAAGTGATTCATCAAACTTATTAAAAAGATAATTAATACATTTTAGGTAATTAGCCTAATCATCTACTTTTGCTTTTTTCAGGGTTTTGAATAAAGAGATGGGGGCTATTCCAAGAGACAATTTAAATACTGTATTAAGTACGAGTAATATTTGCTCCGCCTCTCCGTGTTTTTGCGACAAATAATGGGTCACCGGCAAAGTCGGATTCAAAAATTAGACTGCCATATATACAGCTAGTGCGAGCATAGAATATATAGAAAAGCCTGGTGGCGCTGCGTTGTCTCTGTTGTGTGGGGTAGTGTTCCGCTTGTGTTCTGAGTATTCTGTGTTCAGAGATGTATGTATATCTACCATGTAGCGCTCAAAAGTCGGGGGAATTTTGCAAAACAAAAAAGTTTTTTTTTTTTTAATTTGTGAGAGAGCCATAGGGTAAGCCATAGAGAAGTCTTTAGCCAACCATTAGACAAGCTAAAGAGCGCTATGGCTGCACAGCGATAGGGCCATAGACAAAGCTAAAGAGGCCCATAAAGGCGACCATAAAAAATGCTAAAGACAGCCATAGAAAACTCTTTAGCTAATTGGGCCAAATAGCTAAAGCCGACCATACAAAGAATTTTCTATAGCCGACCATAGGACATTTTTGTATGGGAATGCCCGACAGTTTACGTTATCTCATCTTGTTGTTACACCACTGATACGCGAATACACGGTCACATCGGCCATAATTCCAGTCTTCTGTTCACAACGCACAACGCTGCCATCACGATGTTGCTGCTATGTTGCTGATACGCAGAAATACAGAACCACGTTGATTGCCGGTTGGCACTCGGCATCGGAAAACAGAACCGAACTCAGCACAAAAGGTACCCTGGCACCCGGCAGCAAAAGCTGCCTGTCTTGGACGCAGTTTCTGCGATTTGCATAACGTCAAAACGTCAACACAGTTCCGCGTGGTTTTGCGTGGGTCCCGCAATCCGGAGACGGCAGTCTTACCCAGTGTACGTAGCGCTGCTGGCACTGCTCCGGCACTTCGCTGTTTTTATCGGCTTTGTTTGCTCGTTTGATAAAATTAGTGGTAAAAACGTCAATGCAACCGAAATATTCTGCACGTTTGGACTAGTAGACGGAATTACAGGCTTCCTTCACTGCCGCTGAAGCTCAATCAACTCAGCAACATTTCTAAACAACGTGGGCGACGTGCTCGAAAAACGAAATCGAAAGAAGATGAGTCGTGAGGGCGAAATCTTTCTAAGAAAAAAACGTCTCGTGTCCGCTTGAGGCGCGTCATTAGAAGAGAGGAAAATGCGCCGTTGCTACCTTTTTCCTCCATTTTTTCTTAGAGTGCAGGAACATTTTAATTAAACATTTATTTCTTTTGCTCTGCGGATTAACAGCGAGAATGCGAATATTTTTTCATGAAGCATTGTGCTCCACGCAATATTGCTCTAAATGGACGAAAAGGTTTGTTGAACAAATAATAAATAAAATATATACTGGCTACTTATGCAGTCCCGTAAGCGTCACCAGAAATCTGGGACGGCCGGTTTTTCTACCACTACGCATGCGCGATCAATGTACGAGAATGGCACACCAGTGATCACGCATGAAGTAAAACCCTTAATGAAGCGCCGTCTGCCGGTCTTTGGCTACCTTTCACGTTTTCTGCTGTTTTTTTCTCGAAGTATCCCAATCCCATTCGGCAACCTAGTTAATTAGATTAAAATTCCATAACAAGAGTTCTTATTTCACAAAATTAAACAGTGTCGCATATAATGAATACAAGTCGCCGTATCCAACTAATGCATTAACATACATATAGGTTTCAATAAATTTAATATAGATATCATATCCCTTTCTATACAAAGGCAGGTGTGTCCTCTTACGAGGGCTGGGTTATGGAAATCGTATAAAAATAAGGGACTGTTACATCGTGAAGGCCAGTATGAAACGGAGTTTTCGTAGAAAGTTAATGTTATCAAGATGTCAGAGACACTATTTCTTAAATAAGACAATTAACGGTACGTGTTTCTCTTAGACACGAAATAAATTAAATACCCTGGAAAATTCTATATCTTGATTGCAGTTCTTCCCTTCGAATGTCTTTCTTTCTGAACCCGATAAAACGCACTAAAGGGCAACAATAACACGATGATCTCTTTTCTTAATATTATATAAGTTATCTCTTTATAAATTGGTGGAGTTAATTACGTAGGTAAGCAAAACTAAAAAAAAGAGATATGCCCACTGTATTATTTGCGTGTATTTGTGAAGTCAGGGCTTTGAATTCCTTCATTAACGCTTTCTCAGCTTAACGATAATGTGTATATGAAGAGCACTGAGCACACCGGTCTTTTGCGATTTCTTGTTTTACATCGGGTTTTAACTGCGGCTGCTGATTCACCACGACTTTTAGAAACTCTCACGTTTCATGCTACATCGCGCGTAGCACGGTTGCTCAAAGTGTGATTTTTACCCCCTTATTTATACCATGGGTCACTGATTGCAAGAATGCTACCTTCATTTATATGGGCAGACCAATCTTGGATATACCTTCTTCGCGATATAAACCTTTTGGACAGCAAATGGAGGCAATATTGCGTGCATAATGTAGCTTTTAACGTTTAGCTATGTAAGTGTCTTATTTTTGTTGTTGTTTCTCTCTAAGAGGGTACCGCTCTAAAGGTTAACAGCTATTTATTGTCCCCTCAAAATAAATGCTAATAATATTAATATTTAGTTCATGATTAAACAGTTTAAGCGACAAATTGAAGAATTATTGCTGATGGCTGAGAATTTCGATACTCATAGATATGCCTTTGTGCGGCACACAGTAATGTATCTTACGATTCTTATTCTATTGGGTTTTGGGAAACAATTCACGTGTACGTTGAACACCAGCTACATGATGACTTGTCAGCAGCTCCACCCTCTTAGCCGCCCAGCCAAAGCAGGAGCAGGACACAATTCGGGAAACACACTTACGCTTCTGTGCTCCGCGTGCGCGCTCGTAGCATTCTTTGCAGCTTTAAAGGGCAACTCCACTCAAAAAGTCGACCCTATGGAAAGGACTGATATCGCTTTAGGGGGTCAAAATACGGTCATACCCAAGATATCACGTCAAACCGACGCCGCATTAACAATTAAAACCAATATTAAAAATGTTCTCCCGGCTCGGTTAGCGGCCTGAAAGCGGGTGACCAACGCTGGCACCGGGTGAGCTAGTGAAGCAACACTGGGCAATGACGTAGGTTAAGTCCTACGCTCTCGTACGGACGCCGCGGACGCTTCATTTCCCGTGGCATTCTGCGATTCTGCTGACGGCAAGAGGGGCTTACTACGTTATTCTTTGTTCTCCTATTTTCATTAGCGTCCAGGGAGTTAATTTAACTCCAGTATTGCTTCCGCAACAGTGCGGAAGAGAGCGAAGCGGTGCTGCTCGCTCACGCGCGTATCGTGGAGCCGGAGACTCGCCGGACTCGCGTTGGGCGATGTCGAGCATGACTTGTAGTGCTGTGGGTTGCACCAACAATCCGGTGCGCAACCCGGAGCTGCGGTTCCACCAGTTCCCAAGAGACCGGAAGAGGCACAAGGTGTGGGTCGGTGCCATTCGTCGGATAGATTTCGGAAGACCGTCGACTCCGAGCTCCAACGCGAAGCTCTGCTCCCAGCGCTTTACGTCAGACACCTACACACGGGATCTGCGGCTGTTGACTGTTGCGGGTTTCTCCACGAAACATGCGTCTTTGAAGAACGATGCAATGCCGTCGCTGTTCGCGTACCGTCCGCCGGCTGCTCCAGCACGATTCTTCCCTTCGAATGTCTTTCTTTCTGTACCCGATAAAACGCACTAAAGGGCAACAATAACACGATGATCTCTTTTCTTAATATTCTATAAGTTATCTCTTTATAAATTGGTGGAGTTAATTACGTAGATAAGCGAAACTAAAAAAAAAGAGATATGCCCACTGTATTATTTGCGTGTATTTGTGAAGTCAGGGCTTTGAATTCTTTCATTAACGTTTTCTCAGCTTAACCATGATGTGTATATGAAGAGCAGTGAGCACACCAGTCTTTTGCGATTTGTTGTTTTACATCGGGTTTTAAATGCGGCTGCTGATTCACCACGACTTTTAGATATACTCTCACGTTTCATGCTACATCGCGCGTAGCACGGTTGCTCAAAGTGTGATTTTTACCCCCTGATTTATTCCATGGGTCACTGATTGCAAGAATGCTACCTTCATTTATATGGGCAGACCAATCTTGGATATACCGTCTTCGCGATATAGACATTTTGGACAGCAAATGGAGGCAAGATTGCGAGCATAATGTAGGTTTTAACGTTTAGCTTTGTAAGTGTCTTATTTTTGTTGTTGTTTCTCTCTAAGAGGGTACCGCTCTAAAGGTTAACAGCTGTTTATTGTCCCCTCAAAATAAATGCTAATATTATTAATATTTAGTTCATGATTAAACAGTTTAAGCGACAAATTGAAGAATTATTGCTGATGGCTGAGAATTTAGATACTCATAGATATGCCTTTGTGCGGCTCACAGTAATGCATCTTACGATTCTTATTCCATTGGGTTTTGGGAAACAATTCACGTGTACGTTGAACACCAGCTACATGATGACTTGTCAGCAGCTCCACCCTCTTAGCCGCCCAGCCAAAGCAGGAGCAGGACACAATTCGGAAAACACACTTACGCGTCTGTGCTCCGCGTGCGCACTCGAAGCATTCTTTGCAGCCTTAAAGGGATACTGAACCGAAATTTCCAGCGCACAAAACAAGGCTGGGCGGATAGGCGGGACGCTGCGAAACCCAAAAACATCTCTTATACAGCGATATCTCTAACGGATCGCCGTATTTTTTGGAAAAGAAGTGCCCGATTGAACACGGCCGACGAGGCGGACGAGACAAGGCACGTCGCGATTCCCATTCCCTCTCCTCCTCGCTACGTCCCGTCGAGCTGGTGAATTGAAGTGAGGAGGAGAGAAGCGAGGCTGCTTCCCCTCATTCTCAAATTCTCCCGGAGCACAGTGACGTCAAAGACCTCGCTTGATCGCGCCCTTCTTTCCCAACACTACGGCCATCTGTTTAAAGGGGCACTGACACGTGAAAATCATAATTTTTTTTATTATCCGAAACGATTGAAAACGATGCCAGGACATTACCCTCAAAATTTGAAACTTTAAAATTCAGTATTTGTGAATTAAAAAAACAATTTCCAAATGCCGAATCTGAAGTTCCCGCGAGATCCGCGCCAGTGCAGTGAGCCAAATTTTGCGGTCTCCTGCGACTCGACTTTCTTTCGGACCTCCGCGTTGTCACGGCGACCCCAACCGAGGAGGAGGTGAGGGATAGAAAGGCGCCGGCTGGAAAAAACCGGTTTTTCTCCGACTCGCCAACGGGCGCTGCCAAGTTTTCCGAGGGAGGGTACAAATCTAGGAAGCAACATCACACCGAACTCTGAATTTTGGTATTTCAAAAAGAGGAGCCGTAGTGCGTTCGCAATTGCGTTAAAAAACACGTTTTACGATTGCGGTTATTAAATGCTATAGAAATGTCACCTACAAAGCTTCTAAATTTCCTGATTTTTGACGTCACCGATCAAAAGAAGCGAGGAGGTGAGCGCGGGAAATACAAATGCCAAAACTAAAAAGGCGCGCGCGCGTGCGGGCCTTTTTAGTTTTGCGATGTGTTTTCGCGATGCGTTTTTTTTTTTGCGTGTCTATGGCTACAACTTGCATCGTTTTAGACAATAAAAAAAAATACGACCTTTGGGTTGTCAGTGCCCCTTTAAGATATCGATATATGAGTGGTGTTCTTGAGTTCGTAGCGTCCGGCTCAACGCTTCTGCGGCCTTATTTTGCGAAATCCAAATTTCGGTTCAGTATCCCTTTAAGCGCAGTTGTTCATGAGTACTTCCTTAAACATACTTAATATGCGCACATGCTTTTCGTGTAGCATCTAGCTAGGTAATCGGGCGAATAGATTTTCTACTTTATACGGCTTTAAACTATTGAGTGCAAGTGACGTTTTATATACAACCTTTAAAGGAAAGATGGGGCACTTCTTCATTTGATAAAAAACACTTGCATTGCGTTCATTTGGCCTTTAAAATAACAGATATCACAATTATGTTTCAATGCGACGCGCCGGAGAGCCAGAAGAGCAATTTCAAAATAGGGCTGAAGCCCCGCCTCCCTAGCCTTGGGTAGCCAAAAGATTCGTTGATGACGTCACGTACAGCGACTTTCTTTCGCGTTCTCTCGCGTTTCGCTATACTTGCGCAGCAAATGGTTTGGGTATTCGGGTTCATGGGGTAAAAATACATGAGAATTCACTTCTAACTCATGTTTTTCAAAAACCTCCGTAGCTTCCCTTTACAGGCCCATAACACTCCTACCAGTCAGACTTCGTTTAAACGAAGTGAGAATTATTCTAATTGCGACATTAACTCGATAAAACAAAAACTCAGAATATTGCAATTTCGATGCCAGAAACCCAAAGGCGAAATATTAACCCCTCTTAATCATCAGTCATCCCTTACTTCTGTTGTAAATCTCCAATACAGAGTACTACTCAAAGGTAGACTTTTAACGCCGAGCGTGTAATCTTCAACCACTTACTGTTTTATTTCAGTCGAGGAATACTGCAAATTCTGTAAGTTTCATTCAATCTCGTGAGATGTGCCCCTCCTGAAAAACGCACGTCCTCTGTCATGCCGAGGACATTTTCGTGCCCTCCTAGCCCTTGATTCCTGTCGCATAAATGCTGGTTTGCTACCCAATAATGTTCACTTTTTTACCTAATAGTGAATTAAAAACAAATATTACCTAATCTCAGCGCTGGAGCAACCTTGGAGGAAGCAAAGGCTAACAAACAAAAATATACAACTTTCTTCGTATGTAGGACTAAGAATATTCCAATTCAAATGGCAACGTTATAAGTGCCGCTGTATTGGTGAGTATCAGCGTCTGAGTTCTAATGAAGGGCCATGTAGCCAAACGTCGTCATCATATGAGCTGATATTATATCTGGCAGGTTTGAAATCTGTGTTTTCTTGAGGAACCTTCGAATTTGCAAATGCACTTGACTGTAGTTAATTGACGTAACCATTTTTCCTTGTGATTGTATGATTATTCTGTATAACCCCCAAAAAAAGACAAGTACATGCCAAAGGCCTTTGTTCCTAAGCGATCGATCTTTAGAAAGACGATTACAAAAATATGAAAAACTAAACTGCATTTAATACCCGTTTGGAATAATGTTCCGGCCACGTGAGTACACTAATAGTCCGGTAAGGGCTAATGACACCCCTACGGCCGATTTAGGCGTGGAACACGCTATATTTTGAAATGGCGTGATATAATGTCGCGGCTACCTTTAAAGTAGCTGCGACATTATGGCAATGTCGCCTCCATCTAAATGATATAAGCTTCACGACAGAGTATGCAGCAGGGGCATTAGGGGATCTGCACCCCCTGGTCATTGCAAGTTGTTTGTAACGCGCATACTGTAACGCCTATAAAACTAGTAACCGCTATATTCAGAACTCGCAACATAATAGCCATAAAATTTCAAAGTTTTCAGTCCCTTCGTATTCAGGTGAGTGGAGGTCGGAAGGGTTCAATGCAGCCAAGACAAGCGGACAAAGGGTTACAATGATGTGCATATTTCCGGGGGAGGGGGGGGGTGAGCCGGGGGTAACGTTTTGATTGGCCGAAGGTTTCTTTTGTTGTCCCGACAAGGAACGCGACGCAGATTTGGGTCGTGTTTCTCGTCATTCTTTCCGAACCAGTGAAAAGGAGAGAAGGGCTTTTCTCTTATTTATTGTTGCTGATTAATTATTTGTCATATGAACGTTTTTGTCTTGTCTTCAGTAGCTCAAGAAGTCCTGTGCTAACGTTCACGTCAGCGGACATGTGATGGGGGACGCACGGTCTTCGTCGCCACAAAGCTTGCGTATGTAAGTACACAATTCATGAGGGAGGATGGTGGCTTCAGTGGAACTGAAAACATTGCATAGACATTTGAGTGGCTTACACCATTCAAAGGGACGGTGATTGGATTTTTTGTTTCGCCGAGGTTTTTATTTGTACGTGACATATGAGAGCCAAATTCGCGGCTCGAAATTCGGTTTCTTTTCGCCCGAAAACCGCCGATCGAGAACTAACCGGCTTGAGTCGCGCTCACTCTCTTCTCCGTGGTCACGGGCCGTTTCACCAAATTTAATCAAAGTCGTGGCTCATCGAAGGCATGCACTCAATACTAAAGATAAAAAAATATATATAAAACCCATTTTTGTGGCTTTTAAAAAGCTGAAAATACGTTGATTAAAAAAAAAAAAAGTTGCACAGAGAACCGGAAGCATTATGTGCGTTCACAGCGTAATTATCAACATGGCGTCGTTTCGCGTATCGTGAAACTTCCGGGTTGGACGGCGATGGCAGCGGACGACGGGCGTGGGACCTTTATTTCAGAACTGCCGTTCGTGGTACCGGCGAATTCTGTCTTCCTTTGAAAGAGAAATGTTTGACCGATCAAAAGAATTGGTATTCATCCCGTACGACACGCCCTACCACCTATCCGGTTTGCACGAGGACGTCGCCGCCTCGTCACCCTTTTGTCGTGGCTGAAGACATTGCTCGAGCAAACGTCAAGCACGAAGTGCGTACTTTGAGTTCAATATGCACGCGTACGATTTCTTTGCTACGTGCGAATGTGGCCAATGCGTGGTGCTGCGCGTCTTCAACCCTGGAGTGCTTTTATTGGAGTAAAATCGGCATCGAACTTTTGAACTTACCGTCAACCGGCTGCATTACTACTACGAAGAGTTGCCCCAGTAGCTGAGTGGAAAGATGTCCGCTTCACACGCAGCGGACCCAGGTTCGATCTCGAGTGTGGGCGTACCTTTTCTTTTTGTCAAACATTTTACGTTATTTTCTTTTGGACATTTGCTAATTCAGTGCAGTCACTTTCCAGAAAAAGCAAGGAGGATTTAAATCGGATAGCGTCCACTTTCCGAGGTGCCCGTTACTGTTCTGCAAGAATTGCAGCCAGCCATTGGTCCCGATCCCGTTGATCTTTCGGAAACTTGTGCATACCCTGCCGCGCAATGCCACGTTCGGATGCAGGACATGTGAGGCAGCTCTTCACGCAACATCTTGGGGGTATTCTTTTCGGAGCTGATCACGAAAATTCACCACGGGCACTCACTACTCTTTTCCGACTCTTCAATGCACAAAACAACCTATCTTGAATTCCGGAACAGCGAGCGAAAGAAAACATAACTGCAAATAAATCGCAAAAAAAAACGGAGGGGAAATATTTGCGCGGTCGGGTGTAGTTACATGACTTCCGCCACTCACTCTCTCCTCTATACTTCTCCGACCTCCATGCGCAGGTTTCGGTTTCGGTTTCGAGCAGTTGCATTTCTTGGCTTTATTAAAAACATACGTGACTTTGGGGCAGAACATTATTTGGGTAGTCTTCAGACACCATAATGAATCGACTGGCAAAAAATAAAAACAATTTTTTTTTTTTTTTTGGGGGGGGGGGGGGGGTTGTCAGTGCCCCTTTGAGCCCTGGATGGCTAGAGACGTGTCTGTTCTCCAGAAACTGAAAGCTTGTTTTCATCACGTAAATTAATTCATAAAATAACTTGCGTGACAAAATGTTTGGGTATACCTAATAAAAAGTGACTGTATTTAAAATTTGAATTTCTTAAGCATGTTCAATCAACTGAATTTTAATGTTCAATTATATTGGTTTTTGACATTTGGTTTCTTTCTTACTGTGGTTTTATTGAGTAGACATGCGATTTGATTATACAAGCTTCCGATTTAACCGTCAATTGTAACTAAAACTATAATAAAAAGAAAAGTGCAAGAAGACCTGGCGCCGGTTTACTTCGAAAGCTGCAAATGCGCTAAGGCTAATGTGCTTGTAAACTACTTAGTCATTCGTTCGTTTGCAGTTCGCATATTGGATTCAAAAGCATTTACTCACATTGGCTTCTATGAGCAGATAGAATATCATAAATCGCCGAGGCGTTTTGTTAAATAGTTATGTGCGCAACAATATTTTGTTTAGCTTTCTTAATGCACCACTTTTAACGCATTCAGTCGGCTGTCAGAGTCTTTACTAAAGGTCGCATTTGTTGAGTCAATTTAAGCATGACTGTATGAGCCTCCGGGTAACGCCTTAAAGGCGTCACTAATTCCTCTTCAATATCTTCATGATATATCACGAAAACAGTTCTCATTAAGAAATAGGAATTTCACGGCCAACATAGTCGTCACTTTACAAAGAGTGTGCATCAAATTGGTGTAAATTTTCTTAGATGCGACACCTCTGATTATTACTGATCGAAATGATGCTGTGTAGGCGGAGTATATCGGGTGTTCTAGCAAAGGTATTGAAAAGACCTTATAAAGTAGGTTGGCTAAGAAAAAAAAAACCTTTCTAGGAACAACGTGCTAGCCGCGGAGGACGTCAAAGAATGCATTTTTTCCTCAGCGGGTGGACTTAGACCAATGAATCGTCGACCTAATTCCTGCCGGCAGGCTCAGTTTGTAAGTGCCAGCCTCAATTCGAAGAGTAACTCAGTGCACAGTGGGGCTGAACAATTAGACGCCAGCCTTTTTTCAATACTTTGAAAATAATACCATACTCATTTATTCCGGCTAACCGATCGCGGCGTACTATAGTAACCAACCCCGGAATACGATCGTTTGAACTTTAAGACTCAGTACTAGCATTCCGATTAAGATACGTAGCACGGAATAGTCACAAATCTTGATTCGTGCTTGCTACCCCCCTCTCAAATAATGACAACTCAGCTACCTTCCGCTGATTTCCATGCCAGGGTTGTACACCTTTTTTGCTGGGGCTATGACGCCATCAAGTGTATACCCTAACTTTCACACTTTACTCCCCTAACTTAAGAGAAGCGCGAAACCTACAGTTAGGTACAGGCATATTATTTATTCCTTTTTTGGTCGGTTTGGCTCAAAGCGCAGCTCTGTCGTCGGAAGGGTCGCCTCAGGCCGCGGGGGAAGACGGCGGCCTGACCAGGAATGGGCGAGGCGTCGCGGGAATGTGGCTCTCAGTGGCACCTCGAGCGGGTGTCTGCCTAATTGGGGAGCTGGGACAGCGGGACAGACTGGTTCCCATGGGTGGCTGCCAGATGTGGTTTCTTGAGTTGTAAACCGTGCCGAACATATTGGCTTTGCATTCATTGTGTGAGCATGCCGGGTTCATGGGGACACCCACGTTCGCGGTGCTTCCTTGTGATGTCCGTCGGAGAGAGCGGGATCTTTTGTGTTTATTTTGGTTATCCGTTTAAAAGACTGTGTTGTTGTTCTGCTTGTGTTCTTTTATGACCAACCCTCTACCAGAAAGAAAATAGCGTGGGAATCTGGGTGATTGGTTTGGACGATTGAGAGAGGGAACCTGACTCCCACTCGAAAACGGAGGGGCCAAGGATGAGAAGGGGCTTTTTTGAGACGGATCGAGCTGGGTTGCGGTTGTGTTCCTTGTTGGGGTTTTGGAGGACGGAAAGTGCCGGGCGGTGACGTCTGGTCGGGCCCACCAGTGTCAACGTTTTATGTTAAATAAATCTATCTAAGTTAAAGTCTAATACCACCTGACTGAACTTCACTGCGCAACGTGTTCGCCATCAGGCCCCTTGTTGCAAGTGGCCGAACATCATCTACATCAACGCCCTTTTCGTAACTTCTACTATAGTTACATGCATTTAAAAATAGCTGAACAAGCTTTTCGCACATAGCCCTCCACTATTTTCGCTTTAGCTGAGCGAACGTTGGAGATGAGGAAACCACCTGTCATGGCGTGCAGAGAGCTCTAGCCTTCTTCGAAGGGATCGTCCAGCTATTCGAAACCTGCAACGTAATATGCTCAATAGCTGGCCGGGCGACGGAACCCCGTGCAGTGTTTCACGCGACCGCGCTCTCTACTAAATACCTTTCCAGCGCTCATGACCCTGGTGATAAATGCTTAGTCACTGGGCTCTGAACGGATGTCCGGAGTCTTATATTTGGTGAAAGAGAGCTACCGCGCACGCTCGGATCGCATTGCACAGTCAAGCAGATAGAAGTGGCCACACACACAACGCTATTATTCGGAAAGGCTGTGTCTCATCTTAAAAGAGGAGGGGCTACCAATGCTACGTGCCAAGGAAAGCAAGCAAGTTTTTTTTTTTTTTTAATCGCTTGCGGACGGCACTTTTCGTGTGTTTTGTCTTGTGCTCGTACTACTGCCACCTGATCCAATCAAGCGCGAATATTGTATCATGACGCCGAGTCTTTGAGGCGCGGTCACACTGCGACTGTCGACATGTGACAAGTGACCACCGAAGTTCACACTGCGGGCGATCGGCGAGTCGCTACCGGCGAGTCGCCTCTCGGAAACTCTCGGCAACCGCCGTCGATTCCGTGCACCCCGGCACAGCTCGGGTTTGCGTTTCGCTGCTTTTTTTTTTTTTGCATTTTTGATGTCTCACAGTTACACATGCGTCGTCGTTGCCATATAAAAAATACTCGTTACGTTGATCTGGGTCCTTCGGAACCGTATACAAAGACGCGCAATCACTACATGGGCGTGCATTCCCTCGAGTTACCGCTTCGCTGTACGTACCTGTCAAGGGAAAACTGGCGGAAATTTGATGCCAGACTTTATATTTTTTTTAGCGCTTGTTTAAATTGGGGTGCTAAATTTAAAAAGTAATACTTTTTTTTTTTTTAAGAGAGTTGATTAGGGCCGTTGCAGAGACCTCAGTGACTCTGCATCTACGGCCGCTGACGTGAACCGAGGCGGTGAACGGACATGTTGATTGCTGCTTCTACCACAGAAATTCGGCGTGCCGGATTTAAACAAACGCGAGGCGCAATGGCGTCATCTCCGAGGCGCAGCGGATTGGTTCAGCCGCCGGGCTACTCGGCGACAAGTCTCAAAAATCGGTCTGGAAGCGACTGCTCCAAACCGGTCGCCTTAGCGACATGCAGCTGTCGCGTTTGCGACAAATGTTGTCGCGTGACAACCGCTACTTGCCAGTGTGAACGCGCGTTTAGTCTCTGCCCTTATGTTTCAGTTGAAGCTAGGAGTTGGCCCAACTCGGACTTAAAAAGAAATCGAGTGTAGCCCCCTAACGCACTAAGTGTGAACATGTGGGTTCACGCAGAAGCTTGATTGGACAAACTTGCTTTCAGTTTCCACCGCGTTTTCAACTCAGGTGCCGCGAACGGGCTGCTAGGCCTCGGTATGTGCGGCGTGTGAGTCCGACTGGTGCTCCCGTTCCTGCCTAATTTGCCGCCTCATTAGCGCCGGCGTTCCGCGGACAAGAGTTTCGTCCGCATCGACCGACTTGCCGCGCTTTCCTATCAAGGACTGCGCTGCTTCGTTTTCTGCGCGCGCTCCTCGGCTGTTCATCTCACGCTTTCGCTCCGGCGTGAAATGGTGTGCAGGGTACCACGCGCATACAGGAGGTGTGATAAGTCGCTGGTTTAACGTTTTGGGGAGTATCATCTGGGGCGTAGGAAATGGGTTTCTCTATTGACAGGTGATTATTTTTTCAGAAACCATTTTTGCTCATTATTTGTTCAGGGAGGATCGGGGAAATCTATATCTTTATTTGTAGGATTTGTTTTAAAATAATTTTTTCCAGTGCTGTGCGTATATTTTAAATTTTGGCGGAGAGCATCGCAGAAAACTGATGTACCATTTTACTTCAGCGGCTATGAGTTCCTTCTCAGGAACTGCTTAAACAGCTTGCGGTGTGATTAAAAAAAAAGAAGAAAAAGAAATCCAGAAATATACACATCATTAGAAGGTGCTTCTTGATAGAAGATTATATTTTACTTCATTGATATTCGGCTTTGCGATGAAAAATGTTTTACTTAAAGAAAAAGAAAACGTTTAAAGTTGCTTTAAACTTTAAACGTTTATATATATATATATATATATAAACGTATATATATATATATATATTTATATATATATATTTAAACGTATATATATATATATATATATATATATATATATATATATATATATATTGAAGCGTGTTTAAGCTGTTTTATTTGAACGGCAGGTTCGTGCCAAATATTCCGTGAATAGTTATCTGATATGTTAAATGTTCGTTAAATTCGTTCTTTACATGAAGTGAGCGGTCATAATCTCCAATGAGCGAAGCTTCAAGTCGTAGTTTTCCTCCCTTATATCTGAATCTAAGCAAAACATATTTTGACAACGATACTAACAAGCATCATATGCTAGGATGTATTACAACCCATACTTCTTCGTTGGTCACAACCATTGCAAGTGTTAAAGTTATTCTGAAATAAATATGCGAATGTGCATGCGTGAATTACATTGTGCGGGAGGAAGATTAAATTTCCTCCGAATACAGTTGTAAAACATATTGGCTTTATATAAATTAGCGCGTAAAATAAATGAGAGATCCAGTAGGAAAAATACGATTCTTAAAACGAAGAACTAATAAATGTCCTCTTCACTTTTCCTAAACACTTTTTTTTCTTTTTTTTTAAGGTGTGAAAGGTATAAAAAGGTTTCTGACGCACTTCAATTGCTTTTACTAGAATGTATCTTCTTGTTTCCTTATAAATTCGTTCTGTGGATATACGTGCACCAGAATATAATATATGCAAAAATGAGCTTTTAGATGAAGACAAGCCGTGCACTCATGAGATGTTTACAAAGAATAGTTTCAGAGAAAAGTTAGTTATCGTATATTTTCAGATTTTCTTAGTTTTGTTCAATTTAAACAATCGCTTAAGCGTACCACGTGTAAAGACTGGTAGGCAGGTGGGAATAAAAAAAAAATACCATAATCGAAAAAAAGTGTACTGAGTGAACATTCATAATTTGATAACGTTTTGAACGACTACGAAGTTCGGGAAAGGTGAGGAGAAGGCTCGAAAACGCTTTGTAGAATGCTCAAACAAGCATACAGAAAAAAAGTGATGTATCCACGATATTGTTTTTTAATTGCAGCAGAAACATGTGGATTGTGACGAGAGCTGTAACTGTGATGATCATAACCGTTTTAGAATGCAGCAAGCGACATAGAACCTCTGCTCACTGAGTCTCGGAGGAAACCTTACTTCTTTATTCTGGGCTTTTCACCTGGCGCCCCAAGGCTGAGTGGTATTCATTAAAATTAGGAAAGATTATGGCCTCACTTCTGTAAAATGGTCTATACCAATGGCAACCTTGGTTCGAAAAAAAAATTATGAGAATAACAGTGAAGACGAAAGTGTATTTATACTATTTGGCGTGGATGTTTCATAGCCGCACGTGTGGCGCTCATAAATGTCCGTGAAAAGATGTATTAAAGAATGTATAACAAACAACATATAAACGCAAATAGCTTTCTAACGTCGCTAACTTAAAGGGACGTCCGACTTTTATCATTCCTATTTACCTTGGATATCTAAAATAAATATATCGAAACGCCATCTTAGAATTGCAACCAGGGATTCTTGATTAAACAAGTAAAACTTTTCATAGTAAGCTGCCGTGTTTATTATGGGTATTATAATTCGACACTACATTTATGTGCTCTTCATTCAGCCAGTATATCGGAATCCCACAAGAAAGAGCATTTTTGGTATGAAGATTTATGAAGCATTTGTTGTCACCGTATGTCTTTATTTGTGTTACAATGTATCCAATTTAGCTACGCAGTCTAATAGGAGGAATTACTGGGAAAGAAGAGAGACGCTTTTCGCAATAATATTGTTATCTAGGCATTTATAACTTATTGTGAGCTAGGCATTTTTAGTACGTATTATTACAAGATAACGCTTGAATATGTTCTTGATGCAAATCATGAGCTCGCCCTGAAAAAAAAATGATCCGGCGAAAAAGGAATCCCTGCTTCTATTGTAAATGGATGTAGAAATATGTTTGCCATATGTTTTTTTTTTTACTTTTTAACATATCTTTAGAGGCCAATGTATTTTTTCATGGATGGAAGAAGCCAGTAGTTTTATTTATACATACATCTGGTTGCACTGACTGCGTTAGTAACTATAAACGAATTTCTCTTCGCACTTTTTTTAAAGTATTTGAAAAGGCAATATACAAGCATATTCACTTTAATTTTAAATCGTCGCTTTCTCTGAACAATCGTGGCTTCTGTCTTAAACGCTTAGTGGAAACTAAACTTGTATCATTCTTGAAACACACTTCATCTCAGGTCCCTTACCGTGAACAAGTTGACACTATTTATTTTGATTGCACTAACGTTTTGGTTTCGCAGATGATAAGTTGTTACATGGCAAATTGTAAGCGTTGGGAATGACTAGCTCGTTTTGCTTTTGGTCGTCAAGTTATTTTGCTGGAATATCAAACGGAGTGCTTTGTGAAGGGTGTTTTTTTCCGCCTCGTACGTTTTCAGTACTGGATTGTTCAGGGGTCACAACTTGTGCAGCTGTTCTAAAAATATATTTTCTGTGATCTGGCAGATAGTGTGCAGCATTCAAATGTTTCGCAGTTTGCAGGTGATGTAAAATAGGATCACGAAGTTCATGCAACTACTGACAGCCAGATGATGCAGGACGATGATCAGGCAGTTCTAAATTCGTGCTTGAAAATCGTTCGGTACTTAACCTCAATAAGACTAAGGTTGTTTTCTATAACCGTCAGACAAGCTGCATTGAATATCCGTGTACCATGGTAATGTTAGGTTCTGCTATCACAAGGTCGGAAACCATTCGTGACCTGAGAGTGCAGTTTGACTCCCGCCTATTGTTTACTTAGCACGTTTCGAGACTGATAATGCCTATTACCAGTAGCTAACCGTTATTTCCCAAACGACGCGAAATGTTTGTACCCACGCTAGCATGATTAATCTGTTTCGTGCGCTTGTTTTGTCCAAACTCGAGTTTTTCTCAATCGTATGGAACACCATTGGAATGACACAATCATGTATTTTAGAAAAAAGGTTCAGCGTCCACTCGTTCGTATTGCTTATGGCAGTCCGCTGGGAGGGGCACCTCTTTTGATTAGGAATACCTACTCAATCTGATTAATCTTGTTCCGTTTAACAAAAGAAGATTATTGCGAAACTTTGCATTTTTGGGCAAGACGGTGAACGCTGCGCTTGATGCACCCTTGGTTTTAAGTGCGATTTATTTTTTTGTGTCCCTCGGAAGTGTAAACAATTATAATATCGTTGTTATCCGCAGGAGGTTGGTGTTCAGTTCCTAATGACACGCATACAGCTTCTTTATAATAACAACAGGAGTGATTTAGACTTGTTTTCCCTCCCCCTAACTGGTAAAGAAGCCTTGTGGGCCGCTAGACAGGCAGCTGTGGTATGTGGTTTTATGTTGTATTGTTCATTTAATTTTACCTCTCTAAAATTACGTATTGTTTGTTTGCTTGTTTGTATTTGTTCTCTCATTGATTGTAATATGTTCACACCATAAAGGCCTCGAGCGGTTTGTTGGCACATTAAGAAGAATTTTAAAAAAAATTCAAATTTAATTGTGATATTGTGAGCTATAAGGGAGCGAAGTATTTGTGAGCTATTTCTGAGCTAGATGATATTGTGAGGAATTTGTGAGCTCGGTATCATTGTGATGATGTTAGCCACAAGTAATTTATTGTGATGATGTTAGCCACAAGTAATTTATTGTGAGGTATTGTAATGTGTAATGTGATGTAGTGTATGTATGCACATACTGTATGTCATGTACGAAATGTAATGTGTAATCTGTAATCTAATGTGAGCTATTGTGAGCTATCGTATTATTGTGAATGAGGTACTGTAGAACCCTTTATTTTCGCGGCCCATATTTTTCGCGAATCGATCACAGAGGACATAATCGCGGCCACTAAATTTCGCGAAATCCAGGCGCCTGCATTGAAACTCTTAAGGTTCAAATTTTTCGCGTGCCCTTAAATTTCGCGAATTCTTCAATTCGCGAAATTCGCGAAAATTAAGGGCTCGCGAACATTAAGGGTTTTACAGTATATAGAGGCAGTAGAGGTATTTGATAATTTCAGTTTTCGATATTGCATGTTTTACTTTCAAGATTTGCTACATTTTATTGATTGTACTGCGGGGATACAGCTTAGATTAGTGGTTTTTCATCCCTACACTGATTCGCTTTATAAAACATGTGTGTACGCAAAAATTTTGTGAGAAAAAGAACTCTAAAAGGTTGACGCAATAGTGTCACCGCCAACAATTACCCTCTCAACGTTTTCTACATCGTCGTCCTTGGCAGAGACTATGAGTCTTTTTTGTGTGATAGCCATATGCATGTAGGGTTTATAAGAAACAGCAGTGCGGCTTTGAAATTACAGGAGGACACTTAAAGGGGCACTGAAGTCATTTTTGAAAAAGCTCGTCTTGGTCCTATATTGTTCAAAATGTGTTAGTTTCGACATATACCAAGTCCTATATTACAAAACCGCCTATTCATCTCAGGACAATATCGAAACATGTGTGGACTCTATTTTTTTTTTCTCGCGGACTACATACATGTGTGGACAAATGAAAGCCCCACAGTAGGTGCAGATTCCGAATAATTTTATTATAACTCGTTTCGAAGAGAGTCTGATAGGTACACACTCGGATGAGGCTCATCTCTTTCTCCGGGGGCGAAGCCATCGCTAGCCACTCGCCGACAAGCACCCTTCATCGACCTCTTCACTCGGAAGAAAATTCTTCCCAAAAAGGGCGTGTCGCGATCTTTGTTGGGATGCTTAGAGCGCCTAGATTGAGTTGTCACCACAAAAGTACGATCCCAGAATAAACTTCAGTGCCCCTTTAAGACTGCTTACGTCTAGGAACGCGAAATTATTCTTACACGCAGCGCATTCCTACAAGCAGCGCGCCCCGCTCCTCTGCGGCGCGACATGGCTGAAAGCAGAGCGTGGAACATTTGATACAGGAGCGGGAATTTCCTGATCCCCTTCCCTCTCGCCCTGCCCCTTCCTTCCCCTCGTCCGGCCACGCATGACGCGGTGGGCGCGAGCGCGCCACCCTCTCCCGTTCACCGGCGTGGGTGCAGCAGTGCCAGGGAGAGGGCTTCTCTGTGAGGTCGCGTTACTTGGAGCTATGATGACCCGCAGCCATTTTAACTACTGTCTTTTGAGGAGCCGTCTTTTGCGGTCAGAGAAAACGTCGGTTAAGCTCTATGGGACAGTTAATGCTTTCGCAATAAAATACGATACTTTTTTCTTTGAAATAATGCCACTTTACAGAAACAAAAACCACATTTGGCACCGATATAAAAGCAAACGGATTCATACCGGTAACACTTAGCCTCACGGGTCACCCGTCTGAGCCATACCAGTCGTCCTTTTGGCCGAACAGGTCACTCGCTTGGGTAAATGGGTCACTCCTTTGGGCAAACGGGTCGTTCGTTTGGGCGAGCGGGTCGCTCCTTTCGGGAAGCGGTTCGCCCGTTTGTCCAAACGGGTGACCATTTTGCACAAACGGGGGATCTATGACCTTCAGACAGCACCTGTTTAATCAAACGGTTCTTCCATTTGATGATGTCAGTTTGATACTGAAGTACAGAGCGGCGGAACGGCACGCTCGTTTGACCCTCATGCAGTGTCGCGAGAGCTATTTTGAATGTCAGCGCGCATATCATCTTGCCATATCAGTTTGCCACCTAGGATTAATACTAAACGTACTGTGAGACTTTGGGAATAAGAAAAATGTTTAATGAATGAAAATAAAGGAAATAATAAAGGAATGGCTGAGTGAAGGCTGATGGCTCGTCATGGCTGGCTGGCGTTCTTCTACTTCTTCTTCGTCGTTTCCTGTCTCTGAGGCGATATGAGGCACGTTCGGTGCTGTGGGCAGGCACGCTGCTTACATCCGACCCCCCTTTTTTCTTTTTTTTTTTTTGAGGGTTAACAAAGTTCTTTTTGCTGGGACTAGGCTTGGGATGGGAAAACAGAGTTTGGCACGTGGAGCGGGGTCCGAGAGGACGAAATTCGGGGGGACTGAGTCCGAGAGAACGGCCGGGGTCTGGCCAGGTCTCTTATGAGTCCGTCTCGGGCTCTGCTGTTACAATAAAATCGTTACGGGGACAAATCGTAGTCCTGTAGCTGTTTCGGTTGTGTCCAATGGCGCTGTGGTCTCTGGTCTGTTGGGTGGGCTGTGGAGCTTGCGTTCCGGTTCAATGAGGGTACGGCTTGCATACTCAGTGAAAATCTCTATGCCATTCTGCCTCTGAGAGAGGACAGCACCATGGGCTGTGGCTGGGGCATCTGTAGCAACAGTTGTTGGCGCAACTGCATCGAAGTGTCCAAGGATTGGCGCCGAGGTGAGGGCTGCATGAAGGGTCGCAAATGCTTGTTGAACTCAGGTGTCCAGTTGAACTCAGGTCTTCGAATAACAGCTTGCAGGGAGGCAGCGATCTTCGAAAAGTTGCTAATGAATCTCCTGTAAAAGTTGGCTGTCTGAACCCAGGAGAGCAGTTGCTTTGAGGTCACTGGTATAGGAATGCGTAGCATGGCTTCAACTTTGGAGGGGTCTGGCTCTTTTCCTTTTTCGGAAATCAGGAAGCCAAGAAACTTCACAGAGGGCATGGCAAACTTGAATTTCGGTAACGAAATCTTGAAGCCGGCTTGTTGGAGAAGACTCATAGTCTCATCCAAAAGGTACAAGAATTCCAAGAATTCAACGGCGAACACAATGATGTCGTCCAGGTACGTCCTGACTCCTGACTTGGTCTGTCTAGGTTTCAAACTTGTAAAAACTTTGTTCATTGCCTGTTGGAATGTTGCTGGTGCGTTTTTCAATCCAAAGGGCATTCGGGTCCATTTGAAAGTACCATGATGCGTAATGATCGTAGTCTTGTCTTGGTCGGACTCCCTGACACGAATTTGCCAGTAGGCAGAGCACAAGTCCAGGACCGCGAACAAAGAGCATCCCGCAAGATCGTCTAGGATGTCGTCGGCCCGGGAAGGGTGTATGGGCGAACTTTTACGCCTTCATTCACACGGTGTGAGAGGGGCGTAATGTTGATACTGTCGAAAACACCCATGATTTCATAACCGTTCATGTTTATTGCTTTGGTGAAACGGTTGCTTATGTACGGCGGTACGAACACGAGAATGATTAATCGCCACACGAAGGCGCGTATGATTAGGAAGTGCTAGAGAATAGTTTTTTTGCAACTCCGATCGAACTCTCCGTCCGACACGAGCTGAAAATTACGTGTCGCGCGTGCATCAGTTTTATTAGTTCAACATCGATTTAAAAAATCACCTCCGCTCGCAAAAGGTGACCGAAGACGTGTAAATATACAGCCCAGGAAACACACCGTATTGCGTCGATATTGGATCGAATCGAAACGATTGTGCCCACACCATTTTGGTTTAGCCAATACTTAACAAATGGGATGAGTCGCTCCGACGCCATCCTGACATAACGTACGCGACGCCGTTTTTGGTTAAGTGTTGAGAGTATCCTGCGTGAATCGGCTATGCCGGAGAGGTATTTCTATTTCTTGACCGCCAAAAAAGGCCTTTAAAATATCAAGAAAAACGGAATCTGCTTGCTTTTAGCACGAGAAGTCTTTCTCGGGCTAACAGCAAGCAAATACCGTTTTGCTTAATCTTTTTTTTTTAATTGCGCTGAAGCTTTGAACAAGCTGTGGCGCCCTTATTTCGGGTAGTACAGCCTCACCTGACTGGACCAATAAGTACACTTCCAAACATATGGAGAAAAAAAAAAGAAAGGCAAAGAAGGAACTCAAACGCATAAACAAGACGACGATCAACGAGTTCTACCGAGACAGCATAAGCCACTCCCCGGCTCCACAGTTTTCGAAACGGAACCGCCGCCACTTGAACAGCAACCCCAAGGTCCCGCACGCAAGGCGACCCTCCCTGTGCAGCGCAGGAGGCAGCAGAGGGAGATGAGCTGCATTGTCCACCCCCTTTGACCTCGTCTTCTGATAAGCTTCCACACCTTTTTTGTGTCTTCGTGTGGCTGTGAGCGAGTGCAAAGGCCGTTTCGAGCGAATCAGAGGGGTAGAGCGAAACACGTGACCGCTCTCCGTAGGACAAAAACGCTTGGACGAAAAGTTGTCACGCGACTCTTTCTGACGCGCTGATGGGCTCACCGGGGTCATAGCCTTCGCCGTTTGCCAGGTTATGGTGAGTTGTAGGGACCACGCAAATCCGGTTTCCAAAAAGCGTCCTTCAGTGCTCTCCTGTTTTCCGTGCAAGCAGGTCCTGACGAGTTCCATTTCGCGACCGTGGTTCTTCGTCGTGAACGGCGGAATACATCCATGCCAACTTTTTTATAATGGCCGTTTACTGCGTCGGAGTCTATGGAATTATTGTGCTGTGTTTGTAGAACGCGTTTCGGCAAAGAGCTGCTCATCGGCGGACGCGAGACTTCCGTTGAATGTGATCAACCGCCTTCATCCTCGACATTGTGTTTGCGTTGTTTCGTGCTTCGCGAATCAGACTGTGCATCTATAACGACAGAGAGCTGCTTATCGGTGACCGCGAGACTTCCGTTGAATGTGAGCTACCGCCTTCATCCTCTAAATTGTGTTTGCGAATTGTTCTGTGCTGCTCGAATCGGATTATGCATCTATCGCGGATTACATGAGATCGCTCCCTTATATGTAAGTACTCTGCAAGCATGCTTCTGATAGTAGTCCTGCCTCCGTCTCAATAGACCATTTTACTGTTTACAAACATGAACTGCCGCTTGCGTCCCAAGTAACTTCCTGTCGTTCCGTCTTTGTGAACGTAGTTAGCAGAGATATGACTACGGCCAGATGGCCTGCTTGCAATCGTCTAAAGAGAACCTAGTATAATCTTGATTGAAAAATAAAAAGTGAACCAGGCATGTTTCGACTCATTCGCAGTCATTTTTTCGTGCAGACTTTTGGGTTATACACCCTACCTTATGGGTGTTGGTGACTGCGTTTTTTTTACTTACCTTTCTGGCGGCGGTACACCCAATTTCGAGGGCGTACTGCGCAGTCACAACACCCTAATAAAACGGTGTGCAGTGGAATCACACCCTATTTTAAGGGTGTTTGGAATAACGCCGTCCTTTAGGGGTGTTAGGAAAAACGTCCTTTTCTTAGGGCGTTTTGCTACACCCATAAGGGTGTTAGTTATATGACAAGCCATTTACACCCTAAAGGGTGTGATAATGTTTAGTGTGTATCTGTCTGAGCTAGTAATAAGCTTACCTTTAATATACGATTGTTATTGATTTCCTGCATTCGTTTGCTAGATTCTAGCTTCTAACAATAAAGGAAATTGAGTTCTTATTCACGTCTATGGGTCTGGCCGTTTTTGATGCCGATAGCAGTTAACGTCCTCAGGTTGTTCAATTGAGTAAGAAATAAGGATGGACATGCTATCTTTTTGGCAATGTTAAATTTTAGTACACGTGAAAAAGAGAGGTTGATGCGTCATTAGTTTAAACTGCTCTCTACGTTTTCTGTACTTTCGGAAGGAAAGGGTATATTGACCCCCAATCTTCCCAGGAAGCTCTATTTCGTGGAACGTCTCCAAGGGCATGACAACATCACCTTCTTCTTGCCGACGGTACAGGCGTATGCAAATATGTTCCAAGAACCGACGCTTGCACTGTTCAGAAAAAGGATATTGCTGTTGCTTGCAAGATCTTGGCGCCAAAATAAGAATTTTCTGAAGAAAAGACGCTGTACCCTCAATATAGTATGTTACTTTTGCAGAATTCTCATCTATAAAAAAAGAGAATGTATATAAACGCATAAGAGTATACATAGATCAATCCTATATATTCACTCTATTATAAAGGCTTTTCATTGATCTATGAAGTTACCATCGTATATACGTTACACTCAACCAATATATATTCCTTGAATATTGCGAATATATTACAATTTTAAGATGCAGTGAGTGTAATATACATTTATTGCCTACTTTTCGAAATATTTTGCTGCATTTTATTCAATCTTGTTTAGGCCGTTGAACCGTTTTTGAGATGCTGTGCCACTGAGAAACCTATTTGTTAAAACAGATATTCTTATGTTTTAAAATATTCTTTACGGTGTTCCAGGTTTACTACATGTTTGTTTGTTTTCTTCATATAACGACATCAAAACTATATACGCACTTGCTAACCAGCAAATTTTTGTGGGTGGCTAGAAATTTACAGGGTTTTTTCCTTCGGCTTTACAAAGATTTTGGTTTATAAAACCGCAAAAGTTAGCGTAAAGGCCCGTTCACACTCTTGCGACCGAGTTCGACCGAGAGAGACCAGACCGCTTTTTAAGCCTCTTGCGAACTCTTGGGACCAGCTCCGCTGCTGGTCCTAAGAGATCGCAAGAGGCTTAAAAACCGGTCTGGTCTCTCTCGGTCGAACTCGGTCGCAAGAGTGTGAACGGGCCTTAATGCGTTCCTTGCAAGTTTCAAACGCCCAGGAGGCCATAATGTATGGTGTGAAATCTTCACAATAAACAGTATAATTAACTAAAGGGTCTTAATTACGTTTTAATACTGAAACTAAATATAAAGTTTTTTAAATAAAACATGGTTCAGCATCATCAAAAAACCCTAAATCACTAAATTTTAGAAAGACAGGAAGCGCGTGAACAGTGCAATGCCGGGCTAAAGTTACAACTTCCGCTACAAGCGCAAAACTGGTGGTGTAAAAAGGCGGATGATAAGAGATAGAAAAAACATGAGTTAGCGTCGTGGTTGGATGCATTCTTGGAACCAGTAAAAATCAAACACGCCTACTAAATCTTTCTGGAATTACATGATTGAGTACTTTTAAATGTCGCTCAGCAAGATTTGATTGAAATCACATGTATTTTCAGAAATCGAAATGCGAATAAAACACTTTAGTGGATTACCCGACTGATCGTGGACATATATCTCACCTTTAAAGAACGGGTTTTAAACGGCATGTTCAGTCTGTAGATCCTAAACAGCGCCATGAATAAAAAATGAAACACTATGATTTATAAAAAAAGATCTGCTGTGTCCACACATTTTCAGTGCACAAAATATTCTGGAAAGAATATGGCGGTTGAAAATATTTTTACTTAACTGATCTAGTGTATTTATAGACAGTGAAAATAATACTTGAAATGTTCCAAAAACAAAAACAAAAACGCTTTTTTAGTATTTCCAGAATTGTTGAGTGTTCAATTGTCTAGCCTATATTCATAACAAATTTATTTTCAGCCCTAAGCGTTGGTTTTTCTTCGGAAGGTGGTACATATTTGTGTGCCTCAAGTAATTATTTTCATGTTTCTTTTTTTATTGTACCCTAGTTGATAACATGGTAAAACATGAAAAACAACCCCCGGTGTCACGAATGTAGTTCATAAATTAAATTGATGAAAAGCCATAAATCAAGACAATTCAAGGTATAAAAACTCGTAAGTTTTGATGGAAAGCAACGACGACGTTGCTTAGCTTCTGTATGATGTAGGAATGAAAATTGGTTATGCGTTCTAAGTGTATGGACTGCATAACGTTATGCTCTACTATGGTGCATCTATGTCATTACAAGTATCAAGTGCAATGAATCGAACACACGTCTCTAGTTGTGTGCCATTCCGACGTTATTGCTAACTGCAGCTGATTGTTCTATTTTCTAACCATTTTCCTCCAAACACGTGATCTGTGAATAGAAGGTGGCAGACAAAGGCATTAGAAAAAACATAACAGCATTTATTATTGACAACCGTCAAACCTTTGGCGAAAAAAAAAACGTTCGTGAAAGAAGGACAGCTATATAATAGTACGCAGCAATTATCTACGTCGATATAAATTAACTCCACGCAAGAGAGAGGATAAACTAGAATTTCGTGTTCAATGCAATATATCTACAACATAATATACACAGACTTCAGTATTTATATATAGAGCCTATCGGCGGTGTCGCGGTTTGTCCGGTATAGAGTGGAGCATCTTGAGACTAATAAAGATAAATGAAAGAAAAGAAGAGCCTGCCTTGCCTCGATGTCTTGAGCGCGCTCTCGTTTATATAACGGCAGCAACTTCCCTTTCCACCGCGTGGTAACTTCTCTCCTGTTTTCTCCCGTTAGCGTTTCTCTGCGTTTCTTTGCTTTCGTTGTGATGCTCGCTTGACCGACATACTCGGGGAACACTTCCTGGTGCGTTCCACGCGCCTACTCGGACCGGAAACAACCCTAATAGCGGAAATTTGCATAGTGCCCCCCCCCCCCCCCTTCCACCTTTTGCACGTACCTTTACTGCGCAAGTTCTCGATAGTAAGCTGAGTGCTAGTACGTTACCCTCGCTTAAAAGCTGCAAAAAAGAAATATATCAGGGCATCCATTAGGCTGCAAGCTAGAGTTTATTCCTCATCTCAACAGAGTCGACTTTGTTTTCTTTTATCTTGTATGAACTTCTTAAGAAGGTTTCTGATAAAAAAAGAACTAAATTTTGTGATAATGACTCTTTCGTTATTTTTTTTTTATTATTTCCTGCCAGCGGACGCTGCACGAAAAGAAACGGAAAAACAACCATTCAGGTCGCTTGACTTTTGGCAACATTCATACGTAGGCAGATTCCGACGACGCTGCTCTAACGTGTTAGCTCAGTTTTATGAAAGAAAGTGCTTTTTTTTAATTATCCACACGATAAGAAAATAGAAATTCGATATTTGGTCCTGCTTTTGCTTTCTGGGTTCCTTGCAACCCCGTATCAAAATGCAATGTCTGAACTGACATAAACATTTTCAACGACCTTTATCTTTAAAGTTCAGTATTCCTTGAAGTACAGTTGCGATGGTTGAGAACTATTTAGAATACATTTAACCGTCATTTCAACGTGTGATAAATAAGATTGATTCATATCAATTTTCTTTGTACACTGAGAGGGAAACTAGGTGCATAGGTCAGGTACATCAGTTTCCCTGCTAAATTTACTGGGGATACTGAATTGGTAGATTACGTGACATCAATCACCTCTTACATATTTAGTGGGTAAATTGGATTTAAATGTCACGAGTCGTCAGGTCACGTGATGTCAATTTTCCTGCTAAATTTAGCGGAAAAAAGGTCACGTGACATCGATTTTCCCGGAAGATGTATCGCGAAAACTGACTTTGTGTAGATGTCGCGTGACAAGAAGTCACGTTGCGTCAAGTTTTCCACTAAATTTTGGCGGGGAGACTGAGTTAGTGTATGGATCACGTGACTTTCTCAGGTGACATTCGATTTTTGGTAAGTTTATTGGGAAAGGGAATTTGTTTATAGATAATGTGACGTCAGATTTCCTGCTAGAGTTAGTGGGGAACATACATTGATGTGTCACGGGTCATCAGGCCATGTCACATGAATTTCCCCGCTAAATTTTGCAAGCAAACTGACGGTCTTTAGGTCACTTGACATGGATTTCTCCGCTAAATGTAGCGAATAACTTGAATTGGAGTAAATGTCACGTTTCGACAAGTCAAATTAGGTCAATACTCTGCTAAATGTCACGACGGAAACTGATTGGTGCCTAGGTTACGTGACGTCAGCTCACATGCCATCAATTTCCCCGCCGACCTTGGCAAAGAAATTTCCCAAGCAGCACGGATTTTGGCAAAACATTGGCCAGTGGCAGGCGATGGTCTTTTGGCCAATGGCTGGCCATTGTGTGGCCACTGGCCAAGTGACCATTGCCAGCCTTTGGCCAATGATTGTCCGAATATGTGCTGCTTGGGTTAATTTGTGTATTGATCGCATGACGCCAGGTAACGTGACATTATTAACATCACGTGATCTTAACACCAATTTGGTTTCCACGCTACATTTCAAGGGAAATGCATGAACAAACGGGCAAGAATTTAAAATCGGGAGGTTCCGTTAAAGAGCATTTCATGCTTTAAAAAATTACATGTTTGGCCAAACGAAGAATTTCCCATATAAGGCACCATATGGCCATATGTGGCCATACGCAGCCTTATCTCCCCAAACTTTGATATGCCCATTCATAGATATTTTATACGTTTGTGGGCGGTGTTCTAAATTGACGGAGAAGAATTTGAGATGTCAGGTCAAATGCTTAGGCGAAAGGCATCTAATTTTTCTTGCAGCTCTTGCGAGTACTCGGAGCGTCTGCTAGTACGAGCGAGAGCGAGAGCTATACTCGGCGACAACTTTTTTTGGCAATGCAGTGGAGGGTACAGGCGCGCGTTCCCTCTCTTCTTTAGAGCGCTGTATTAAGCTGTGGGCGGGCTCTCTTCCCCAAAAAAAGTCGCCGAGTATGGATCAAGTTGGTGCGCTCGCTGGGTTAGGCTCTGTTGTGCTCTCATTGCGTAATTTGGAGCACAAAGTATTTCTCGTCAAAGTGTAACAGGTTTTAACAACTCTGACTCTATAGAATCACCCCCTTAGTTGCGCGGAGCGGAACATTCTGTTGCGCTTCACGTAAGGGTCTTGTCTGGAGGGGGTTAATGGGAAAGGGCATAATGGGGGTCGTTGTTGCGGATTTGGGAGGGGGGGATATGACGACGGGATTTGTCACAAGATAGCAAAGTATGCAGGTTGGACTTTGTCCAGCGTGACGATATCATGGCGTCTGTTGTTGTTGACGGATAGTTTTTCGTTCTTCTCCGTTCGAGAAAGTACCTAAAGGGACCAACATTCGGTGGCGTTAGAAGTTGTCGCACTGCATGTCTTCTTATGAATACATGATTGCATGTGTTGATGTGCTCGCTATTAAATATCCACCCAGAGATTGACTGTCTAGGTAAGGCTGTACGCAGAAAAATTAAGAAACTTCTTATGAAATGAAGGTTCGATGGGATGTCGTTACTTTAGATGTGAGAAATTTTCCAGGTACCCGAAGTGTGGTTCCGTAGACGACTTTGGCTGATGTGCAGTCAATGCCGGCTTTGAAGTTAACACGAATTCCAAGAACGTCAAGAGGAATATGATTAGCCCAATAAGTTTGATCTGTTTTTGTCATCAGCGCTGGTTGTAACGGTCGACGTAGCCGTTCAAACATACCATTGGAAGAGTGATGGTAGACTTTTTTGTTTACGTGTCGTACATCCAATAACTTTGTGAGGGCTGTGAAGAAGTCGCATTGGAAGAGTCGACAGCGGTTGTTCATAGTGGTCGAAGGACAACGAAAGCGCGCGATCCACATGAAGATGGAGGCGTGAGCGAAGGTTTCTGCTGTTCTGTATGTGAACGAAGTGGCCCCTGGCCATCAAGTGAGTCTGTCCACACATGTTTAAATGTATAAACACCCGTTTTATGATAGCAGAGCGCCTACTTTATAGATATGAACCTTATCACATCTGGCATTCCGTGGGGAAAATGCGCGCACCGGTGCATTCGTGTGTTCAATCACTTTATTGTGTTGGCTCTTCCTGCATGTATTTGTCCGCTGACTGATGTCAGAATTTATTCGGTGTCAGAAATGCCGTGACGTAACGAGAGGCTGCATAGCCCATGTACGCGGATGATTTAGGTCATGGATGTCCTGGAAGATAGCTCGTCGAATGTTTTTAAAATGTATTTCCGTGGAACGGCTGTCGACATATCGCAGATGGTCTCGCGGGTGGCCAGCGGCAATGTAACGGGCTGCAGTTGCATGGATCTGGACTCCACCCGTAGCTTTTGCAGGTCGGTATCTTCCTGTTGTGTTAAGGCCAATTCCGTGAAATTGAGAAGAAAAGAAATGAAGATGGGCGTCAAAGCGAGAGAGTGCATCTGCATGCAGATTGTCTGTTCCAGCGACATGGCTCCAGCGGAAGAAGTGGATGGTAGTCTAGATTTCCAAAACTCACGTCTAATGTGCTCTACCTTGCTTCGGCTGGGTTGTGTGTTTGTGAAAAAGTCCCAGCGGGAGCCATCGATTTTCGCCGTATTGTTGGAGCACTGCTCCGGAGAAATCAGACTCGCCGACCGTTACACGCTTTGGTGCGTTCGCCAGGGGGTGCACAAGGAGTGTCGCCTCGGCCGCGGTATGCCTCACCGAAGTGAAGGCAACATCTGCAGTTGGTGTTTATGGTATTAACGTCGAATCTTTCATGAGACCGCGGAGCAATTCGATAAGAGACTTGATGATTTGTGCGTAGTTGTGAATGAAGCGCCGATGAAGATTCATGAGCCATAGAAAGTCCAGCATCTTGAGTAGAGATGGCAGGTGCGGGTAGTTTCGGATAACTTGCGCCTTGAAATTAAAGGACTAGATGCTCGCCGGTGTAATGCGATGCCACAAAACATCAAGGATGTCAAGCCAAAGTGGCGGCACTATCGATGTCGCACCACGATCATGCGTATTTTCCGTGCAAACAATAACGGTCTTTGTCGTCGAGGGGCACTAACAACTATTGCTGCGAAATCCATGTTACATATTAAAACTGACCGCCACAAAACCTTGGAATTGAACAATCAGGTCTCGTTCCCTGGCCCAAAAGGAAACTCGCAAAAAATAATTTATTCACCAACATAAAACGTGCCAGCAGACAGTCTATAAAGCATCATGATTATGGTCACCCTCTATAACCTATTTTTTTAAAAAAAAGGAAGAGTCTGGTCGCGTAGAGTGTTATCTAACTAAAAATAGACAACTAAAATATTTGGACGGATTGAGCCAGGCTACCTATGGTCACTGGTAATTTAATCAGGTCAGATCATCTATGTACATGATTGAGTAGAACAAATATTTGGGTAAGCGAAGAAAACCTTTATCATTATCTTCATCTTGACGTTCTCAACCACCAACGTCTCATACAATAAATGTGTCTCAAGAACGCCTACGAACACAACAAACCAAACAATAAAATAAAGTAAAAAATAAAAGAAATCTTAATTACCCACTATTTCAATAGAGATTAGATATCTTTGTTGAAATATGTAAAATAATTTGGAAAAAAAAAACAAAAACAAGTACAAGTGGTTTTTTTCCCCGATAGCTAAGAAAATATGATCTTCAAGCATTGCCTGTAAAATAATTACGAGCAAGGCACTAATTGAAACTTTGACTCCTTCTCTTTCGTACTCATAAGCCTACAATGTATTTAAAAGTTTTGTTTTTTTTGCTTTTTAGAACGCCCAAAATCGGTCACGCCCAGTGGGCATCTGCTGTTTCCGCTGTAGATTACAAACTTTGACAGTTCATTACTACTCCTAGCAAGGGCTCTTTAACGCACAGCGCGCAGCAATGACACATCACTGGTACGCTGCTGATCCAGGTCGAAATCGGCAGGGGTGGGGATTGAGCCCATGATCCGTGTATTCTGCAGCGCGAGCTATCACTCCATGCGACCCGAAGTGCACTGCACTCTAAAAAGGGGGTGTAGACGTTACACCCGTTGTCACATATACGACACCCCAAAACTGCAGTTGGACGTACAGCGCGCTGACGTTGAACTGACTGCCCCAACTATTGCGAGAGGGTTGATGACGGTGCGATATAACATATTAAACAGCTAAAGTACGTACCAAAGTCTACAGGAAAAAAACACACAGGTTTCGCCGTTGAGCCTAGAAAACCCCGATTACTTTTTTTGCAGTCAGTCACACTTACATTAACTATTTTAATGACTTGTACAACTCGGCTATCAAGCCGCTTGTGAAATTTGATAGCGTCGCTACAACGTCAGTGCGCTGTACCTCCAACTGAAGTTTTGGGGTGTTGTATACGGACAAAGGGTGTAACGTGTACCCCCCCCCCCCTTTTTTAGAGTGTGCGCTAACGCACTCGGCCACCATTCCAATCAGAGCTCGGCGCTCTGACATCCTCGCGAGTTCTCATCTTTTCCTCTTTCTCGAATTATCGACGTATAACGAAAAAGCCTCGCGATGCGAAGCCGTTTCTATGTTGAATAATTTTCTTATCTCTGTCAGTTTTTTGTGTAAGACATCTAAATTTTAACAAACATGATCATAATACTTGCGCATGCACTGATCCATAATTATATTTTGGTTTGTTTAAAAAAACTGCCGCCGGCTCCTGGGAATTAGCGTTTTTTAGCGGTTACGGACGCCCCCGGCTCCCCGCGTTGTTATCGGTTACAGACGCCACGGGATCCTCTCGATGAGGGAGTTAATCCTTTAACATGAAGAAAGACAAAACAATATCGCGTGTGTTGGGGTTGGCGACCATAGCTCCACGCGGTTCCGTTTCTCGGCTAACATTAGAGGCAACATGGGTACACTTTGCGTACAGCCGAATTGTATAATGTGGAATCATCAGACGACCAAAAAGGTAACCATAGTGATAGGTTTATCAGAACAGCAAGTTAAGTTGGTGCCCACGCTAAAACGAAGTTCGTGCGTCAATTATACCGGTGGTGCGCACAAAACAAATTACGGCGATTAGTTCAGGCAACCAAGAGATGGTGAGATTCAAACAAAACTGTAGTCACGTAAAAAAAGTGACAACGGTAGGACGCGTCTTGTAAACGCACCGTCAACAACACGCGATCCAAGCCTTCCGCCTATGCTTTGGCTGAGCCCACGCTTTTGACGTGCACGAGGCGCCAAGACGTTGTCAAAGGTTCAAAGATTGCCCTAAAAACAAAAAAAAAAAAACAATTCTGCCGTTTTTTTATTTTTTTTTTTTATTTTGCCGGTTACATTAGAGGCTCAAACCTATGATTCGTTCGCTTTCTCCGGGCTTGTGACGCGTGCCCAGGTACTCAGCGCAGATCCCATCTCTGGGTGGTTGGCTTTTTCGGCACTGCTGTTGACCCATTACCGACGTTTAGGATAGCGCACCCAAACGCTTTGCGTACGCAAAGAAATAGCGTTGTCGCCACGCACCCATTTAAATCGCGGTGACGCGATTTAAATAACTTGCCGCATGTGCAGTGACGGCGCGCCATTTTCGTTTTCGTGTGCAATTAATTTGTGTACACCATTTTCAAAATTTGCGTGGTCTTTCGTTGACCCTTATAATTTTGCTTGAGTGTGTACCGCGAGAAAGAAGGGGCAACACGAATGTTTGCATAGCGTCGTTAAAATGTGAACTCTTGCTTCCCGTTTTGTGTGCACAGCTCGCAAACTTCAGGCCTGGAACATCTTATGTCTCCGCCGCGCTAAAATGCATTACGCTTACATCCTTCAACTTCCGGCCGACAATGGAAAGGAACGCAACCCACGGACCAGGAACAAATGCGCGCTCTCCGAATGCTTCTTCCGTCGCACAATTGCGACCCAACTTTTCCTGTCTTACTTTCGCGTAACAGGTGCCGTAACCGCTCGTCGACGCGACAATTGCGAGCGTTGCGCGATGCGAATATTTATAGCAACGGGAACATTTGACTCGCCGCGTGTTCTGACCGCAAAACAGTGACCGAGCTAGATGACGGCCGGTCCGTCCCACGGCGTTTGGAGCCAGAGCAAAAGCGACACCTAAATTAGAGACGCAACGTGAAGAATACTTTCGTTGAAGCAAAACACTTTGTTGTCAAAATGCTGGATGTGCGTTGACAAGAGTTTTTTGACATATAATGTTTTAACGGGTGTGATCTCTTAGGAAGGTGTGACGGAAAATCACGAAAAGCATTACAAAACGTACTTCGGGGGAAAACTCGTACAAAAAGGTCGCAAATTCACAAGAAGCATCGGAGTTATAATCGTGGCCAAGAGGAATCTTCTCCAAGACATCATCATCCTAAACTCGACATTCTACCACTCAGCCACTGTCGAAGAGATAAAAACCCATATACGTCAAGGGTGTGAAGCTTTTACTATTGGCAAAATATTAAAGGGAGTTCCTCCTTTATTTTTTTTATTTTCACGGATCCCAGAAACTTGGTAAAAAGCTCAACCTGTCAAACAGTATTTAGTTTGGGGTCTAGACTTTCCGTTCCAGCCCTCGTCGGGGCCATAAAATGTTCCAAAATGTGTTGGTACGTCAAACGAAGCGGGTAATACCCCTCTCAGACGGCACCTAAAATGCCATTTATGCCAAATGAGGTTGCAGATTTTCAAATGACATACAAGATCACACCTGCCAGACGACAACTCTAAATGACATTTAGGAAATGTTTATTGCAATTTCGCTCGCAATGTAGCTTCGGACACACAGAATCCGTTTGCATCAATAAACAATTTTCACTAGCCGAAACACCATTTTTGTGTTGTCTACTGGAACAACAGAATTTACCAGAAAGCCGGGATAGAAAGTTGCGCACGATAATTGTAATTATGTTTGGTTTCTGTCGAAAACTAGATGTTTTGTGGCAACCACGAAGTGAAGCGTCGGGCGAGATCCATTAACCAACGTAAAGTTGTCATAAGCCGATCCGTAATCCGAGCCTCCCGCGCTCCGCCACCACAGCTGACAGCTCGCTCGCTATCGGTTCTTTCAGCGATTTTAATGGTGCTTGCATGCTCTGGCTCTCCCTCACGCTTGATCTTCGTCCGTCGTGTTCACTTATACGTCTGTGGACTGTCCTGGATGTCGTATTACGCTTCCGCCGTTGCTATCACGGCTGTATGGGTTGCTCTTGGTTCAAGCGTCTCCGGCTGTTGAGAAGACCGTCACCTTCGTCATAGACGCATTCCGCGAGATTCTCCTCTGAGAGGCTTTTATGGAACAGCTGAGTACTGTTGACATAGCACCTAGTGTGATACATGGCGTCCAACATGCTCAGCAAACAGACGCTGGCTTGACGACAGGCTACCATACCTACTAACGTACTACGTCTTCAAGTCGAGGAGGTTATATAAGACGTCTGAAGTGGCGGTCTCTTACACTCTCCCATGCGACCGGGTGAGGCCAGTTTTGCCGGTCGGCGGCCATCTTACTGAGAGCAAAAGAGAGGCGGCGCTGGAAGGGACGCTAGCAGTGCTATGTTGCTTTTGGGGCTGCGTATTAGAAGGAAAACAAAACGATTCATTTTGTTTATTTTATAGGACTCGAAGACCGCTTAAGACACATTGGATTCCTTTTTCTCGGATATCTTTTTTTTATTTATTTACAGAAAAAAACCTGCAGCGCCGAAAACTTCGGCATTATAGCAGGCACAGCCCATGGATTAATGCGCGCAATTAAATAAAAACAGAACACTTGAATATACACCCTGGGCTGTCAAGAAAGAAAATACATAAACATTGAGCATAAACAACATTAAAAATCAAGACCATTTCCTGTGATAAATGGTCCCACGTCGTCACGAATAAAAAAAAAACTCTGGTAACAGGTTCCACTGAGCGATTGTGCGTGGAAAAACTGAAAACTTCTTATAATCTGTTCTACAAGACATTTCCCTTATTTTTCAGGTATGATCCACACGATTTGAAATCTAGTTAGGTAATTTCATGTAGTTGCTTTTATCAATACCAGTCATATCATTAAAAATTGCGAGCAAGAACCTCAATCGAAAATCTTTGCGCCTTGACAATAAAGTTTCCCAACCAAGTACATTTTTAGTCACTGTTACGCTATTGTTTCTACGATAATTTCCTGTTATAAATCTCGCCGTACAGTTTTGAAGTTTTTCTAACTTATCTGCAAGGTACTTCTGATGCGGATCCCACAAAACATATGCGTATTCCAGTGTAGGTCTTACCAAAGAGCAATAGGCAGTCTCTTTTAGTTTATGTGGAGCACCGCGTAAATTTCGAATAAGAAAATTTAAAGTGTGGCTGGCTTTCTCAGCAGTTTCAGTGACATGAACATTAAAAGAAGGGTGTTTGACAAAGTAATCCCCAAATATTTAACATCAGTGTTATTACTTAATCTATGATCATCAATAAAATAGCATGATGGGACAGGGTTACGTTTCCTCCCAAAAATGACTTGCACACACTTTTCCACATTTAAGCCGAACTCCCAAATCCTGCACCAATCCGATATTTTATCTAGGTTCAACTGCAAAAACGGTGAACCACCTAAACTGTCTACCCTGCTGTACAAAACACTATCGTCCGCAAACAGCCTTATGGGCGAGTTAATGGTAGATGATATGTCATTAATAAATACAAGAAATAAAAGGGGTCCCAGCACTGAGCCCTGCGGCACGCCAGAAGTCACATCAACGAGATCTGAGCTTGCACCGTTTATGACGACACACAGTTAATATAACTTTGGAGCTACCTGTGAAATATTGCAGAAGCATCTAGGCCGAGTGGAAGAACCAAAATATGTCTCCTTTTTTAGTAAGGTTGTAAACATGAACTCACTCCTTTCAGTTTTTTTTTCCTTTTTGAGCCTGTTTATTTATTTGCAGTACTTCCAAAAACATACCACTCACGATGATGAGCTGAATACAGTAAAATAACTAAATAAGTTGAAACAGCCATTTCTCCCCGCCAGGCTGTTGATACAGGCAAAATCAGTGAAAAAATACTAAATTTTTCCACAACAATGTTATCAAAGATTCAAATGGTTCAATTAAAACTACTCTAAATGACTTAAATTTCGCGAGGACCTCATTTTCGTGAATTTCGTGAATCGCCTTCAATTCGCGAAAAATAGGTTCCGCGAACAATGCCGGTAATAAGTTAACACATTGGAATCTATATTGAGATCTCACCACGTGGCGAAAATTAGAAACCACAAATTAGTCCAAAACTTTAGTTTTTACTTTAATCGCGATATATTGAGCCCGCGAAAAATAAGTTGTTTAGAGCACTTCTCTTTCACAGCAACTTGTTATCCAGATCCATTGAGCTTATTTATATACTTTCGTGATAAATACGTGCCACACCTCTCATGATCGCGAAAATTCCTGCACGTGAACTACCACCGAAACTGGCACTTTGAGAAATTAGAGAAATATCAAGCTCGCAAAAATGAAGTTCTTCATAATACTTGTTTTGCAAATGCACGGCTGTTATAAGCGCACATTTTCGAGCTTTAGATGCGACAAACTAAACTAAAAATAAGCGTTCACAATTGCTACGATGCTTACTGCTTTCCGCAGGTATGTTGGAAATGCCGGGAACGCAATTGTGATGCTACCCGGTCAATGTCTTCTCGTTTGACCGCTTGTGTCAAAGCAGCCAACTTTGAAGTATACCGAACACAGAACGTCAGTATCCTTAGGCGACCAACCATCCCCCACCGAACAGCACGGTCACCACGCAGCATGCCGAGTGCTGTCTTTGGGAAACCTGCGACATGCAAACATGTTTAAGGCTCTATTTTGCGTTCGAATCCACATAATCATGAAGCTTTCTCCCAGTGAGCCTGCTCACATGCAGTGGTAAGCTGTATCGAGCGGGCGAGATGCAGTGAAACGTGCTTGCTGCATACTTAATCATGGAAAGAAATTCCTGGCGTTTTCACGCGATTTACGCAGCCCAAAGCGACGCAGGAGAGTACCATCGCCTTCGGGAATGGCTGCAATTGCTTCGCAATTAAACGTCGCATATGAAACATCGCACAATACACCGGAAACCTCTTTGGTCGTAATACGCCACAGTGTGCGTCGATCCGTTTTTTGCCCTGAGTAAGATGGCGACGGTCGGCGTTTTTGGGCGTCAGTAACGGGGCACCGCCTCCACTCTAGAAGTTTTAATATAACCTCTTTGCTTCCAGTATCCGTTTGGGTGATACCGGCGATGTGATCAGGCACATTGTGAATGAGTGTCGTCCATAGGTAGAGTGCTTGGTTCGCCAGGTGACTTGTGTGCACCTAACCATCCCAGTGAAAAAGCGAGTCGGCGCTGCAAAGCCGCCATACTCCACTGCGAAAGACGGAACCATCTTTTACTTATACATGATGATTGAAACGCGAGACTGTGGTTCGACAAATAGAAACTCGTGAAGTAGGAAGATCACTTTTTTTTTCAAGATCACCTATCAGGTTTTCTACAAAATGTAATAAGTTGAGCGACCCCGGAGCTGCGTTAAAAACATTGAGACGTTTTCTGTCCCTTTTTGTTCTTACTTCCCGAGTTTCCGTTTTTTCGAACCACTGTCTCAGGTTTCAATCTTTACGTATAACTTACACCAGCTCGCCTGCACTTTAACCGTTGTTTCATCTATCTTTAACTTGCTCGTCGTGGGGCACTCCACTGCCAAGTGATCGCATCCGTCCTCGGAAGCGACTGGCCGGTGATCGTGAGCGCCGCCGAAACCGCTGAACGGTTAAACAGACGCGAGATAATTAAACTGCCCCAGGATTCGCACTGCTCATAGCAAGTCGCTGGGCGGGTGCCTCCTGTCCTGTGGCATAAAGTTCCAGCGCCAGCAACTACGACACCTACATAAAAACTAAATACCCTTTTTGCAAAAAAAAAAAAAAAAACATTTCTTGTAACGAAATACAATTTATTAAGAAATATTGATTTTTGAATGAGTGCAATTGATATCACTCACTACATGGCTTTTGTAGCTTTAGAAAATCCATGCGTTATGTTTCAAACACACAACCTAAAGAAAAAAGAGTTTCCCTATTACTGATTGACAGTCAAAACTAAGTTATATAGCTCCTGCCAACGTTGTAAACTTACTTTTTAACGGCCTTTGATGTGAATGATTCAGAACTTTACAGATCGTCTTCCCAATTATAGTAAAACGGGAATTTTTGTGCATGCTTGACTAGGTGGAAATGACTAAAAAAATATTTCTAAATACGAGATGAGAGTGCCAGCTTCTAGCAGTTTAAATACTATGTTTAAAAACTATTGAAGGTTTTCAAATTCTTTGGCGTTTCAATGAAATGTCCCATGCTAGCTCCGTGTAAAAAGTCGCTTGGTGAAATTTTGATCTCTGCTTCCGCATTGGAACTCCAATTTTGATAATTTATGTCTAAGGTGCAACTTATTTTATGCCTAGAGGACGGATGCATTTGTTGGAATATTTCTATCCAGCTGCAGTGATTCTTCGGGCTCTGCTAAACCACTGCCTACCAGTTCCAGTATATGAACGTTGGGATGCTGAGGTGGTGTCATGATCATTTCCAGAGGTTGGCACTGGCTAGCATTCAGAAAGCATAGACGCTCCAGACACATATGACCACAGACAACGGGACCGCATTGTCCCCTACGTGTAACCACGTGTTCCTGCTGACATCCAACATGCTCGAACCTTGCCCACCCCAGGAGATCACCTTGCACTAAACCGCACGTCGATCAGTCACTTCCGTATACATGCGACAACCCTCCGAGACTTCTCGGTATGACTCCCAAATTCAACTGCTGAAAAATAAATTCCAGCCTAGTACTGGCTTAAAGAATTAGTGTGGACAAATGGTTTATGGTGTCATTTACTTCATGCGCGAGCAAAGCCGAAGCTTTGAGCATGAGCATATTGCCCGGAACGATGCTCCCACTACGTCAGCGTGCCGGCTTGGTAGGGTCATTGAAAGCCTGGAGCTAACACTTAAAATGAAACACAATTCAGCATCGTGAGTGTTGTGTGTGCGCCTCTGGCAACATCGGTGAGTCAGCAGAAGTCCAAGCAAAGACGAGCCAAGCTTGTTTTACGGAACTGTTTGCCATTCCAGGGACTCACCATTAGCCATGTGCATCTTGTGCAACTCCTCGTTTCTGCACGGCCAAGTCAACTGCCTTAATAAACGCTTTGGGTAATACTGAACAAGTTGAGCCGAGTAATAGAACCTCAACCTCCGGGGCATGCAATTGCACTTTTGGGAGAAACGACAGCTTCGTGATGACTTGGCGACGAAGAGAACTCATGGCGGGAAACGATAATTCTCAAGTTGTCATCACGGGGCGGCTGAGACATCTCGAAGAGTTCGACCCGGACAAGACTGAAGCCTTGCTCCGGTACCAGGAGCGCCTCGACTTTTTAAGGCGAAAGCCTTATGTGTCTCATCGTTCAGTCGACCTTGAAAGTCCTTGAGCGAAAACACGTCGGTGTTTTCATTGCGACCATTGCGAAATATATGTTAAACACATTATTTTCGTAATTAAAACTCTGTAAAATCTTTTTCCGCAAATATATGTTTTTTTGGTTTTTTTTTCCAAAACACCGTAACATATGTCGAGCGCGGCCGAGTAGAGTACAATTTGCGAGCCGAAAATAAGTTTGGGCAACTCAGTTTACCTAAATTGGCATTTTGCGTTAAATGCCATTTGAGTTGCGGTGTGGTGCACAACCTAAATGACATTTCCTCTGAATGCAATTTGGTTGAAATGCCATTTTAGGTGCCGTCTAAGAGGGGCATAAGTTTGTTCCCTTTTATTATAGTACCTATAGTACGTCGAGCTTCCGTAACCTTCTTCAGCCATCACGAGGAAGGGAACGTAATCAATATGGTTATAAACTGTGAGAGGAGGAAGTGAGGGCGAACGGGGATGACAGAATCTCCAAGTTGTGGTTATAAGTTGTAACGAGTAGTTGGTTCACGCAAAGCTAGCTCCCTTTGTCGATAGCGTAGTCACGCCAGGCAGCAGAATCAGTTGTCCCGCCCCAGCGTGAGCTTGCTACCCATGACAACGCTTCGGTGCCTTGAGCACATCGAGCGAGCGCGCAATCAAAGCACGGCGGAAGGCACGGAGAGTGTGGCGGAGGCGGGCGGTGCTAAAGACACGCCCTGCCGTTCTCATTTCGTCAATACTTAAATATTGTTTGAATGGGAAAGTCGAAAGCTGGACGACGGCATTCGGAGTTACGGCGGAAGGCGTACGGAGTTCGGCGTTTGCATTGAAACAGTTCTAGTAAATGTAAAGGTGAGTGCGGCAAGGAGGTTCTTTCGAACGCCGGGCCTTCAGCACGCACTCGTTGACATTTGCCTTGGATCAATAAACTGGCAGCTGAAAGTGAGCCCCACCCGGCCGTCGCCATGTCGCACATTTTAAACCAGTACACACGTGACCGAATAGTTTTACGCCTAGATTTTAACGAAGTACCGCGCAAAAATAATCTCTTATTGATCTTTATTAACAGCACCGACGAGGTAAGTTATGTTTCGTTAGTTTTAAGTCCAAAATGTGCTTTTACGAAAAAAAAAAAAAAATAACAGGCAGCTTTGCAATGCTTCAGCTGGATGCCATCAGCCGCCGTGCTGTATTTAGGGTTTGTATTGGAGCTAGACACTGATCCCTGGGGCTAACTGTATTGAAAACAATCATTTATTGTATTTGTTACAGAGATCACAATACAAATCTCGGCTCCGTTTGCTTAAAAGCCTCAGGATTTGATACGGTCACGTGTCTAGTGGTCAAAATTGTACAACATGGCGCCAGGCAAAGGGGGGGGGGGGGGGGGGTTCACTTTTGCCTGGCGAACGGGATGGCAGTTTATCGCTTTAAGCCCCTCTACCTTGTTGCATTCGCTGTGCTTTGAATGCGCGTGCACGCTCGATACTCACGAGAAGACGAAGCGTTTTCGAAGGTAGAAAGTTTGCACTGAAGGCGATAAAACTGAGGCGTCTCGTTCTCACATTTCCAATAGGGGATTCTCATAGATCGTTTTCGCCGTCCCAAAACGCTCTCCGCAACCCGCTGCGATACATGAAACTCCACAGTCAAGACCACCGGCGCGCCGGCGCAGTAGCGGCTTCTTCGTTGTGGAGGGAATAGCGTAGGGGAAAACGGTGGTCTACGAAACCTCCCTACTGACTATAGTAGAGACAAAGACAGAGAGGTTTTGTGTCTAGACACTAACTATTTCAATCAGAGCTAAGAGTTTTGACGTCCCCGCACACTTTCACTTCCTCCTCTTTCCCAGCTTTTATTCCTATAGAAAGAAACAAAGGAAACGCGAGACACGCACTGCATCGCAAGGAAAACGACAGTCTAGAATAAAATAGCATGCTGTAGCGAAGTAAAAATAGTAAACTTATGTCCAGCACAACCACCCGAAGACTGCCGCAGAAGCACATTCTTTGAATACCGACATTATTTGTAAAATCAAGATAAATAGAGCATATACCGTATATTTAGGGTTCCGCGTTTTCGGTTTTTACTTTTTCAAAATTCGGCGTACTTTTTACGGTGTTTATTTTAAGATTAAATTTTCGTTTTTTTCGGTGTATATTTATGCCCACAAAAGTTTACCGTTTTTTTTTTTTTTTTCAGTGAATATGAAAGAAACACCAACGGTACCGGATCAGATGATCCTTGTAACTCTGATATTTGTGATCCCTCAAAGAATAACGGCAGATACATTGAAAAAACAAAAACAAAAAACATCAACACTTTATTTGGCAAATGTGTGCAACTGTGAAAAACACAAACAAAAAAAAAACACAGAAGTAAAAACAAGTCAGTGCCCCAAAACATGGAACTTCACCTTCTGTACATCAGGATTATGTGATCTTATTATTGTAAACACATATGTACTTTCCTATGTTCTCGTTGATCCACGCTCATTCTTTCCTGTTAATGACCCTGGACTTCGAGAATGCCCTCTCAACGTTAACACTAGACACTGGCAGGGTGATGAGATGAAGCGCTGCCTGATCCGAAATCGGCCAATCAACCAAAAGTGACTACCAAAAGAGACGCGGTGCGACGTTTTGAAGCACAACATATTTCGTGTACTCACTAAACTCTGGCTGCAGATCTTGCATGCAGCTAAAAACCTTCTACTAGTCCACACCCGAACATTTTTTCAAGACCAAAAGGGGACACACTAAGCCCGATCCCAGAAAGGACACAGATGTCCCGCGAAGGACAACCGAAGACCTCTTCTGTTGCATGTTGAACCTTGGAAGAGGGCAATCACGAAGAGGTCACACAATGTCGAACCTTGCAACGCCCTCTCTCCCCTTCCCCCTCTCCCACCCTCCCCCTACCCATCTCGACGCGACCCGAAAAAAACTGACCATTTTCGCTTAAAACAGAATTTTAGAGAATGGATTCGGCTTACTTTTATTAGCTTTTATCGGTTTAAACCGAAAACTCCGAACCCTTTATATATATTTTATGTTCAGAATTTATTTGGTACTCAGTTCGGCATTGTGGTTCCAACCACTCTTAATATCCTGCTCGTTTACTTTGCCACAACGAAATTGGCGTGAGATTCTTTCTAATCTAAGAAACGAAGCTCGAAGATGGAGGGGGCAACAAATATGTTTTGACCTAAAAAGCGGCCCGAGCTGTGACACTTGGCACGTAGTTTCGCATGTTTACCTCAGGCTTACTGTCACAGCGCGAATTGTTTTTAGAGTTCTACAAACATTTTCAATTTTGATAATGGCTATGCTTCCTTTACAGATTGCGGTGATCGGCTCACCCAGGTGGTTTGCAAGAACGTGTACACCCCAAATTTCTTAGAGGGATCGCATGCTCACTTCGTTTGCCGTCCTTTGGCTAAGGTTGCTGCCTCTCAAGGATTGGGTTGTAGTTGCTTTAATGTAATTGAAAATATTTTATATTTTACGGTCGGGGGAAATTAAACAAAAATGGTACACCTTCACTCGGGATGGAAACTGGGTGCGCTGCGTGTCAAGCGGACATCTTTCCACTGAGCTACTGGAGTAAACTTTCCGTACTTATGCAGCCGGTCGACTCTAGGTTGGAAAGTTTGCTGCCGACTTTCCTCCAGCAAAGGCACTCCCGGCTCGAAGTCAGGCTGCACCGCGAATAGTCACATTTGCACCTGGTAAAAAATAGTACTCGTGCATATTCAACTCGGAGTACGCACTTCCTGCCTGACGTTTGCGCGAGCGATATCTTCAGCCACGAGAAGGGGCGACGGATTGAAGAGGTCTTCGTGCGAATCGGCTTGGTGGTCGTGCGTGTCATACGGGATGAATTCTAATTCTTTTGATCGCTTCCAAATTTCTCTTTCAAATTAACTCAAGATTTGCAGGTACCGCGAACGACAGTTCTGAAGTAGGGATTCCACGCCCGTCGTCCGCTGCCATCGCCGTCCAGCACGCAAGCCCACGATACGCGAAACAACGTTATGTTGATAATTAGGCAGTGAAAGCAAAGAATGCTTCCGGTTCTCTGTGCACCTTTTTTTTTTCAATCAACGTATTTGCAGTTTTTCAGAAGCCACAAAAAAATGGGTTTAATTTTGTTTTCCATTTTGTATATTGAGTGTGTGCCTTCAATGACCCACGACTTTGAATAAATTTGGGGGTTGTGTCTAAACCTTAGAAAACGGCCTGTGACCATGCAAAAGTGAGTGAGCGCGACTCAAACTGGCCAGTTCTCGATCGGCGGTTTTCGGGCGGAAAGAAACCGAATTTTGAGCTGCAAATTATGTTCTGGGTAGTTGGGCTCTCATATGTCACGCACAACTAAAAACCTTGGCGAGCATACCTCGGCAGTGTCCATTTAAAGACGTTCATTGCAAGCAGGCATTCAGCCTAAAAAGAAACAAACAAAATTGGTAATAAAACACAGACTTGACTAAATGCAATTAACTGCAAAGGTGCAAGCGAGCTGGACAAGAATGACGAAAATAATCCCTATAGGAGGGGAACAAGAGAGACAAAGAACAAACACAAAACTTTTTGTGTTTGTCCTTTGTCCCTTTTGTTCCCCTTGTCCAGGGACAGACTCGACACCTTTAGTGCTTAAACGGTTTTATTACCTTATTTAAAAGATTCGATTATGACATGAATTAAAATATATTTTTCTTATTTGCTATATCAATCTACAATCTACATTGAGAATTCAATATCAGTTCCCTTGAACAAGATACATTCACAAAAATCCATCTATTCTACGGCCGGCCTGTTAACCTTTAGAACAATACCTTCACTTAAAAGTAGGCTTCCAGGGATTACACTTTCAAGCCGACAAGCCTGAGGGTTTCGTTCACCATATGCAGTGCTTTGTATATAACGTAAAAAATGCATCACAGGTTGTTTGATGTAAGTTCTTGAAGCGTGAAGTTCAATGTGCGCTAAGATCTTCATCTGGAAGAAGTACGTCATTATGGTTGGCTACAATTCTTGCCTTCAGGCGATTTACAAAACGTTCATATCGGTCGCATGGCCATTTTAGTAGCAGTGATGCATCATTATTTCAGAGCCAGAAGTAATGCTCGTAGGTGTTCCATTATTTTAAGGGAATAAATAAAATAAATATTTATTGTGTTCAATTTCATTTTGTTTGTTTCAAATGCACATAAATTTGAAGTGACATATTCAAAGCTTTTTTCTACGCAAGTATCGTCCACCATCAGAAACTCAGTGTTGTCTCTTATTTACTGCATAACCAATTTCAGTAAATTGAAATGTCGACAGAAGTATGCCAATATGATGTAAACCTGCCATGCAGTATCGTCACTACTTCCTAGTCGACCATTCTTTGGACGTGTCGTCAACGTCCTTACAATATTTTCTTACAACGCATGTCAAACAGAAAAGCTCAAATCCAGTCAAGCTTCCTAAGGTTTTCCAACTGCTTCTGAAATGGTTCTGGACTAGCGCAGTTACTTTTATTCCGAAAAACAAAACGTTATTGTTGTTATGGGGTAAGTACATTCGTTTAAGAAACAAAAAGAAAATTATATTAAAATATGCACAGCGTTTCGAGTCCTACCCCGTGCACAAATTCCTCACGGCAATGCAGGGTTCTTTGTAAATAAATAAGACAACAAAATTAATTGGTAAGGAATACACACATTGGCAAAATATAGGTAGACATTTCCGAAAATTAAAGGCCTTGAGTGAACGTTTGAAAAAAAAACAACAAAAAAAACAACAACAACAAGGAAGTCTCTAGGGGACGTATTTAGGTGTAACGACTAAGCATTCAAGCTCCAAACTAACATTCAAAAACTAACGTGGTGCCATCATATTGGATAGATGTAAAGGTCTAGCCGCTATAAAATATACGTGATCTGGTTTACGCGTCACTTTCTTCCGGTTGTGGGCGCGTGACACAAATCACACACGATGCTCTTAAACCAGTGCTTAAACCAGGTAGCAGCGGCAACACTTTCTTGAAACCGATACAATGTGCTCCTGGAAACGCGGGCCAAGTCGCTCCTGGAAAAAATGCGCACCACACACACACAAAAAAAAAAAAAAACGTTGATGCCGTTGTGGCCTCTGCAAAGGGCTTATTAAGCAAAATTATTAGCGTTCAATACAATTGGATAATTAATTACCTTTCAATAATTAAATTAAGCATTACCAATCCTAAAGGAATGATTTTCAACAAGACACTTGTTTGACATCATCTAAAACTATTAAACCTACCCAGATTACAATCACATAAGGCTCCCGCAGCTTTTTTAGGCGTTCCAAGACGAATTACAAATTTGGACGCACTCCAGAATTTAAGCTTTTTATAGAAGCGCATCTGCAAGCAAGCTATCCCGCTCCCCGTGGCCAACACGCGCAACGTACGTGCGCCGGCAGGCAACGCACATAGAAGATGCTAAACAAGAAATAATCCGGTTTGGCATATGAGGTAATGCAAATGGTTGGGCGTGTTGACGCTTTTTGACGTCGGTGCCGGTGTAAAGAGGCGCTTTTAAGTGCTATGTGGGGCGGCGCACGCACGTTGTGCGTTTTGGCCACGGGGGGTGGGATTTTCGGCACGGGGATACACTCCGATTAAAAGGCAATACCTAAAACAACGTCCACATTAAGTAAAAAAATTTAAACGACGTAAAATCTTGCGCGTGCCTTATATCATTGTGAAATGGGTTTATTTAGTAGTTTTGTATTATTCGCATCAAATTTATAATTAAGATCGTACCATTAAAGTTAATAATAAAAACTAAAATTACTAAAAAGTAATTTCTTATCTAATTTTACTGAACCCTAATAAGTTTCCGTAATGGGCACTTTAGCACAGACCATTATGACATTGATCTCTTTACTGTGCGATTGAGCGATTAATAGTTTTCTCAGGAGCGATATTGCCCGTGTTTTCAAAACCCTCTTCATATAGCTTCTGCGGTCACGTGCTGTCGTAGATAAAAAAAAATAAAAATAAAAAGGTGTTTTGATGTTCCAACGAAAGCTTGAATCTCGGGGACACCGTGAATGGTCGGCCAGCAGTGTCGCCAAGGGAAGTACACGAGGCAGAGCGTTAGGATTAATGTCAACATTACAAAAGTAAAGCACGAACAAAGGGCGAGAACTGATACAAAAGATATCCGTGCTTGTGACTTGTATGTTCTCTTTGTTTTTGTAAACAATACCAGCAGGCTCACTATCTTAGTGTAAGAACACGGTCGTTTTTATATCAAGAACTTCCTTATCTGGAGGGCCTCACGGGCATAAATATTGATTATTGTGTCCATCCATAATTTTGTGCAGACTTTCCAGGAGATGCAAACTGTTACGGTATTTTTTATTAATATTTAGTTTAAAACTTAAAAAAAAATAAACTACTTGCCTTACAAATTTAAAAAAGAGAGTGCTTTTCTTTCAAACTTTGTTTATGCCAGAGCATTTGGAATCGTGTGCGCACGCACGTACGCACACTTACACACACAAAAAAAAATCTTGCAAAAAACGAAGCGTCCAATAGACAGTCATTTCAATAAATAGACGTTTAATCACAACGCAAACTTAAATTATTGCCTTATCTGTGACATCCGAAATCCCCGCATGGGTTTTGAACGAATTATACCTCAAAATCAGGAGCAAAGGAGGCAATTCCTTTGAATAATTCTGGGCCAGATAACTGTTTAGCCTTTGGTACAGATCAACGACATCGATTCACAAAATTGGGGCCTTACGTGAACGGAGATTTATCTTGTAAACCGGTCTCGCTGAAGCGGACTTTTTGTTTACAGTTGCTCAGTAGAAGGATAAACAAATAAATAAGGTCGACTTCCTTATCTTTTTATATGCTCCCTCTTTTGTGAGTGCTTTCGCAGCTTGCTAAAGCCTTATTGCATTAAAATGTTAAATAACCCCGGCTCGCCTGCGCACTCTGCCTTATAAAATATAATCTGGAGGTAAGTTTATTATATCTGAAGAAAGGAAAAAAAAAAAACAGAAAGGAAAATTAAACTAACAAGTAAAACTAACGTAACACGCAGGGGGTAAATCAAATGCTCTTCTATCCGAAATCTGGAGAACACTACATTTTTGGTATGAAGTAATAATACGAATATTTTACAAGTGGTTCAAGAATCTGGTCCCGTTTCTTTCACTGGTTCGCTCTCGTGCAGCGCTGGTCGGAACAAGAGAATCATCTCCAACTGCATCGGCTATCAGCCTCCCCTGGACATTAAATCAATTCATAACGCAGGGCCCGCCAGCTAGCAGAATTGTACGGGCAAATTTTTAATTTTTAGTTACGAATATAGGACCTTAAGAAAACCCGAGGAAGCTGAGGTATACCCCGCCAAACATAACCTCTCTCGCCAAAGTTTGTATTTCTTGGCCCTTATTCACCAGACAAAAGCCAATGTTAGGCTTCCCTGCTTGAAATGTGACGTCATCTGGCAGTTTCGTGCATAAGTTGCCGAACCAGTGCCAGATTTAGGTTTCACTGCAAGTTCTTCAATTTACACGTGGCATCTCGGATTCAAGTCCGGAACTTTGGCAATTATGTGGTAAATGGAATAAGCGGTCTATAAACGCCAAAGCAAAGTGCGCTGGCACGAACTGACACCTTGCAGCAATGGCGTATTGGGCGAAAGTGAGGCCCTTAGAACTTTCAAGTTTGTACCAAGCAAGGGGTCTTTCCGTCGGGCTACCTCGGCCTCTTCCACGAAACCAAACGCGCCGCGGGAAGCAGCTCCAGCGCGGGGCAAACACGACGTCGCGCAAAAAGGTCGCGAAGAGTTCGGTCACACAGGTCGAGCGTATTAGGCCTCGCTACGGAAACGTGTCTTGGAGAAGAAACAGGCGGCAGCGTCGACAGATTCTCCTCGCAACGGGCCAATGTCCACCCGGAAGAAGAACAAGACGAAACAAAAAAAAAAAAAAAAACACTCTCTAGAGAAAGACGAGGAGCAGACTATACGTGCCGATGGCGCGAAGAATGAGCGGACCGAGATGCGTGCGCAAGGGATAGAGTTGCCGGAAGTCGTCGAACTGCCCCTCTCCTTTCTTTGTACGTGCGGTCGTCGGTGGGTGCTGTTGTCTGTCATGGCTGGCCCCTTCCGATCGAGTCGATGGACGCCTACTGCTCGAACCGGTATCGGCGGGCTGCATATGGCAGTGTTCGTCGTGCTTTTCGCGACGATCACTACGTGGATCACTATTATAGGAACTGACAACTTAACAAAAGCGGGCAGTGGCGTTCCCCGATTATCTTTGTTCTAGCTCCACAGCCAATGGGATTTGCGGCATCAGCCAAAAAAGACGCCATATCCGACGTCTATTAGTAGAAATACCACGTACCGATGCTTCCACTGGAGAATGGTGATGTTGTAAGGGAAGGTGAAGGTAATTAAAAAATATATACATTCCGCTTTACCTCCCGATTCTACTTTTACTGTCTTCTATCCAAATTTACACAATATTTTCTTAAATAAAAAAAAAACATTTTATACAGCGTAGGTATTTGGAGATAAAGGTCGCTTCTACTTTTTCCATAATATGCTCTCCAGTTTTCTAGTTTGCTGTGGTTTCCGATTTAATGAATGTGAGGAAGCTGCAGCCCGACAAAAAGCATATAAATCAAAACATTAGAACAGTTTTTTTTCTACAAATGCTATTTGGCAAGTTGATACATATTGAAGAATCGGACCAAAACCGAAACGACTCAGGAGTTACTTATCACACGATTCCTTAGAATTACGTAATATGTATGATAACAATGTTAATGTCATTTGGGATAATATAGACTTCTAGACTAAAACCATTTGTTTATGCCTTCATTTTACTATGCAGACACCATAAATAAACTCGAAGGTACAGGAGGAAACTAATACATAGCCGTAAAGTGTACGCATGCAGATAGTATAAATACGTGGCCAAGCTCTAAAAAAAAAAAGAACGCCAACGCTGAGAATATGGTTCAATGGATGCACAAATAAACCGACCGGAATTCCGCTTGCAAAGGTGTGCTAAATCTAATTTTTGAAGACATTCTGTGGCTCAAAAGCACCGCTAATGTTTCGCTTGAGCTATAACGGTGCAGTTAAAAATATTACGCATGGTAATGTTTTTTACGACTTTGCAGACTATTAAAGAAAACAAAACAATAAACGGAAAAGCTGCGCGTCTCTGCAGGTGGGTTATACGTAAGAGTCTGTGTTTTTGTAATTACCGAAACCTCCAAAAATTCACCACAGACACAGCTTTTGATAAATTTAGCGAAAAAAGCAAAATATTCCGAATCGGAGCTGCCATTGCAAAAGAAAAAAAAACAACATAAGGTACAAGGGAAGAAATTTTAACTTCACGTTTTATTGCGTGGGTGCCCGGAACAAAACCCGCAGCGAGCTGTCCGCGAGACTCCTCTTTTCTTCGTTACCACGCAACCTGTATCTCGCTTCCTTTTATTTTCTGTACATGGGTGTGCTTCAGGTATTTGTGTCACGCGCATGTTCGCAGGAGTTCGTAAAATCTCATACCGGTGATCTGTTCTTAACTTAAGCCTCCTGAAACGTTATTTTTTTTGTTTGACCCCTGATATTAAAACCGAAAACACCCCCAAAATAAAAAAAGGGAAAACTCCGAAAATAATTAACCCTAGTTATACTCCCCTGTGACGGAACAGAGTGGGCTAATTGTCGAGATGCGTCGATTAATTACGTATAATTTGTTAATTAAAGATTTAACTTGTAAAAATAAATATATTAGCCACCAACTATAAAGTTCCCCAGCGTAATAAAAAAAAAACACTAAATAAGTAGCATTTAGAAACACTTGGAGCGCGCCGGAAGAGCTGTGGTGCGCTAAAGTTACCAACTTGTGCAACAGGCCGAAGGCTGGGGGTCCGAAAACGTGTCGGCGCGGATTTTCCAGTCATTCGTATTTTTGCCAGCGTTGAGCCGGTTACGCGAGTGTTTAACTTTTACGCACTACCCCGCTTCCACGTGCCTAGTGCCTTTCTAAAATTTACTGATTTGGTGACTTTTCTATGACGCCAAGAAAGGTTTTAATTAGAACCATCTTGTTTATTTTCATTAATTAAAACGTTAATTACCAAATAGTACTTAATCCGATATTCGACTAGGCCAGTGGTCTCAAACTCATTTGAGTGTGGAGGTCAGAAAAGTCCACACCGGAAAGGTCAAGGGCCAACACAGAACGGGGGGGGGGGGGGGGGGGAGAGGTCAAATGATTTTAAAGATAGGAGTCTTACCTTGTGCTCAATTCATTTTGTAAACTCGCAGCTTTGCCAGTGACACCTTTAGATTTGATTTTTTATATGACTACTTTGGGCCCTGACCTGATGTGATAACAAGAATTAAAATGACACCGCCCCGCCAACGTGCTGTCTTTTTGAGTAGAATCAAAGAGCAAGTACACTGTTGTTCCCGTTGCTCAATTAACTCAGGGATTAACCAAGCTCGACATGTGTGAAAAAAAAAAACAATCTGTTAATTTGACAGTTATTGCTTTCATGGCGGTTTTTATTACAAGACTGTGAAGAAATACTTGACTCTTAATGGTAATTTCTTTTTTTACTTAGAATTCCGAGCTTGTAGCGTTATCTTTCGGAGTTGCTCCTGCTGATAGAGACTTCGCGCAGCCGATATGCATTCTTCAACGAAGAGCTCGCGCTTGCAGGCTAGTAGCGGAATTCTTGTACATTACAACAAGCTGTGAAGCAAAAAATAAGCGAAACAAAGCGTGAATACGTTAAAATAGCATAGCTACATTGCGAGCAAAAATGAATCGACGATATGAGACCACTATAGCACATGCCATTTCTAGCGCTCGAGACATGGGAACCGGCAGTCGTAGCCGGTTGCCTACGGGCCGCGGGCCGCGTGTTTGAGACCCCTGGACTAGGCGTTATGATTAACCTCTTATCCCCCCCCCCCCCCCCCCCCTGGCCTTATAACTCATGTGCACGAACCGCCTTTTTGTATCATTCCCTTTTTGTTTGACGAAACCTGTAAACAAACACCGAAAACAAAAACTATCACAGAGACAAACATAAGGATTAAGAAGGGCCGTGCTTGGACAAGTTAGTTGTACATTGTAGAGAATAGAATTGCCAAAAAACACGAAGAACAAGAAGGAGATGTGGGACGACAAGACATGTGTCAATGCCCCCTCGATAACCGTGGTTTGATTTCGAGCTGTCATATTTACGATGGTTCAAAGTTGGAAAGAGTTTGGTAAAAATTGGAGTATGTTATCGCGGCACGTATGTATTTTCCAAAATCAAACCTGTTAAAAGTAGCTATTTGTGGTGTACGTCGTCCTTCTACTTGTCCTTCGGGCATGTTGTACAACATCAGCTGTATTGAGCTTGTTGAAATGGGCGAGTATTGTGTAGCAGAAAAGTAACGGAGAATGAACCATGTTGAATTAACCTGAGACCGGGGTAGAGAAGATACATCAAAACGTAGAAGGGACGCAAAATAGACGTCGTCCTGTTTGTTTTCTGTATTTTCTGTCCCTTCTACGTTTTAATGTTTCTTCTCTACCCCAGTCTCAGGTTAATTCAACATGGTTAATATTCCCCAGCTCGCGTGCACCATTACGATTTTTCCTATAACGGAGCATGCGCCCGCATATCGCAGTTGTCTTTGGCGTCGGTAGAGGACGCCAAGTGTTCTTTCTCGGTTTCGGTCGCCCGTTCTCTCGGCGCTCGGTCTCGCCCTGGCTGCATCATGCAGTGCATGAACGTGAAGTTGCACGTAGAAGAGGAGCTAACCGAGCGAAAAATGGACACGCTGGTGCCACCAAGCAATGTGTGCAGCAAGTTCGCGAGAGCGTGCATGGTGATAAATGTTATGTGTGTGATCGATTGTAGTTTACACGGGACCTGATGTCTTGGACTGTGGCTTGCCGCGAGGTACTTCAGTCGTCGTACCCGGACAGGGACCTGACTGCCTTCAAGGTGTGTGTTACGAGCCTACGCAGTTTACGCGCTGGCAAGATCCCGAAACGCATACCCGCCGATGTCAGCTGGTGTGCATCAATTAGATCTCGTGATCGAGCGCTTGATATCCTCTGGCCGCTCAAAGCCTTTGGCGGAAGAATGAAGGTTGGTTCACACACTTGTACGAAGCACTGCGTCTGGTCCAATAAAACTGTGCAAAAAGCAGTTTTGTTGGAGCCGAGGCAGCTGTTACCATAGCAACCGTAAAAGTATTGACGCCGCAAGCCGTTGCAGTTTTACTCGCTCGGGCTCAATGCAAGTGTGTGAATTGCGCTTGAGGCTGCCGACGGATACGCGCAAGAACCACACGATATCATCAAGAAATTGCCCCAGCTGAGGCTCTCCACTTGCATCACGACACATGATCGCCTGCAAAATGGTTGTCGCTTTTAAACTCCACTATAAAAACTCCGTTTTCTAATTATTAAATCATCCAAACATATACAAAATAGCTTCGTTTTCAGCTTGTTTAAAAGAACGTTATCGCTGAGGTTTGTTTTCTTAGCTGCCTGTCTTATGCATTCCTTACGTGAATGAGTGGTTGAGGTAATTATGACCAATGTAACTCTTTAAATCAAGTTTAGAAAATGATTCCCTGTCAGTGCACAAAAGTTTTCCCTTTGTTCACTGACAAAAACGTTAACGAGAAAAGTACTCGCATGCAACTTAATAAATTATAAGCATAACGATGCAATTGCAAGGGTGGGTGGAAGTATAGAATATTTAATAATGGACGGTCTGGTTAAAGAGCAATTAAAAAAGAGAGCATTTGCATGACAGCTATTGTGTAAAACACAAGGCATTTGAAGCCTATTTTGGCGAGACCAAAAAGTGTGATATTCGAGGGTTCTAACTTTCCGCTTTAGCCTGTTGCGTACGCAACACGCGAAGAATTAGTAGTCCGCAATTCGGCCTCGTCAGCGGGGGGTTTCAAATAAGGTGCAACTCTGCGCGTTCAGACATTCAAATACTTGCTGAGCCATCGAAACGAAATGAAATGTACTAGATTATTCGAGCAAGAAAAGTGGTCCTACTAATAATGGCATATAAATATGTCCCACTGCAATTAGGAGCCTCAATAAGAGCGTGTTCAGCACTCTTTGTTCACGAACAAGTGCGTAGGTTGTGGAATTATCGAAATGGCGTCGGTGTTTGGCGAACGGAGGCAAATTGGGTCGGCAAGTAAAATTGCTCCCGGGTATCCAAACTAGTGAATGTCTTTCCCGTTTCAAACGGCCTCATTAAAGACATTGCAACAGAAGCTTCGAATACTCTCGGTCGAGTAGAAAGAAATGTTAAAGCCGCACAATCCCCACCTATAGAAAATGACTCCCGAAACGTTTGTTTGACTGAAATTAGAATGTAAAGCAGCGATCCGGTAATCGTATCAAATATTTGTCATAAACCATTTAAAGAAGCGCAGAAAGCATTATCATCGACGATTGCATCCAGACTCCCAACGCCTGCGCTCTTACCCGCAAGCAAAATATTTCACATTTAATCGCACAAGTAAGATAAAGCGCATAACTCAATCCCATAAAAGATTTTACTTATTATTTTTTATGGCTCCTCAACCTAATTATATTTTTTGGGAAGAACCCCTTGTGTCATGTATCTCAGATCGCCAGTCACCTTAAATTTTTTTTTTGTACGTATCCTTTTCTTTATTGACCCTCATAGTCGAGATTGACCCCTCCTGTGACGTAGTATTAATAGGTGAGCCCCCCCCCCCCCGCCTTCTCTTTAGAAGAGCTCTAATCTCTTAGTTGTGCTAGTGTACGCCTTTACCAATTTTATATTAACATTAGGTGCTTGTCATGCCTTACTATTTTGTCTTGTGTAAAACGCCAGCACACTTAGCTGAAATGTTCTCGTTTCTTTAATTGTTTTGTAACTAAAACTTTGGAATCTAGGGTATGTTAGATGATCAAATAAATGAGTAAAAGATCCCCCAATTTCAATGACGTGTTGCAACAAGACCAAGTCCTTTGGGGCGTCGCATTCAAGGACTTTGCACAGGAGCGCGTGGCCGACACCAATCGTGAAGCGAAAGTGCTCGAAACCGGCTGCTTTGGGTGTCGCCGTGCTGCAACTGGCTATGCCCCGGAGTCTCGCACAGTCTCGCGCATTCTCGCGTTCCGCTAGAAGTGACCGCGAGGCAGGCAAAACGGTTGGCGCTCCGCACTGCAATATTTACAAAACAGAAGGTGCAGAAAAACACGCAAATATTGCCTTGCGTTTGGCGCGTGCGCACTGTAGACCCGCAATTTATTTGCGTAATAAAAATACAGCGACTTTAGGCTGTACTAAACCTCTGTTTTAATATTAATAATAATTACTATTTATATAAAGTGTCCTAAACCAACCGCAAATAGTCTTTTAATTGGAGTAAATCCATTGAAATGCTAGACGTAACCCAAAATAAATAGGATGACACTCAAGACAGACTTTTGACAATTAATAAATGAAGCATAAAAATGAAGATTAGTCGGTAAATAGCAAAATTGCTCAGCTGGTCCCAAAACACAGCGGCCGATCTACATATGTCGACATCCGGAGAAAAACAGAATAAATGTCTGTTAAAGCAGAAATTACCACAAACCCTCACTTGGCGGTGAAACTGTGCCGAGTTAGTATTACCATTTGTAGCCTTATGTAGGAAGACTGTAGTCACCAACCTTTCGCCTGTTTGGCAGAAGTGAAAGATAATATATATATATATATATATATATATATATATATATATATATATATATATATATAATTTTTTTTTAACGTGGTCTTGGAATTTAATATTTCAAACAAGCACTTTCCTTACATCAAGGCAAACAACTAACTCAGTCCAAAGCCTTATTACAGTTCCATCGCGTACCTGGCTGGCTCAATGGTGCCGCTGCCAAAAGATCGCGTACATGAGCGGCAACTTGTCCTCTTTGGGCTGCAGAGCCATTGGTGCTTCGCAGCATTCCTTGAACGAAGTTTGAAAGCAGTCTAGGTTGATCCATAATCCCCGACGCGCCCCCACTTGTGAGGATATAATCCTCTTCACGGACATTTACTTTACATAAAGACAACCGGCTCTGTCCGAACCCTTACTGCAGTTTCGTTGCACCTTTTCTCCATATTGGCTTATTCTACCTCTTTCTCCTGACAGTAGATGTTCATTGTCCAAATAAAAACGCCGTTCTAAATACCTACCATTGTCTATATAGATCAATACAATTTTATATATTTGGCAGCAGTAGCGACCGAGGCTTGCGAATGCACCGGTGTTTGTTTTTTCTCGAAAGTACAAGGTATATTCCAACTCAAAGAAACGCAACGTAAAGTAGTTGTGCACATAAATCTCGAACGAGCAGATCGTTATTTCCATCAAAGAGTAAGCACCGTCGCTTTCCGCATCTACAATGTGTCCACGTTCGGTCGTCTGCTCAGCCGAACAGTATAGTGTGTGCGATAGAGTTACCCAGGCTTCTGTCCGCGTTTCGCTTGATCGCACTCGGTAATGATGGCGGAAGGCAGATTTTCCTCTTTTTGCTTTTCCATTGCTTCCCCCCCCCCCCCCCCCCCCTCCCGTGCGTCAGCGTAGCATATGCGTGCGCAGGCTGGGGCCTCTTTGGACAAGTAATCCCCCAACCGATCTAGGACGTGTAGGCTTGTCGGGAGTTGGTTTGAGCGTACGAACTCCCACAAAGGCAGAGCATTCGCGAGGATGGTGGTATCTAGGTGATTCGGAGTGATCAGATATTTCCGGCTTGTAGTTTAACTGGATCGCTCCAGCATGTATTTTACCTAATTTATAATTCAAGTTTTTTTTTTTTTTTTTTGAGAATGTGATTTTGTGTTTTAATAATTTTTTGCGAGGTCATTTTTTAGCATTTTTTCAATTGTATTATATAGATTTATATTACATTTATGTTTACATAAACTCAAGAGACATTAAAATCGCGTATATATATACAGGGTGTTTTTTTTTTAAGCTTAACATATTTGTTTAAAAAAAGCCATGAAAGTTACACTTATGCCGGTTGTGGAGGTGTGTTATACGGCCAGGGGGACATATTATAGGGGGCTGATCGTAACGATCAGTCGGCTAATTAATTAAACTTTGTTAATTAACTTTTTAATTAATGAAAATAGACATATGGTTTCAATTAGAAACTTGCTCAGCGTCATCGAAAACCGCTAAGTCAGTCATTTTCAGAAGGTCTTTGAGCGCGTGAGAAGCGTAGTATTGCACTAAAGTTACCACTCGTGGAGCAGGTACAAGGCTGGGGCTATACTTCATTTCAGCTTCGGTCCGAGCGCGGCCGATGTTATGAGCCGACGGGCCAATCAAACAGCACAAAAAGCGCGGCGTGTTGGCGTGCTATCTGTGCTTAGTAGGACTAGCCGGCGGAGGAACACGGTCAGAGAGACGGCGAATATCGGCTGGTCCTATCAACTGCAGAGAGCACGCTATGACGTTGTGCCTCTTTCGCTGTTTGATCGGCCCTTCGGCTCATAACATCGGCCGCGGTCGGACCGAAGCTGAAACGAAGTATAGATAAGAGACGAAAAAATCGCGCGGGCGCCTTATCGCAACCTCTAGCTTTGTACCTGTTCCACGAGTGGTAAATTTAGTGCACTACTACGCTTCTCACGCGCTCAAAGTCTTTCTGAAAATGAGTAATTTAGTGGTTTTCGATGACGCTGAGCAAGTTTCTATTTGGAACCATATGTCTATTTTCATTAATTAAAAAGTTAATTAACAAATTTTAATTAATTAGCCTACTGATCATTACGATTAGCCCCCTATAATATCTCCCCCTGGCCGTATAACTCACCTCCACAAGCGGCATAAGTGCAACTTTCACGGCTTTTTTTAAACAAATCTGTTAAGCTTAAAAAAAAAACACCCTGTATATGCAGAGCTCTAAAGTTACTCTTCTTCTGTCTGGTCGCCTCTTAACCAGATCTCTTCGTTATTTTTCCTAACATTACTCCCGCCGGAACTAAGCGGTGTGTCGCAGTTTCGTGTGGAATTGTATGATTTAAGCCGGTGGTCGTGCATGATTTGTATCTGCCGATGGACTACGCTTTCTGAAAGTGCGGTGTGTTTGACTACTCGCATATTACAGTGGTTTGGGCGAGAACTCGATATGAGTCACAATACTGAAAGAGCAACTTCTCCGCAAGTCTGACTCAGCGTTGTGGCGCCCATACTGAAACAAAGTCTCCTGTAGGGCAGGATGCAGCGTTCTAGGTGCCGTCATAATGGGTGAATTGCCGTTCTTGGGAGTCCAGAGTGTTAAAGGGACTCTGACACACCCCAAAATGTTTTTTTCCTTTTTTGTCAGGCGATTCATTATGGTGTCGGAATACTACCCAATTAATATTTTGCTACAGAGTCACGTATTTTTTCAAAAAAGCCAAAAAACGCAACTGCGCGAAACCGAAACCGAAACGGAGTAAGTGGAGAGAATAGCGTGAGTGGCGGAAGTCACGTGGGTACACCCGACCGTGCGGTTTTTTTTTTTTTTTTGTTTTTTTTCTCCTCCTCTTTCCGCACGTAGCACCGTAGCAGACGAAATGCGTTCGCTTGCCGTGGTATTCCTTTGCAGTTATGTTTGTTCCGCTCGCTGTTCTGTATTTCAAGATGAGTTGTTTTGTACATTTAATTGGCAATTAGTAGTGAGTGCCCGAGTGCCGTGGTGAATTCCCGTGATCAGCTTCGAAAAGAATACTCCCAAGATGTTGCGTGAAGAGTTGCCTCACATGTCCTGCATCTGAAAGTGGCCAGAGTTATGCCAGAGTGCACAAGTTTCCGAAAGATCAACGGGTCGGGATCAATGGCTGGCTGCAATTCCTGTAGAACCATTACGCGAAGCTCGGAAAGCGGACGCTACCCGATTCATATGCTCCTTTCATTTTGTGGAAAGTGATATACATTGAGTTCGCAGGTGTCAAAAATAGAATTCATACCATTTAGTGCAGCGACGTATCGTCCACAAAAATTGTTTTTCTGTGATAATTGTAAAATAAGAAATGTAAACAGCGCAGAATGCTTGACAAAATAAAAAAATAAAAGGTACACCCACACCAGGTATCGAACCCGTGCCCTCTGCGTGTGAAGCGGACGTCTTTCCACTGAGCTACTGAAGGAACTTTCGCATGCGTAGTTATACAGCGGGTAGACTGTATGTCGGAAGTGTGCTGCCGATTTCCCGATTTTCCTTCAATACATACACTCCCGGCTTGAAGTCGAGCAGCACCAAGCATAGGGCACATTCGCACCTCGTAAAGTAACCGTACGCGTGCGTATTCAACTCGAAGTACGCACTTCGTGCTTGACGTTTGAGCGAGCGATGTCTTCAGCCACGAGAAGGGACGACGGCTCGGCGACGTCTTCGTGCAATCGGCTTGCTGGTCGGGCGTGTCGTATACGGGATGGATATCAGTTCTTTTGATCGGTCCAAAATTTCTCTTTCGAAGAAAGACAGAATTCGCCAGTACCGTGAACGACAGTTCTGAAGTAGAGGTGCAACGCCCGTCGTCCGCTGCCATCCGCTAGTGCTAGTCCCACGATACGCGAAACGACGCCATGTCGAGAATTATGCAGTGAACGCACAGAAAGCTTCCGGTTGTCTGTGCTACCTTTTTTTCAATCAACGTATTTGCAGCTTTTTTGAAGCCACAAAAATGGGTTTCATATTTTTTTCTATTTTTAATATTGCCTGTGTGCCTTTAATGACCCACGACTTTGATTAAATTTGGTGGTCGCATCGATACCTTACAAAAACGGCCCGTGACCACGGAAAAGAGAGTGAGCGAGACTCGAATCGGCCAGTTCTTGATCGGCGGTTCTCGGGCGGAAAGAAACCGAATTTCGAGCCGCAAATTCTGTTCTGGGTAGTTTGGCTCTCATATGTCACGTACAACTAAAAACCTCGGCGAGCATAAATACCCTGTCAGTGTCCCTTTAAGCCGTGCCAGTTGACGCGCATTGAGCGCGATACCTGGCGTCCTAAGCGTGATCGGTGAGAGTAGCCCGAGTTGTAGCAGAAGCAGTGTTGAGCATCTGGGTGAGTTCATGGCGGAAAACGAGATGAAAAGATGGGTCACGGCACGATGCGACAAGTTGTAGCAAGAGTTACGTAAGGCAGCACGTGGTCCTAGGTTTGGGGGTCATACCTTACTTACATGGCAGGCATGCCGGCCATTGTTTGACTAAGGCGTTCTACCAACCGTTATCATATGGGTTATAGACTGTCGTTTTTCGTTTCTTTAATAATAGCGCCAGGATGTAAAATTTCACTGACGACGCGAGATATGAAGGGTCATCAACGATCGGAGAAAAGTTTGCTAGGTGCTCCGCACTTCGGGCCGATAACTTCCAGTAGAATTCGAGCGAAGTCAACAGCAGTTTCACTCAAAAGGGAGGGGCTTGGTGACCGCGTAGCATTTGGTGTGATCGACCGCAACTACTATCCACAATGACCAATTAAGAAGGTAGAGAATGGGCCAAGGTCAACCCCTACCGACAATTGCTATAATACTTCAAGTTCTCAACTTTGTTTACGCGGCGTGATTAAAACAATATAATACTTATATCTATACCAGAACGACACACAAATCTTGTGCTCTACCTTTCTTTACAGTACTCCCGCCTTCCATCTCACAAATGTCCTCCCCGGGGTCGTCAAGTTACTTGATTACTTGTGACTAAACACCTGATCATCTCCCCTAACTTCTTCACCTTTTACTCCTGATTTCTTCGCCCTTTCCTAATATGTTGTCTTCTCCCGCACATACATAAAAAAACAACACATTGTTTGTCTTTTTTTTTACCAAAAAATTAATGAAACATTTCCGAACTCTCATCTTCGCCAAAATATGTAGCGCTCGCAGACCGGAACACATTCCAACATTTCGATGCTTATTGCTATTTTCTTCAAACTTTTAAGTGTCTCAAAACATTGTAGTCAATAAGCCCACAAATATATGAAGATTCATGCCGTCGACTACAGCGAAAGGGCTGTATTTTCTTTCTTGAAATTTCCGAAAATCGTTACGAATATTTTATCATATAACAAACAGCTCTGAAACTTTGACATATGTTAAGAGTTAAGACAAAAGCTTGGAAAAATTGGTGTAACATGAGTTCAAAAGGTGAAAACAGCGCACAGAAAGGACGATCACGAAAGAAAGGATCACAAACAATCTGTGCTGCATCTGTGTTCCTGTCTTTCGTGGAGGCCTTATGTGTGTGCTGCTCAAGTTGTGCTAGAGTTAGGAGGAGACTAAGCGATAGGCGGTACGTTTCTTTCTATTTTTGCGGTAAGTAAATTACTGTATATGCTTTCACAAACACCCGGTACATTCCGTCGTTTGCTTTGGGAATGGGATATTATCTAGCGTTCAAGGAAGCCTCACTGCAGCGTGTGCTATTTATCACGACCAGAACCACAGCCACCACGACGTAATGGATTTATAAAGGTTCCCACACTCAGCACGCCAATTTCAAAGTACCCTTAACTACACTGTAATCAGAAAGAATTAAATGTCCGCTAGCAGGTCTGCTTTACGACTGAGCTCAGAGTTTTACTCATGGTGCTTGTCAAAGACACTTCTCCTTTAATTTCCACGTACTATATTACGGCAATGGTTCTTCTGATCTCGCATTTCATTTATTTGATGCACCTGCCGGATGTCCAAATTAACTTTCGAACTCGCCTGATATTTAGTTTTTGCGCGTGATATTTTATCGAACTTTGTTACGATGCCGAGCAGTAGGCCTCATGCTCAGGTAGGTGTTTGGTACGTAGAACTGATGCGGAACTACGAATAGCCTTAAGTGACCTAAATACACGTACACTTTAATATTTGCTGGCGTAGCGATAGAAGAAGATGTAATGCACGACTCTCTTAATAAGAAAAGGAAAACCATTTTGAATTATGATGTTGTTTTTATAAGACAACAATTGGCGTTGATACTTTTATTACCATGTTAATATTTTTTCATTATCTGATATGTAACTTGTTTATATTAATCGACTTATATTTAGCGTACTTTCTGGTTTGCCAGGTCCAGTCTAGAAAATGATGTACATCTATAAACAACACACTTTTCATATAAAATTATAAGGCAGAGAAAATAAACTAAAATATGTTTCCGGAATTGGGTAAAAACAAAGTAAAATATTTCTGGTAATTTTTTTTTTTCAAAGGGTTGAACGAGGCGGGCCTGATCACGTCAGGCTTACTTAACATATACTGAAATATTGGTTAACCTTCATGTTGCTATTTTTGCATGCGATGGGCATTGTTCGAATGAGTATATAAAAACACCGAAAAGAACAAAAACGAAAAAAAAAACAGGACACTATTCTTAACGTGTGTTCTAGTTCGACGCCGTCTTTGTAGTCGGAAGGAATAGCTGGCCACTGACACCGATTCGTAGGAGTGCTCCCCTTAACATTGGCGCAATCAGTTTCGAATTTCGCGTTCAGAATTGGATCGTAGTAATGCTGAAAGTTGCGCTGCGTGTCACTCTTGTTCCTGTTTCATTGCAAAGAAAAATAAAACATTATTTGAAAGAAGAGTTGGATAATTTTAAAGGTCTCCGGTTTTATTATGTTCCTCGATTGAAGTCTTGAAAAATATCTTAATAGAAGCGTGCAACACTTAAAGGGGGCGCCCTAGTTCAACTAATGTGCACGCCGAACGATTCTGTTGGGACCTGCACCGCGACACCACTGCCTTGTCGCACGCTTCCTATTATCCCTCCGCAGCCCATCAGAGTGCGGCGTTGCTCATGATGAACACCGAAGAATGAATCACGCATCGCATGGGCACAACAAGCCCTGCCGTTCTTACTTTGCAAGTGGCAGGGCTTCTTCTCTTCATGCGCCGCCTGAATCTTTCTTCGGCATTTAGAGTGAGTAACGCCACAGTCTTGTTGGTTGTGGAGTGATAATGCGAAGCATGGGACAAGACAGTGAGACCGTGGTGAGGCTCACAACAGAGACATTTGGCGCACACATCGGTTGGATCGGAGCGCCCCCTTAAGGTGTCGCACGCCCCCTATTGTGTAAAGTTTCGGTCTTCAAGCTGGAGCTTTTACGCCCATATACAATATACAGTACACAGAACAGGCTGAAAAGAGTGTGCAGCTAAATGCCTTTTGGACTTTAGCAACGTGAAATCAGAATGAAGATGATATTGACCCATAAGTGCATGACTTCACAACATAGCGCTCTGCTCCAAACAAACCGTTGCTAGGGCAGTAGTTACGGACAAATGCATGGGGGCTTGACGTGAGGTTAGAAATTCGCTGACAAAAAAGTAAATACTTTTTTGTAAGCATTGTGAGTTCTCACTATCTAATTATGCATACTTTTTTCTATCGCCTCAGTAACAAGAAGCGATGACAAACTCCAGTAACGAAGTTTCAAAACCGGTTTTGCCTTGCTCGCAGACAATACAATGGTTTCGCGGGTTCAGTGGTTCTTTCTGAGGGAGTACGCTACTGCGTTGAATGAAGTTGGTGACGATCGACGAAACTTCTGTTCTCAGAGTCAACTTTTAGTGGGATTTCGGAAGCGAAGACTGCCCGTACAGAGATTTGAGAGACGCGCGAGGTGCCCGAACGCGCGAAGGCCTCTCCGTGGAGCTCACTTCCGCAATATTTGAAAAGGTGAAAACACCCTGAAGCTGAATCATATATGACGGTGACGTGAAGTCATGGTTAAAGTGCCAGCCAGCACACGTTTCAAGGATTTCTGCCAGCACAGTTCTTCAGTGCACATTTGTGTGTCCAAACGAACTCTCTGTAAGAAATATATACAACTAACCCAATGTTATATCGAGCTGATTTCCTGTGTGGGGTCTTAAAGCTGCGAAATAAGAACGATTTTATCTCAGTATAATGATCACAAGCAAGTACGAAACGCACACCCATATTGCGTGACTGAAAAACGAAGTTCGGGGTGTCGAACGGCGCATGTTAAGAGTCCAGAATTATTTTTCCTTCGTTAGAACGCACGTCAACTGCAAGATCAAAAGGAGAGCCCCAGGTTGCTTTCATATAATGTTTTAAACATATGATTTTCTCGCGGTATGTTTACCATATTTCCATGCGTGTGATGATTTGCGTCAGACAGTATATCCCACATGGCACGCAAATACAAATTGTTTTGATATATCTCATGCGTTTAATTAGGGATGTCATGTTCTAGATAAATTCGAAATGAAAATCTTGTAATCGTGAGAACGATTCAAACAATTACAGACGATATAGTTCGGTCACTCTTGTGCGATCGTCATGCTTTCGTCGTCTGCTGCAGGCATCTCGAGACGTCCTGAAGACCGGAAGTATTCGTCGAAACTATTTCAGAAACAGCCGATTCACTGCAAACGTATCTCGTGGTAACTGCGAAATCTATGTTTCCTGTATCTATTCTTTTTAAACGTTTAAATTAAACGCTCAATTTTTGTCCAATCATTCTTTCGAAGAAAAATTCAATACCATGTATTCGTCCATAAAAAAACGCCTCTAGCAACGGTTTGTTTGAAGCAGTGACGTCACAGTTACAGGGGCAATCTGTCAACGTGGAAAATTCAAAAAGTATTTAGAAATTTACGACTAGTTTAAAAGTATACAGAGGGAAAGCAACAGGAAAACTACAAACAAATATTAGGAACATAATTGTTTTTTTTTTTGCATTGATTAAAGAGAAGCGCAGTGAGCTGTGGCATTTTTTAAGCTGTATATGGAACAGAAACGTATCCCGGGCCCAACATCAGTACAAACATCATGCTTTTTTACCCAAGAAACTCGACGCCTTTATGCTATAGCTGGATTGAAAAAAAGTAACCTTCTTTTTCATTTTACCTTTTCACAGAAAATTTCTTAATTTCTCAAAAACTAAGGTCGATTACAATATGCAAAGTCCCTTAATATCGCTTATACATTTGCAGACAGAAAATGTTCCGCATCATCAAAGACCGATTCCTTTCTGAGGCATGGAATTTCCAACCATCGTGGTTAACATGGACAGAAAAGGCTTATAAGAGGACAACGCATCAGTGCTCTGAGAGTTTCTTTTATGGCACAACCCTAATGCAAGTGGCGGCATTTCCTTGCATTATTTTGGCGAGCTTGCTTCCCGCTTTCCCGTGATAAGCCGCAATTAGTCTAGTGCGCAAAGCGCCTCGGTTGAATCTGTATAAGATGCACGGAAGGCGAATTGGGAGCATAGAAACGAGTGCGCCGACGTCTTTTTGAGTGCAGGGTCATTAGTGGGCCGAACTGGTTTTAAGGGGTTAAAAAAAGGACCCATTTGCAGATTGGTTTTCTCTCCACGCATTCGCATGTTGTCTAAGCATTAAATAACGAGGTATTTTATTCTTTATGGGAAAGAAATAACACTGATCATGTTAGTGACTTTTGACCTTTATCGCTTGGCAGAAGAACTGACACCGAGATTCGCCATTCATGTGAGTTTAAAGTACGGTCGAGCAAAAGGTGGACTTTAATATACTGAAGCGAATTCTTTCGGGATACCTTCTAAGTCCGGGGTTAACACGATTTGCCCACATTTTATCAAATATTCATTTAGATTGTTGCTCTCCCACACCCCGTTGGTTGCGAGGTACGGAAATAAAATATTAAAATAGTAGGACATGACTCCTTAAGCACGTTTTATATGTTGTATTTTTGTCTTTGTAATTGGAGAAGAGATGATTGGGCTCCTGAAGGAGGAGGAATTATGGCTTTGAAACGTCTTTATTTAACTCTAAAATAATAATAAAAGAGGGTGCAGAGTGTGAGATGGTAGAAAACAAGCAAACGAAAGCACAAAGTGAACCAAAGTTTCTCCACCCATGCTTTGACAAACCCACGAGAAAAAATAAGGAAGGGGGAGAGATCAATGGCCTTGTCTTTTGCCTCATCTTTTGGTGCCGCTTGTATGATGACAAATGTGATCAAAATCCCTGTTCCTCGTTTTCCAATGCGCTCATATATTTTTTCGTCCCTCTCACCACTTCTAATTTTTCTCCCATTTTCTTCCCACTCCCCTCGACTCTTTTGAAACAAAACCGATGTAAACCGTTTCAACATAAACTGATTTTGAATTTCCGATTATTTTCATCTGTGTTGTACGTCCCCGTATATTGCCATCTCACTAGTCTTTATTTTTTTCTTTGAGACGTCAAGAGGTAGTGCGGAAAACCATTTAAATTATGTGAACAATGCGAGGGCTCACGCAGCGTTGAAGGCCGTTTAGACAAGAAACTGAACCAGTTACGTGCCTTGAACACGCTACGCGTCCGTATGGTTCATTTAGAGTATGTTTGATGGTTAAAATACACACATATATATATATATATATATATATATATATATATATATATATATGAAGTTTTTTTTTTTGTAATCGCACTTTTAAAGATTAAGCGCTCATGCTATTTCAGAAACGCCAGCTCCACTTTTTTCTAGTACGCAGAAAGGACCGCAAAGTGTCAGATAGACACCAGGTGTGGTTTAGGGTATATCATTTGAAGTTTGTTTTTCTAAACATGTGCACCTTTTTTTAATATACTTTATTCTAAAATAATGCAACAGGGGAGTCTGTGGTTACATTTTCAGTTAAGTGAGGGAAAGATATGTTTGGAAACAAGGTACACGCTTCGGGCTGCTTATCGCTTCTTGAGGCAGAAGCGGAGTCTGTGACGGAAAAAACATAATTTTTCATAAAAAAAAACAATTACGAAGCTGATTTGAACGCTGTTCTTCTTAATGTTAGGTTTATTCCTTGAAGATGAAAACTTACCAGTTTTTTTTTTATATAGAACTTCTAATTGTATATCTGTTTTTTATTCGTGGATTGTTCTTTTCCGTGCACACCTCGCTCCTGCTACATCAAGTGTATACACAGTAAATTTTGTGAACGCAATTCCCGCCGAAAAACGACCGAATAAAGACGTTTTTAAATCTGCAAGGCTTTTCTGTAGATGTCACCTGCGGCCCACGACAAATCCACGAATGAGCCCGTTCAATGCCTTTTTTTTTTCTTTCCAGAAAACCGCTAACAGCAGAAAACTTCCAACGTGGCTGGCACATAGCGCTTGAAAAAAAAAAAAAAGTCGAACATTATAAACCGCCCTATATCTGGATAGAATGCAGAGCGAACAGTTAGTAAAGGAAAGAAGCGCTTCGTGCGACCCCGTTTCTTGGATAAAATGTAAAAAAAAGAAAGATGCAAAACAAAATTCCAAAGATTATCCCTTACACGTTTTTTTTTTCCTTCTTCTTTGTTTCTCGTTTCAGGAAGAACGCGGAAGACAAGATACACCATGTTGTAACGACGGCGGCTTTCTCTTCCTCCCTCGGGTCACCAGCTGCGGGAGATTTTGATAAGAAGCATTGACCGTATGCCTGCGACCGCTTATACAATCGGACGACACGTGGGACGGCTGAGCCGTCTATGAGCAAATCCAGCGTCCGCAGGTTACTCGCCGCGAGTGATATACTCCGTTTCACTTGAAGTCCAAGCGCAGCCGACGACGACGCCATCCGATAGTGACAAAGAAGCGGCATCAAAATGTGGATCCTGACTGCGCTCGTTGTCCAATCAATCAACCAATCAGGTGCAGAAAGAAAGCGCGGGATCGCTGCTCGCTCACAGTGCGTGATCGGCTTATTGGGTGAGAGCTAAAGTGCAAAAGAAGACAAGCTTCGTGACGATGTACTTGTGTCGGTGCCTGATTGTCTCCACAAGATCATAACATCGGCTGTGGCCGGACTCGAAATGAAATGGGGTATGTGGAGCGCAAGTTCGTCTGCTTCTTGAGCCGATGTCAGGACGCCGAGCTCTGATTGGCTCCGACCAGAAGGATAGTGGGTACACCTAGAGTTGCGGCTAGCATTGAAGTCTACCCACTATCTCGTAATCGGAGCCAATCGGAGCTCGGCGTTCGGACGTCGACGCCACCCCCGCGAGAAAAGAGGACGAGATTGCGCTCCTCTAAGTATCATCTGTGGTTTCATTCACACTTGCTAGTCGCGTCAATCGGGTGGCGGTGTTTTCGTTAACGAGTGACTGTCGAGGTCATAAACAGACCGTTTTGGAGGAGTCGCTCACGAACCGGATCTCGAGTCATGGGCTTCAAGTAGCAGAGAGGCTCAGGTAATTACCGGTATTCCTCGGAAGTCACGCGTAGCGTTAGCTTAATATATTCGAATTTTAGGCATTTCATTATATGGGATATGCTACCGACGAGTCTTCTGTAGCTGACACGAAATTTTGCAACGGGGCCTTGAACAGCACTAGTGAAGAAGAGTCATGAGTTAAGGGCGGTTCGAACGAGCTGATGCATATCTTCAAAATTGTAACACAGCGCGCAAAAGGCGAGTACACGGAGTAAAAGAAGAACGCAGGAAAACACTGGCATCATACTTAGTCTGATGCCAGTGATGTTTGTGTCGATCGGTTTCTGGGGCTGTTGAAGTTTTATCTAGAATCAACCTTCATCCTGTATGAAGGTAGGAAATACATGCAAAGGGTTGGGGTTTGCATTGGATCCTGCAGGCGCCTGTGCTCAGTGACATTTTTGGGGGCAAACGTGACTGTGCGATATCCGACAACTTGGATATTGCACCTGTTTGCCGAGTGTTACGTTATGTCAACTATTTCTTGATTTTGACGGACAGGTCAGGAAATGACTCGTAGGACAGTTTCGTTAACGCTGTTGTGGATGTCTTCATCCAAAACTCGGAAGGGCTCCGGTTGACCCATGAACTTCGCTATGAGCGTGGCCCTATAACGTTTGGTTTTGTAATGAAAATTCAATAGTGAACACGTTTGTTAGTCCTATTACCCGCGGTCCAAGAAAAGTATCTTTACGTTTGACTCGTCACACTTGAAGATGGTTAAAAAAAGTATTGGTTACTCATATCTGTGGGTTGTTCTAGATAAGTCGTGCCACCATTTGTTGTCTGAAAGTTTCGGCAGACCGGTGGAGAGGCAAGGATCGGCGGGATTTCCAATCGGTTATTTGTTGGCTGTGGCGTAAACCTTGATTAAGTTAAAGGGAGGCCTTCAAGTGCAAAAAGATAGGCCCAATGGGAGACCACTGGCATTTCCGCACATCTTAAGGTCTCACATAACATTAAGAAAGTAGCACTTAGATTTGATGTACCCATGGTATTTTCGGGGCCGTCGAAGTTGGCACAACTGTGCCCCAGAGTTGCAAACAAGAACAGGGATAAGTACGCATGCGCAGTAAAATATAGAAAGAAATACATAGAATGTGCTGTAGGTGTTGTTTATAAGATACCGCTGACCTGTGGACAAGCGTACGCCGGTCAAACAAGCTGTGCGAACACGAGAATGAGACAGCATGACTGGACCCTCTGATCGACTGCGGGGGGGACCTTCCTTTGCACGGCGCAGATCGTGAGTACTGCCTTGACTTTGATAACGTAACCATGGTCGGAAGGGGTGTGGATGAGATGGCCAGAGAGATCCGATGTGACAACCAAACATCGATCCATTTACAATGGAGGGAGATTGCCTTCCTTGACACGTCTTGATTGACAGTGACCGTGTTGTTTGTTTTTGTTCTTTGCCGCTGTTAGTGTTTGGTGTTCTTTTCATTAAATGTTTCAGTTGAGAAACAGTGCTTTTCCTATGTTCTTTATTACTCCATGCTCTCGTCTTTTCCGTAGTGTGTTACAATTTCTGAAACAGAGCCATGACTTTAGACACAGGTCCTTGCGCTCCCCCTCCCCCCTTCCTACTCCCGGATTTGAAAGATTGCCCTAAAAGGATCGTGCACTGGCGAAAAACCAGAACCAGTTTGGGCATGACAGGTGACCACATACTCTAAAAGCTCTACCGAGTGCACTTCGATGTTGCGATTGTGATTTCATATTAGGGTTCCAAAAAACCTACTACCATATCGCGAGTTTTTTTTTTTTTTTTAATTATTACTATAGTGCTAGATGAAGTTGCAGCGAAAGTGATATATCTCTATTCGAGCGATAAAGGAAATGCGAAAGCAGCGACATAGGGACCTCTGCTGTAGCTGGAGAGGTGAACTTTGCGAAAATTTCAGAGAGCTTTCGGATATAGATTCGCCAATCGCGCGTTCAAGTGTGACGGCTTCCATGTCATCAATTGATTGGTGAACCGCTGCCATTTGCAAGTGCGCAGGCGTCCTATCTCCTTGTCCCTCTAAGGCTTAGATCCCGGCACGCGCGCAAGATCCGGCACTCAAAAGTTTCTGAAAGTCCCGCGGCTGAACGTGGTCCTTTGAAAGAAGCCTAGCCCACGGCCCGCTTCCTGCCTCCCCCCTGCCTCCAGCGCAGAACGTTGTGCGCATAAAAACGAAACAGAAAAAGACAGCGTTGCGACTCGCTTCAAATGCGCACAAGAAGATACCAGAAGAAGGAATCATATTCGCCATCACGGAAGATTGTCATAACCATTCTTTATCGTCGGCGTCATATGTGTGTTACTATTTTAAAATACCGTGCATTATCATGTACATTTTGTCAGCATTACTTTTATCGTTCTCATTAGTTTGTTGCGCTGCGCGAATCTGCCGAAGTTCCCGGAGCTGTGATTTTTGCTTTGAGAGTTTTTGTGGTCACAATCGTTGTATAACGTCATAATTAATCTCATCTGTGCAGATGTGGGTGAAAACTTAAAAAAAGGAAACATTTCCAGCCTGATATTTATCAAAAATATTGTTATGTTTGTTAACAGATCATGTCTGCTCATACAAGTGTTGCTCAGGATCGCAGAAATCCTGAATGTTCACTTACCCAGAATATGTACTTGATGTGCAGTGTATGATAAAAATCTCGGCAATTCTTTAAAATACTTAAAAGCGTATATTACTGCAGAAGATTCAGCAGATATACAGTAAATTCTACGAAAGCCGATGTTTTCTTATCTTAAGCAATTTTTGTGGTCAATGCTCTTAACACCTAACGCCGCCACGAAATGCCCCGTTTTTGGTAACATTTCACTATCTCTGCAGAAATCGTCCAAGCTATCAGATATGGTATAAAATATACAACCACTAGCTAGCCTCTGAAAGCAATCTCAGCAGCTATGATAACTGATTTGTTTTTGGGTGGTTGAGTGTAGCTCAAGCTTTCAAAACCAGAATGAATACGAGTCATTGTTTGGGGGAGGGGGAGGAACTGCATAAAATTGCATTGGGCGTAGCTTTAATAAAGCATCAGTATAAATGTTCAAAAATGTTCAATTTCTCCTGAACATCGCCGTTTTGTTTATCTGTTGTTAAATACAGCGCAGAAATGAACTGATACTTTTGGTGGAGTCATTCAGAATAATATTTCATAGACTAATCTTATAATGCAAAAAACCTATTTAGTAATTGTGTTTAATATACAATGCCTTCAAAATCCCCCAATCGGCCAAAGGCGGTTTAAAAAAAAATGGATGCAAAATATTTTGTTTTGTTTATTTTTCCTTGATTTGTTTGTAACAAATAAATTTATTAAATATTGATTTTACAGTTATCCTGTTTGGATAGCCGTGACCAACCAGAAACGACGTGCAATTATATTTTATTACAAAATTAAATGCTAATGTACAAATGTAAGAAAAAAATATAAGCTGTTTATGATTACATATACTTTATTTTTAGAAGAAATATTTAGCTAATTAAAACATTACAGAATAATTTGAACCCGGAAAACTCGCCAGAAATAAATAAAAGCGCGTGTAAACTTTGGCATGTTCGCACAAGGCAGAATGCTAAAGAGACTAATAGAACTAATGCTGACGACATGCAACAGATGCAAAAGGTCAATAAGTATAGTGTACATGGTAAGCCGAGTGTATTTTAACATACGTAATTGCCCAAATATAGACTAGGTGACTTGGGATATAGATGCTGGTGATGACAAAGTGCGATGAATAATATAATGAGAAGCCGCGCATTAAAGTGACACTTTTCTCTCGTTTTCTTTTTCTGGAATCTTTGCTCACACGGTGGGTGCGCGTTGCAGTGCCGTTTATTTTTTTATTTTTTTATGCGCATCTTATTTGGCGCCGATGGCATCGGGCCGCGTGCCGGGTTTCATTGGAAGGACCACGGCTAGCCACGAGCCGGTCGGAAGAGCTCCACGGGCCAGACATGGATTGCGGGCCGTGGTTTGGAGACGATGGTATACATCAACATCAATGAAATCACGAGCCATGAATACATTAAGCGTTTCTGTGATTACGTTACAGATAATCTGGGTTTTTTATTTGATGACTCACAAACGTCCTACCAACTTGTATATCCAAACAACTAATTAAACATTCAGGTTATCAGTATATGTTCTTGCTTTAGGCCTGGGTGGAGGAGGATTCTGGAAATGTGCTTCACCCATGAAGTATGACATTCAGAAAACATACAAATTTAGGTGGCTCAAGGAAAGACGCTGATAAAAGTTGGAGGATAAATAACTACGCAGTAGAAACGAACGTTTCCCTCCCTCCACAACACTCCCTCGTTCCCTCGAAACCAGAGGAACTAAAAATGAAGCATGATTTGAATTTGGGAAGCTGACTGAAAACTAAAAATAGGCACGCCTTTTCGACAGGGCCAACCTATTTTTAGAGTTTGACTATTTTTTGTATGCCAGTAGGATTGTATTTTAAGATATATATTTTTTTAAGAAAGAAGAAGACTTTCCAAACTAGAAAAATGAGCCTGAACAAAGAAACACTGGACGAATTGCTCTTTTGACCACCTGCCGCCTGCAAAATGGTTGAGTAGATTATATCAAGTTCAACGAAATAAAATAGTTAAATGGAGTGTTTAGGCTTACGTGAAGAGTACATGGCAACAATCTTACATTTCTGAAGTTCAAAAGCACTGATATGTCTCAATTAGGAAAAACAAATAGTACAAATTGCGGATTCGTTCTGGATTTTGATGAAAACAAATGATGAAGAAAATAATAAATTTTGGGTGAGCGTTCTATCCCCCTAAAATAGTGAATAGTAAATAACCACATCAAAATTATAACTGCAAGATTTGCTTCTAAAATGGTCTTTATGTGACTAAATTTATTGTCGATGATAACTACAGCCGTCCTTTCCAAAGCAAAACCAGGAATCTGCATTACGTGCACTTCTACAGACGTAACGTTCCCATTCTACAATCTGCTATGCAGCAGCAATAATTGAAGGACCGTAAAGTCTTTCTGAGAAGTGTTTTCAATTGTACGCATAATGTCGTAGACGAAAAGATTCACGCCTATAGTACAAAAAAAAATGTTTTTTCTTCAGTTGAGTTAATCTAATGCGGCAGTCGTCAAAACAGGAAAATCAATGTTCAAATATTAGACTGTTTCCACTATCTTCGGCAATGAAATCACACAAGCCGTAAGTTTGATCTTGGCTCGGTCATGTTAAAACGTCCTGATGCACTCAGTATATCTATGAACATAAAACCTCGTAATACTTTAGCACCCGCTGCATGTTCAACTGTCCGTTGAAACAACCAAATGGCAAGCTCATGCTCCATTCACCGGCCAGCGAATGTTCCCAAGGGCGCTACCGTTGTGCTGATCATCCAGAGTGGTCTCCAGTCCATCATCACTCGTCCCCATGCAGACTAACGAACAAATATAAAAGCAGAAACGAAGGCAAGGACAGTCCGGCACGGTTTTGCCGTTACAGCATTATTTCGATTGGCGTGTTGTTGTATCATGTATTTTTATCATAAATTTCACTGCGTTCAAATGAGAGTTTTTTGCGTTCCATTTTGAAATAGCGTTGCACAAAGAGACAGGGGTGACTAATTTTATTGGGGGTATATTTTGTAGGTCATACGCTGCCGATTGTTGGCCCCGCTTGCGCGTGCCAAATTCATGCTCGACGCGACGGCACGAGCTGCCGCTGGCAGTGCAATGCTCTTGCGTACGATCGGCGAAATGCACGTATTTGTTTTTGAAAGCAGGGCAGATCCGCTCAGAAAACGATGCGTCAAGTGATAGACGTCGCGGAATAGATTCGCATTTTACGTATTGAAAGGCCGTGGCGAAAAACACGGCCGTTCCCTACGACTGCTCCCAAAAGGCGAACGACTTGTTTGCAGGTAAGCACAAAAACCAATAAAGACAAAGCTCGTAGTATTTTTAAGCGCGTCTGTGTTAGCGATAAGATTTTTTACGAGTTTGTTGAACGATGAGTTCTTGAAAGGCGTATTGCAACGCTAAGAATACCCCAATCTGCAGGCGTAGTACCGCGTGTCCCAAATTGGGGCGAGGCTTTTTAAATCGACCGAAAAAATTGCTTTCTTAACCTATCGCGTTCCGATTTTGTGCAGCGTCGGCCACAGGCGGTGCATTGTTTCTGTAAAATTTGCAAAGAGCGAACCTACCCCAGGAAAAAGTAAAAGAAAGACAAAGGCTTAACTCCTATAAAAACGCAGCGAAGCCACCAGTCTTCAAACGATAGAATGCCCTATGTTTTGAAGACCGATAGCTTCGCTGCGTTTCCATAGGAGTTAAGTATTTTTCTTTTCTTACTTTTCCTGGGGTAAGTTAGCTCTTTGCGAATTTTATAGAAAAAATGCACCAGCTGTGACCAACGCTGAACAAAATCAGAACGCGATACGTTAAGAAACCAATTTTTGCGGTCAATTTATAGAGCCTGGCCACTCTTTTGGACACGGGGTATATTCCAATATTAAGGCGAAAGCCTTATCTGTTTCATAGTTCAGTCGACCTCCAGAATACTTCAGTGAAAACACGTCGGCGAAACAAAAAGCACGAAAACATGTCGGCGAAACGAAAGGTACCAAAACGAAAGGTACCAACGAAAGGGCTCCAAAAGTGCGTCGTCAGAGAGCGCGCTGTCTTTGAAGGTTTCCTATCACGTTTACACCGGCACTTGGTCTTTAGCCTTCAAGTCGTCTTACGGATAACATAAGAGACCCTGTGAGATTTCTTATTGAATAAAACAACAAGTAAAATGCTAAAACACGTCGATGGCGTTAGTAGTAGACGGGACGCAGATTGCTCATATGTTAGTATCAGTGTTGAAGAAGATACCCCACAAAAGAATTTAATATAAATTAATAAATACCTGCTTACTAAACTATTTATGGTATTATTAGATATACTTTCCTCGCAAAATATCTTAACTAAAATTCAAATATTTCAAATTGTATTTCCGTTACTTTCAAATATACATCCACACTGCGTAATTTGCGTCGACTTCATTGACTCCAGAATGCTTTATTTGCAGACAGCAGAAGGAAACCACACAACATCGCGTGTTTCTCTCAGCCCTAATACCAGGAGTAGAATCACTGGCGCAGCTCACAAGATTATATTTTAAGGTAAATGAGACAAAAAGTTGTGACTCTACTTTCAGTGAAAACGCTGAATATCACATTTGTTTATGGTCGTGTGATGTACACCTTGGCCGCAACGTTTTACTTAGCATCGCAAGTCGCGTGTTCGGGAGTTCATAATAAACCAATTTTAAATGCACAAAAAAAAAAAAAAACTATACCATGTACGGCTCACGTATAGTGGGCAGAACACTGGCTGCGCCTTCACCAAAGAAGGTACTCCAAACAAAGCCTCCTATGTCCAAACGGTGCATTCACAGACTACTAAATTTTAAAAATAAACGCACATATAGACAAGAAGAATCACCATCTTCATTATTGTAGTTGTCAATTTCTCTAGGCCTTTGCCCATATTAAGCTTTTGGAGCCTGTTCAGAAAGGGTATATGTTTGGAAGGACTCGCTGTTTGCCTTTTGAGGGCTTATCCAGCATTTAGCTTGTTCCCCGTCTTGTTTTTGATCGTTGTCCTCATGAAACAGTCAGGCTCTCAGGGTTCTTGCCGTGACGGAGTCAAACATCAAAAAAGTAGAAATTTGGGTCTTTTTTTGTTTTGCTGTCCTCTCTTTAATTCCTTGTATTCGGTCTTTTTTGGCGTTTTGACACAGCACGTTGGTACTGTCTTGTTTTTTGTGTAATATTAGGTCTTTACGCTTCAATTTTCCAATCCATTCAACTTTGCGCCGTGAAGTGCCGCTTGCTGTTCCCGTAAAATATTTCCGCGACAATTTTTCTCTAAGATAGAAACTTGTATTTGATACATGGAGTACAAGATACTTAGAAATGTAATTAAGATTGTTTAGCAAATACTCTCGATAAAACGAAGGTGCAAAGTATAAAGCACTACGAAATTAAATTGAAATGTAATATTTTGTGTAGAGTAATTGAGATAGGCACAAGTCTGGTTATAACCCCCCCCCCCCCCCCCAAAAAAAAAAAAAAAAAAAAAAAGCGCTAGTCTGCACACTCAGACGTGTTAATCTGGCAGAAAGACGTCACCACTGTAAACGTTGCTCTGCCGGAGCTTGAAAGTTTACCTTGTGCGGCAAAGGCCGCACAGGGTGAACGTAAAGCTTTGGAATAGTTCGCACCGGTGATCATCAAGTTCCGGCTCACCTAAAAAAAATCTCTAGGGTGCCTTTTTAGGTGAGCTGAAAACACCACAATATGTTCATCGCCGTCTATTTTTTTCAGCGAAACGACGCGGCCGGCGTCCAAAACAGGCTCGCCTTCCATGGACTTTAGTAGGTTTAATAAAGCCACCCCCCTAATAAAATAAATGAAATAAACATGTTCGCCTTATGAACCCACTCAAACTCCTCCGTCTGCCCTAGCCGTATTCCATTCTTAACACAATATCCCGTATTTTAGGCACACCGACCACGTTAGACACTGGTGCAAAAAAAAAAAAAACTGTCACGTCTCATCCGCCATCCGACCGCCATCTATGCGGGTTATATCTGCAAACATCCTAACTTAGTTAACAGGAGGTGCCTCGGCCGGCGCGAAAAGAGGCAACTTTCGGTTAGCCATTCCATCGAGCAATTGAATATGTGCACAGTGTCATACTTCGGCAGGACACTCGGCTGTTAGAGGTCGAGATAGGGTTCGATGATTGCTACCCTGGACCGACTAGAGTCCCGAAAATTCGTCATAAATATGTGCTACCAGTCAAACTAAACTTCACTGCCTGGTCGTAATTTAGAACGGTAGAGAGCCTACACTGTAGAGAGCGTCCACCTCAAACCGTGGGGAGCATATGCAATTTACTGGCGGACGCATCCTGCAGAGATTTGTCACAAGTGCGCATCCGCTGCATTGTCGGCTGGCAAGGATAAAAGCGGGCGAAAAGACTGAGGTGTTTTCAGACGACCAATGCGTTTAATAACCTCCATGAAGCTCATATTTAAAATGCAACCCATAAAATACGCTTTATTTCATTTCATTTATAATTTGCTTAAAGCGCCCATAGGGCTTTACATATTGGGGGGGGGGCGATTACGACATAATCAATTCAAAACACAATATAAAATAATTAAAACCATAAAACAGGTGTTACGGATGCTTTGCGTTTAAGTAAGTGGTAAGAGCAGGGTGTCGAACCGGTCAGTATTTCAGTTCGGTTCAGGATCGGGTGCAATAGCATTGTATTTTGTTCCGGTTCGGTTTCGGTTGAGGGTAGCTCACATAATATCACTCCAGTTACCGGTTTTAATAAGCGCCGAACCGGTTCGAACCGGTTCCTAACTCGACCTTGGAATCTTGACTGAGCACTTCCTGCAGCCTTTTCTGAGCACGAGATACTTGCAATAGACCCATCCCAAAATCTACTCCATCTTCAGGCAGATCTGAAACCCCCGCGCAGTGACGTGCGCAAAAGACACCATTAATGTGGCCTTGTATAATACTGTTCTTAAGTGAACCATATATAAGCGATCGCCTTTCCATATTTATGGTGTCTTTTGCACACGATTGACTAAATGGCTCATCGACTGCAACTGCGGTCCATCTTGAGGTCAAACATTCGCGGACGCGTAGGCCTCCATGGCTAGAGTGGCGCAGTGATTTCCCTACACATTTCCTAGGGGAGGGGGGGGGGAGGAGGTGTACACCCCCCCCCCCTTGTTTTTCTGAAGGCACCCCCTTAACTGGCAACGACTTTTCTATCTACAATGCCCCCCCCCTAATTTCAAATCCTGGGGAAACCCCTGCAGTGGCGCGATTCGCTCCGACACTTGGACATTTCGTAGCCAAGCGGCCAAGCGGTGCTTCGAAATCGCCGCCGCCGCTACCGCGCCGCCAGGGTCAATCCAAGAAACAAAGGAAAGTTGAAGTTTTCCAGATGCCTAAGTAGAGGCGGTAACTGAGCGAGCTCGCTGACCACGCGGTCTCTTTGTGTCTCTTCTTTTGATAATGATGTATGTTTTATTACGTATGCAATAATAACAAAATGTAAATATCTGACAGTATGTAGGATTAGTCTTGGCAATATAAGAAAAAAATTCGCCCTCAACTTTTCCCATTAAGATCAATTATTGACACAATTGGTCCTGAACCGCCTTCGTTGAACCGGTAACCACCACATCGGATTATGGTTTTGTTCCGGTTCGGGTTCAATATGAAGCGTTTGATTTCGGTTTCGGTTTTGTACCGGTTCGGTCAAAAATAACGGTTTTGATCCGGTTTTCGGTTCGGATTCGGGTTCGGTTCGACACCCTGGGTAAGAGAAGCTCTGAAACCAGAGGATTCTTGGATGATTACAATATTATCAGGAAGGGAGTTTTATTCGTATGTAGCTAACTGTTATGGTGAGAATTCAAAAAGGCTTTGCTTGTTGGGTGAACAAATAACGTTTTTGCGAATTGTCAGTACGCGCGGAAATATGTGGGGCAGCACGGAAATGCAGTTTTTTCTTCGATGGGCACTGGTAATACAAAGTATGCAATGATGCAAGTCGAGATGTTCCTTCTGTCTGCAAGAGATGGAGGTCCAAGTTCTTCCTTTAGTGAGGTGATGAGTGTGCGCGTGTAGTTCTTTTTAAGAATGAAGCGTGTGGCTCTGTTTAGCGTTGATTCTAGTTTGTGTGTCAACTAAAACTGATGTTGATTCCGTAATATGTAAGCGTATTCGGGTTGAGATCGAGTGAGGGCGGAAAATGATATAAGCTTTGTTTCCCATTTGGCCATGTGAAGATTTGGTTTCAGAAAACCGAGGCTTTGATTCGCTTTTGCACTCATTTGATTGATGTTGGCTTACAAAGCGATGTTTGATGTGAATTAATCTCCAAGATATTTATATCTATGCGCATGTTCAAGAACCCCATCGACGAGAGTGTAGTTAAAATGTGCTGAACTTCGCTTTGAACCAAAATTAAGAAATTTGTTTTTAAATATTTATTTTCGTTTGCCACTTTAGACACCCTGTTTCAAGTATAATTAAGTCGTTCTGAAGTTCAATACAGTCACGAATGCTAGATATGTTTATATACACCAAACAATCATCGGCGTACAAACGGATGGTGGACTGAATAGTTGCGGGCAAGTCGTTCACGTAGAAAAGGAAAAGTAGTGGACCCAGCACGGTTCCCCGTGGTACTCCTGATTTTACTTTACGATGACATGAGGATTCACGTTCATAGCAGACACATCGCGAGCGGTCGACGAGGAAGTTCAATATCCACTGTACGACAGATGGTTCTATTTTTAGGAAGTCGGTGATTTAGTAGCTTGTCAAGTGCTTTTTGAAAGTCGATACAAATTGCACGTGACTCTGATCGACCAGTTGAAAACTATCTGTATAGCAGGCTATTTAGGGACGGGATCCAATCGTCGCGCACCTAATGGCTAACTTTGAATATAAGCCCACGTGGACAGCAACAAAACAAATTATGAGCTTAAATTTCTGACGCAGCACTGTGCTTATGTCGCCAAATGCCGCGTCAACGTTGGGCTGGTTCTTGTCTTCAATCAGTGAAACCCCAATCTAACACGAGTCCCAGCCCAGAGCTCACACATGATTCGTGTACAATCTCTACGCCGCGCTCGATAGAGGAAGATGGCGTAAAATACATTTCCCAGGGTACTCTTGTTTGGTGCATACTGGGCGATGTGTAATACCAGATGGACGGAGCTCCCACTATAGTTTTGAACTCCCTGTCAAAAGCCGTGAGTTGGCGCATTGTACTGGTAAGATTAACCCCTTTATCCTTTATAAGTCGCGCCCCCGTTCGGCCATCAATTCAGACACGTGACCAAATCGTCCGTCTGGGGCAGTCCGGCGCGGGGCGCTCTAACGAGAACAAGGGCGCACTTCCGGATTCAGGGAGGCAGGAGGGCGTGGCCGGAAGTATCGCTAGCTCACGCGCGGAATGCCAAGAGCGCTGGGGAGGGAAAAACTGGAGGAGTAAGAAAATCCGTTATATAAGGGATGTTTTGGACGCGGGTAGAGCCGCCGATGAAGCTCGCCTAGAGTATCGACACCCCTTTCTCCGATTGTCTTACGCGCTCTTAATAATCCGGTGCGTCCACTTTTTCGCCAAGCACTTGGGCGAGCCAATTGCTGCAATCTGCGAGAAGAGCTCGGCAAATGAGGAGGCTGGAAATAGGATTAAACTTAAAAGAAATGTCTGCTTCGTGACATTGAGCATGGCCTCTAAGCACGTGAACCGTCGTGCAGAGTGCGACAGCAGATAGTTTTATTTTTACTGCGATAGCTGTCAGTAGGACACATTGCGGCTTTCGGGCCAACAACTGCGCATCAAATCGACGCGGGTCATTTTCGGCAGTCGGCCAAAAGATTTCACATCGACGTCACGCCGCTAACGTCACGCCGCGCGTCACGTCACTTGTTGCATAACGTCAGCTGACATCATGACGTGACATTGTCAAGTCAAGTCACGTTTCACAGTGACGCCACGCGACTTAATGACGTCAGGTGTCACCGTGAGCCACGTGATGTCATGACGTCACCTGACACTCAGACGTCACGTGACAATAGGTCGTCACGTGACACCACGAAGCCACGTAGAAACATAAACATGAGGCTGCTCATGAGGGAAAGAAAACAAAACAAAAACTTGTTTGCCCATTATGCCAGAATTGTTCTCGGGCGATAAAACGAATAAAGCGATGTGGGTGTTAAGCCGGCTAAGCTATGGGCCTAAAATTAGGTTTATATATGTTCTGCCTTGCTATTCGCCGAACGTCATTTGCCGATTGCAGCAACTGGCTCTGTCAGAAACATGGCCGTAATTGAATTTTTAGTTTGGGCGCCGCCGAATTTCAGCCTGCTGCAGAGCCGGTTGAATGGCGGTAGTTAGGATTTGAAAATGCGACTTTTCGAGCCTATTCGATACATTATCTGAAAGCTGACACGACATTTTTCTTTCTATGTTGAGGGACTCTTTTAACATTTCCGAAGGACAAAAAAGATTTTCCTCCAATTTCAAATTAAACTTCAGGTAACCTGCAACAACAATTTTAAGCATCAAGATGTCTGATGTGGTGTTACTTTGACGCGTAACTTATTTAGTGGCTTTAGTCACAGGTATTTGGAAATTTCTGCCCAAGTTCCCTTTGATTACCACATATCAGATGTTGTGGCAACTTTGAAATTGTGTAGAAAACATACCAAATCAATGAATCGGTAATTGTGATAAAAAATTCCAGATTCGCGTCTCGTTCTGTTGCGTAATGCGTGTTATGTTAACGTCAATACAGAATACTCCGATTTTCTCAGGATAAATAGCATTTCTAATTTAGGTAAGTTTTACTACGCTAAATTCGGAAACCTCTTTCATGTTAGTATTTTATTTTTATTTAAGAAAGGAAGTGGCGGGTTTCGCACGTCATTTCCGTCACGCTTATGACTCTTCACTGCACGCTGCCACCAGGCGTGATATTTCGGTGCGCTTTCCTCTGAGGAAAACGCACCGGAATGCAAAACATACTAGCTCACCTCCAAACATTACAGCCGTTCCTCTGAGGAGCTCTATTCTTCCGTCATAATTCGTGATAAGTGTATCTCAACAGTAAGGTTGTTTGTTTTTTTTACGTTTTTTTTTTTTTTTAACTAGAGAGTTAACTATTACCCTATTTATGTCACATGGGGTAACAGAATGGTGTATTGTGTTTCACAGTTTTTGTAGCGTCATTAGAAAGCGAAATTCAATTTAATCAGCGACATAAATTTATTTTGTATAATCCAGCGGTAATTTGAATGTTTTTTGTATAGATGTTTTCAATATTTTATTGTGCTACAAATACATGTTATGTCGTTATTACCGTTTTAAAGAATGGCTTAACATACACAAAAGTAGACTTCGTTGATGATATGAAGGTAAATCGAAAGCCAGTCCTTCGTGATATGTATCTCTAGCGAGGTCTCATACATTTTACAAAATGAACCTGAGGGACCCACATGCTCATAAATATTTCCGATTTTAATCTTTACGGATAGGTCATGCCATGGTAACATCTCTATAGTTGGTTTTACTTTTTGTATAGTAATAAGGTAATTTGAGCATCATTCTATTATACCTCAAATTGCGTAGCGGTGTTAATCCCGGAGCCATCAAAACAATATGTTTGTTTGTTTTCGTGAATTCAAACTGCACAACAAAAAGATGTCGTGACTATGAAAAAACCTTGGTGTTGCAAAGTAGAACATTACGCAAAGTATGACTGTTTCTGAATATTAATCTAAGCCCATCTTATTGGGCTCCGAATTGGAAATATTAATTTAGGCTGCCACTTGGAACTGATTCAAAGATAATTTTTATTATTGGTTGAAGTTGCGCGTACATGTGCGGTAGAAGAGAGCTTTTTTGCAAAAAATGTCCAGGGAAGTCGTAATTTTGTTATTTAGGATTGTTTTTTGAATGCAAATAATTTAGTATCGGAACAATTTACAATATTATTTGGGCTCGGTTTACTTCATTTAAGTTTTATATCAGCATATTCGGCAGTTGTGTTAGACTACTCTTGCAATATCTGAGCCATATATGGCTTTAAATTCGAAATAAAGGTGCTCAAATTTGAACAACTAATTTTGAGTTTAATAACTACTCAATTTAATGTTGCTGCTATCGTTCAAATTACAAGACCAATGTCGCGGTTGCGCAATTTAAGTACAAACTGTTAAAAAAAGCAAAGTTGCATGCTTTCAGCAAACGTCACTCAGCCTCAAATACGATTTTTATTAGGAAAATACATTTTAGCAATATTATTGGGCATAACTAGCAGACAATTCTAAAAACACTGTGATAATTTGCCAATATTTCGCCTAAATATAGTTCAGAAACAATTAAGAGACAATTCAAAATTATCTTTAAGCATATTGGCATGAAAACCGCTAATTACCGTATTAATATCGTCCCATAGATGGTAAACGCCAGATCAAATTAAATAGTGACAAATATAAAATATGTAAATATAATAGTTTATTTAGTCTTTTTTTGACGGCACACAGTCCTAAGAGTAGAGTTATATGACAAGAATATCTTTAGGATAATATTGTGAGCCGTATTGCTGTCAAGATGCAAGTGCGTTCTAAAACTTATAAATATATTACATAATTGTGATTGTCTATATTTTTGGTATTTTGTTCACCAGATAGATTGAAATTCCTAATTTTTAAAGATACATGACTCTGGATTATAGCCATGAGATGTTTAGAAAAAAAAATAATAGTTAGAGAGTCATAATCACCTGGGAATTTAGATTATCATGACACGTGTTTCCGAATGTTCTATACAAATGAGACGCTGTGTCATGCTGCCTCAAGAGGTGGATTAGTGCGAAGTGGTTTTGACATACGTTCAGTGCGAGAGCTGACTGAGAAATGTGTTGTCGCTAATCAAACGGCTCGCGCAGAGTTACAAGAAGGTTGTAGTAAGAGTTAAATAAATTATGTTCCCAGTGCACTTATCATCTCTCACTTCCCCTTTCAGAGAGCCTTCTTTTATTCTGAGCTTGACCTTGTGAAGGTTTTGCCATTGTTCTTCCCGATGTTTGCCACGAAAGTGTCAGAAGAGACATCGAACGCCACCGAATCCATCGTTAAGGGTCGGCACAGAACTCGACAAAACATTCGGCTTTCACTCCTGGTTGGTCATAAATACACCAAAGGTTTAGCTTCTGTCTCGACTGCCATTATTTTATTTAGTTAACAACTAAACCAGACATTTTCACTCTCTTTATACCGACAAGAATGAAACCATCTTTCCCAGGTTTCAAATGTAAGATGCCGACCACGGTTGTGTGAATGTTTTGCTTGAATTACGGTAATCCGGAAAACGCTTCAAGTGACTCTACCCTTAGTAGAAATAAATACGCCAAAAATATACTCTAAAATAGTCAAAGTGCAGGCATCATGACACTTATAATCATGATGTTCAAACCCTGAGACTGAGAAGGAAACTTAAAGATATATTAGAAGAGTCGGGAGAAAAGTGACAGGCAAGCGTCTGTTACCTTTCTTCTATTTTAATATATCTTCCCTTCTCTTTTCTTCCCAGTCGCGGGGATTAAACATGATAAAAATAAATTAATTTTTTACTTTTATCAAACACACTCGCAAATTAAACCTAGCATGTGTTTTAGTTTACTAATTATGTATTAAGCCTCTAATTTATGTATGTGTACCTCCGTTGTCAGGCTCTATCGATGTGCGGACCGCACCACTAAAATACAGAGTACAGTAAAGGCATGCTAAAGTTCGACTACAGGTATTCAACTTAGACGCAAAATATATTTGAAGTGGATTTTAGCGTTCAACATTTGGGTCTCACCTGCTGGCATTAATATGTATCAACAATGTTTTGGTGCTCATGCGCTGACATAGTTATACGTCAGCTACGGGTAGTGGTACGTAAACAAGGCGGTTTTAGCGATGTCATTGTTTGCTGGTTAATATTTCTTGAGTGTTTTGCTTTTGGTAGGTTCCTTTGAGTGCCGCTTCTCCTCAGCTTCAAACAATCATAGCTTACGCAGTGTCGTCATTTTCTGTAGAGCCAACTTATGAATTTGAGAATTGCTTAAATATGCAGACGGAATATGTGATCTGGGACGATACTGGAAAACCACGATGATACATGCACGAATCGTTCGGAAGAGCTTTTTAATGAGCTAAATATATTTTGTTAATTATCATCAGACGTAATACCAGTGCTTCTGCTCGTATAAACAACACATAATTTATTTATTACTTTCCGAAGCTTCAGAAAGTAGATTGTATATAATTCTAATTCTCTCCAGCTCAACTGCAGTGATTTACTCGTCGCCCAAACACAACAAACACCTTCAAAACTTTCCTATGCAAAGTACACAAACCCGCGTACGACTCCCACCAAACCTCCTGAAACTATTACACATTTTTTACAACCCAAGATATTCAATTTTATAAAAATTAGATGTGCAATGGAGACTTTGAAAAACGCTCCCTTGTATTAGAGGTTCCAGAAGAAATATGGCGTTCGGCTGACAGAAAACAACTAGAATTCCGAAGAAAAAGAGCAATATTCCGAAAGATTTCACACGTCAAAAATAAAATGACCGTTTCGGTACTTACATTGGAAGGCCCATCTCTTGAGCTGTCTCAGCCCAAAGACCACCTTGAGGAGCGCGTCGCGGCAGTCTGGCGAAACGTCCACTTCGGAACTGCGTCTCACGACGGACGGAAGCATCTTGCGTATGGCTTTATCCACGAGTCCCTGGAGGTTCACCTCGAACTTGGCCCATGAGTCGAGTATCCGCTCGTCCCGTGTTCGGTTGTCCAACGCCACGTCCTCCTCGACGACTTCGGTCTCTTGGCTGAACGTGCCCGCCGGTACCCAGGCGGTGCCCCTGCAGCGCGGCGTTACCGCAGCCACCAGGACGTAGACACAGAGCAAGGCGACGGGAGCACTGCTCGCGGTGGTGCGCATCGTGCAGTTCGTATCCTCGTTGTGGCCCAGAAGCCGTGCCGTGGACCTGTTTTAAGAGCGGGCGCACTCTCCCCTCGCTGAGAGGAAACGTCCCGGTTCGCTCAACCGAGTAACGGTATGTCCTTGTCGCTGGTTCTGCCTTACTGCTAAGATGCCGTGCTGGGAAGTTGAACGACGACATTAGCAGTTCAAGCATACGCAAAAATTAATATCGAGGTAATAGGTTTCCTCGTTAGACGTTTCGAAGTCTGCCGTCTTTTGGAAGCTGTGAATTTCCTGTGCAATGGCGGACACAAAACAGATACCTGAACAGTTTGAAATATAAACATAATGAACCACTTTCTGCGTTTGGTTGCATTAGAAGGGAATAAGACACCCATATAATGAATGATGAAGACCGTTAAGTTGCGCACACGGGGCTGTTTAATTGACCTAACCGCTCTAGCGTTGGGTGCGCTCCATAGTTAAGGGAAAGAGAGCAAAAAAACTACTAATTTTGTTTTATTGTCATCTTGTGTAATGAATTTCATCGTCCGCGGGGTCGTTTTTTTTTGTCCTCTGGACAGCGAATAAAACTTACTTAGATTTAATTCCTGTTTTGCGAACGGGGTTTATAATCCCTTTTGAAAACCTTAACAAGTATAATTGACGGTCTATATTGCTTGAGAACAAAGCGTGTGCAGCATCCGAGTCCTCGCCGAAGGCTCACCCAACACTCCATTTTTTTGTGCAGTATACCGAGTTCACGCTCAACACTGACGCAATTCTCGTGTTCAATACATGCTTAGAGTACGTAACTAAAGTATGACGCACCTGAACAACCCGCGCAGCAGGTACTATAGTTCATTGCAGTATTAATAAGATAGGAAGATCAGGTCCTCCAACGGGTCCTCCACTCTGGCCACTCAAGCAGAGCAAACATTGGAGAGGAGGAATCCACCGATCCGGGCGACAAGAGTACTTTGTGGGAGGGGCTTGTGCTCGTATTCTCAACTTGCAACAGATATAGAGGCACGTACATAAGCCATCCGATGTATCTGCCAGCAAACATACTTGATAAGGCTCGTTAGCGAGTCAATTGCTCTGCATTCGCGTGAGATCACTGTTTGTGTTGGGTTTAGTGCTAAAATTGAGCTAAATTTCTTGACTCGAAGATTTTCTATTGAAGGGTCAGCGGCTCCATTATGTTTTCCGGTTGCCGTACATTTTGTTGGAATCCAGTTGTCTCAGCTTATACAAATAATACTCAAAACAATGTTTTTTTTTATTAATTCACTCTACGTGTGAATGAGGCTGAGGATCCTAAGGCATGGCGTAGTGTTGGTACAATTTCCCACGTTTCCCTTTCGCACGTGACGAGCCTACAAAGCGCCACGCAATACTCCCAAACGCCGTGAACTTGCCCTAGATACGGGTAATCCAAAAGACGTGGTACTGTTAACGACTTGACGGTGTTTTTCTGAGATTCCCTCGTGGCATCGAATAAATGCCTAGCCGACAAGAAGACGACAGGTTGGGGTTCCATGACTGTCTGCATGATTACCCTGTTTTACGCACTGTAATATAATTTGAATGAAAATAAGTTGACAAAAAGGAAGGGTTCCCAAACAAAACCGGCCATTCTCTTTTTTATGCGAAGTGTGCGTATACTTGGTTGCGTGTTATGCGACCATTTCTTACATTATTTTACTTAGACGAGTGATAGGTCGTGGTTGCAAGCTTTATTTTTATGCGTTAGCTTCATAGGCCCAATAATTCTCAAGGTCGCGTAATCTAAGGTGTAGTCAAGGTCAAGAAACGCCCATGGCTGAAATGCCCCGTGGCTGAAGCGATGGTGGCTGAAGCGTATGTGGCTGAAGCGCCAGTCCCGTCCCAGGTAGCACCGAGTTCTGGGCCAAAATTTGGCTTTTGTCTGGGAGTTTAGGGCATTAAAAAGCCCGAAAAAGCCAAAGTAGAGCCAAACCTGACCTTCCTTGGCAAGAGTCTGGTTATTTTGGCCCTAATTCGCCAAACAAGTGCCAAATTTAGGCTTCACTGCCTGGTAGTTCGGCTGTCATCTGGCATATTTGGGCCTAAATCGCCTAACAAATGCCAGAGTTAGGCTTACTGCTCGGCAGTTCGGCTGATATTTGGCATTTTTGGGCCCAAATTGCCAAACAAATGCAAAAGTTAGGCTTCACTTTTTGATAGTTCGGCTGTCATCTGGAACCTTTGGGCCAAAATCGCCACAGATGTGCCAGAGTTAGGCTTAGTGGCTTGTAGTTCGGCTGAGATCTGGAACGTTTGGGTCAAAATCGCCAAACAAGTGCCAACGTTAGGCTTCATTTTCCGATAGTTCGGCTATCATCTGGCATCTTTGGGCCAAAACCAGAGAAAAACCAAACTTTGGCATGTCCCAAATACCGAAATTAGGCGTTGCTCTGGCAGTTATGGCTGAAGTATGACATTAACTTTGGCGCTCCTCTGCCGGACCAGAGAAACTCCAAACCTTGGCATGCCCCGAATTCCGAGATTAGGATTTACTATGGCAGTTATGGCTCAAGTATGGCACCAACTTTGGCGCTTTTCTGGCGGACCAGAGAAACGCCAAACCTGGGCACGCCCCGAATTCCCAGATTAGGATTTACTATGGCAGTTATGGCTCAAGTATGGCACCAACTTTGGCACTCCTCTGGCGTACCAGAGAAGATCCAAACTTTGGCATGCCCTAGGATCGCCCAACTAAGGCTATAGTTAGGCACCGTACTTTGGCACTGATGAGTGCCATGGTGCAAAAACCTAACTGCGTCAAAGTTGGACCCTTATGTTTTCCAGACCTTTGCCCAGGTTCGGCATTCCTCTGGCGTGCTACCTGGGGTAAGATGTTCAGCTCCGGTCGCGTAATCTCCGGTAGCGTCAGCGTCGGCAGCAAGCTCGTAAGCGCCGGTAGCTGAAGCGCCCATCGTCGACTGTCGTAAAACTATTGAGATTGTTATATCTATAGTCGACTATCGGATGTCGACTATCGATAGTAGACTCGATAGTCGACTCTCGTAAAACCATCGATTATATTATCGAATGTTGACCATCGATAGTCGACTAAGGTGACACTCGGTGTCAGTCTATCAATAGTCGATTATTGTGAAATTGCTTATAGTCGAATATTGGGAAACTATAGATAACCCACGATTTCGAAGATATCCATAGCGTTTTAGTCTTTTACGAAGAACGTCATGGGTTCATCCAGGAATCGTCGTGTAGCTCGGAGAAAAAAGAAACTGCAATTAGGGACGGCCGCAAAGTTATTGAGGAACAATACAAACAACTTGTGCGCCACACAACCTTTACACATAAAAGTCAACTGAACTATATTAGGTGAATACATAGTTTGCTATATGACCAAAACCGACAATAGTATACCATAATAAACAAAGCACAAAGAAAAAAACCTGTAAATACAAGAAACGAGATACGTTTTTTACGAAACAGTGTGGTGCCAGTAATGGTGGAAGCCTGATATCAGAGCACAATGAATATTAAATAAAAAATATATGCGGAAAATGACCAATGTTCCATTGAGGTTTTTCGTCTGAATTAATTCTATGAGAACTTCAATTTAAACGCTCCTTTCAATTTCTTATTTTTAACAAAACCATGCGTTGTCTGCCCGTACATGCCCGTCATCACTGCATTTTCTGTAGTGCTTTCACTTTTAAACACTGTATAGTTTTCTAAAAGTTGACTTTCAAAAGTATCGATAGTCGACCAAGAGCAAACTATCGATAGTACTATCGATTGCGCTATCGATAGCATACTATCGATAATCAATTTTCGATTATACTATCTATGGTACTATCGATAGTCAACTATCGATAGTGCCATTAATATCACTATCGATTGCACTCTCGATAGTCAATATTTTGAGAGTCGTGCATCCCTAGCGGCAACCCCTCTTTTAACATTTTTTTTTTCGCCACCGAAGTTTTACCCGTGGGTTTCGGTCGTGCACCGTACGAGACAAAGCCAACAGGACATATACTATTTTTTTCGATTTTATTTAGATATTAGACTGTTAGTCACTATGTTTTAGCGTTTACATTCGCTTCCCGTGTGAGCACTTCTACCAAGCTAGTTGATTTGATTAAAGACTTTCGCTTTTATGTGAACAACAGGAAAACCACCGATCATCTATTCTCGCGCGTTAACGCCGTCACGCTGTGTAACTTTCGGCTGCATTGAGTCTTTTTTTTCGGCTAACATCTTTAATAACAGGTCCGCGGGTGTATCCTTGCATGACGAAAAGCATTTCATCTGTATATTTCTCATTGGTCTTGTTATCAAATTTCAATCGAGTTTAATTACCTAGACGGTGATGCCATGTCAAAAACAATACTGCCAGAATTGCACTAACAAATATTCACGCAATATCTACATCGTTTACATCGTGTTTGTAACATTCATTCATTCATTCATACGTTTATTGTTTGTGCTCATGAACAGCTTGACGCCTTGGTAATGATACACAACGAAATGTTCACAGGTTAGTTACAAAATTCTTAAAAGCTACGAAATTTGGGTTAAAAACATCAATATCTGCTCCCCTGAGGGTATTGTAGAAGTGTTGAATACGGGTCATGGGACTGGTTTGGATGATGTGATTAACATGGAGAGTCAGAGAAACCCACAAAACTTGACTCGGAACGTGAATATTATTAGCAGATGTGAGATCTGGGCAATCAATTAATTCATTAATACCTTTCTACAGAAAAACAAGATCGCGCTCACGCCGTCTGGAACTCAAAATAGGGCATTTGCATCGTGAAACATGATTTAGACAGGGTATGTAATTTTGATTATAATATAATAAAATAGTGTGATATTCCCCATACATTTATTAGACTCGGCGGATATTAGAAGTGTGTTAAGTTGACATAAGGTAAGCTAGCTAAATTGCTTTATAATTATTGATTTTTGGCTCATATTGCTATTCCAGTATTGGCTTTATGTACACTCAACTAAAGACCAAACCTAAACAGATTGTAAAAAGGTATTGCTTATTTTATATATTAATCATGCAATGTTGGCGTTTCACTGCCCGACTAAAATAGTACATGCAAAAAGAGAGCCGCACAACTTGACCACAATAAAGCTTAGAAAAGGAACGTTGTCGTTTCAGTGTCATAGTCATTTGTGTCGTTGAAGCACCTTCCATGGTCGCACTGCCAGGATAGTGACGAATGATTGAAACGTTTAAAAAATATACGAAAGAGTAAACAAAGAGGACGGACAGGACAAACATGTTTCGAACGACAGATGTTTTTTCTGTCCGTCCTCTTTGTTTACTCCTTCGTATACTTTTGAATCTATTACCAACGCGCTTAATCCAAGCTTGATTGAAACGTCCAAGTTAATTTATCAGGCGTCATTGCGCGCAGTGTTTACGGCGTTCTATGGGAAAGCATTAATTAAATCTGAAGAGAAAATCCAGAAATGTATCGATAAGTATGTTAATATTATTGCGTTTTTGCAATCTTTTATTGGCATGGCCTTTATACTAATTGCCATCAATACCCAAATTCAAACAACACACACACAATTAAATATATATTTTAATGACCAAAAAACAGGTACAAAAATTACCCTTACCCGCAAAAAGCATGTGTGTGCTTTTGCGGGTCCGGACACTCTTGTATTGGATGTGAATAGTGTTTGCGGGTCTGGACGACGGACGACGATGCTAGGAAGCTACACCGGGTGACCGCGGTGCTACGTTCTAGCCCTGGACGTCAATGCATAGGGGGTGGCAGCCGTCTCCTTCGACTGGGCCACCACCTGGAGCCGCTGCCTTCAACGAAGCGAGCGAGCGCACCATCAACCACCAGCAATTTACCATCCAGAACGTTCATTGAACACCCTGCCGAAGGTCACTTTGGCTTGCAGGCTTACTGGCCTGAACCGCCGCCGAACCTCCAAGACTCGTGCGGCGGATCAGAAGAGCACGTCGTCCTCATCACCATCAAACCGCCAGGGCTTTCCCAGCCCCAACGCACGGTGAAGCCTCCGGTCGCCACCCTTTGCCAAGACACTTCTCACAACTGGTGGGAGGGTCTTGGCAAACCCCGAACCTTCAAGCAACGGTGCTTGCGATGTTGAGAAGACCGCGTCGTCCTCCCCTTGTATATATCATCTCATAATCATCATCACCAGACGTGGCAACGCGGGCATCCCTGGTACGGGCTGTCGCCTTTCCGTGGTGCCACGGCTCTCCTGAGCCAATAAAGATTACGATTACGATTACGATTACTGCTCATAAATAAAAAAAACGCACCGGCATTTTCCGGCAAAAAAAAAATGCTTTCAAACCAGAAAACTTGCAGACGAAATCTAAATTGCATGTTCAAAACCAAGACAAGTTACAAACCCAGTCAAGTTAAACATAAAAACCACAAGAAACATGAACACAGAACGACGTATCAACCTCCTACCGCGTAAAAACAACAACGACAGGGTTTACAAGATTGGCTATGCATCAAGGTTATTGCACCACTCTCTCAACTCTCTCTCTCTCTCTCTCTCTCTCTTTGTTAACAATCTTAAGTGACTGCATTTCCAAAAGTCCATTGGGCAACATGTTATAATAATGTGGAACGTAGAAAAAGCCGTACCCATTTTCCAAGGTTTGTGAAAATAATTCGCAGAAAAAAACGCTCTAGTTTCCTCAGGAACCTTTGCTTCTTTAGTGGCTGCTGCAACCTGTATTTGTAGTAATTGTGTTCGAACATGGTATAAACATACAAACCATTATGCCGTATGGTAGTATAGACTCCCCTAGTGACTGATCTGTCTTATATCTAGTACGCGCATCGGTCAGAAAGCGAAGGTGGCATATATAAGCCCACATCGTTCGGAGGCGCCTCACCAGGTAGTCAACACGCGTTCTCTATGACAGTTGTTCGTTAATAAACACGCCCAGATACTTTGTAGATGGCACATATTCTAGGGGTGCGCACCTGCAGTTTTCACAAATGAATAGATGAAGGATTAAGGGGGCCGACATTTTTATAATTTTGTTCGGGTTGTTATAGCACATTACTTTTATTTTATTGACATTTACAAAAATCTGGTTGATAGTGAACCACGCTATTAGGTGGAATATGTCATTTTGAAAAGACGATGCAGCTTCGAATTTGGCATTACCAGATAAAAACAAAGGGGCATCGTCCGCGTGCAGATATACTCGCGAGGAAAAGTGAAGCTTCCCAATTTTATTAACGTAAATGTTGAAAAGGAGAGGTCCCAAAACGGATGACTGGGAAACACCGTACCTAAGTGTCCCTAACTTACTCTTGGCATTACCAATCTTTACTAGCTGTTACGCCCTAAAACTTGGTCAGTCAGGAAGTCAATAAACTGGGCTCTTAAACACATATGCTCTAATTTATGCACAAGCAACCCGTGGTTCATTTCATCAAATGCCTTTTGAACGTCTAAAAAAGAGTTTGCATGGAATTGTTACGAACATATTTTTCGTGGATGCGATCTGCCAGGATTTCGGGTAATGATTGTGTACCAGTGTTTTATCAAAAGCCGTACTGGGAACTACACAGTAAAGAATAGTTATCACAGAAAGATCCCATTTTTCGAAAGAAAAACCTTTTCATAAATAAAGATACCACGAATAAAATAGAAGTAGACCTGTAGTTCAACATGTCCTTTTTACTTCCTTTCTTGGAGACAGGCCTTACAAGTGCAACTTTTAGGACGCTGGGTTTTCTACCCGCTGAAAGAGATGAGTTAATTATTTTCAGCAGCAGGCATTTAAGTGACTTAAAGTTAGTCGAGGTAAGTCTCAAACAAATAGAACCATTCCCAGATGCCTTGGAAGAGGACATAATATTTATAATCAGTCTTAGATCCCCTGCCGCCATCTGCGGGACATAAGCTGAGTTGGCGCAACCCCCGCAGGACCTGTAGATATATTGGTGGAACTAAACCCTATCAGTTGGAGACCTGCAACACTTCAAACAAATATTTTATTGAACCTCTGACAAAACGACTTTATATTCCGGTCTTCGAAAGCTTTCTTGATGTATCGGTCAATATTTTCTTTCCATTTCTTACCAACTAGTTCACGTAAAATATCCCTTTTTTTTGCCGTTTCCACTGTGACGCTCCAAAAGAAAACCGAGTGTTCTTTTTTCTTCAGCAATCCTTTCTTTGGCGGTAACCTTAATACGTAGGCTTCTAAACTCTTCTAAGATTGCGCTTGCCTCTGGTTGGGCTTTACATCTATTCAAGGGTGCGTCTTTTCAAAACACAACTTCATTGCTTCAGCGGTAACCCACACCTTTTTGTGTTTTCTTTGCTTCAACAAAACTCTTTTTATACACTTGTTATTTAAACTTTCGAATTGTTCAACCATTTACGATAGGCAGTTGTGTGATCCAATGATGATGAGATCATCCAATTATATTCAATAATTAATATACGTGTATTTTTGTTTTAAGGATTACAACATAATATTAGGACTAGTGACTGGGCGAGTTGGTGGTTCATGTTACTTAATGTTACAGCGCACACAAAAACACTCACGTACGCAGTTGCACACAGTTGCTCAGCGCTGACTCTCAACTCTTGGTTTATGTTTGTTATATTCTTCTTACAATGAAAAACTCTTCTTCTATGCACTAAGAACAAGATGCCAATCCAAAAAATGTAAACATTTTTTAACTAAAATATTTCCGTTTACCCCAAAGCAGATTTTCACTTTGATCGCCATCTGCATTTTCCAAGCAAGGCAATATGGGTACTGCATCCGAGTCAAAATGCTGCCCCCTGAAGTCACGTCGCTCTTTGGAGAATATAGAAGCGGCAAGAGTTGAAAGACGGAATGACAGGAGTGTCAGCAGCTCATCTATAACTCTTTCAAAACGGAAATTATGATATTTCGCCAAAGGGTCTCTTGGGCAGCAATAGTGATAATGATTTAGTATATTTCATTTTGCAATTTAAAATTATCGTTTTTCAACTATAAGTTTTGTTTTAATTCTTAATTTTTATTAATTTATAAAAAAATATTCTTCTAGATATATTTTTTATTTTTTTTTATTTTTTGAATCGGCATCTTGTTCTTAGTGCATAGAAGAGTTGTTCATTGTAATTAGAAGAAGATAACCAATACAATACACAAGATCTGAGTAAGCGCTGAACAGCTGTGTTTTTTCTTAGTGTGCCTGTGCCCGTGAGTGTTTTTCTCAGTACATAAGGGTTCAAACCCTAGTGTACTGAGAAGTGTTGATCCTGTCCTAGCATCTCTACCAAAAACCCCAGCATAACATTTTGTTATCTTGATTGTATAACTGGAAATAAAACTGTATTTCTTTCTGGATACCTGACATCCAGATTATAGACAAAGGTATTATTTCAGAAAGCATAAAATCCACATAGAAACCAGATGTATTTCCAGCTTCATATTTAAGTTAGCGAAAAGTCATACTGGGTTGGTAGGGATATTCCTTGATTTTGAATAAAAAATGGGATCCCGTGCCGGGGCTTTCGCGACAACCTCTGGAGACATCAATTTATAGTCGCATTTCAAATATGAGATATCAGCTGGCCTTGGCAGTTCCAACTGTATGGTCCTCAGTGGCAGGCGGCTTAACGCATCGACTGGGCTAATGTTTCTCCCGTGACGATAGACCAAATTGTAGCTGAAGCTTGCTACATTTAATGCCCACCCTTTTATGTTAGGTGAGCACTGGCGGACACGTTTTCCATCACGTAAGACGCCCAATAGTGAACCGTGGTTTGTGACTGACTCAAAATGTCTACCCCAAAGCTACTAGTGGAACTTGCCTATTCCAAATTTCAGTGCATGTGTTTCCTTAGCGAGGTCACTACAGTTTTGCTCAGCGCCATCATCCGACGTGATCTGAATGCAATAGGCTTCTCTTCACTGATTGAAATAATTTCCACCGGAACAGATCCAACCTCATAGTGTAAAGCACCACAACAACACACGAGATGTTTTGGAGAATCGAAGTGTAAATGTACACTAACAAATATATCCAAGTTCTTGCTTCGCTGCAAGACAGTCTCTCGCTCATCCGACCAATTCCAATGTTCTCCTTTCCCAAGCAACATATGCAATGGATCTAGGAAGCTTGATAGTTTGGGTAGACCTTCTGTAAAGATTTATGAGACCACAAAGCAATGCGGGCATTTCATACTTTTTTTTTTGCACATAGTGCCTTTACGATTGCTTATACTTTCTGTGGGGAAGGATATGGACCGCTGTCGTCAATAAAGTGTCCCAGGTACTACTTTTTGCACCGAAAACTCGCATTTTTTTGACATCAACTTGGAGAAAGCCTTCGTTAGATGTGAAGTACATTTTCGAGGATTTTCATGAGGTCTGAGGGATCCACTCAAGTTATGAAGATATCGTCAAATTAGACAGCCACGTGTCTCAGGCCGCAAAGCAGAGTTTCTACTTCCCAGTCGAAAATTCGTGGTGGCGATGATACATCAGTATGTAGACAAGTATACGCAAATAACCCTCTGTTGGTGGTATTTTGACATACTTTATTGAGGCTGGAGATAGTACTACCTGCTCGTTAAGGTCCAACTTGCTGAAGACTTGCAGAAATTCCTACAATTCTTGTAGACAAAGTGGTATTACTTTTTTCTAACAATTATTGTAGAAAAAGGAACTGGCCGTGGTTTGAAGAACCGTGGTGGGGATCTCTTTGGTACAAAGTTTTTGACTTCCACGTTTTTGAGCTGCACAAGTCCAAACAAAATACATGTGAAAATATGCTCATCAGGCACTCTGCGATTGTATTATGGACATTCACAATGCAAGCAAACATCATTCCAAAGGGCTATATTCAGTACCATCCTAAACGCGCTGGAGAAATTCCACCAACACCGAACAAAGGCAGGAAAACCGCTCGTCGTTGTACATTACAACAACCTCAGCGCATCCCTGAACAGGTGCCAGCTGCCCAGAGTACTCTCTCATGACAACATTGGATGAAGCAATCTTCACTTCCGGGAACATTTGTTGGAAACGTCTCTCCCGTATTACTTTAACGCCGGCTCCAGTCTTTAACTCTATGCCAGTGGTTTTGACTTGAGCCATGATGGTTACCATAATGAGAGAAATATACGCTGTGTTCAACTGCCAGATGCTGTAAGTCGGCGGTTCATCATCATTGTCCTTGTCATCTGTGTCGCGAAAGCTGGAATTGGAACTGGTGATCCAGTTTTCTTTGGCCTGTGCCATGGAGAGTTCTGGTGGTTCTGCACGGTGGTTCTGCTTTTCCTGGTGTCGTTTGACTTGTCGCAAGTATCTCTTTTTACCCCTAACCCCCTCCCCTCTCTCCTGCCTTTGTGCAATAAAGATATTTTCAACAACAACAACAACAACTGTATTATAGACCGAAGGCAGATGACCAACTTTGTTGCAGTTGTGGCACGTAATATTAGCATATCGGCATTCAGCTGAATCGTGTGGTTTTCCTCAGAGGAAACATCAAGTCTGACCTGGACCTTGGGCGTACATGCAATTTGTCTGACAGCTAACTTTTTGTTTTTTAGCTTGACTGGTGATTTCTTGGAAATCGTTTGTTACGGCTTTCATGACTACCACGAGGTTGACTGCTGTATCAAAATTTACCTCCGCATCTTCCAAAAGTCGGGTATTCATAAGGTCGTTATTGATTCCGCAGAATAGCTGATGTCGAAGCATGTCGTTGAGTATGGTATTGCAGATTCAAAAGTTTGGTAATTTCTCGAGTGACGAAATAATATTTCTCACAGATTCAATTGTTCACAAAATATTGCGCGGAATTTTAGACGCTAGACAATTATTGATGGCTTAGAAGCGTAATTGCACATTGAAAACTTTAATATTCGCAGTGCATGCCACATTTTGAGGCATGTTTGGAGCCAGCGGATTCTTAAAAGCGAATACATCCGATTTTGACAGTTCGAGAAAAATACTGTCCGCTTGTTTTGTTTCTAATATACCATTAAAAAGAATACTCCACCAGTACTTCCACGTAACATTTCACATTACACCAGGTTTTCTCGGACAAAACGTTTGAGCTTAGGCAGAGAGCACTAGCAAAAATATCCAAAAGGAACGTACCTTCCCAAGCTTCCTGGTACTTCCGTCTTTGTCTGCGGTTTTGCAGCGTAGCTCATAGAACTTTCCTTGTCGCGAGTGTGATATTTCTATAACATATTATAAATGATGAAGACCAGAACCAAAGTGATTTCTTGCTGCTTGCCCAGCCTCCAAATAAACTGGCATGAGCTATCGTTACAACTCCCCAGGCATCACGATTTTTAGTTTCTGCCACATGCCGGTGGACAGGGAACGAATAAAAAAATATAGGAAATTAAATGGAAACAATAAAATTAAACAAAATGCTTGATTTAGCAGTAACTGATCAAAAAATTTAAGTTGATAAATATGTCTTACACGCACTTAGCTGATGTTTGAGATACTCGTTTGTTTCTTGCAATTTAAGTTCTCAGAATAATCTGCCATTACAGTACTGCTTTCAAACTTAGGTATTTATGGAACTCTTAATTTGTTATTCCGTTGTAATGATGAATGACTAAGTGAATATTTGAGAATTAGTATTGTAAATTATAAAATAAGTCCGTTCAACTAAAGTAACGTATTTAAATTTGTCGGCCCCATTAGTCACCCGCCCTAGTCAAAAGCCATTTGTATGAGAAATTTCTTGTGTTCAATAGACACATATGAAGCATAAAAGATGTATAAAAACATATAAGAACCATGTAAGAAATTTATAAGAAACTTCTCACAAGTTTCTTATACGGTTCCTATATGTTCTTATATGTTGTATACATTTATTATATAGTTCTTATATGGTTCTTTTATGGTTCTTATATAGCCGCCTCGGTGGCTCCGAGGCGAGAGCGCTGGCCTACGGATCCCCATGTGGCGGGTTCGAATCCCGGCCGAGGTGCCCGCAATCTGACGGTGGCTTATTGCGGAGGAGGCGCCGTGTAACCGAGCTTTCGGTTGCACGTCAAAAGATCCCCAGGTGGTTCAAATTAGTCCTCAGTCCTCAGCTGGGGCGTGCCAGATGCCCGTCGTTGGTTGGGCACGTAAAACCCCCAACTTTTTTTTGGTTCTTATATGTTTTTATATATGTTGTATGATTCGTATGTGTTTATTGGAAGGAAAATTGCTTCATTTAAGGTTCTTTTAGCCATTGGGGCCAGGTTTCTGGCCATGGATGTTATTTGTAAGAAGACGGTGTTGGTTACTGCAAATTAGTTAATTAAAACAATACTTGAAATATTTTCATCCCAATTCAAGCAAGGTTTTCGGGTTGATTTTTCTTTTTATTTCTCACAAGAAAATATAAGTTTAGGAACCATTCTTGAAATGAAAGAGAGCACAAACTGCAATTTTGGGGGATTTAGTGTTTTAGAGGTATTTGCTTTAAAGCTGCCAAGGCGAAAACAGACGTTTATCTAACTGTCGGAGAGGCATGTTTGGTAGCCTGCTATTTTATTCCTTCACCCAGTACTGCACTTGAACCCCCATCTGACACTGTCAAATTATATATCAATGCATTTAATAAATAAATAACATCATTTTCGAATACTTTTGAAAATAAATATCTATCTCGCTTTGATGATTTTTGAGAAAATGTCGTCATGTTGGTACTCGTGACATATCTAAGATAATTTAATGATCTTCATATTACCATAAAGCCGATATATTGTTCATTTTATTGAAAACAATTTTAATATTTGACTTAATGTTTAAAATTCGCTATATTCACTTGAATGAGTGAATGCTTCTGAAACACAACAAATTCGAAAATTATTTTTTAAGAACACCACAATTTATTCGCATCTTTTTTAATAGCAAATATATAATTGTGTTATATTTTAATTATAAACATCATAAATAGCACTTTTATAAGATCGTAAATAAAGCTTGAATCTTGTTAAATGTGCATTGCTTTGTTGCTGAGTAAAATTAACTTTGCTCCGCACGAGGCACACTTCTAAACATCTTTAAGCTTACATGTAAAGTAATATTGGTAAGTAATAAATCCTATTCATGCCACAATATTGTTCATATTAGCACCCACGCCAAGAAGAAGCCCCAATGCAGAACTGACAAGACTGAACCTGTAATTACGGTAAAGGATGGAACATGTCACAGTTTTATTTACATTTTGATAAACTAGAATTATACCCTGCTGCTTTCAAAATATTATTAATAAAATAATAGTGTTTTTGAAAAAAAAAAAACAGATTTTATATTTGCTACATTTTCGAATCATTCACACACTGAGATATATTTGACGGGTTTCATTTTTAAATTGTAATTTGTATGCAATTCCTAGTGCTAAGGTTGATAATTTCTGATGATATCGAAGTAATTAAAATATTATATTCAGGTCACACGTAAGAACGTGCTCAAGTTTGCCAAAATTCATTTAATTGCAGCTAATTAAAGCTAGACAATTAATTTCTAATTAATTTAGTAGTGACTTTTGGCAAAATACCGACGTTCATATTCCGTGGCACGCTTTCTAGTTGGGCATAGCACGGAAATAAAGGTCGTTATAAATTGTGAAGGCAGAGTGTCCTGTCAAAAAGAAAATGCTAAGAAAGGCGGAATTAACTGGTTTAAGTTGAGCCAGGTGGTACATAATACAAGGAGGTCAGCTTGAACATCAGACAGACACAAAAAGAGGGGCGAAACATACATACCGATGTGTATGTAGGAAAGTAGTTGTTGGTAACATTTACAATAAAAAGTAGTATGGTGGACAAGCTAGAACGTATGCGAAATACCTCTTTTCTAAAAAAAAGTGGCATGCTCGAAATGCTCAAAATTAATTAACGGCTACTTTGAAGCAAATCCCCAGAGTACCGCAAAGAGTGGGGAAAATTTCGTTCTTGCTAAGCAAGGGCCAAGCAGAGACCGAGAACATGCCAGACAGCCAAAATTTCGCCGCAGTTTTTTCACAATGGCTGATGTCCGGCAAAAGCATGTGTCAAGTCTAAGGCTTAGGTGGTGACCGAGATCTAATATCTTGAGTGCTGACAACCTTGCACATTCAATCACCATGGCTCCATAATCGAGGTGCAGTAGACACTTTCTGTTCAATCCCCATAACCTATGCATTAAGACTATGAGGACATTAGAACATTTTAGGCATTGAAGATTCAACTGTTTAAATAAAAAAATAAAATTTAGTTTATTGTAAAAGGTGAGGCTCTAATGCTTGTTGATATCGGATACTCATGGGAGTACTCTTCATCTCCAAATCCGCATTCAGCGTTGTTCTACATCGAAGTGAGAATTATACCAACATTGTTTTTTCAAGTGAGAGTGTGAAGTAATTTTGGTCGGCCCATTTACTCATTTTATTTGTTGCGAGCTGCACCTGACGTTTACAGCTGGACAGATTGCAAAGCGAAACTGAAATTTGAACCTCAACGTACAACGAGTAAGATAGTGCGTGGTGTTATTGTGAAGTTTGAACAGAGTTTATCTTATCAGCAATGAAATTAACACTCAAGACGCTCCATGTGGCACCTAATTCTCCTTAGTAAGAAGTTCAAAATATGTAGTCTTATGCTGTCTCGCTTAGTTATGCAGTCTAGTCTAACTTCGAAGGTTAGATTCCCTTAGCATGTGACCATGTAAGCAACACTGAAACAGGTTTTTGAGGACTCCGTGCCACCACGCTTTGTCGCGTGCATTTTCCAAATCAAAGACCGACACGCAGTGCTGCCTATTCAGAAAAGCAGTACATATAATTGTTTCGGGGCGTACAAGGTGGTTGACAGCAGACCGCACTCCCCGAAATCGACACTGGTATGTAGTCAAATAGGCCCTGCGTTTCAAGAAAGTAGACAAATCGACTATTAATCATCTTCTCAAATAATTTGCCAAAACTACCCGTATCTGCAATAACGAAATAGCTGGATGGAGCAGACGGCCTTTACTGGGTTTAAAGAACTGTACAACAAGAGCCTGCTTCCAGACTTGGGAAAAATATGACTGTGCCCACAACTAGTTGAAACGACAAAGCAAAGTTCCAAGAGATTGCGGGGCCGGCTGACAAATCATCTCAAAATTAATCTTGTCAGGCCCAGGGGCAGATTTATTCTGAAGGCTAAGAGCCAACTGAAGTTCATGCATCGCGGAAGGCTTAATATATCCTGCAGAAGTTTTACGCAACATCATAATCCTATACCATTTGCACGAGCCTAGAAGTGCTCAAATTCTGCCATAATTATCGGAGCTCGCAACTTTGTAAAATACTCTTCAATGCATTAACGACAGAGCTTAGCTAGTCGGCAAAAAAACAAATTCTCAAATGAATTATAGTATTTTTTTATAATTTTACTATTCCAGTTCTACACTTTCTTGACTGATACAAAACTGTTCACTCATGAGATAGGCTTCATCTAGATACCCCGTTTAGCCAATTTTCTGGTCCATCGGCTATTTGTTTTTTTTGTTTTTAAACTATATTATATTAGAGGGAATAGGGTGCCTTCGAAAAGTACCCCAGGCTCTAAGTTCTTCTCTCCTTGTAGTTCTACAGCCTTTATTACACCACGGCGTGCACCACTGACGGATATTTTCTGAAGTCTGTGAAATAGCCAATAAAGTCGTGCTTAGAATGTGCACTGTGACATATGATGTGGCATTTTCTGGTGACAGAGTTACAAGCTCTAAGGTGTCGTGACACATTCAATCAAAAAGGTCCTCAATCTGCTTTTCCTAGTTTTCACCTAGGAACGCGTTTTAAAATGGTGGAAAATTGCGCCGTCGCTTAAAGAAGTGACAGGAAAGTGGTCTCTCCGAAAAGCTTTGCTTAGAACTTTTCAAGAAAAAAAACCACAACAAAACAATGGGAACGACATATTAGACTGGTTGATGAATGTGAAAGAGGTGTTAGGAGCGTGGTCAACTGTTTATTTTAATTTAATTGATACCAAGCTGTAGATAGTAAATGGCGTTGCATGAACTTGCCAAGCGAGTCAAATTGGTCACGACCCCACAGAGCATTGTCACAAATAAAATCACCTAAAAATTGGAATGGTTTTGGTAGTTAATCATCAAACCTTCCCGTTCATGAAGCGGAACATGGGGGGGGGGGGGGGGTAGACACAAAACACAACAGTAATTAGACGACCTACTAAAACACGGGTTTCCGCCGCTTCTAATGGCGTACAAAGAGGGAGCTCAGTACATGATATGCCTCTCCGTACGACCACAGCGACACCACCAGAAAACTGGACTGACAGGTGATCTTTTCTAAAAACATAATGACGGCGAAAAATATTTGTGTGAGTACGGTCATGATGAGTTTTGCGCAAACAGACAGCAAAGGGCTGCAGCTCATATAAAGAAATATTGTTATCTTTGTTTTGCAGTAAACCTCGACAGTTGCACTGGATTAAACGAGTTTAGTGAAAAAATACCTTATTTAAACAAAAACACAATTTTGTTTTATTTTGTGCTTTGTTTGTTGATGTTGACAAGTCTTGAGGAAAAAGTGGAATGTGTGACGGGACATTCAATCATTTTCCAAAGGGTTAGAGTGAGAGACTCGTTCCCTAATTTTTGTAGGAGACCTGAGGACCAGGCCTTGCACGACAAGTGGAGGCCTGTCCTTTTGTACTAGAAATGCAGAAGAGCTGCTCCCACGGGGTGGGGGACTCACTGGCACCTTTGGCTTTTTGGAGTTGGGGCTGGGGCAGGGCATCCAGGACGTCAGGTTAGACCTGATTTGCCCGATACTCGAAGGTATCTTCAGAACACCTGCGCACCACCTTGAGGAACCCTCCTTTCTTAAAAAAACGAAAAGCGCTTCACTGGCTTGTGGTAATAAAAAAGAAGGGGCTCCAATCCACGCTGTGAAGGTGGTTGGCCAGCGAACCTGGGGTATGACCTGCAACGATTGCCCACTGCACTATAGACCCTTTTTATGGCAAACGCCACCAGGCCGTGCTCCAGTCTCTGACGTCCCAGAGAACTTCCAGTTCATAAAAAGAATGAACAAAGCCCACCCTAACACGACTGCTTGAAATGTCAATGAAACGTTTAACTACCAATTTTCCAGGTGAACGCCTAAAGAGCGAAGAAGCCTGAGATATGTTAAATATTTTCGCATATTCTTGTAAACCCACTTGCCTCCTCCAAGACCTTAAATTGTCCAGCCGAGGGCCCTCGATAAATCTCAAACGTTGATGCACCTGTAGCATTTACGCCTCCTAGCACTGGGGACATAAGCAAGTTAGAACGGTTTGCAAAGACAGTTCATGTTTGTAAGGAGCACAAGGGTCTATACCAAATGATTGACGAAAGACAAAAAAATGCACGGTAGCAAATCGTTTTATATATGAAAGGCTAGTGACGTCACTCCACACGGAAGTTTGCGCAACCGTAATCTTTACCGCAAAACGTATGCGGTGAGAGCTACGTGCTTCGCATTGTTATCAGGAGCACCTTTTTATCAATTCTGTGGTTCGGGCGCTTGTTTTGTGCTTGTCGTTAATTGAAACGAATGCTGTGGTGTATGTTGTGTGCTTGATATGCACGTTTCGCTTAAATCGCTGAAGGTTTTTGTTGTTTTTTGTGAGGATGACTACATGAAGAAAGTCAAGAAATCCGACCTACGTGTCAAATACAGCTTCGCTGTAATATTATATTTTGCTTTCAGGGAGAGGATCTTCTTCTCCTATTTCAAGATGGGGCACCCGCGGGAATACGCTTCGTGCGGCAAAGTACAGTTTGCCGCACAAACCCTGGCACCGCAAGCACTACTGAGTGTGTGCCACGTCCGGCCGAACAAGGCAGTTTAGGTACCCCCACTTGACAGTTACAGCGAGTGTGTCGCTGAAAGGTAAGAATCAGGTGTTTGGTGGGGGTTTTCGTTCCATACCAATGGAACATGATGCGTTTTATCGCAACAACGTCGGACGTCCGGAGACGCTAGAGAATTTGAACCTCGATACTGTCAAGGAGGTCGTCCTCCGACAACACACATCGTACAGTGTCTTAGTGTGCAGTGTGGGCTCATGGTCACCTCAATGTGAACAATGCGTGTCATTTTAGAAGGTACCAGTCTTTGGGTCTTGATGATCACCTCGACTAGGTGGTCACCACCTCGACTAGGTGGTCTCCACATTCTTCTTGCAAAACTTGCCAATTATGATGTCCGCTGAGTGCCCATTGCTTTACTTACATCATATCTACACTGTAGGAAACAGTGCGTAGTAATTGACGGTCATTACTCTTCCTTTCATAATGTTATTGCTGGTGTACCACAAGGAAGCATACTTGGGCCTCTTCTATTTAATGTATACATAAATGATATTGTTAACATCGATCACCAAGTTCAGTTTGTCATTTATGCTGATGATACGAGCCTCTTCATTTCTGCTACTGACGCTGATGTTCTGATATGTAAAGCGAACAATATCTTAAGTAAATTTGGCATGTGGTCCAAAGTTAATGGCCTTAAAGTAAACACCCAAAATCCAAAGCCATTTTATTTAGATCTATTAATAAACCAGTTCTGGTTAAAAATGAAATCAAACTTGGTGATTCCCAAATTGAGTTAGTTAGCCAACATAAAGTTTTAGGCGTACTTTTTTCCGAGTATATGATGTGGGATTGCCATGTTAACTATCTAATTGCTAAACTTTCCAGAGTTGTTGGCATTATTGCCCGCTGTCGTAATGTTTTACCAATCAGTATTAAGTTAAAACTTTACTACGCACTATTTGAGTCCAAATTAAATTACTGTCATCTTGTATGGGCTACGACAACTAAGACAAACCTTCAAAGTCTACTATTATTGCAAAAAAAAGTTTTACGTTATATCGCGGGTGTCTCATATACAGACCATACAGAACCATTATTTTCTAGATATCAAATACTTCCCGTAGAACGCGTATATAATTATCGTTTACTCTGTACCCTTCGTTTCTCATCGCCAACATTCATAATTTTTTTGCATTTTATTTCTGAACTTGAGAAACGTGAAAGTAATATAAACACACGCCGCGTAGACAATTGGCTTCTTCCTCGGTGCCGCACAAATTACAACCTCCACTCATTGCATTACAAAGTACAGTACGTCTTAAATGGATGTTGTTTCACGAACAACATAAACATCTACACAATTGGCAAAAAGACTTACGTACCTACTGTTTCAACTATTCATAACTAATTTTGTTCTTCTGCTACTTCAATGTTATGTGACCTTGTTTTCTTTTTATTATAATCCTGGTAAAGTGTTTTATATGTTTGTTGTCCGAGCTGCTGCCAGACCCAGTCCAGCTGCTTTTAGCAGCTTTTTGTCTAGGGACCCCTCCAGTACTTCTGGAAAAATAAAGTTTATTGTATTGTATTGTAAGCTGCTTGGCTTATTTTAAGAGTACCCAGTAACAATTCAAGCACCTCTACAAAGATGTCTCCCCTTATGGTAATACGGGACGGGACGTCTTCTTTAAAATTTTAGAGTTGTCTTAAAAGTTTATTCCAAAAAACTCTCCTAGAGTTTCAGCGATGTTTAACTCCAAAATGATGCAATGCATAAAATGCAGCATTTAAGGTGCAATTGCTTAAAAATGTCTACAAAACATTGAACCGTCGTTTCAGGGAGTAAAGCGCCTTTATTTTGATCAATTTTCCAGGTACGTTGAGGGCGAAACTGGGTGGATAGTTCTAGTGGCGTTTATTTCCCCTCTTAATTTACAGAGCAAACAAATCGGTGTATCGGCCACGTGAATTCCGTAAATGAATTTCACGGGCAAACTCAATGTGTTTAGGTCAGATGACATCCATTTTCCCGCTAAATTGTGCGGCAAAGTCAATCGGTGTGTGACTCACGCTATTTTAATTCAAGTAGCGCACTTTTATTTTGCTAAGTATAGCGGCGAAATTGAATGAAGGCCGAGGGGGGGGGGCGTGTCAATTTTGATTAAGGAAAACATCGAGTGCGAAATATTGCCTACGTTTAGCGTAATCACTAAGGATTATGAAGCCTTGTCACTGCAAACTAAGCACGGTATTGTCTCTGTCATTTATCGACCTCCCAATGGTGTTTTGGATCCCTGTTTGGATTTTTTAGGTGCTCTTTTTGAGTTTACTAATGAAAATAAACTCAACATTATATGTGGTGGTGATTTTAACTTTTTTGAACATGCTAATTAATAGTATTTCAAAGAGAGAACTAGAGAACTTAATAATCATGAACGCTTCTCAGAGCGTAATCAGTTTACCAACTAGGGTAAATGTTACTTCAGAAACGTTGATCGACTTGTTCATTACAAATTACGAGGAAAGCAATGTAAAATCTGGAGTAATAAGTTACGACCTTAGCGATCATCTTCCTATATTTATGTGTGTTAAAACCAGCTGTATAAAGAAACAAGTGCCAGTGTCTTCTGTGCCTGTTCAGTGTATTACGCCGGACGGTTTGGAGAGGTTTGCGCAGAATGTAGCTAACACAAACTGGGGTGATGTTTTCAAAAATGGTGACCCCAATGAGGCGTACAGTTTATTTTTGGAGCGCTTTAAAAGCCTTTACAGTGTACATTTTCCATACAAACAAATTAAAGTAAAAAAGCGGATTCGGAAACCTTGGGTAACGGTTGACTTACTCGCAAGAATAAATATTAAAAACGCTCTCTACAAAACGTTTACGAAGACTAGAGATCCCAATGACCTCAGGACATTTAAAAATTATCGTAATCAAATAACAAAGAACTTGAAAAAGGCCAGGCAACGTTACCATTATGAATCTTTTAGATCTTCAGTAGGCCGCAGTAACCTTATGTGGAAATATTTAAACGCGGTTATCGGGCTTGGTATGCGCTCCAATGACATAGAAAGCATTTCTTCTGCCGGCGTCAAGTTAACTGGCGTATCTTTAGCAGATGTATTTAATGACTATTTCATAAATTTACCTCACCGTAGTTATAGCGGCGACGCGTGTAAAAATGTTACGTTTAGAAACAGCGACTCTATTTTTTTACGTCCAGTCACTGACGCAGAGGTGTTTACCGTTTTTATGGAATTAAATAACAGTCATAGTTGTGATGCGGATGATATGCAGATTAGGCCAGTCAAGTATGTTTTACCTTTGATTACTCCCTGTATTACTCATATTTTTAACTTGTGTCTTTCGATCGGTGTATTTCCGCAACGCATGCAAAAAGCTAAAGTGTCTGTGCTGTACAAAAAGGGAGATAAGAACGACATAAGCAATTACAGACCTGTCTCTGTCCTTCCAGTATTCTCAAAGGGCTTAGAAAAAATCATACATATTCGAGTATCTCAGTTTTTAGATAAGCATCAAATAATTACTAATGCTCAGTTCGGCTTTCGAAAAAATCGATCAACGGAACTTGCATTCCTTGAACAAAAAGAATTTATTTTACGGAGTTTTGAAAGTAAAAAATTGGCCCTTGGCATTTTTGTAGATTTTACAAAGGCGTTTGATTATATAAATCACAATTTACTGCTAGAAAAGCTCGATATTTACGGAATTCGAGGTCAAGCATTTCTCTTGCTTAAATCATATTTAGGTCACCGTCAGCAGTTCGTTCATCTTAATAGTTTCGCGTCTTCAACAAAGGCAATTATATCCGGTGTACCACAAGGAAGCATATTAGGGCCGTTACTGTTTAATATATACATTAATCATATTGTAAACATAAATCCACTGACTAAATTCGTAATATACGCGGATGACACGAGCCTCTTTTTTTCTGGCGAGACTGGCGACGAGCTTATCAGCTGCGAAAACGTGACCCTAACAGCGTTGCAAAAATGGTCATCGGATAGCGCGCTAAACATCAATACGAGTAAAAGAAAGGCAATCATCTTTCGGCCTAAAAACAAAAATGTTTCTACAACCAAGACCCTTGTCTTAAATGAAAAGTATATAGATATTGTAGATAACTTTAAAAGTTTAGGTGTAGTTTTCAATCAGTACTTATCTTGGGATAATCATGTAAATGATTTACGCACTAGATAGTCAAAGGTCATTGGACTAGTCTCTCGTAACCGTTTTATTCTACCAAGAAATGTTAAGTTTCTTTTATACCAGACTTTATTTCTTTCTCACCTGAATTATTGTTATCTAGTTTGGGGCACAACCACCCGCACAAATCTCCAAAAAATACTCCTACTGCAAAAAAAAAATATGTACGTCTCATTGAGAATGCTTCTTACGACTCTAGCACCCAGGGACTGTTCATAAAAAATAGTATACTTCCTGTTTACAAAATGTATCAGTACAGACTCGTGATCAGTTTCAAGTTAGAAAATAAAAGAAATGGGGATAGTTTAGTAAATCTTGCGGAGCTAAGAGAACATGCAACTTCCTACCCAACTCGGTCGGCGGAACATTGGACTGTGCCATTGTGTCATAACAACTATTCAATGCAATCACTGAAATACACACTTCCTACTATATTGAACAGCCTAATAAAAAATAACATTGATATTATTTCTATCGCAATTCAGGAATTACGAACTGAACTAATGTGGGGCGAAAACGAATGAATCGATTTATGAGACCTGTTTGATTTTTATATTTTACTTTGTAATGTCGGTTTTCTCCGTGTTGTTCGCTGTTGCTTTTGTTTTGACTTCTGTATATGCCACTAGAAGGGAGCAAGGGGCTCTGTCAAGCTGTTCTCACAGCTTTTTTCCCTTGTTTCCTCCATTTATGTATCAAAATGGAAAATAAAGTTCTTTAATAAAATAATAATAATAATAATATAGGCATCATGACGCCAGGTCCCGGGATATCCAATTTCCCGCTATTTGCAGCGGGAAAGTGAAGTGAGGATAGGTCACGTAACGTCATGTCAGGTTACGTCAATTTTCCAGCGGATATTCACGGGGAAATTTTGTTCGCGTATGGATCACGTGACTCGAAGTCGCGTGACAACAATTGATGTCACATGACCTAAGCACCAATATAGTTTCCCCGTTAAATTCAAAGGAAATTCACCGAACGACCAACGGACGGACGAATGGACGGCCAGATAAAATTCCTGTTAAGTTCCTTAAAAAAGTATTTTACGCTTTAAAACTTTGAAAACGTTTCAGAATCAGGATCGTTTGGTATATTGAGTAGTTAAGAAAAGTGTTTTTTAAAGGCTTACCCAGGAGAGCTAATTTTCAGAATCCGCGGTGCACCACCTACGACCGAGCCCAACTAAGGGTTAGGAAACGCGCCAAAACAAAAGGGGCTCCGCTAGAGACGTTACTCTATACTTCGTCTCACCCTACGATGGACTAAAGGCAAAAGCTACGGACCGCCAGATGAGTCAGTTGATTGCGCTGTATTTCGCTTCGATGCACGTATCGGTCCCGCATCTCGGATCACTGATGGAGATGGGCGGACAGTGGTTAGAATGAAATAGCACTGAGTGACTCATCAGATTTACATTGCGAAGAAAGCCACGATATGCAGGCTCTTCACATTGTCGAAGCTATAGAAATGATGCAGCGCGTTTTGATTCGAAACATTATTCATCCACCCCTAATCAATGTTAGGCATGAACGAGGAACGTGATTGGACCTGTCGACCCGTGGCTTTGGCCTTTAGTTCATCGTAGGATGAGACAAACTATAACAGTGCTCCAGAGAAATTATGCTCAAATGTGGTTATATTGCCACCCATGGTTTGCCCTTGCCGCCAAAGAAGGTGAGCAAAGAAAGACGGTGAACAGGAGACGAAAGTTAAATGAAGGGAGAAATGAAGAAAGGCGACGAAATGAAGCATCCTGGCCTGGTCTTACCAGGACCCCCGTCTGCGAAAAGCAAGGGCTGAGGTGGTGTACCGCCTCACACGGAGGGGCCCCGAAGGATCGAAACATACCCCTGGCTTGACTCAACCATCAGGATGCACTGTTCCCGGGACAAGAGAAAGCCGCGCGAAGCCAGGCGTGGGTGCGTGAGCCCACATTACTCGGGGTCCGTGGTGACGTCACTCACCAAGCACCTACAAGTGTAGGTGCCCCCTGCGGGGTCGAATGTCTGAGTTTAAGATATCAATACTGCTTGTACTGATTGTGTTGCAAGAATCTGAGATTTTTAGAACTGGGTAGTTTGAGTTTTTCAAATCAGAAAGTGGCAGTAATCCTTAATATTCCTTGCTATACCTAGATCTTTGCTACCTGTGTGGAAGAGTGGCTGAACTCGTTAATAGGTATGAAAGTTAGGGATAGCATAATACATAGATATGGCGATTGTCCCGGACCACATTAGGAGGGTAATTCCCGGAACTCCAAGGTATTTTTATTATAAATCTACATAGTTTTTTTTAATCAAATTATAAACTATGCTGAGCCTTTATGATGCGTGTTCTTCATTTGTGGAGCCTATATTTGGCGATTAATTAATCCGGGTTATAATTACAAGCACTTCAATGGATGCTACAATACCAGAGTTCTAACTAACCACTACTACTGTAAAAAAAAAACAGTGGCAAAAAAGAAAGTCCGTTTTTGTATGCTATTCATGATTTTTTTTTTTTTTGTTAATTTGATGCCAGCTAGTTTTTAATATGGGCGCAAAGGAGCGCCCATCATTCTCGCTTTGCTGATTAATGTCATTTTCGTTCCAAAATAACTAATAAAGTACCTCCGTTTTGGAGGAAATGCAACTTGTTTTTCCTTGCACGACGTGCTATTCAGTATAGAGACAACATATTCGCAGTGTTGTGTATCGCCGACTTGTGTATCAGCACGTACTTGAAAATACTTTAAAGTTCGAACTCTGACCACAGTCACTCATATCTGAACCTTAGGCAAGGTAGACAACAGACAGAATTACAAACTAAGGTTCGCTAAACACGTTACCGAAGTGCTGAGTTTAACTGTTTTCGTTTTAAACTTTAGAGCGAGCACTGACTGTTTGTTATTGCGGATTAGATTACGCGTTCTTTTTGCGAATTTTATTAAACCTAAATTCTGTGATGCGTAAAACAATATTTAGTCGACTGTGAAATACGTGCACTTCTACGCAAATAAGAACTAAAACTTGTTATTGTGACAACATTTAACAAAAATCATATATATGGAAAAAAAGTGGGAAGTTACATTAAACGGCTATCCTTGGCGCTTCCGAAATATTAGGAGCTTTCGTCCCAATGATTTAAAGAACCAAAATACACATATGTTTTGTTTCTGTGTACTCCGAGTAGCAGCTACTTTTCATCTTTATTTTTAAGTACGAATACCACTGGGGAAAATGAAGTGCGTTCGCAATTTGTGATATCCTATGTCGAAATTTCACGCAAGTTGAATATTTAGTCTAGTCTCAAAAACGGACATTTAAATTTTTCACACCAAGTGATTGTAATATTATGCGAAGCTTAATACGCCGCCACCATTATTCCACCCCCGAAATGGAATAGCGCTTGAGCTGACGTTTGTGGCCGCTGTGACGTTACGAATCGATTGCTTCGAGAATCCAAGACCCCATCGAGCATTCCTCATTGGGGATGCAAAGACCCGGGAACGTTTCTCGCCGTAATCGCGGTCTGGCAAAACGCGATTGCGTCTTATGAATCTCCAGACCTTGGTTCGATCCATCAGCGGGGATCAGGCGAAAGTTTCCACAGGGGATTCGATATGGAGGCCTTGCGACCGCTAGACACGGGGGAATAAAAAATGTCTGTGCAGATTTTTTTTTGCGCTGTATTGATCTCCGTCACCCTTTTTTTGCGAGCGACATTTTGAAACTTTTACACACAATATATTTCTAATATATTAAACTATAGTTAATTATATTTGTGGTTTCTTTGCGTGTTTTTGTTCCCGGTGATAACTGTTTATTATTCTGTTGTGTATCTCTGGCACGGTGTCAGGTATGCATGGGAAATAAGCAAAACTACAAGGATGGGCAGTGGCTTAGCCAGAAGGAAGGCTTATCTGGCTTCAGCCTCTCCCCTTCCCGAAATCCGGCCGACCATTAATATACACATCTGAAAATCTTACATTTAACATTTCAGCTACCCGCCCCCCGCCCCCCCTCCACCTCTCCGCACCCCAAGTCATGGATATTCTAGCCACCTCAGCCACCCTCCCTCCCCCCTCCCCTCCCCCGAAAAAAAATATTGGCTATGCCAGTGAGGATAGCTGCAAACTTGTAACATCGCATCACGTTTGTGGCCGAACGAAGTTCACGTTTAAGTCTCCCGCTTTAATTTTTTCAAACGGATATGTAATTAAAAACCATCTCCCTTTTGAAATAATATGAAAACATGCCTGAGCGTGCCTGTCCAACATGACATATTTAAGAATCTACAAAGACAAAACTGCAACTTATACATAATGTTTTAAGGGAAAAAGCACTATCATGGTCCAGTCAATTTAGAGAAATTAAAACGTGTGTTAATTTCACTATTCAGAGTCTGCTCAAGACAATTCATTTATTAAAACACATTTACTGTTTCTGAAAGACAGCGCATACATAATGAACAAGAGAAAACTATAAGGCGAGACACAAGAATAAATCAGCATACTCTAGAACTGAAATTAAAAAAAAAAATAATATCATTTTTATTGGCCAGTTTTGCGGGATTGTATGTTCCACACAGGACAAGTTAGCCCAAAAGATTTTGTAGACCAATGCCGAGTTGCTCGAGCAGTTCTCGAAGGGGCTGGTTTAATGGAAACAGGAGTCCGCCGAGGAGAGATCCCAGACCTCCAAGGTTGTCGGACAGGAACTTTTCCAGCAGAAAAAGTACGTATGTGAGAAGACACTGCAGGGGACACGAGGAGTTTATTACTGCTAGTCCGTGTGGCGTGCTATGAAGCTGTCAAGACATTTGGCGAAAACTGATTGAGATTGTATTATTAAATTAATGTGAATAACTTCTATCACTAATTTTATCTAGCGTCCTAGAATGCCGTTTAGCGACTGAAAGCTAGATTTTAATAAATATAAGTTATGAAATTCAGTTTTTAAAGCGTTGTTATGAGGGATACATGGACATCTATTGTAAGATAGATCTCTACACATAGACATCCAGTGGACAATGAAAATACGTTTCGTTAGCATTATTTGTTGGTTTGTTTTAATTGAATATTCTGCAATACAGGTCGTTACGAAATTCTCTTTAATTGTCGAGACTTTTTCTGGAATCATTATTTTCTTAAATTCAAAAAATATTTCAATTTAATCTGACAGCTAAGATACATTTAGAACTAGTACACCAGAGGAAATCTTTAAACTAGCAATTACATTTATTTATTGTCAGTCGTTCCAAATTAATTGGTGAACGCCTTCTTAGGAAGCAAAATTGTTCGAAACAGTACATGAATAAAAACTATGTGGAAACGCAATCACGATAGAACAATATTTTTGAGTCAGCCGCTATTCGCTGGAACGTTTAAAAATAAACCTTGTTTCACAACCTATCCTACAAATGTCTAAGAACACAAACAATTAACGAAGGAACTGGGGGATCACTCACGGCAAGTAGCTGTAGAAGAGCTCTAAGGACGTCACCCAGCTGAAAAAAATAATTTAATAATTAATGTATTCACCTTATTGTTTCACCAAACGCTATTAACCAAATATTCCCGGAGACAGCAGAAGAGTGGCGTCATCTTCAATTGTTAGTTTTTTTATTTCTTTTTAATGTGCTGAGGGTGTTATTGACTCGGGGCTTTTTCGAGCTGCCGAGGTTTAATGTACTTTTCTGTGAATGAAACAGATACGGAAATATTTCATTTTCACCCACATAAAAAGATCGCTTGACTTTTACCGCCAGAATCATGAAATTAAAATGTATTTTTTTTTGTCAATTTACATTGAACATTGTTTCCCAAAAATTAATTCCTTTAATTATTTTTTTTTTATTTTTGATTAAATGTATATTTTGAGTCATATGCTAGGTTGTTTTGTCGTTTTGTGCAGCGCAATAGTAGAGATGTTAACCACTGAGTTACATAAAACTGCAATAATGACTAGAAACATCATTACATTTGTTTATTAAAAAATAAAATAGTCGTCTTACAATTTTGAACAACTTATAATTGGAGGTATTTATTACATAAACTTTTTGTGTTAATATTACAATCAGAGTTTAGCAAAGTTTATATTCAATATACATCTAGAGGCGCTCATTTAATTATTTTGTAAGTGTAGACTGAAGCTTGGTGGGTCTACTATAATTATGGTCATCGTGCGAATATATTAAGAACGCACGGATATGACTTCAGTGTGGCGAAGTAGTGCTCAGTAGTATTTTGTTAAGAATGAAAACACGAAGAGAGTAGTAGCATTGCTAAACCATTCCAGAAAATACATAAAAGAAGCGGTCAGTCATTGCACAGTGGTACAAACCGCCGGTTCACACCTACAGAACCAGTTCACCCTATTTTAGGGTTTTCTCTTTATCCGTTGCAAAACCCCGGGATAAGTGTCCGTTGCGAGGGTAATTTAATTCCGCTAGCAATTTCATGCTTCTTCGGTCAGTATGATTATGTGTGCTTTCGGCAGTGGAAACTACTTCGTACTCAGGAAACCACGATTTACGTGGTTTTCTGACGTCACGGATATTACTGAGGCGGGGTTACACCCTTATATTGCAAATTAAAAGGTATGCTCACTTGGATATAACATTTTTAGAAAATACAGGACTTTCAGTGTAGGAGCCGTAGCTATTTTTTATAAAACGTCCTTGCAGTGTATGCCTGTCTCTACATCAATTTACCATGAAGTTTTGCTGTGTAAACTGATGTACGAGAATGCGTCATTCATTGTATGCGCTATTTATAGACCCCCACATACACCTATTAAATCGTCTAGGGATCTCAATACCTATTTATTTCAATTCATAAAACACTCCACTAGGCTCATTCTCCTGGGAGATTTTAATCTACCTTGTTTTGATAGTGATATCGACTTGCTCTCTCTAACCAGCATCTTGCAAATGGAGAAGCCCTGGTTATCTAGCCTTTCCAATAAAGTAGTGCAAATAGTATATCGCCCTACTAGAGGCGATTCACTTCTAGATCTGGTTTTCTTAAATAACCAGGTGCTTGGTAAGTGATACAGCTTCAGTGTGTGCGAAGGTATTTCTGATCATAAAAAAAAGTGCTCGTAGGAATTTTTCTGGACCAAGGATTGAGAAGCTCACCCTTTCTGTTAGCAGTTCCAAGTTTAATTAATGCTGACTGTTTGAATGTAAACATAGTCGACAGAGAACTGTCTGGCAACCAACCTCTGCTGCGTCGCGCAGCAGAGGTTGGTTGCACTATCTCTCCACGGGACGCGGTGCCGACGGGGCCGAGATCTGCTCCGATAGCAAACCGAAACTTAAAAACCCGCCAAATTTGTGCGGGTTTTCTAAAAGCCGCAAAAATCCTGCGCGTGCCTTCTATCGTTCTGCAATTTGTTGATTTAGTGTTTTTCGATGATACTGAGCAATTTTCTAATTGAAACCACGCCCTTCAAAACAACGTTAAAAAACTTAATTACGCAAAAATTATGAACAACCTAATTATCCCGGACTTTAATATTTTTCCTAAATAGGCCCTTGGCCCAGGACCAAAACGACACAAGCCTTTGTTTTTTGTTGCAAAGCGTAGTTTTTGCAATATTGAATTTGTCCACCTTTCGTAAAAGACCCTGTATATATATATATATATAAATCTTTCTCCGATTGGTTAGCACGCTATATTGCAAAATCGGAACACCTCGAGAGAGAAGCAGGAGGAGGAGGAGGAAAGGAGAGTGGAGGAGAGGGTACGGATGAGGAGGAGGGGCATGCCCTCCCCTCAGAACCCTCCCCTCCTCATCCTCAAGAGCTGCGCTCTAATTCGGCGTTACAGGAAGTTATGACAAGAATATAACATGACCAGAATAATTTAGCGATGTTGCATTGAAGTATTATTGTAATATTGGTTAATTATTTAATTACATTGCAGCTTCAAGCCTTCGTTATTTGGCCGATATTTGACGAACATCCCTGATCAGACAGGCCTGGAATTAACGGATATAAACATTTTCGTCTTCGTAATTGTAATTTGAATAAATCTAAATTTAGCAATCACAAATTAAATTATTTCAGAGTGGTTTACCTAAATATGGGGTCGAATGACATATACTGCGAAAGTAATAAAGGAATGTGAAAACAAAACACTGCCTGATTCTAAATTTTCCGGAAAGCGTAAGCATGACACTTACCGTGACTGTGGTCCCTCTTCGTACGCAGAGATTCCTCAGGTTTCGGAGGCACTACGGAAAAGAAACAATAAGCCTAGCTTTATAAAACATCCGCTCGTAAAAATGCAGCGCTCGCGCGATCGATACCTCTCATCGATCTTGGCCGGAGGCCGACTTTAAAGGAGATGCATCCTTTCCTTTGCTAAACCAAGTTTCTAGTTTTATGATAAAAAAAGTATGAGCCCATAAAAAATGATTCTGAACAAATTCAGAACACAGACAGCTGTTACCAACAGCCGTCTCTTGTGTTAAACTTAAGGACGAAAAAAGTTTATTCCGGCAGGCAGCTGTTGTAAACGTTCCAGCAATGACAAACTTCTCCCTTCCCGTCCCTTGAGTGTAAATGCCAACAGTCGTGAAAAAGTAGTTTTTTTTTTTTTTAGAAATTATTTGCTGGTGAGGTGATATTTTACTTGCAAAAAATAAGCGCAAATTCGGCTCCGCATAGACGCAAACTTGTGAATGTTATTTTTTGTGATACTGTTGACACTGAACGAGAATTATTCCTTGGTGCTCAAGACCTAGATCCTCACAATTAACTAGGCTTGTAGATGATTCATCCTAATTTTTTTGAAGTGGAGCTCACATTACATGCTTCATCCGTTTCGATCATCTCGAGCCAACTCGTTGGCACCAAAAATAAACAATAACAATTAAAGCAATTCCCCGGTGTTTTCAAGGCAATGCGCCGGCTACGGATCCCCAGCTGGCGTGTTTAAATCCCCACCGACCTGTTCCCAATGTCACCGAGGCTTATTGCGGAGAAAGACACCGTGTCACCGACATTTCTGTCGCACGTCAAACATCTCCATGTCGGTCGGAATGTATCCTGCATACCTCTAGAACGTGTCAGATGCCCTTTGGTTTTACACGTCCCAGGTAGCACGCCAGAGGAATGCCCAACTTGGGCAAAGTTCTGGCAAACATAATGGCCCAACTTTGGCGCAGTTAGGTTTTTGCACCATGGCACTCATCAGTGCCAAAGTACGGTGCCTAACTATAGCCTTAGTTGGGCGATCCTAGGGCATGCCATGGTTTGGCGTTTCTCTGGTCCGCCAGAGGAGCGCCAAAGTTGGTGCCATACCTCAGCCATAACTTCCAGAGCAACGCCTAACTTCGGTATTTGGGACGTGCCAAAGTTTGGCTTTTCTCTGGTTTTGGCCTAAAGATGCCAGATGAGAGCCTAACTATTAGAAAATGAAGCCTAACTTTGGCACTTGTTTGGCGATTTTGCCCCCAAAATGCCAGATATCAGCCGAGCTACAAGGAAGTAAGCCTAACTCTGGCACATCTGTGGCAATTTTGGCCCAAAGGTGCCAGATGACTGCCGAACTATTAAAAAGTGAAGCCTAACTTTGGCACTTGTTTGGCGATTTCGGCCCTAAGATGCCAGATGTCAGCCGAACTACAAGCCACTATGCCTAACTCTGGCACATCTGTGGCGGTTTTGGCCCAAAGGTGCCAGATGACAGCCAAACTATTAAAAAGTGAAGCCTAACTTTGCATTTGTTTGGCAATTTTGGCCCAAAAATGACAAATATCAGCCGCACTACCGGGCAGTAAGCCTAACTCTGGCATTTGTTAGGCGATTTAGGCCCAAATATGCCAGATGAAAGCCGAACTACCAGGCAGTGAAGCCTAAATTTGGCACTTGTTTGGCGAATTAGGGCCAAAATACCCAGACTCTAGCCAAGGAAAGTCAGGTTTGGCTCTACTTTGGCTTTTTCGGACTTTTTAATGCACTAAACTCCCAGACAAAAGCCAAATTTTGGCCCAGAATTCGGTGCTACCTGGGGTAGAACCCAATATTAATATATTTAGCGTTCTGCTGGAATGTGATGATATTAGCTGTCTGTAAGACTAGTTCTAATCTAAGCTTCAATTGCGCAACATCTTGAAGCCCAGAGACCAAGAAAAAAAAACTACGACAAATGCGGAGGTTTTCGCGAACTCTGTGCGTGTTGTCACTCTTTCTTGTTCATTCGCCTCGTTTCTTCAATATGTTTTAAGTTCATCAGGTGGCCAGCGTGTTCTCTATTAATTCCATGAACTGTTAGATCATACTGGTCCTCTGACATATTTCGCCTGCTATTGCTTTCACGTCAACATGTCTTCTTGCCTGGTATCCTTCAACATACTTGCTGGATGGTTAGTCGAAATTATAGGAATTGAAACATTCCTTCTTTCCCGGTGATTTGCTGTTAACTCCTCCAACTGGCACAGTTACTTTCTAAGCTTTATAAATTCAAGTGCATTTTATTGGTGTTTGTGTTTATCATACGGTAATGCCAGAAGAAAGACACAGGAAGCAAAACAACAGCAAACCACGTCTAGGAGACGTGTCTTGTTTTTGCTTTTTCCTCTCTTTCTTTTACTCCATCTGTCAGATTATGTAAACTATTCAGAAGATTTTCTGCGCGCTTACTAATCTTTCGCACATTTTGATACATTCTACAATCTTATGCAACATATTGACTTTGACAAATTGTTGTTGCCTTTTGCTAAGCAAGATATTCGTTTTGTCAAATGTGCATGATTCAGACTGAAATATCGCTATCGGGACTGAAATGTGGTTGAGGCCAGAGAATAACGATTCCGAAATACTTTTTCAGATATTTAATTAATTTGTTAAAACCGGACACATACCCGTTGTAGTGGTGTGCTTGTAGCTATTAGCAAAAACGATGGATGATTCCCTAAAATTATATTTATTTATTCATTTATTTGTCTATTTATTTTTTTATTCAATTATTTTCACATAACTCAGCCCCAGTGGGGATTATACGGAGGCAATCAAGACATCAGAATCAGCCACTACATCCAGGTGTGTGAAAAAAGAAACTGTATTTAAACATGTCGGTTTGTGGATGAAATCATAAATAATTAAACAATGTTTTCTCCTTGTTGAATTTGGCTTGTTAAACTTTATGTAGTTATCTAAAGGGGCCAAACGTGATAAGATAATCATAAAAAACAGACTTTTGGGCGCTCAATAACAGAACGCTCAGAAAGAGGGCCTAGGCTTGACATGGTTGATTTTGGACTTAAAATGTTGGGTCTACGCATCTATCATGCTTTTTTGTCGGTAATGTTTAGCGCCAGTTATCGGCCTCAAGGCCGCGATAGTACTTTCCTTGAAAAATGTCGCACTTGTATAAGTAAATTATGTTTTTTTCTTCCTTCCATGGTAGCACTCTTTTTATTGCCGGTAATTCCAATTACCCCGGTGTTAATTGTAAATAAGAGCAAATACAAACTTATTTTGTAGCTCAGGCAGCCGTGTCAAAGTTTACCGACCTGATGAGTGGCTACGGTCGAACTCTAATTGTAACGGAGCCCCCAAGTATAAATTCTGGCATGAACCTTGTTTTAGCTCAAGTGTGGACGACCTAGAGTCAGTTTGTATTCTTGAAAGTATCAGCGACCATACCTTATTCCTAGTTGTCATGCCCTCGACTATAGTAAGTAGAAAAATAACGCCTAAGACTATTAATGTATAAAATAGAGTTAGTTCTATGCCCTGATTTACAAATATCTTCGGAAAATAAAACAATGAAAAGAACATATTTTTTCTAAGGCTAAAATGTCTCATCTTGAGGCGAATTTAACGAAACATTATAAATGTCTCAGAGAATTCAAAAGTAGCACTAAACCAGCGAATATAAAAATTATAAACAAGACCTACTTAACCTGTTAATAACTAACCCTCGCAAGTTTTGGAAAACGTAATGTCCTAGAGAAGATGACGATCTGCCTAAACTGTACAATGAATAAAATGAGGAACGAACCAAGCTCAAATAAGCTTCCGTCTTTAAGAAGTATTTCATATCTGTGTTTACCCTAGAAAAATCACCATTACCATGTGACCAAATCTTTCGACTGCTTCACGTTTGGTGGTTACTAGTCATCTTTAACCAATACTGTATTTGGACGTAATATAAAATATATCCCGTAGATCAACTCCTGACGATAAAAATATTTGTCCTAAACACTTCAAATGAACTACACCCATCATGCCACTATTTTTTTTATTTTTTCAATATGTTTCCCCGCCGACTGAAGGATCAGGAGAGTTTTACCTATTTTAAAGCCCGGAAGAAACGACTCCTCAAATTACAGACCCATATCGCTAAATTTTGTGCCTTGCAAAATCAAGGCACATGTCTTCTCTTACATTGTAAACTACTACAAAAAAATCAAATACTGCGTATCAATCAACATGGTTTTAGTAAATGATATTCGTGTGAGAGACACCTTTTTGAATTTGTTAATGACCTTCATAACAATTTTCACTTGTCTAAACTCACTGACGCCATTTTCATTGATTTTTTCAAAATCAATCGACATTGTTCCTCACCAACGCCTTCTATGTGCACTTTCAGAAATAAATATTTATCCTTCTATTATAAACGGGATAGCTAAATTCTTAAATAACCGTAAACAGGCGTTCTTCTTAATCACAAGTCACAGACCCTTCCCATTATGTCAAGTGTCTCTAAGGGCAGCGTTCGGAATCCACTGTTATTACTTATTTATATAAAAAAAATCATGAATCTCCATCTGACTTCTTCAACCAGTATCTTTGCGGGTGACTGTGTAATTTACCAAGGTGTTACAAACCACAAATATCCGTTATTACCATAGCAGGATTTAAATATGTCTAATGTAACCAAAAACGAACTACATTACTACATTGTCACTTAAAAATGTGCTAAGCTAAAAATATTTAGATGTAATGTTTTCTGACGACTTGACCTGGAATACTGGTATTATAACCATATTGGTCAGCGTTGTATATCTTTAGGATATATCAACCGTGACCTTTACTTTACCCCACATCGTGTTAAACTCATTGCTTATAAATATTTAATGAGAAATAAATAAGACTACGCTCACTTTATATGGTGGCCTCATCAAGCATAATTCATTACCAAATTTGAAGCGGTTCAAAACAAAGCATCTTCATCTGCATATCATTACTACTCACGGACGTGAATTGATACTTCGCAAAATCAAACTAGATATCGGCGAATTAAGTTTAAAAAAAAGTAATCTTGCCAGGCTTGTCATTTTTCACAAAATCTACCATTTCTCTTCTTTTACAGACCATTACTGTGAACCTCCATCATTTGCATCAATGCGTCGTGACCACAACCTAAAAATAAGTCCCGTATTTGCGAAAGCCAATTTATTTCTTAATTCCCCGCTATTCCTAGCCATTAAAGATTTGAATTATTTCCCTTATACAATTGTACGTGATACTAATCAAGGTAAATTCCGTTTTCTTTGCAAGGGACACCTCAAAAATGTTTATTCATTAATCAAAATGTTTATTCAGTTATAATTTCTTATTTTCGTTGTTTATTTGTGTATTTATGTTTTGAGAATATTGTGTTTTTGTTCATAATTAACCACAATTTTACTCGCCACCTCTCAGCCTTTAATAATGCTTTACTGTTCCACCGCCATGTAATGCACTTCAGTTGAAGTGTCATTGCGGTATAATAAACTGAACTGAATGCGCCACAAATTTGCAAACTTAATATTCAATAATTAGCATACAAACAAATATGTAGTGCAGAGCCTTGCACCTAAACGTGCATAGCCACTCACCAATTGGTTGCAAGGCAACGCTTAAAAGTAGCTAAGCAGGAAAAACGGTTCAAGAGGATTCCCTGCATTAGTTCCTAAGTTCCCAGTGCTCCTGAGAACTTACTGTAAGATTCCACTGTAAAATTGCCCAAAAATTCGGTGAAGGATAAAAAAACACATACACTGATGACGAAGGAAATAAGTGCAAGTTCATCAACGGTATAAGTTCATCAATGATGAACTTACATGAGCTTACGTGCGCCCTCTCGTTTTGCGCGATATTTCATTTTGATACAGCTTGAACAATTCTCTAAGTCCAAACTTTTGTTGAGACCTGCTCGGATGCTGACATGATCCCCCGAAAATGTGCTTAGCGGTCGAGTTTCTGCTTCGCTTCCTCTCCGCGATATCCAGACACGCAACCGCACGGAACATTCAAAACCAACGGCCGGGTAGCGACATCTGGGGTGTGCTACGTGAAGCTCTTAGGTTCAGTAATTCCCGGCTAGATGTCGATGCAATCGCGTCGGCTATTAGAGAGCCTAGAGTGTAGAGAGGGTCCAACTCAAGCCATGGACAAAAGCCGCGCCGATGGGTCGCAAGTGCGGATGGGCCTCGTTTTCGCGTGGCGAGGAGGAAATCAGGTGGAGAGGCAAGGACGCTCGAAGACGTCAAAACGCGTTGGCCACCTCCTCACAGCTCGTATTGCAAACGCTTCCCGTAAACCACGTGACCCTGATCGAGCAGTTGGACACACTTTGTTATACAGGCTATGTACGGCTACGAACGGTGGAGCACGGTATCCTTACGGATACCGCGAACTTTTCTCAAGCCTGGGGCTCGAATATTGATCCAACGGGTTTGAAAGGTTTGATATGTTTCAGACTTTTGACCTCAAATGCCTTACGAAATTAGACTATTTTAGAACTTCGAACTAGTCGCGCTACGAAATTAGACAGTTTACGATTTTCCGGACCTGCACACTATTAAAGTTGGCCAACCTTTCAACTTCTGGACAAGAGTTAGTTGAAATACGAGGCAGCTTTGAAACACAGGTTTATGGCAACAAATATAAAAACAAAGATATGAAAAGTGAGTGAGTGAGTGAGTGAGTGAGTGAGTGAGTGAGTGAGTGAGTGAGTGAGTGAGTGCGAAAACCTGTATTTTGCCATAAAATTATGGAAGGAGGATTCACTACGGCAGGGCCCTTTTGAGAGGAGGGTATTACAAGGATCGGCCGAGGCCGGTGCTATCCAAGGAGGACACTACCGACTTCAGCAATTTTTAATCTGACTTTTTTGTCCCCCTTCGGCTTTATCCACTCCTCGATGTTACGGGGTTGCTTTCTAGTCGTTGCCAGTGCTTCTCTTCATTCCGCTGCGAAGTGCTTGCACTCCAACATTAGACGCTTAAGGTGGGCTGCTATGGTTTTTCTCTAGTGCGTGCACTCCGGAGGCCCGGAATAATAATAATAATTATTATTTTTCGAATAAACGTAATGTTGGGGAGACGAAGGAAAAAAGCTAGCTACAATCGAAGTTTGGATCCTTCTTGTTTCTTGCGTCAGTCTATTTCTTGCGGAGGTGGAGTGCTGTTGCACTTTCCGTCCCGTACAGAAGCAAGTGATATGCGTTGGATCTCGAGTTGCACCGGAGTTCTGCGATATAGTTTTAGCTAAATGCGACAGGGGAATTCTCGAGGGCCTGGGCATGAGGGAGAGCTTCAAGGTTTTCCGTTGCGTGGATGATTTTTGGTGCATGTGCCACAACCCTTCGTCTGCAACGATGACTTTATAAACAGGAAGATATATGTGTTTTCCTCAAAATCACTTGCTCTCACCTTCACTCACTGAACCATGGTGTCTAAGAGGCAGCAGTTCTAAAATTTAAACTTGCACTTCAACAAGGATCACGTATGCTGGAAGTACCAGCCACGATCGAGGGAAAAGGTTTTAGCTGTCTCGCTTGCCCATTCCAAATTAGTGAAACGAGGCATTGCGTCGTTGTTTCTGAAAGTTTCCCCAGATCTGTTCCGCAAGCATACCGTGGGCGATAGCTTGTTTGATCAAGTGGGCCGCCTTTAATTCGCGGGCTATCCAAAACGTTTCTTCGAAGAAGCTGCAGAAACCCTTGTTTCAAAATACAAGCACAGAAAGGAAACAGTCGGCCCGACAGAACAGAAAAGACCGGTGGTAAACCCATTCGTCCATAGGCTGCGTCACATTCTCAAGACAATTGCAGCACACTTTGATGTGCCTGTGGTGTTCCCTGCCCTGTCAAAAGTTTCTAGCTTGTGCTTAATAATCAACAAACACAAAAACAAACCAAGGCATGCATTAAGAAACATGCAGTGTAGTACGTTAATTGTGCAACGTTACTTGTGTACGAAATACCCATCACTTGCGGTAGAGCATACATTGGGCGAACCTGGAGGTGAATAGAAAACAGGGTACGTGGACATGACCCCTCTGTCAGAAGCTCCCCATCGGGAAATCTCGCCATTTATTGTGATAAGGCCCCTGTGCGTCTAATATTTCAGATACGTTAATTGTAGAAACATTAGGAAATGCAACAGCCAGATAATTATTTGAGGCCTAGTGTATAAATGTATAGGGTGATCATGACTGGGTAAGTGCACCGTCGGTGTACTTAACCGAAAAAGATTTTGCGTTTTTGTGCCGGGAGCTTGATTGCGGGTTTAAATAGTGCGTGTGTTTTTAATAAACGTTCACTTGTAAGTAGCGCTTCTTCCTGTCCATTCATTCTTGTGCCCACGTATTTTACAGGCGCTTTTTCAGTTCATCAAATTCAAAATGCTCTCTTAGAATATCAATGCATCATAAACCCAGCTATAGAGAAGGTAACACCTGGGTTTTCTCGACAGGAAACAGTGGCTTCCTGAGCGAGACGCACCTGCCCAAAACGTCAGCTATTAAAAAGAACGTGGTCTTTGACAATCCGAGTCTGCGAAAAGTATTAGCTTCGAATAAAAAATACTTCTTCTCTGGAGTACATGTTCTATGTTATAAAATGTTTGCAGCGTTGTAGAAGACTCTGAGACCGAAATCTTTGCTTGGCAACAGGTTTTCCTTTGCGATCGCAAACTGTTTTACAAGGAACTTCAAACGTCTCTGACTCAAGCGTACATGATAATCTAAAAATGATCTCTGGGAATAAGTTAGGGATAGCACATTTTGAGCAATATAATTTTTTTAAAAGTGTCATTCTTTCTTTTTGGGAGCTAGACATCTTCGCTCAATTTTGTTTTGCGGTTTATGGGATTCAGACATTTTTCCAGAAAGTACATATCTTGGTCCTCTTACCTTTAAATTCTGGAAACGGGTGGGTCATTTGCCAGTTTGCAGGTTCCCAGAGAGCAATAAGATCCGCGATTTTGTTATTAAACAAATTTTTTTTTTTTTGTTATGGTTCATTCAGTTAAGCTCGGGCGCTGATTCGACGGCTGACAAATGGCCCGATTTCGCAGCAGCCGTTTATCACAGAATCCTGGGATTGATAAGCCTTGAGTGCGAGAGGCTGATAAGAAAGAATCCTCTGTATTGATGCCGAAAAAAACACTACAATAAAGAAGCATGTGCCGATGTGAGTAAGAACTTCAAGCAGGTGAAAGTCTCCCTAAAACAGGTCTGTGGACAGGTGTTCAAGCTCTGTGAACGCAGTTTTTTGGCACAATTGGCCGAAAACAGAAAGAAAGTGCTTCACCGTGAGGTTTTCTTCAGTACGAAAATCAACAAGGAAGCCTCTGAATTCAGTGCCTTCGTCACTGAAGAAGTCACGAGGCAGCGCCGGATTCCTAGCTTTCTTCAGAAACACTTATCCGGTTTTTGAAATACGGAGCCCTTTTTGGCCAGCAATTCTGAAGCAGTGGTGGAAACTCTGAAGAACAAAGATTTTATCAAATACTCCGTGTTCAGCTTTGGTATACAGTACTTTTTTATTTTCTTCATCACTAAGTATTACTGGCTTCAGTGAAGTCCTGTATTGAAGAGCAAGGGGAGTTCCTCTTCGAAACCTCTAGTCGTGTGTATTAGAAGACTTTCTTGAACTTCTGCAATTCCATCTGAACTCTATGATCGTTGGGTGGAAAAATTATGCATACTTACAGCGGTCAGATGTGTGTATAGGATCGAATGTAAACTTATTCTACAGAGATCTGTCTGGTTAATAAATAAATAGACTGACTGAAAAAATTGAAACTCTAACCAAGTTTGAATAAAAGAAAATACCCTACGTTTCGTGACCAGCTTGGTCCCTTGGTCACGGGTGACTATGAGTTGGGCGAATCTTCTTCGTCGTCTTCATCTATATCATCTTAATGATCTTCATCCCTATCTCCATCAAGAATATCCAGCTCTGCAGGAACCCGGTTCAGAAGGTTGCGCCCGTGTTTTTTCGTGGAGCGACGAAGTCCCGAGACAAACACGCTTGGGAGAGTGAACAATGATTTGTTTTCGTTTTTTTTTTTTTTTTGCTGTTTGGATATACTAAGATTCCAAGTTCAGACGTTTACGCCAGTCTTTTTCCGTGGCCAGAATCTCGCTCTTGTCAAAGGACACGCTGTGACCCAATTTTTCGTCGTGTTCAGCGAGGGCACTGGCTTGGACGTCGTTCTTCTTCACGTCGTATTTGTGGCGGCGGATGCGTTCCGGGAAGTTCATTGTTTCTTCCACTTAGGCAGCAGGGCAGACCGCGAATGGGATGCGGTAGACGATACCCTGAGACTTCCCCTTTCCCGGTCTGTCTATGGGAAGGGGGAGTCGCTGACGGATGCGGATGATTGTCATTGGTTTGTGAGTTACCGCGATTCCATACTTGCGAAGAGTGCGTCCGATGGCCTCGCTGACGTTCCTTATGTATTGCTGGCAAATACGGCTCGAAGGGGCCGGGGCCGTGGAGAAACCAGGAGGGTGCAGCTTCTTGTATACTCGTTTGATAAACCTTATAGTGTAGCCGTTGTTTTGAAGATCGGCCTTGATCTTGCACACCTCCTTTCGGAGAGATTCCTCCGTCGAGCATGCAGACATGGCAATTCTGAAAAAGGCAATGACCACTGATATCTTGTGCGTTGTGGGATGGTAAGTTTTGATTTTCAGGTAACTGCCGGTGTGCGTAGGCTTTCTGAACACCGAGAACGTAAGCTTGTCTAAATTCATCTGCACACTTACATTCAAAAACGGGAGAGCGCCATCTTTCTCGCGCTCCACCGTGAACTGGATTGCGGGTTCGACCGAATTTAGGTGTTGGAAAAGACGGTCCATTTTAGTCACCTTAACGACGCAAAAGTAGTCGTCGACGTAACGGAGAAAGATATTCGGTTTTGGCCCGAACGAAGCAACGGCTTGCTGCTCAATATGTTCATGGTGAGGTTGGCTATGGTGACCGAGATAGCTGCTCCCATAGCTGTGCCGCTTGTCTGCTTGAAGAGGAGCTCATCGAACGAGAAGTATGTGCTTGTGAGACACAGCTCCAACAGACGGCAGATATCGTCCACAGAGAAGCAGGTTCGGTCAAAGACAAGCATGACACGCAGTGATAGGCCTTCTGTAGCTATGCCGTTCACAGGTGGCGATAATGATATTTAATCGCATTGGGAATGGTGATGGTGAATAGAAGAAAAGATGGCGGTAAGGGTGTGTGCATAAACCGACGTAAAAACATAAACAGAAGCACTACAAATTGCATTTGACACAAACTACACCCTTCGAACCTACCAAAGTCCATGATAAAAATGTGTTTCTGCAAGTAATTGTTCTTGTATTGGGGTATACTTGTTTGTACTTTTTGCAGAGGTATGTCGGTAATATGCATTTTGGTCGGGAAATACGCGCATCTCTTTATTTCATTCCCGGACACTTTTTCGGGAATTTCTGCTCAGCTTTTCTTAGCAGAGCTCAAGCATGTCGATATCTGATCCCTCCTACATGTACGTAAGTGCATCGTCAGAATATGTTGATATTCTGCCCGCCTCGGTGACAAACATATTTTATGAATTTATCTTGTTTTCATATAGGCCCAACCCGATGAATTTGGGGATTGTCATTATCTTATTTAGAATTTCCAATCTCCCAGTGATAGCACTGTGTTAAACACAACTCTGATTATAGGCACGTAGCACTTTCATGAAATAGGAAAAATACCCACAATATACGGTCGTGAGTTGTGTTAGCTCAGTGCAGAAATCGAAATATTCTTTAAACTTTACTGTGTATAAATATTAACCCAGACGAAACGAAAAATTGCTTTCTACATAAAAACCAAATAAGTACGTTCACTTTGAAACAAAATAAAAGAAGTAGCGAAAACGTGAAGCCCGGCGTATGATGGTGTGCTGCACTGTACTGCGTGGTCTAAACTATTTGTGAAGTTACAAATATATACTTAAATCAAATAAACTGTATTGGTAACTTTGGTTTCCTCACCTGTAGCTTCTGCGCTATGCAATTAGGTAAAGCAGAGTTCACTCATTTCGCTTTCAGTATATTGAGGTGCGTTGCGTTTCCTCGTCACCGCTGAGCCCACTGGCCAATGGTGCCATCTATCGAGCATCCCTGGAACACTTCCCTTTTGTGGAGATATAAAAGTGACTGAAGGTTTCGTAAAATTATAGAGATCGAATTGTCGCGCTCTCTATGAGAAATAGTCGCTTATAACATTGTCAGAATTATTTCAAGATCACAGTGAAAGAACGCAGCGTAAACAATAAAACATATATAAAATTTGGACGTGTTCCAGAGGTACCCGATAGATTGGGCCAGTGTTGCAGCGGGTTAATCGATTGCAAAGGAAGGAAACGGACTTGAATACACTAAAACGAAAGTGTGTGCAGCAGCCTTTATTTGTGTTGTTTTTCCAAGTTAATCCTCTGGCGAGGTATGATCACAAGGCCCGTCTTGACCCACTGCCCTCTATAATCATTGGACTGTAGCAGCACTCGATATGGGTCGTTGAATTTGCTAAGGCTACGCTAGACGTTGGGAATCATTATCAAATTGCCATTCTGCTATTGGTTGTGTTTTTTTTTTGTACAACTCGTCAAAACTTTTTTTTAGCGATGAAGGGTATGCTTCATACATTTGCAATCTTGTGATGCCTAAAAATGATCACTCCCGTGTGCATCCACAGTACAGCCGAAGCGATAGCTGTGACACCTTATAGGACGTTAATGTATCCGCTATGCAGAGCTCGAGTTCCCGTTCGTGGGAACCAAATTTCTTGGCATCGTTCACACAAGCACGCACCTCAGAGGTCTCTCGGCTTCGACTGCGATATGCCTCGTGTTGGACGGAGAAGGAACGCTTCTCCGTGCACCTAAAAGATTCGTGTGTATTCCTACGCCGACTGTAGAAGATAAGGACGCCAGAATGACCTTGCCTATATAGTCAGTCCCGCCCTAGCTCAGTGCCGAACATTCTACGTCGAATGTTCACGACATTGAGCGCGGCTTTACGGGCTCACTCCGACTCTCCAAACGACGAGGCACATTCACTCTCGTGCTAGGCAGCTGTTACGCCTAAAGTAACGCCGACGCAGCGTTGCTCGCTGCTGCCGCCGTTGACACTCACTGTTGCTTTCCCGAAGTTTGTTTTTACTTTTGTTTCTGGAACAAGTTCGTCGATGAAACCTTTATTTTCAGTTAATTATTCATCGCCTCTTCGCCTTTATCCGTGAAAATATGATGCGTGTGCCGCTTTGAGCCCTACGGTCTGACAAGCTCTACGTTCCCACGCTGGAGCGGCAAATCTAGCTTTGCTCTCCGTTCCTTCTGCAGCAAAGAGAACTGTACGTCTAAGAAATATTGGCAATGTCCGTTTTGAGAGTTATAAATTATAATTTATTTTATGCATACTCTAATTGACGCGGCGTCAGTTTCGGGAGCGTGATACGACTTTGCCGCACCTGCGGCCATCTAGCGAGCACTGCGCGAGGTTCATGGGAAAAGTTGTCCTCGACACATGCAATCATCAGGCTGGACGTTCTAGAAGTAGTATCGCGCTGGCTTCAGACTCAGCTATCTTAGGATTCAACCCTGGCGGCGGAGATATTTGGGTATATTGTCTTTTTTAAGCATTTGAAGATATCGACGACGGGCGCCGAACAATGCTTTATATCGCCCTACATCATTTCAAGTAGGGAAAGAGCCCATAACGGCTATTGCTGAAAAACACGCAGGTCGCCTAGAAATATCTAAGTCCCTGGTGGTTTGTATCATGCACTCCACGTTTCTGTCATTTTTCTTGTTTTTGAACAAGTGTCTCTTGTAAAGAGTAAGTTAGCAAGCACTTGTCATCAAAACTAAATTATAATCTTCTCTCCCCCATCATTCGCCGTCTGTGTTTTGCGGAAAACATTCAACACTATTAACCAGGCAGATCATTTTGACAAAGATTCTGAATCACTGCGGTTTTTGCGATGACGCTTTTCGATGACGCGGAACGGCCGCTGCTTTTACGCGGCCTTATAAAGATGGCGCTTTAACAATCTCAAACCTCCATTTGCTTTCGCAGGTATGCAGTTTATATGAGGCCCCCATGATAAGTTATGGTTAAAGTTGATGCAAAGATAATTGTAGGATGCTACGGCTTCAATTGGTAAGGTAGAAAGTGGATAGTCAATCCGAGTAATGTTTGTTTTTGTTTTTTTGTAGTGAAGTTAAGAAATTTCGTTTGGTCAATATTGATCTCCATTTGCCACTCTCGACACCATGCTTGAATTTGCGACAAGTCATTTTGCAAAAGGGCACAGTCGGTTACACTCATTATTTTTCTATAAATCCCGCAGTCGTCCGCATATATCTAATAGGGGAATTCAGAAGATCCGGCACGTCATTTATGTAAATTAGAAACAACAATGGACCCAGCATGGTTCCCTGCGGTACTCCCGATTTAACAAGCTTTTGTGACGAACAATTGTTGTCTATTACAGCGTTATGTAATCTGTTTAAAAGGAAATTTTCAATCCAGTTTATAACAGATGTTTCTACTTTAAGTTATTTTTAATTTTTGAATAAGACGGCAATAGGGGACTTTATCCAACGCTCTTTTAAACTCAATGAAGATAGCATGCGTTTCATGCTTTTTATGTAGGTTATGGTGGATGTCCGTTAAAAATTCAAAAAGCTGAGATTCACAGGAGTACGACCGCCGGAAACCGTGCATGTTTGTAAAGAGTATATTGTTTACACACAAATAAGTTATTACATTAGAATAAACGACATGTTCTATCAATATACTTACAACAGAGGTTAGAGATATGGGTCTGAAATTGGTAGGGACATCTTTTGTGCCATCTTTAAAAATCGGGAAAACTATTGCAGATTTCTAGTCAGCCGGAACAAAACCAGAGTCAAGGGATTTTTGAAATATGCGGGATAAGAGCACACTAGATATGTCACTTGTAATCTTTAGTAACTTTGTAGTTATAAGGTCAGGACCGGGAGCCGAGTTAGATGGTAAATTTGATATTAATTTTGAAATTCCGTCATTTGTTACAATGATCTGATCCATTTGGGTGGTTATAAGATATTCTGGGCAGTAAGAGGGTAATGAAAAAACTTCATCAGTCAACACTTCACTAAAGAAAGTACAAAACAGTTTACAAGTCTCGGCGGTCGGTAAACTTTTTCCAGAGGCGTCAGTCAAGCTGACCGAGTCCTTTACCTGCTTGGGATTCACAGCGGACCAAAACCTTTTGAGGTTCGTTTTCAGTATATTACAAAGATCATAGTTAAAAAACTTATCTTTCGCATTTTTATTTCATATCTGCAAGTTAAATAACGCTCCTTGTATTTTAACCACGATATAGCAGACTGCGAAAAAGCCTATTCTTTTTATTTAGCAACCTTTTCAAGCGTGTTGAAAACCACGGGTTCGAGAACGACGTGTGAATGGTTAGTTTCGGAATAAATTTCTCACACAACTCAAGCAATTTACACTTAAACAAAATCCAGTTTTCATTCAGAGATCTAGAGTCAAATTCCTCTAAAAACCAAGCTGAAAATAGCGAAAAGTGTTGGTCAATAGCGTCGAGGTTTGCCCTTGAGTAACTGAAAATTGTTTTTGTCCGAAGAGGTTACTCACATGATGAAATGAAAAGTTCAACGTTAATAGATATGTGATCACTTAATAGTTCCATATACACAGTTTTTTTAACTAGATCGGGTTTTGAAGTAAAACAAAATGTCAAGCATGGCTTCACCACGACTGGGTTTATTAACAATATGAGAAAGTGCAAAAAAGTATATAACGTCAACAAAATCGCGAGACTGTTTCGGAAGGTTCTGACACGATAAAAATGGTACTTTTATCAGACAGAATGGACCACGTAATTTCAGGGTAGTTGAAATCGCCAGAAATAACAAGTACATCATTCGGGTATAGAAGAATAAGAGACTCAAGAAAATCATGAAGTAGCGGAGCGAAATCCAGAACACTTGGGGGATTATTACAAGGAACTACAATAATAAGCATGGTAGGCATTTTTATTCTAACCCAAACGGCTTCAAAGGTTGGAACAGTATCAGAACAATCAATGCGGTATGTATTTTTGACTGCTACAAGCACACCTCCTCCCTTTCGGCCTGCTTTGTCATTACGAAAAATAAAATGTGAGGGGTGTATGGTTAGTTCCGAGTTTGAGATATCATCTGTGAGCCAAGCTTCTGTTAAAACGATAACGTCGGCTGGGCATGACTGGACTGCCGAAAGAAGATCATCCTGCTTTGTATAAACACTTCTAGTGTTGGCGACGAAAACTTTTAGACTGGAAGCGGGGCGAGAGCAGCTTTCGGGGGAGGAGGAACGCGGTTGATGACCGTGGGATTGCTATGCAGGTAGTGCTTTCACTGAGTTTGATTGTTTATCGTAAATGTACTCTAAGTTCCCCATTATGAACTTGTCATGCCGAAGCTTAAAATCTTGTCCCTTAGATTTTGCAAACGTGACAAGTTTTTTTCTTGCATTACGGACATCGATTGAATAATCATCCCTTAACCGGAAACAAGTCTCTTTAGTTTAAACGTCCTCGACAAGGTCAGCTTACGGGCGAAAGGAGCATAGTCTAAATAAACTCTGATACTGATGCTGAGAGTGTATAATATATATATATATATATTACCACTTGTATGGTATGTGAATATACCCCTTGGCGGCTGATAGACCCGTCCAGAAATGGACTTCTGCGCGTTTCCATCTTTATCTGCTAGGCCACGGAACGCCTTCTGAATATTCGCTGTCGCCCCGTCGCGCAGTGTATCAGACGCTACGCATGCGTCCACAGCAGGGTGACTCGGCAATTTAAACACTGGTGATAAGCGCTGCAAAGGTCTATATACACAACCACATTGCACGTGTTTAGTCTCTCAGCATCAAGTTTGACAGTAATTAGGACAACTAGATGTTAAAAGCTAGCACGAATTATAATATATTAGCACTAATTATAATATTACGATCTGAAGGGTCGAAATAAACGAATAATAAATTATTGAAATTGAGCTGCTGATAATATTTGTAAGTTAAGAAAGAGTTATATACACGTAACGACAGTGGACGGGACAAATGTCTTTACGTATATAACTCTTTCTAAGCTTGCACCGTTACCAATGCGCTCACTAACAAGTATGATAATATTTGATTTTAATACATTGGCCTCAGGTTCATGTATTAGGTGTGTGTTAATTTGAAATATAACGACTTTTGGTGATGCTTTTTTTTTGCGTTTCTAAAAATGAACGAAGTGACAAAGCTGAGGAGAAATCGTAATTTTATATCCCTACGTTTTGTATATTTTCTGCAATTTATACATACGCCCTTTATATCTAAACATTTTATCTTATGTAATATGTATATTTTTTAAATATGTATTTGAAATATGTTAAAATTTATTTCTTGGCCTTAACAAAATTAAGCATAATAAAGTTTTTTTTTGTTTTAAATGAAATGTGCAATAAATTAACATTTTTCTTGTGTTGCTGATCTATGTATTACTCAGCACACTTTGGTTTATCGTTCCCTCATAAGGCAAGTTGTTTGGGGTCCATACCAGTGACATTTTGGAGAAATTTAATTTCAATTTGCCTTGGAAGAACCAATCACAAAATGAGTCGGTACCATCATTAAACTACGGCCGAACTTTAAGTGCTTCCCATTCATATTAAATTACAGCACAATAGATCAGGTACCTTTATGGATATACCATAGCTAATTTATATATATTAGAGCTGAAATTTGTTAAATTTATCTTTTCAAAGATTGGGCGGAACATTCTTTTTATTCTTTAACACCCATGGGGAAAATACGAAAATGCCTTACCCTGATTAAGTCTGGTACTTGCGGCAACCTGAAGCTCCTGCGCACACAGACAAAGCGGTCGTTGACACCGCCTCCGCCGCCCATTCCACCGCCACCACCTCCTGGGTTCCCACCACCGTTTCCACCCCCGTTTCCACCTCCATTCCCACCCCCGTTCCCACCACCACCGTTTCCCCCGTTGCCACCCCCGTTACCGCCACCTCCCATACAGTCTCCACCGCCTCCACCTCCTCCCATATTACCTCCGCCACCACCTCCCATGTCCCCACCACCCATTTCTCCACCTCCTCCCCCCATTCCACCCTCACCCCCTTCCCCCATATCTCCACCTTCTCCTCCTCCCATGCCTCCACCGCCTCCTCCTCCCATGTCGCACCCACAACCGCCTTCACCCCCCTCATCCCCTCCACCGCCGCCTCCCATGCCCCCATCACCTCCTCCCATATCTCCACCATCTCCTCCTCCCGCTCCACCCCCACCCTCGTCTCCTCCTCCTAAGTCCCCGCCTCCTTCATCTCCCATTCCACCCCCACCCCCGTCTCCTCCGCCCATGTTACACCCACCTCCGTTCCCTCCTCCCATACCCCCTCCGCCACCACCTCCCATGTCCCCACCACCTCCCATGCCTCCCGCTCCCCCGTCCCCTCCGTCCCCTCCGTCTCCTCCGTCGCCTCCGTCCCCTCCGTTCCCTCCGTCGCCACCTTCTATGTCACCTTCATCACCTTCTCCTCCCATGTCGCAAGGACATCCACCGCCCCCGTTTCCTCCATTTCCTCCACTTCCTCCGTTTCCCCCATTTCCTCCGTCTTCTCCCTTTCCACCTGATCCTCCTCCTGCTTCTCCACCGTTTCCTCCACCCATGCCTCCTCCTGCTCCTCCACCCATTCCGGCCGATCCACCTCCTCCTGGGCAGGGCTTATGATGGGCTGAAAAGAAAACCAAACACTGTCAAAAGAAGGAGGTAAAAATTCATATAGGAAGAAGGGAAAAAGATCCATAAGGTTGACTGCCCTTTACGAGTAGTAGTTTCATAAAAGGGGACTTGGCAAAAATCGGTTTCCCTGTTTTTGCAAGAGAAGTTAAACCTACTTGTGTTTCTAAAGCCATTAGGTAATCGCAGTCATTACTAATAAACCTTTAGTACACATAAAAAGAACTACTGTAAACGACGAAATTTTCGCGAGGACCTAATTTTCGCGAATTTCGCGAATCGCCTACAATTCGCAAAAAATACGTCCCTCGAATAATTCGGGCAATATGTGAACGCTACGGAAGTTACACTCGATTCGCGAAAATTAGAACCCGCGAATAATTTCAAATTTTCAGCTTTGGCCCGATTCGCGAAAATTTGAGCCCGCGAAAATTAAGTCGTTTACAGTATTTACAATCAAGTAAATCCGGTATCGGCACGCGGAAGTGTTCGGCTGGCTTCCTGGCTCGCGTTGGTCAGCTCCGGGCAAGCTTCTTCCTCGTTGTTCCGTGGATCTACTCTTGGACAAAACACTCCCTCAGACTAATCACAATCCGTGTTGGGACACCGGCTTGCGTGCTCTCAAGCGGTATTGGCGTTCCGCGCTTTTAGGCGTTTTCGGGCACTCAGAGAAGAGACAGTTGCTTTCAAATCTGGTTCACCACGTTCCGCTGCATTCTTTTGCTCCTGTTCGGGAATGAACAGAGTATCTGACTCGTATTCCCTGGTGCCTGCAACTTGGTTTGGTCGGCGGAAAGGTTGGTTGAGCTGCCGTTTCCACACTCCGTTCAGCACCTTGACTTTAAGGTGAACTCTTCAGAGACACTTCGGAATTTTGTCTGGAATCCAACTTCTCTTTTTATTTCAGTAATCTCGCACTCAGACACAGTCTCCTTCTTCAAACTTCCTTTTCGGTTCTTACTTAACTTGAACCTGCGATAACTTCTCTGGGTGAAGGAAATTCAATCTTGTTGTAAGTCTTCGCTTGAACCACAGTTCGGATAGTGCGAAACTAGTGGATGTGTGTGGTGTACAACGATAATCCATCAGAACTTGGGAAATCTTCGTTTGTGATGACCCCAGTGCCCGTTCATGCTGCACCATTCGTTACAGGATGAAATGGAGCGCAAAACCTGTTTATGGTTCCCTTTCCACTTAGAAATTTTTCGAACATTTCAGAATGAAAGGGAGTTTCACCGTCCGAGACAATAGTTCGCGGTTGTCCATGCTGTGCGAACAACTTCCGCAACGCTTCCACGACTTTCTCCGGATTCGCGCTTGACATTATTTCAACTTCTAGCCATTTAAAAAAGGTGTCGGTGAAAAATAGAAACTTCCATCCTGGAAACCGGCCAGCAAAACCTATGTGCAGTCTTTGCTAGGGTTGTTCAGGTGTCGGCCACTGGAAATACACTTGAAATGGCTGATTCCAAACTTTCTGACACTGTGAACACTGTTCGACTGTTGTGACAACGTCATTGTAGTTGTTACGCCACCGAGCATGCAGTCTTGTTGCACAATTCATGCGCACATTCCGCCATGTACCGCATGAAGCTCGTGCAGTTCTCTGCATTGCCATGCTTCTGGAATAACAACGCATCGGCCCCACAATAGCCTTTCTTCCTCCACCGTAAGTTCTAACATCCTCTTGGAATATGTTTTCATATCTGGACTTACTTTCTCAGACCATTCGGTCTGCGTGAATTTCAGTGCCTTGCTGTACAGTTGGACTTTAACTCTTGCCTCCTGCAGAGTCTTCGTGTCCACTGGACACTGCTCTTACTGTCCCAAGTAGAAACTTGTGGCATAGTAAATCACCTTTTCTCCTTATCCATCCATTGGCAGGCGAGATGGGGCATCTGCGTTGAGATTCTCTTCTGATTTCTCGCAGACCATTGTATTTTGATATGCTAACAAATGCATTAGCCAACTCTGCAACCTTGCAGCTGCTATCGTTGGAATGCCTTTCTTAGGTCCAACGATGGTTGCCAACGGCTTGTTCTCGGTTACAAGTATAAATTGACGCTCATATATTTAGTCGTGAAATCTCTTCACTCCAAAGACTATCGCTAGAGCTTCCTTCTCTAGTTGAGCATAGTTATCTTCTGCTGGAGAAAGTCCTTTATACACAGGCAATGGAACGCTCTGGTTTGTCCGAGTACACGTGCGCTAAAACGGCAATAACTCTAATTGGGAAAAATCGCAAGACAAAATCAATGGTAGCTCTGGATCATAGTGAGCCAACACTGGGGCTTTGCTCAAGATTAACTTGAGTTCCTGTAGTCTCCTGCCGCACTCTGATGAGCAGTTCCATGGCACGTCTTCACGCAGCAGAAGCGTGAGCGGCTTTTATAAAGTAAACAACTTGGGTCGAGACGTCCGTAGTAGTTTACGAGTACAAGGAACGATCGTAGCTCGCTCACATTCTCAAGAACCGGTGCTTCCTGTAGAGCCTGTACCTTTTTGCTCATTTGCGTATTCCGGAACCGCTGACTGCGTGTCCCCGGGTAGTTCACCTTGTCTTGCATGAACACGCACTTACTTTTCGCCAACCGAAGTCCATGACCCATCATGCGCGTTATTGCGTCGTGCAGTCTCTTTAAGTGCGTTGTACTATCCTGCGTGGTTAACAAAACGTTGTCCTGGAACACGCAGACACCCGAAACCCCTCCCAATAGTATCTCCATTTGTTTCTGGGAGATAACAGGGGCTCAGGCGATCTTATGGGGTAGACGCTTCTGTCTATGGAGTCCCTTATGTGAGTGTATGGTGACGTACTGGCGAGACTTCTCATTCAACAGCAGTTGCTCATAGGCGTGTCCTAAATCTAACTTCGTGAACTTCTGCCCACCGTGCAAAGTCGTGAACAAGTCATTGGCTGTTGTCAGAGTATTGGTCCACTTCAAGTTGTGGATTTACAATGAGCTTGTGGTCGTCACAGACCCGGACCTCTTTTTCTCCTTTTGGAATGTTGACTGTAGGCGTTGCCCACTCACTGTAGTTTATTGGCTTCAGCTGCAGATTGACTTCAACTTCTTTGAAGCACCAAAGTTCCTCTTTGAAAAGTTCGTGACACCCGGCCAGGATGCCTTCTAAGCATTGCGTATTTTTCCCAGTATTCACCTGGAGTGCTGGCATCCCTGTCGCGTCCAGGACTTGTATCCAATTTTTTCCCAACAGTGGTGGCACCTTTGTATTCACCACGACTAGTGGAAGCGTCCAGCCCTTCTGGTTGCTCGTGACATAGACATCAGCACTACCACAGACGTTCAAGCTTTGTCCTGAGCAAGTGAGAAGCTTAGTTCTGAAAGACTCTAGCGTGCGAATCTTCAGTTTTCCTTGAAGCCGCTTTGGAATCACTGTCACCGTAGCTCCGGTGTCAACCTCCATCTCTAGAGTCACATCATTAATAAAGACACTTTTCTTGAGGGGTTGTACAGTCAGTAATTCCGCGTTTGTCCGCAGGGCTATATATTCTTCCGCTCTCTCTTTCTCTTTCAGCTGTTGCACCGCTCCCTTTCCTTTCCTGGCTGGTCCATTTCGTTTGCGATTTCCTTGCTGATTTTACGTTTTCACTCCTCTTTGTTGCACGCTGCTGTTAGTGCAGGACTTCCGCAGGAGCCCCTTTTGTCCACCTGCGTCACGGTATTAGCCTTCGTAGCGGCAGTTTTGAGGATTGTGGTTGGTTTTGACACAACGCCAGCAGGCATCGCTTGTGCTTGCTAGTTGTTTCACTCCTTTTTCAGCGGTGGCGCGTGCATTCTTGTGAATTTTCAATTGATCCTCAGCCACTTCAAATTCCGCTACCAATTCCACAGTTCGCGTCCGAGTCAGGTTTTCAATTGATAGGCACCGCTTGTGGGTTATCGTGTGATTGAGACCACAAGCAAATCGGTCGCGCAGTTGCTCCTTGAATTTGTCTCCAAATTGACAGGTATCCGCCAGCCGTCTTAGTTCCGCCAGATTCGTAGTTGACGGTTCACCTGAGCTTTGATCTCGCTTTCTAAATTTTAAGCATTCGGCTATCACTAACAGGTTTGGCGAGTAGAATCGACTTAGGAGATGTACAAGCACTTCATATGTCCTCTTGCTCGGTTGCTCAGGAGACGAAAATATCCTGAAGTCTTAAGTAAGTTTTCTGTCCGATGGCATTGATCAAGATAGAAACTTTCATTCAACCGGTCTTTATTTTCTCTTTTTGCAACTCTAAATACTTCTCAAGGCGTTCCTCGTACTCATCGTAGCTTGTCCCTTCCTCATAAGGTTCAATCGAACGCAATATGTCGTCCCTGATGCACAGTACCTGGTGCGGTTCATTCTTGCTTTGGTAGATTAGGTCTATGTCTACTCCTTATCGCCACTTCGTTGTGTTTCTAAGGCCATGGAGTAATCGCAGTCTTTACGAAAAAACCTTTAGTACACATAGAAACAACTATTTACAACCAGGGTAATCACAGTATCGGCAGACGGCAGCGTTCGGCAGGCTCGCTGGTTCGCATCGGTCAGCTCTAGCTCGTTACTTCCTCATCGTTCTGTGTGTATACTCTTAGACACAACACTACTGACTGTGGACGAACCCTTCCTTCTAAGAGACTCCAACCATCTCATCAGGTTTTTAAATGAACATAAGGACCAAAGCTTCAACGCATGCTCTTTGAACATCTAAGATTCGTTTTTTATCGCTACCTCATGGTAAATTGCTGTTCTGTCTCGAGGAACGGATAAATGGGTTTGGGTCAGTCGTCTTCCAGAATGCGACATTCGTGTCAGTTGGAGGTTTCGTCGAATTACTCTCCTTTCATCTTAGATCAACGTTTGCCTTATGGGAACAGGGCAATTATTTTGCAAATGAAAAGTGTGTGGATAGGGTCTTGCATCGCGCCCATTATCAGCGACATATACCTCGCACATCACGACATAGATCTTTTTAGACTTTTAAAGGTTTCAATTGTGGTAAAACGTTTTTTTATACGTTGACGACTATCTCATGATTTTAGATAGTACCAAGCATGAAGTGACCCACTTGGTGTCAAGTGTATTGTCTGTGTTTGGTGACCGATTGGTCCCATTAGTTTTGACTAACAAGTTGGCTGCCAAAGTGTCCATATGTTTCCTCGACCTCCGTCTTCATTTTTTAGAAGAGCACGCTTGTTGGTCGTTCGAACCTCGTGTACTAATGCCACTTTTATCTTACCAATCCGCCCACTCCAAATTGATAAAAAGGGGTGTCGTGAGTTTGTGCTTTACAAATGCCCCGAAGAAATCCAGCTTCCATCGAGCACAGGTGAGCTTTGACCCTCAAGTTTCCCGCCTTCGGTCAGCAGATTAGCCGGAATACCTATTGGTGTCGGTTGCAGGCGCTTTCTTGAAGAAAATTAAATTAGAAGGCGGTGAAATTATAAAACAACGCACCTAAAGAAACAAAAAAGAAACAAAGTTGCATTGGTCCCGTATTTAGATATAGTTTCTAATGGCTTGAAGAAGAAAGGAGAGCGGGTAGACGTCACTATGGTCTTCCCTTCCCCTAACAAGTTGTCTTAGCTTTGCAGAATTGTCAATCAGTCTATCGGGAGGCTTCTGGAGTGTACACAGAAGCATCAAAATCGGTTTGTTGACTGTGCAGAAAACGTTATTTATTCCATTCCACTTTCCCGTTGTAAACAATACGTAGGCCAGACGGGCAGATGTCTCAATGATAGTTTAAGAGAACATTGTGACAATGTAAACAGGATAGTATCAGGACACTTGGGGGCTCATTGTCGTCACTATTGGTGTGATGCGGAATTTTACAAATGCACTGACACTGGAAGAAGTGCCAATGCCCTGACCAGAGAGATTATAGAGGCAGATACGATAGCGCGCTTGGGGGCAGTGTGTGTCAGCACCCCGTCGGCTATTTTATCGGCTAAATAATTAAACTTCCTTTCACGACGACAGCATGCGCGATGATAGTGCGGGTTTCAGTGGGGAGTCATTGGCTGTGCGTGCTTCCTTTTGCTTGGCAGTGTATATAGGCTGCGCTTTTACGATTAAAACTTCAGTTGTAAGTTCAGCGATTGACTGTCTCCTTTCTTTCGTCCCGTCTGTCTCCCTGAACGTTTTAAGTAAAAAGACACATACCAGTACCAGGAGTCGCAAAGTATACTAGAGCTCAATAAATTCCTTTCAAAACCCAATTACGAAACATACGCAGTCGCCATTTCTTGGACGCGAATCGTAATATTAGAACAAAGTTCACGATGGACGTTGACACAGCGCTCATTCTGCTCACGAGCTTAGCAGAGTTCACGCAAGACGCTGACCGAGCTTTCGTGCCCGATACATGCTCAGTGTACATGCGCAACCTATTGCGATTTGTGACAATTGGCGCTGCAGCTACTAGATGGAGCGCAGTTTTAAAAAGAGTGTTCATTATGTGTTATTTAACAAAAATGAAAATAACATGTTCGGCCAACGAGAGAGGCAGAGATAGTTACCGAAGTAATCCGTCAGACATAATATAGACGGTCAAAATGGAGATGGTGTAAGTACTTTTTTGTAAAATGCATCTTTTTCGAGCCTCGAACTTTTAAAAAATTTGGCTGAGGGGCCGTATTCGCAATCATTGCATGAGGTGAGGCTATTAAATGACGGGACTGGTGGAAACAGTTTATTTTATTTATAAACTCTTAAGACATCAAAGTTATTCCCTTCAACATAATCCCCTCCCATATCTATGCACCGTTGCATACGAAGTTTTCATTGTTAGAAACAGTGATACAGGCCATCATGCGTCTAGATTCTGAGCAGCACTGCCGTATCTTTCTTTACCTCGTCCACAGTCTTAAAATCGGTTCCTTTTAGTGCGAATTTCACCTGGAGAAACAAGTAAAAATCACATGGATATTAATCGGGCGAGTAAGGTAGGTGGTTCAGAACCGGGATCTCCTTATTCGCCAAAAAGTGATTTGCGGACAGAGAATTGTAAAATGAACAGTTGTCCTTATGCATATTCCTTAACATCTACCGGCATATATCCTTACCAGCATTTCCTGTAAACGTTTTGATAAAGTAATATATTGTAGCAATGAGACCCACCTCTCGGCCAATAACTTTATTTTTTTCATAATCAACGGGGTTTTCGAAAATAAGAATCGTGTGAGTCGCAGTTGTTTGAGTTTGTAAATGACGTTCATAAAGCTATTGATTCTCCAGTTCAAGCATACGCTGTATTCATAGATTTTACCGAAGCATTTTCTTAAGTACTTAACCAGGGGTTACAAAATAATCTAGGCAGTCTTAATCTTCACAATTCCTTCATTAATTAGATATAAAGTTTCCTCTCAGTCCGAACGCAGTCAGTCGCTATTAACAAAGACATGTCAACTAACATGAAGGTGTAATCGGGTGCCCCTCAGGGCTCCGTTCTTGAACCGCTTCTCTTTCTTTTTTTTTTTTTACCAATTGTCTCGTGATTGGGAACTCCAACATTCGGCTATTCGCCGACGAGTGCCTCATTTATCGACTTGCACGTACACTAGATGATACTTTGCAACTGCATCGTAATCTGGAATTTGTTACAGCCTGTTGTGCGCAAATGTGTTTCAATGCATCGAGAAATAAGAATATTTTCAACAAAAATAAAATATATACATGTTACTATATTTTCAACTCAAATCTTGAAAGTGCGAAAAGTATTTGGGTGTTGTTTTAACTGAGAAAGTTGAGTGGCAACGCACATTGATTACGTTATGGCAACCCAGGCAGCACAGAGCTCTGGGCCAAAATCTACCAAATGTCTGGAACGTTTGGGCCTGAAAACCCCAAAAGAAGCCAAAGTAGATCGAAATTGGACCATTTCTGGAGAGAGTCGTGGTACTTTGGCCCTAATTCGCCAAAGAAGAGCCAAAGTTAGGCTTTACTACCTGGTATAGTTTGTCTGTGATCTGACCTCTTTGGGCCAAAATCGCCAAACGAGCGCCAGAGCTAGGCTTACTGCTTGGTAGTTTCGCTGTCATCTGGCGAAGTACAACGTAAAATATATGGTTGTATAGGAAAAATAGCATAGACAGTTTTTTTCTTTGACTGTAATTGGAACGCGTGTGACATGTTTTATTTAATCTATAGGCTTTTATTTCGCGGTAAGGTGCAATGATGACATAAAACTAAGTTTGTAACATGAGGTGTCAAAATTGAGATTTGATTATTTTACGCTTGTTTGTTTTTCCTTGTTTTTTTTCTTTTTGATTTTATTTTATTTTATGGACTGCCTGTTCTCACACACAAGCACGCCAGTGCTTTCGTGAGGCAGTAAACAATGTATGTGAATGATTTTGTGTTAACAAAACCATTATTATTATTATTATTATTATTATTATTATTATTATTATTATTATTATTATTATTATTATTATCTTTGGGCCAAAGTCGCCAAACAAGTGCCAGAACTCGGCTCACTGCCTTGAAGTTCGGCTAATGATGTGTTGGATGTATGCGGGTGGTCTGTAACTTAATTAAATAGAAATCAAGTATTATTCTGCTCGCAAATTTGATTATATCTTGGGTGTCTCGATTTATCCAGGCCAAAGGTGGGCTGAATTGTTGTTTCCGCGGCTGGACCAGGCTTTGCAAACGCAGTTTGCGCCGGATTGTTGTACTCGCGCGTGGTTACACACGAAAACATCAGGACGCGCCTTGAGACTGGTTCGGCGTTACAGAAACTTCTGCCATCGAGCAAGCGCTGCGCGAGACTGATGTGAGCACGTCTCCTCAACAGATACCATTATTAGGCGGCGCACTGCAAAAGCAAGCCTGGCTTTGTGCATGTCTTGCATTGTAATTGAGCACTGTCAAATCCAAGCAATAACAGAAAGCGGGAGCGACAGTGACTCTGTGGTATTGCGCCCGCTTCACACTAGGGGGATTTAAGATGAACTCCTGGTAGGGACGACTTTTTTAAACGTTCATTTCAAACATTTGGGAGCATCAACACGGACACTCATTTCCCTGACAGTCTTTCATATCCTAATCCCGCCCTAACCAAAAGTGACATTCCAAGCCTCGGGTACGAGGTATAGAATGTCTTCACATTCAGTCAAAAATGCAGAGGGAGCTTAGCTCATTGTTCATGCACCCTCGACCTTGCCTTAAGCCTCCCCCCCCCGGCTTTTGTGTCTTCGTGTGGCTGACAGCGAGCGCGACGGCCGTTTTAAGCAAATCAGAAGGGTGGAACGAAACGCGTGACCTCTTTCCGTAGGACACGTAAGACAAAAACGCTTGAACGAAAATTTGTCACGCTGATGGGATCTCTGGGGCTGTTGTTTTCGCCGTTTGCCAAGTTATAGAAATAGGCGGGCCACGTAGGTCCGGTTTCCGAAAGGCGCCCTTCAGGGTTGTGTTGCTTTCTTGGGGTGCAGACACGGCCGTGCTTTTTGGTTGTAAACGGTCGGAATATGTTAATTCCAATTTTTCGGCAATCAAAGTTTTTTTCGCCGGAGTCCGTGGAATTCTTGTGCTGTGTTTGTCCGACGCTCTTCTACAAAAACTTCTCTTGGCAGACAACGAGACGTCAGTTGAATTTGCGCAACCTTCTTTCTCGACTGTGTTTTTGGGCTGCCCGAGTCGGATTATCATATATCAAGGATTACATGATATTGATATTTTATTAGTAAGCACAACACAAGCATGCTTATGATAGTAGTTCAGCTTTCCTCTCAATCTCCGCGCTTTATTGTGTTTTAATTTGAGTTTGCTTGGCATGAAATCTGTTTATTCTATTTTATAATATTTTCTTCGTTTTACAGAGATGTGTCATCTTTGTAAATATGTCGAGAATAAGCTGTATGTAATGATAGTGGTTTAATACCCTTCTTGGAACGATCGAAAAAAAATGCTGTTCGTCTGTGTATGTGAGTGATATACAACAAATGATATGGAACGTCCTGTACAACACAGACTGGCACGACGTCCGGCCAATACGGAGCAGACGCATCGTAGAGTATTCGCACGATATTGCGCGAATACTAGGCCGGGGCAAAACGACTGTGCGACAATACCTGCCAAATGTCAAACCATGGTGAAAAACTGGACATTGGAGCGATATTGGAACTGACTTTCGACCAGTACTGGCACTACACTGCCAAGTATTGCCGTGCTGATTAGGAACGGAGATAATGACATCTGACCATCGTGTTTGCGACGCTTATTTAATTTCATTCTCTGTTGGAGCGTGTGAAAGAGTCCTTCTTTGGCACTGCAGAGAAATTGCAAACTTCGGCAGGCCTCTGGGCATTCTTTGGCACTTCTTGCACTCATTTGGCACTCCAATGGTAAGCCAGAAACGAACCAAATTTGGGCATGCCCCGAATCCCTAAAATTAGGATTTAATTTGGCAGTTATGGCTCAAGTATGGCACTTACTTCGGCACCCCTACGGCGAACCAGAGAAAAGCCAAACTTTGGCGTGCCCTACTATTGCCCAACTAGGGCTTAGTTAGGCACCGTAGTTTGGCACTGACAAGCGCCATGGAGCAAAACCTAACTGGGTCCAAGTTAGGCCCTTACGTTCGCCACAATTTTACCCAAGTTTGGGCGTTTCTCTGGTGTGCTACCTGGAAAAGCAAACCGCTCGCTCGGGTACTTGAAAATAAACCTATTTTTGGCTTCTCCTTACCGTCGGGTACTTGTTTAGAAATCATTTGTTATATCCAAAGTTGATTATGCTAACTTATTTTGTAATCCGTGGCACAAAACCTTGCTCAGAAATTAGGGGCATTACAAAACAAAGCCCTCCGTTTTATTTACAAAGATTACTCTAAAAAACTCACGTAAGTGCTTTTAAAATACGGGCGGTTTGCAATCCTCTACACTGTTAGCAAGTCTCGTGTATTTCGTGAATATTTGGGGTCACAAACACGTTATTTACAAAATATTACCATAAATTTACACGTTGAGTAACGGATAACTCGTTCACAAATCATGCGAGGTTGTAAAAAACGTGTTTTGGTTCGGTCATACACGCACAACCGTGTAGCCGACCTCGAAAACACGCATCACCCCCGGCGACGACCGCAGCATTGCCGGCTATCGAAGCACCGGAATGCTTGGGGACACACTTAGAAAGGACCGTTGAGATAAATTCCGCGGAAAGAAACATGTCTCGGAGACAGATATTCACCAAAAGCGATTGCGCCATGTCGCAGGACGTTGGCGAAACCCGCGCTTACCGTGCTCGCTGCCATTTTCTGGTCGATAGCAATGCGGCTTCCGTCATGTCGCCCATGAATGTATTTGGTTTAGGGGTCTTGATAATAGTTTCTTACACCCAACAAATAAAGTTAGGGGTCTAATTATTCGTTTTAAACAGTTAACGTTGATACACAAAGCGTGTCCTCGATCTGAACACGTGACATCGCAGTTGGTTTCGTTTTGGCTTCAACCTTCAACTGCAAGCGATCTGGCCACGGTGCAAGCGCAACGCCGATGTACGCTGGAAGCTAGAGCCGGTTTGCTTTCGTTGTTTTTGTTTGACCGGAGAAAATCTGGCATCAACGCATTACGCCGCTATTGTTTCGGTTTGGCAGGACGCGAGAAGCTTCGCATAGAGCTTCGCAGTTTGCGAGCACATAGCGAAGACGTGACCGGAGAAGTGCCCCTGTGATGTTCCCGGAAGACGGAAAGTATCATTCGTAATCGTCGTGTGTGCTTTGAAAGCGAAGGGAGTCACAGGGTCCACGAGTGCGCAACCACAAGCCAAGGTTCACGACAGCGCTGCGTTGACTTCGGCGATCTCGTTCTGTTTGGGGCAACACGGCGATGCGAGAAAGAGCCGAAACGTTCGTGGTGTGTGGTGCGGTGCTTGGAGGTAGAAACCCACACTAACACGGACCTCAAATTGGTTCTTGTGGAGTAGAGGTTCAACGGGTTCAGTCCCGTCGTCGTCAGCTGATCCGGTCCTGCTGGTCCGGGAGGACGCAGCGAGCGTTTTTAGAAGTAAATCTTCCTTCGTTCCGTTTCAAAATGTGGAAGATTCCCGACGCATACCGTGAGTAAAAAGCTCCGGGCGTTTTCAACAAAATTGTCGTTTTATTTGAACAATGGGCTTCAGATTGTTGTCCTCAATCTGCCGTTTTTATGCTTCGTGTTGTTGGACTGCATTTGCACAGAGACGCACACCGCTCGAGTAGATGATTCGGTCCTGCAAACGACCGGTTATACAGAATTTCAGGGAAACTTAAGTCACCTCCGATATTTTCCTTTAAATCTCGTGTGACTCGTGTGAGTTTGTTGCGCTCATCATGCAGTGTGAATAAATTAGGGCAAGATTTCCTACCTGCCCACAGATGCATGAACTGAGACCATTTTTTACGTAGTGAACATAGTGCTTTTTCTTTACTTTGGGAAGAGGCGTTGGTGCATTTATTATGGTACAATCTTTGAGAGTCGAGAAATTTTGAGAGCGAGCAAGCTTTCCCGACTTTGTCTCTTTTCTCTCTGGGACTGCCCCTAGTTTCAAGTTGCAGTTTCAGTAGACATACCTACCAGCAGGTACAAACTGCTCTAAAGCAGGTGAAAGACTGGTAAGTCAGGGCGATGCGGACTCCGTGTTTTGCGCTTTTCGCAAGGGGACTGGGTAAATGCTTTTACGAGGTATATGGAATATGCAAACGATTTTGTTATGCCCGTCGTTTGCGTCTCCGGCAAAACGAATAAGATGATCTACAAAGGCATTATCACAAGCCAAGATTTACAATAACAGTGCGTTCGCTTCGGTGGTCCGTGTAGTTGTGTTATACCCTGCTCTCTGCAATACCGTGTCATGACGAAGAGCTGGAACGGTCACGGTTTGTGCTGGGCTACCGGTTGACAGAAACCCGCATCGCCCGCATCGGCACCGAGTGCACTTGGGCTGTTGATGCTCAAGCGTTTCATCCGCGGCTTGTCGCCAGCTGATCCTGCTACTCGACGGTGAGGAAGCGGCGCGAGTGACCTCTGAGGTAAATGTAAATCCTCGTTCATCCAGTTATCCGGTGTCAAAGTGTGGAAGATGTCCAACGTGTACTGAGGGCGGGAACTACGAGCGGTTTGCCTTGCTTTTATTACCGAAACAAGAGCAGCGAGATAACTGCCTTGCGTACTCCAAAATGACGGAAACAATAAGTTTCAACAGGTCGAGCACGTCCCCGCGGATGTAGGCGAGACGGTGCACACTGTTTAAACGCTTGCAGTATCCACGAGTGCTACCAGAAAAACAACAACAGAGAAGGAGCTCGCGATTCAGCATAATGCAGTGAATTTGCATAATGCCCGTGAATTTTTAATGTTCGGGGTAATGGCAGTATAAAAAGAACAAAAAAAAAAAAAAACGCATCAGCGCCACATTAGTGATCACGAATAACACCGGTCACAAAATCCAAGCCCCACCGCTCCACTCGACACCGACACGACATACGACAACAAACTGCATCAAAACGCCCCAAAAGTGAAGGCTTCTGCTCCCGTACGCGTACTAAAACTAGCGGAAGTGAAGTGTTGGGTGGATGTCCTTGACAAATGCTTTGCGCAAGGACAATTTCCGTTTATTATTGAATACATAATGATAAAATCCTAATAATTTGTTTTTCTATCTGATTTAAGCTAGTCGGACTGCTCATAACACTGGTCGAGCATGAAAATAACAAAAATTTTAACTTTTTCATTGCCGGTTTAAGATTTATTGTTAATACATCGTTGTTTTTCGCAACGGATTAATTTTACAGATTTTGCCTCAATACTTTTTAAATGCAAGACTTCTGACATACGGCTGTCGATTGTGCCATGTTTTGTGTCTTCTTCTATAAATCTTTAACGGTCAGCGACCAAAGAGCTCATCCGCACTTGTCAAGCTTATATACGCCCCGGGGAGAAAAGTATGTTAGTAGTAAGTGTCGGGCGCAGTGTCGGTGTTGTGTTTGTGTATGTGTCGGTGCTGTGTCCTACGTGGTACTCGTGTTGTCTGTGATGTATGTAAGGTTGCTATCTACTTGTGATAGTTCTCTGCGTATTAACAAACTCCTGATTGTTTTTTTTTTTCACTGGCTGCTAGAAATCTCACTAGCTGGCGCAAGTTACCGCCCGCCTTCAAGTAGTTTGCTCGAGCAATTTATCCCTGTAAGTTCGGTATTCGTTTTTTCTGTCTAGAGTTTCCATGCTCCGTCGTAGCTGCCGACGCCACCGACCGCCGACGACGCACGTACGTACCTCTGCACGTAGCCTACGTCCGCCGCTTGGAGACTGTTTACTGTGTATAAAAGACATCGAACGAAAACAAACGCGTCCTGTGTGCTTTCAATTCGGCTGAAAGGCGCGCGGCTCGCTGGGCTCGTCTCTCGCCTGTTCTCGGCTGCTGACCGCCATGTTTCATAAGGAACACGCTGGACCGTGTTTCTCGGAAAGCAGACACGGTGTAGCGTGTCAAGTTTACACGGCACCTCGTGTGTAGGCGAATAACACACATGGCTGCGTGTAAAACGAACACGTTTCGACGTGTCCGCTATGGGACAACGGTTTACACGTCTGGGCGTGTTATTTTTGCTAACAGTGTAGTAGTAGACGCAAACAGTCAAACTAAGCATGTTTTCACAAAATTTATTACGTAAAAACTGAACTTAAAGAATAAATCGTGCTTTCACCGTACAGTATATTTCTTAGGGTTAATAATCCTTTCAAGATAAGACTGTCACCTAGTCATACGAATCAGTTTGCCGAATCTCCCATAGAGTCAGGTATTCTTGACGAACAGTTCACCCAAGTGCATCGCGGGTTACGCGTACTTGGCTTTTTTTCATGACGCATGCGAATCTCCGACAATGACTAAGAGTGATACAACTAATGTTAATTTTACCCTGCTGCAACTCTTTACCTTAAAGCCCCTTGACGCTTCTTTTATAAGTAACGACAACCAACACAAATGACAAAGCACATTCCGCTGGAACAAAATTGCGACATCAAGTTCAAACCTCTGCTGTGTGCCGCCATTTGCTTCCTGAAACCTGTATCGTCACGCAGTCGGCGCCTTAAAGAATGTCGCTACTTGTAGGAAGCTCTTATCTAGTGCCTTTACCCGACTGTTGGTTTTGGGTGAAGTTTTCCCCTATTGTTGAATGCTTGCTTTTTCTTTATCCCTTTCTTTTTTTCTGTTTTTTCCAAGTGTCTTGAATGCACTTTAATGCAGTGTTATTTTCGAAACTCTCCCCTCTTCAAAACTCTCCCATCATAAAATATCCTCGGACGATTTGGGGTAAATAAATTATATGAAATGAAATCAAACCCACACGTTGTTCTTCAAGAACATGTGCCTCTTCTATCTCACTCTTCTTCTAAGCATGGATACAACGTCAAGGTAATACTGCCACGCGCGTAGCTGAGCGAGCGTGGCCGAATGTTTACCGTGTTTGGCTGTCGCGTGGAAGATCTCTGTTCGATTCGAGGCAGGGGAATGTTCTTTTATTTATTCTTTCTACTTGTCGTTCTCGCAAATTCGAGAACATTCTCGTCTGATCGAGGTCCGAATGTTCTACTCGCAAAACCTCCTACGCCGATTGTTCCAGAATCCCACGCCTGTACATGAGGGGCTCCGCGTAGCGATCTGCAGTCAGTCTCGGCCCAGCGTTCGACTCTGCTCTTACACCGACTTCGACGCCCACGACGCTCTGCTGTTCTCTTCTTTTTCCTTTTTATTTCTAGGCACAAGTTCGCCCCATAAAACGTTCAGTTTACTCAGTCATTGGCCGTCTCATCACTTGACATTCTTGACAATACTGCTGCTTTACTGTCTGACACTGTGGTGCCCATTCAACCCTAACCACTATATTAATATCAAAGAAAACAATCGGCATTTCCTTCACTTTCGATTTGCAAAATCTGGGGAGGTGGGAGTCTTCCTGTGCGCTGATTGCCTTGTGGTGGTCTGGATCGTGCTAAAAAATCCACGACTCGTAACATGTGATGATATTTTCTAGAACGTTAGTTTCCGCTGCGAGTCGTTCTATCAAGTCAATGCCAATATGTATCCGTGCGTCCTTCAGTTCATGACAGAGGTTTTCTGGCACCATATTGGCGCATGCTTTCTGCATGTTCAATTCGTCTTGTAAAATTTGTCATACAGTTTCTATATCAATATGCACCATGTCTGCGTTATCCGAATGCTCAATCGACGATCATTTTAAACAATTCCACAACTGTTTACAGTGCTCGGTTGGTTTCGTGACAGGGCGACCCGGTCGTTCGTCGTCTGCAACGTTTCCTCGTCCCGCCGCAAATTTTTTGTGCCACTAAAATACTCGCGTGCGTGACACCATATTTTCACAGTAGATCTGCTGGAACAGATACAAACACTCACATGGCGATTTTTTTAATTTAACAAAAACATTTATATTCATTCGCTGCCCGATCAGCAATATCGTCTGCTTTTCATCACGGAGTGTCTCGTCTGGCTTGTCCCGTCTGGTAACTGCTTGTCTGTTCTGAATCCGGTTTGCGCAGTCTGCTTATAAAAGGTTCGAGGTTACTTACCTTGCGTGCGCTTCCCACTGCTATAAGCATACCGTCTACAACGCGACCAGTCACGTTATTTAAAAGCCACACTTCGTACTTTGTGTTTCCCATATTTGAAATTCGCACCTTTAGAAAATATAGTATTTGCGTGCATCTAAAAATTCGGAATGGTTCAATTGTCAAAATTGTCAAAGATAAGGGGGCTAAACAATAAAGGTTTTATGTCATTACCCACAGTTGCATTGCATTCCTTTCGTACACCTATTATACTGAAGAATCAACTCAAGAATTGAACTGCAATAATGTAACCTGCTGCCGTTACCTTTACTCTCTCGTGACGATGACACCCTCAAATCGGATCTGCAGTTAAATAAGCAGCTTTATCACAGTATATTGCTATGTCTATATCTACTCACTGTATTGTGCGTTTTAGTTGCTGAGGACGATACGTATTTCAATATACTTAATTAGTTACTGACTACCTGAACTTCAATAAAAAAAAAATATTCCGAGGCCTCAATCTCAACAATGTGAAACTTGGGTACATTGTGTCTGCAGAGAAAATAAATAGTTTAAAAAAGTCGGACTTGAGTCTCGTTCTCAAATGTATGGTGTAGAGGTCGCCCACTCGTCGACGTTTTGGATGACATCAAGCCGGAAGTGTCCTTCAACTTTTTCACCCTCTAAGCAAACATCGCTTTCACGTGCTCTTGCGCCAGTCAATATTTTAGTCAGGAGCAGAATTTTCTCCGCGCTCCCCATACTACAGTGAACTAGAATATAAGGGCAGTGGAAAAAGCGTCGGCGGAGCCCCATCGGCGTGCGAAGCCAGAAGTGTAGACCGCCGCGAGTGGCGCTGTTGTCGAAATCCGAGGGACATGGCTACTGTAACATGTGATATGGCAACGCGTACTTTCTCAAATGGTTTCTGTGGTGTCTGCGGTCATTTTTGTAATTTGTTTTCGCGGAGGTAAAGTGCTTGGTATTTTGATTACGTAGGTTTGAGTATTGTCGCTATGCAATAAAAACGAAGAGAAAGAAGACGAATGCGCGCCGCTACGCGCCAGCATGCAAGACTGGTTACCCCGGTTTTCACTACATTGCCCAAGAAAGCTTTAAACATGAATTCATAGACGTTGAAACACCCATAAGGCATACATAGACCACACTAATGAACCGCTAAGATCAAAAACAGCTACGCTTGGCGCGAACTTCGCTGGCAGGAGTGCTCCGGAATCGAACACCAGCGCTACTTTGTAGGTTCTACACGAAGCGCCTTATCTGGAGGCCGGCTATTTTTCTACTGCTCCTATTCTAGATCAGTGTACCCATGCGCCCTTAGTCCGCGTGCTGACGAGGTATCAGTTTTCATTTCGTGTTCTTTTTTTAAAAAGGCGTTCCTTTTAGTTGTCCTAAAAGACTTCTTAAAGAGAGAAAGAGACGAAAAACCAACAGGTTGCATGATTTCGTCGAAGACGTGACGGATAACCAATACATCTTGATCGCTGGACAATTGCACCCTCAAGGTGAAACAATTACCAGCACCAACCATTACAGGTTCTAAGGGCCACTGTCATCTTCTCCCCCCCCCCCCCCCCCCGTTCCCCTATTACCCTTCGCTCTCAACGCCCTCAGCACAGCTGCCAAACGTCATCATATTGAGAGTAACACAAACACAAAAAATTGGGGTCGGCCAATGACTCGTCACTAACATTTTCAGGTTCTGATTTTTTATTTCTTAATTTGGCTTTCACGGTGCTCCTATTGCAGCCAATAGATTAAGAAGAGGATTCACTTATTGGTAGGTAGGTGCATTGTGAGAGGAATTCAGAACACAGAAGGCATGTGCAGAAGGTATCACATAATAATATACTGCAAGTAGGGAAAGAATATGAAAATACAATTATATGACACAGTAAACGGCCTGGTGCGCTTGCAATTCACTTAAAATACTTAATGAGTGTCATTATTTGACCGTCATTAGACAAACGAATTTAGTTATTTCTCAATAAAGAAAAAACGATTTCGTGAGAGTCTATTGCTAGAAGGAACGACAGGGAGCCCGGCCTTGGGAAAGGGGGTGTGGCGCATCTTTAACGACCTCTTTGCCACGCTACATATTTTTTTCTGCGATTAAATATTTCGCAGGTATTCCTCCCTTGCCCGAAGTGTCTGAAACTATAAACGGAAAGTATTGGGCTTAAGGCTGTCAGTTTCCGTTACAAACCCTACCTTAACCTATTTAAAAAGAGCACAGCGACGACAATTGTTAACTTGCGAAATGTTCTGCTAGGAACGAGAATGAACCCTAGCATGCGACCGCGATGTCCCTTCCTCTGTAAATTAGAAGACCCAACCCACGTTTCAACTGTGAAGATCGGTCATTAGTCTGCCAGAAAGATACCGTATTAAATATTAGTCCGTGAAGCATATTTTTGTCACTTTTTTCACATTTGACACACTTTTTGATGGCGTTTATTTTATTGCTACAGGTATGCCATTTATTATCACCGTGGCGGGTGGGAAAATAATATTACGTAATTAGTATGTGTCTCATTACAACTGAAATTCGAAGTTTTATGGAAATGTTTTCTGGTCAGCTAATTGACTTGTTCCCTCCGCTGTAATACCACAACTATTTCACATATACTTAGTAGATGTAGAATCATTCCTTTGTTCAAATTTCCCGCTAATAGAGGTGGGTACTTAGTGCATTTGGTAGCACTATGCCCGATATTTTTTTTTTTTACTGAATGACGGAAAATACAGAAAAAAAACAGAAGGGAAAAACCGTAAACACTTGAAGTGGTTATAAGTTTTATTTTTATTCTTTATTTAAATTATAAAAACAATAAAACATGTTAATTACGCAATTTGTATTAGGGATGCAGGTGTATGAGAAGTATAATTCTAGTCCTTGCGGAAAGCTTGCGCGTACAAATGATGCTCAGGCGAGCCCTTTATATACTTAAATCTAGAACGTAGGAAAAAAAAAGCGAGGGGTCGGTCTGGGTATTGTGGTTTTGCGACACCCTGCAAGCTTTAGTTGTACGTGACATATGAGAGCCCAACTACCCCGAACAAAATTTGCGGCTCGAAATTCGGTTTCTCTCCGCCCGACAACCGCCGATCGAGAACTGGCCGGGTTGAGTCGCGCTCAATCTCTTCTCCGTGGTCACGGTCCGTTTTCTAAGGTTTAAACACGACCACTAAATTTAATAAAAGTCGCGGATCAATGAAAGCATGCACTCAATATTAAAAAAAATATATGAAACTTATTTTTGTGGTGTTTAAAAAACTAAAAATACGTTGACTGAAAAAAAAAAGTTGCACAGACAACTGCAAGCATTCTGTGCGTTCGCTGCGAATTCTCAACAGGGCGTCGTATCGCGTATCGTGGGGCTCGTGGGCTGGACGGCGATGGCAGCGGACGACGGACGTGGGACCTCTAATTCAGAACTGCCGTTCGCGGTACCGGTGAATCTGCCTTTTTTTGAAAGAGAAATTTTGGACCGATCAAAACAATTTGGATTCATTCCGTACGATACGCCCGACCACCAAGCAGATTTGCACGAAGGCATCGCCGAGCCTTCGCCCCTTCTCACGGATGAAGAAGTCGCTAGCTCAAACTTCAAGCACGAAGTACGAACTTCGATTTGAATATGCACGCGTACGATTTCTTTAGTAGGTGCGAATGTGGCCAATGCGTGGTACTGCCCGACTTCGAGCCTAGGGAGTGCTTTTGTTGGAGAAAAATCGGCAGCAAACTTTCCGACATAGAGTCGACTGTCTGCATTACTACGATCGAAAGAGTTCCCCCAGTAGGTTGGAGGGAAAATGTCCGCTTCATACGCAGCGGACCAAGGTTCAATCCTCGGTGTGGGCGTATTGTACGTATTTTTTTTTCTGTTGTGTTTGTTTTCTGTCAGGCATTTTGAGATATCTACACATTTCATTTTTTTAGATTTATCATTGACAAAACAAATGTTCTGGATGAAACATCGCTGAGCTAAATGGTATGAGATTCCCTTTCCGCACTCTGCGAACTCAATGTAGTCACTTTCCACAAAATGCAAGCAGCATATAGGTCGGGTAGCGTCCGCTTTCCGAGGTACCCGTAACTGTTCTGCAGGAAATGCAACCAGGCATTGGTCCTGATCCCGTTGATTTTTCGGAAACTTGTGCAGACTCTGCCGAACAATGCCCCTTTCAAATGCAGGACCTGTGAAGCAGCTCTTCACGAAACATCTTGGGGGCATTCTTTTCGTAGCCGGTCACGGGAATTCACCACGGGCACCTGCTACTCATTTCCAACTCTTCAATGTACAAAACAACTCATATTGAAGTGCAGAACAACGAGCGGAACAAACATAACTGCAAAGCCATCGCACGGCAAACGGTTCGCTCAACGCATGTTTTCTGCTGCGCTCAGCCCCCCCCCCCCTCCCCCCCTCCCCCCCCCCAATAAGAAAAAAAAAAAAACGGAGGGGAAAAAAAGGCGCACGGTCGGGTGTAGCCACGTGACGTCAGGCACACTCCCTCTGTATTTCTCCGACACCCTTGCGCGGGTTTCGGTTTCAGTTTCGAGCAGTTTCGTTTCTTGGCTTTATTAAAAATACGCGTGACTCTGTAGTAAAATATTAATTGGGCAGTCTTCTGACACCATATTGAATCGCCTAACAAGAAATAAAAAAATATAAAATTTTTTGGGGGTGTCAGTGTTTTATTAAATTCCATTTTTTTATTGTCTTGCGGTGGTGAAACTACGCGCAGGGTTTATACGAGAAAGGTCCAATATCCCATGAGATGCACTTGAATCATTGCATTTGTCTGTAAATTTCGCGCGTCTTTTCATGTGTGTACAAGTTACGCTCCTATCTTTCTCCTTGTATGACGAATACTATTTAAAAGTATATAAAGAAATAAATAAGTAAATATTTAAGGCTCCCCCCCCCCCCCCCCCCGTTACCAGGAGAGCGTTTGCCGCATCGGGTTTCCTTAGGCTCACTGAAACGAACACGAGTAATAACGCCACAACAGATGATGATCCAGGTATATCAGCCTTTATCGAAACGAGGTTTTTTAAAACACGCTGCGGCCACGCGAGCGCTGCTGGTTATACGTCCCAAACCTTCGTCGAAAGGAAAGCGAAAGAAGAAGCGTGTCCGACGCCACAGGACACACGTACCTTCAGTTTGTCTTTCGAGTCCAACAGAGCATTCACTTAATGCACGGAAACGGATGAGCAAGCTTCCTCGCGTCGACCAGCTTACAGAGCGAGGAGGAAAAGACTCCACCAAACGGAATCCAAGAGCTAATGCATAGAGAGGGAGAGAGGGTCAGAACCGGTCGTCTGCTTCACGACCCTCTCTTGTGACAATATTCGTGACAAAAGCTGCACTAAAGCTCACCTTTAAGAATTCCTTTTATTGCTCTTAGCAGGAATACTTCATGTAACATTGTAGTCGTGAATAATATGTGTGGCGTGAGTCTCCTTTGAACTTCCGACTTTCTATAAAGCGAGGCACACACAAAGCAGCGCGTGCCGAGGTGCCCGTGGCGGAGCGAGGCCACGTGGTAATGAAAGTTATTTTTGGTTTCCCGTGACGCGTAGTCAGTCGTATGACCTTCGGGTGCCGCCGAGCACCGAGACATGGTGTCAGAAGGGGAATCCCCGGGATGCCTCCTCTGAAGTTCCGGGCGTCGCCTTGCGGTTCCAAGGCGACGCTAAGTTTACCCTATTAAATATGTACCAAGTAGCTCAAGTCAAACCTATAGTCGCCTTAAGGTTGCGGACCGCACCTAGTAATGGCTCAGGCAAGCGTCGCCGCCGGACTCGCCCTCAGGCCGCCTGAACCATCCCACTTTGGGAACTCTTCGGAGTGGCCAGCTTGAATCGTCGAGTTTCAAGATTTCCGTCACGCAACCGTACTGGACTCACAGAACAAGGAAACCCAGGTAACGAACGCTTCTCTACGTCATAAGTCGCCATGTTGGGCAAATTTTGAGCACCTTCGGGTTATCCGACGTTGTCGCCAAAACGTATGGCACCGTAAAAGCGAGATTTGTCGGTCACTTCGTTCAAGTCAAGAACGTAGTATACGAGTCTGCTTGTTTTAACAGACGGGAACTGGGGCCCACTGAAACAGTGGACCAATACGCGACCGTGCTATACAACATGGCGGGCCGATCTGACTACGGAAGCCAGCGTGACCGCCTGATTTGTGGCAGCTTGCTTCTTGGGCTGCGAGAAAAGTCGCTCCCGGAAGCTCTTCAGTTAAAAACCCGACCTCACTCGAACTTCCTCGCTTGCCAAGGCTCGACAGAAAAAAGTGTGTTCACGCGCAGCAGGATATTTTTGAGAGCGACAAGCGCAGCAGCTTTTCAAGACTGAAGACGTTGACTTGGACGCAGTGGCGCTCGGTAAAGGCTCGTAATCTAATTCCCGCAGCGCTCCATCTTCTTTGCAAACGAACCGAACCTCACAAGCAAAACAACCAAGCTCCACTGACGATTATTGTAGGGGATTGCGACACGCCCGTTCTGATTGCCATGCGCGAGCCCAAACGCTCGCTCGATGCAAGACCAAGGGTCTTTACTTAATTGTCTGCAAGAAGACGCCTGAGGCAGCTAAAGGTGCTTCTTTACCGAAAAAAATCCAACACTCGCGGTATTTCTCGGTGCCGTTGAAGACTTCGGTAGACGGCAAGACGCCAAGTTCGCGATGGTAACCCTGAATAACGTTTCACTTACTGCGAAGATCGACACCGGTGCGGATGTCTTAGCTGTCCCAGATACATTTCAGGGAATAGCGTACTCTGGCCTGCGCTCTACAAAAAAAATATCCTTTCGGGGTCCAGTTTATGCCCTGAAGTTGTTGGGGAAGTTTTGATGCTGTCATGACATGGAAGGAAAGTCCACAAGGCAAGAGGTTTACGTCGTCCAACAACTTCGCACTGCCCTTCTTGTATTGCCTGCCTTAGGGGACTTGAGAGTCGTCAAATTTCTCTGCAGCACTGGATTCCCCAAAACAGGCTTCGCTCGAGTCCTCAACGGCCTTGGAACACTTGTATTAGACTACACCATGCGTCAAGACCCAGCAGCAGTGCCTTACTCTCTGAGACTCGCACGTCGCGTACCCACTCCTCTGAGATACTCAGTCGTTCAAGAGCCAGAAAGACGGGGGATCTGGAAATAAGTTCTCCAGTCTAAATGTCCGACGGACTGGTGTGCTGCGATTGTTTGTGTCCAGAACTCTTCCGGAGATGTAAGGATCTGCATCAACTTCACTCACTTAAACATTCGCTGCCTACGAGAGCGCTATGTCCTTCCTACTGTGGAAGAAACACTTCTAGTAAAGTGGTAATTTGAGCTAGTTGGTACATCACTAGTATTAAACAGCGCACAAAACGTCGGCGGAAGAGAAAACTACAGTAGAGCAAAAGAGCGCTGACTCCCAACTGATTTATTTAGATAGATGTGAAAAGAAGGAAAAAGAAGCCACGAAAATTGAATCCCACGTCAAGTGAAGACAAAATTAAAAAAAAAAAAAAAGAAAAACGAAGACGAAGAAAAGGAAGGAAATATGTACAGACTAGATGTATAGATTTGAGAAAAAGAAGGAAAGAAACGAAAAAAAAAGGTAAAAAAAGAGTAAATGGAAAAGTTAGAAAACGGTACTTTCACCCTTGACCGGCCAAAGTTACTCGCATAGGCGTTGGCCAATAAAGACACCTCCTTAGCACTCAGCGACAGGGACGGCTGGCTGACGCATTGCTGTCCTAGTTTTTTAATTTGAAAAGCCTCGAAGATCTCTCGACTAGTCCCGGTCTTGAAATCTCCCAAGAACAGTTGTTTCGCCAAAAGTCGGTGTGCACTGGCAGGAGCGACAGTGTGTAGGCAAGTGTCCGCCTATCGTGGCTTGAAGGGAATAGAAATGATCTCTAAGCCGGTCGTTGACGCATCGTTCAGTTTGTCCTATATAGCACCTACCACAGGTCAGGGGGATCTTGTAGACCGCACCGTCCGTGCAGGTAACGAAGTTGTTCTTGTGCCTCTTGTGGCATACGGCTCGTAAACGGCTGTCAAGGTCCATGAAGGACAGTTGTCGCTCTCGACTTGAACGCCTAAAGGCATCCGGTTACCCTCACACAGTTTTAATAGAAGTTATGGGGTCTTTGTTGAAGAAGGTTAAAGGGGATAGTAGCAGCAGGAAAAATATACAAAGGAAGCGCCCAGTCGTAGTACCGTACCTGCATAAATTGTCTAACAATTTAAAGCAGATCGCCAACAAGTATGATGTCCTCGTGGTGTTTTCGGTTATCCAAGATCTGCGGTTATCCAAGATCTGCGCAAATGTGGGGTTCGTCCTTGACAGCCGTTTACTAGCCGTATGCCACAAGAGGAACAAGAACAACTTCGTTACCTGCACGGACGGTGTGGTCTGTGGTAGATGCTATATAGGACAGACTGAACGATGCGTCAAAGACCGGCTTAGAGAACATTTCTATTCACTTTAAGCCACTGTAGGCGGACACTTGTCTACACACTGTCGCTCCTGCCAGTCCACACCGACTTTTGGTGAAACAACTGTTCTTGGGAGATTTCAAGACCGGACTACTCCAGAGATCTTCGAGGCTTATCAAATTCAAAAACTAGGACAGCAATGCGTCAGCCAACCGTCTCTGTCGTTGAGTGCTAAGGAGGCGTCTTTTTTGGCCAATGCCTATGCGCAGTAACTTTGGCCGGCCAAGGGTGAAAGCACCGTTTTCTGACTTTTCCATTTATTTATTTTGTTACCTTTCTTTCGTTTATTTCGTTCTTTTTCTCAAATCTATAAATCTAGTCTGTACATACTTTCTTCCTTTTTTCTTCTTCGTTTTCTATGTTTCTTTTATTTCGTCCTCACTTCACGTGGGGTTCAATGTTCGTGGCTTCTTTTTCCTTCTTTTCACATCTTTCTAAATAAATCAGTTGGGAGTGAGCGCTCTTTCGTTCTACTTTCCTTTTCTCTTCCGCCGACTGTTTTGTGCGCTGTTTAATATTTTTAAAGAAACGCTTGGCCGGTATGGGGCGGAGGCAGTGTTTTCAAAGTTGGATGCCGATTCCGGGCTCCCTCAAATCCGTCCCTCTTCCTCGGGCCGAGAGCTGACCTACGTTCATCACACCAATTAGACGTTTTAGCTTCACGCGTCTACCTTTTGGGATAACATCGGCGCCAGAATACTTCTCAACACGCAAGTCCGAGATCTTGAGTGGACTTGCATGTCCTCATGAATGTTGTGCTCGTTTCTGGCTAAGACCAAGCTGAGCATGGTAGAAACCTGCTCAAGACTCCGAACTAAGCCACGTGTGCCTTCAGCACAGAAGAATTTACCTTCCTTGAATGTGTTATATCCCGCCACGATGTTCGACCGGACCCAGAAAAGGTCAAGGGCAATCCGAGATCTTCCGGCTCCATAAGATCTTGTTGGTGTCCGTCGGATCCTTGGATTGGCGAACCGTCTGGCAAGGTTTGTTTCAAACATGGCACAAATTTCGACGCTGCTCAGATACCTACTTCGAAAAACGTGGGAGTGAGCACAAGTGTCCCACCAAAAAAGCGGCTCTTTAAAGCTTCAGGGATCTCCTATATTCAGATTGCTGCATTGCCCACTACAATACGTCACATCCCACAATACTTTTGGCGGATTTGTCTTCACACGATTTACGAGCAGTCTTGCTTTTGGTCCAAGCCCGATGGGAGGGAAAGAGCTATGGCCTTCGCATCACGGTACCTTACCCCGATTGAAACCCGATACACTCAGGTGAAAAGGGAAGCATTTGCTCTGACCTGGGGAGCACAGTGGTGTAGAGACATTTTGGGGGGCCTAACGTCAACTTTCTAGACGGATCATCAACCTTTGCTGACGCTCTGTGGAAAGCCGGCACTGGATGTGCCCCCTCCTCGCAGCCAGCACTTCCACATGCGTCTGATGCGGTTCAGCTACAGAATGCAGTATGCTCCTGGCAAGAGCATCGCGACGGCTGATACTCTGTCAAGGGCTCCGGTGACGGAGGAGGAACCAATGAAGACATTGACCTGCACTGTGGTTCACTCATTCATTGTTGGTGCAGTGATGGGGCTCCGAAGAAGCATTCTCGATCCGGTCAAAAAAGCCCAAGAGAAAGACAATATTTTCCAGGTGCTTCGAGAGTACTGAATAAACGGATGGCAATCGAAGTCAAGACTTGCTGTTCACGTGTCGCCCATTTGGCAGTTCAGAAGAAGCCTGCCCAATTACGAAGGCTCTCTACTCTATGGAACTCGTCACCTTATTCCTCGTTTTCTAAGGAAGCCGACGCTGAACCGACACCACGAAGGACACCAGCAAATTAGTCATTGAAAGTATCGCGCGAAAGAAACTATCTCGTGGCCAGGCCTGTCGTCCGAGATGACAGGAGTTGTGAGTAATTGGGGCATGTGCGCGAATATTCGGCAAACAACCGCCGAGCTTCTCATGCTAACGGTGACGCCATCTGTGCCATGGCAAATGGTTAGGGTGGACTTGTTTCATCTATTAGGCAAGAAGTATTTGCTTTGTGTTGACTACAAAGCTGAGGCTTTCACCGAACGTCTGAAGAGCATATTTGCACGCCATGAGATACCTGCTATGGTAGTAAGCGACAATGAACCACAGTTCTCTTGTGATGATATCGCAGAGTTTGCCCGCAACTACGGTTTCCAGCACACTACCAGCAGCCCTCGTCATTCCCAGGCAATCTGAGAGCCCGAGCGAATGGTGCAGACGAGGAAGACTCTGCTTGAAACGGCAAACGACCCGTACTTGGCTCTCCTCGCGTTCTGCAATACCACGAGTCCTGCAGGGAGGAGCCCAGCCGAACTCTTTAATAGGCGACGTCTGCGGACAAGGGTCCCGGTTTACCCAGATCTTCGGGCTCCTGGTGAAGTCAACAACAAGGTTGCGACTAGACTCAACCGTCAAGCCAGAATAGCGCAAAAGGGCACACTTCACCCGCCGCCACGTACCACGACGGCTGCCTAAATTGAGTCCCAGATTGACTGTACGGGTGAAGGGCCTCAAGTGCTATGGGAGGTCCTCCGCCAAGCGGACACGACCAGATCTTACTGGGTCAGAACAGCAACAGGTGAGTCCGTTGCAACCAAAGAGCCCTCAACGAACTTCTGGCTCATTCTGGTCAACGCGACGAGTTTGTGTTGTGCCCAGCTAAGAAGACCACTCCTGACGGGCCCGTTTTACCCGAGGAGGATGTCACAGAGCACACCAAGGATCACCCGTCAACACTGCCGCAGGCTTCGCGGTCGCAGACATCAACGTAGGACTGCAGAGTCCCCGTGGCAGTGTCGAGGGCTGGAAGAAAAGTGTTAGCCCCGAGCGGTTTGGTAAATAATTACAGGCTAGTTGAAAGTCTAATTCATCTCCGTAAGGAGATGAAACCCTCCGGCGGAAGATGTCGCGAGAGCCTCTTTTGAACATTCCGCTCTTTATAAGCGAGGCACGCACAAAGTAACGTGTGCAGTGGGACGCGTGGTGAAGCGCTGCCATGTGGTAATAAACGTGCTTTTTCTTTTTTTTGTTTGGTTTCAAATGACACGAAGTCAATCGTTTTTCTGTCGGGTGCCACTGAGCACCGAGACAATATGAGCGCCAACACTCTATCCGCCCCTTGAGAAATGTCTGCGGTCTCCACAATCTCCATTTTCTCTCAATTTGTGAAAGATTTAAGAGACGAAAACCTAAACTTTCAGTTCCAGTCCAAGAGCGGAATAGTACGCCCTCAATGAGGGGTAGGTGCTCCAAATAAACATGTTAAACTGTTCCCTCACATGATTTTTCTTTGTCGCCTTTATTTTAAACTATTTTTTACAAACAATAGTGTTGTGAAAGCTAGATTCTCTATCTGCGATCCCCGCACCGCCTCCCTTACTGACTCACTTGAATACAACATAAACAGATCAGCTCGTATTATTCTGCTCAATTATAATCGCACCGCTAACGCTAGCGCAAAAATACAAAGAGATCTTCGAGATCACAATGTCGCCGTATCACAGTCAGTGCCACGAGCACGTGCACGGACACGCTCTCTAACGCGCTTCAGAACAACAAAAAAGCTTTTGGAAGAAAACGGCTAGATATCATCACCCTAATCCAGAGCCGTGTATCTAAGTGATGGGAGGCGCGGGCAGAGCCAGGGCGTGCAGCAGACGCAGAAAGTGCCCTTGCCATGCTCCCTTGCCCCACCAGAAGCCTAAAAGAATCCCCTAGCGGTGGTAGCGAGGAACTGTTTTAATCAAAGGTAGCCCAGGCAGCCCACAGCATTGGGCCAACATTGGGTTTGATGTGGCAAAGAATGGCCCAACATGGGCCCAACTGAGCCATATGTTTCCCAATATTGGAATCACAGTGAACAATAATGGACTATCAAAGCCAATGGTTTTCCAATATTGGTAATACGTTGGCATAGGCTGGTCAACATTGGACAGTCAAAGCCAATAGCTTTCTAACATTGGATATAAGCCGGCATAAGTTGTCCAATATTGGACTGTCGAAGCCACTGGCTTTCTGATATTGGCTATACGCCGGCATAAGCTGTCAAATACTGAACTGTCAAAGCTTTCCAATATTGAATATACGCCGGCATAGCCTGTACAATATTCGGCTGTCAGAGCCAATGGCTTTCCAATATTGAATATACGCTGGCTTAAGCTGGTTAATACTAAACTGTCAAAGCCAAGAGTTTTCCAATATTGGTGATGTCTTTGTATAGGCTGGTGAATATTGTACTGCCATAGCCAATGGCTTATCGATTTTTGTGTCGCCTAGGCTATAGACCCGCGACCCTCTTTTTTGGGTTGCAGAGGTAGGAAAGTGGAAAATAGTCATTCATGCGCTCGCTCGGGGCGAGAATGTTATTTAGCCAACTTCATGGGGCGTACGTCGCCGGTGCTTAATAACCGCGATCACAAATACGTCCTTAGCTGCCTATAGGACTATTGCTGTTTTTGCCGGCTGATCTCCCTTCGCAAATTGCCTTACCTCGGCGTTGACAACTTAATTCCGTTTTTTAGAATACATTATTTTTGTTTCCTTCCAGTGCATTTTGTAAGTATATGTATTTCGTAGCGTTTTACGTCTTCTACTTTGTCCGTGCCCCTGCCATGTTTGTATTTCTTTCTGTGTGCTGCATTTTTTTATATTTAATGTTTGTATATTTCGTCATTGTCGTCGCAGGCGTCATCGTACAGAAAGCCGCCACTTACGCTGCAAACGAAATGACTTCTACTCTCAGTTTTACGCGAGTCTATCGTGCTATAAAGTCGTCTATTAGAATGGAATGAAGTCTGGAGAGGGCTGTTTCGACTGCCAGTGCACATGTCATCAGTGTAGACAGAGCAACGACGTAGCAATCGCGACGCGAGAGCATAATGCGCCTCGATCTGGCCGGCCGCGCTCGCTCTGCGGAAATGTGAGCGTGGGACTCTCGAGCCCCGTTAGCTTACTGAAGTTGCAAGACGCTACTTTGTCGTCGCGAATCCTTTGCCCTTCGAATGGTCGCGAAGCCGTTGCTCCCGGCGTACCCCTACGCAGCACCTCTCGAAAACCGTTCGCGTAGCATCGCAACCTTCTGTCTGCGAGCGTCGGCGATTCATCGTGTGTTGAAAGTCGGACGATGTGCTGTACGTGGTGTCTTTTATGTGTAACTGTTTCGTAAAAAAACTATTTCAAGTTTAAAAACGCGAACCTAACAGTGTAGAAATAATTTTAAATTTATTAATAATATATATATATATATATATATATATATATATATATTTATTTATTTGTGGACATCGTACGCAAACAATAGTCGCGCTTAGTTCTTCATTCTAAATTATAATGTGGGTTATACGACGTAAAACATAGTGTCTTCAAACTTGCCCCGTTTAGAATCACTTTTGGGCTGGACAGCTTCTTTAGAAGTTCAAAACCTGGCCTTCGAAGAGCTGTCCTGTTCAATCGGTACTGACAGCAGGGTAGACGCTGTGCGTGTTTTAGGCCAACCGTGTCTCCGGTTAAGGTCACGTGACTACAGACTCAAAGCTGGTGATAACGCAGAATACGGCACCTGCCTAAAGCCCAAGGCCACGCATAACATCCACTGCACTATCAGCCTTGGGTACAAGTGACAAAAACCTCTCGTTGTGTTCATTATTGAGATTCCCCTGAAGATTAGCCTTTGTAAGCGCACTCCCGTTCCTGGTCTGCTTCCTTTCTACTCCTTCTTTCTTTTTCTCTCTCTGCCTAAGATGAAGGCGTGGTAGACGATGCGTACTCGCCGGACCAATGAACCGTATTCTTTTTATCGCTTGACTCCGCTCTCTGTGCGCAGGTAACGGCAGAAGCGTTATCCCGTGGTTTGACGGATGAGGGATTAGCCATTGACAATCCCGGAATGCCTGCGAAGACCGGACCTAGTTTCGCGTGTGATGTGGCCTGCCGGCCTGCTGTGGATTTCACTTTTGTGGTAAATGGTATCTCGTTCGAAAAGTCCTACCCGTATCAATTTCTTCAAAGAAGCCCAAGACATTCTTGTGAACCGTTTAGTGTTCAGTTCGGCAAATGGCAGCGTGTGCTACATCGTGTTGACTCTTCACGGATCACTTCCTTCTAGTGTTTGTGTTTGAGTGGTTGTTCTGCAGTGCCCGTGTCGACATATACCTCGGATTACATCTTTTAAGTCCGGTATATTCAACGTAAGTGCACTGCAACCTACTTGATGATCATTGTCCGTTCTTCTCCGGGTACTCTTTCGGATAACCTCTAGAATTACGTAGTGCCTATCTTCTGGTAGCCGGGAGAAAAATTTTCCCGCGATCTTACCGACAGTCGTCTGCCATTATATGTCTGAAATAATGTAACAACTGCCGGTAGAATACTGACTTCTTTATTCTTCCTGCGTTTCGCGAAAACACTTTTCGTGGCCACCTTTTCGTGGATACACGTTTCGTCGACATTAACGTTTCATCGACAATGGTTACGCGAATTGCACGCTGTAGCGGCGTTTCGTTGCGCGTATATTCCTGAGATGCAGTGCTCACCGACTCAGCCCACCCGTTCACGCCGCTTCTTTGTGAGACTGCAGCCGCTGATTACAAAAGAAAATAAAAAAAATTATTTTGAGTTTTTTTATGAAACATCGCGTGCTGATGAAACGATCTGTCGATGAAACGTCGTTCGATGAACTGATTTCACCGTCAATGAGGAACGACTGCCTGTATAATTTCGGGGGAAATATTCTGCCGGCTACTGGGAGACTGGACACAATCCAAGAATTACCCCAATTGTTGTTTGATTTTAATCTTCTCAGTTGTATAACCGCTGAGTAGTAGCTCTTCACATATTACAGATTGCTTAGTTTGTACTTGTCTACAGAATAGGCTGTGTGTAATAAACTTATAGATTTGAAAACAATCCCTTTTATCTGTTTACCTTCTTTTTTTTGCAAACAGCATGGCGAGTGCATTTGCAAACAACTGGGCGAGTGAAACGATGACCCAACATAAGCACCAATGACGGCAACATTGGATCGGGTAGCGCTTTCAGTATTGTCCAATATTACGCCGGTCTTTGCCAATGTGGGACCACCATTGGCTGGAACGATGGTTGAACAATGACCCAACATTGGCACCAATGACTGGGCCGACATCGGATCGGGTAGCGCTTCCAAATTGTCCAATATTGAGGCCGGTCTTTGCCAATGTAAGGCCAATGTCGGACCAATATTGGTGCGCTGCCTGGGATATGTTCGTATATGGTTTTATTAAACGCGTGAGAGTGAAGTGTAGTAACCCTTCGTGGTTGAAAATAGGGTGCACGTGATGTTTCGATCATGATCATGGAGAAAGATGTAAGAAACGAATGGGCTGCTCAACTCTTCTGCTCGGACAGAGTGTGACCGCTCGGACGGCGGATTCCCGGCCCTCGGCGCTTGGCGTACGGATTACGTTGATCGTTCCTATAGTCGCACTCTTCCACCATGATTTTGGATGACCGTGACTGAAACGTCCCGTGCACCATATTTTGAGTCACCGGGAGTTACTCCGATGCACTTATCAAGTTCGTTACTCGCGACCACCACCAGGGTATTATCTCCGGCTTCTGGTTTGCCACATTCGAATTTCTGTAGGCGCCCTGGATCACGCCCAGCCCGCTCTCGGCCAATGGCGCCTCCTCATTTATCTCCTATACTTCTCAGAGCCTTTTAAACTGGGAGAGTTCGGCGGTCTATTGATCCAGCCGCCAGTCTGGCAGCACTGATCAAACAGTCTGGCAACTGTGCGCATCGCGTTCAGAGTTTCGTTGTCCGCCATGATGTGCCTTGCCGTCTCGAGCCGGCAGCCGGCTCACTAGCATGGAGCGAGAGACGACGGTGAAAATGATCGTTCTGCGCTCTGCGAGACGTTAGAAGAAAACGTAATGGGGTGCTGTAGTGCCGTTGAGTGCACGAACAGCGCGAAAAAAGGGTTTAGGATGTACCGGTTCCCGCAAGGAAAAGAAAACCGCATAAGGCACAAGATCCGGGAGGCCAAAACGAAGAGGGCTAAGTGGAAGCCGACTTCGAGTTCTCGATTGTGCGAGGTAATTTTATAATTAACTTATTTTGTGAGTTAAACGCGTTTTGTTTTGACTGAAACAGTGCAGCGACTTGACGCGTCAGCGTGTCCGTTGATCACGAAGCTGTTTCCTGCCGCGCGAGACCCGATACTTGCGAGCGGCCTAGCTTGCGAACTTTGAACTGTGTATACTGCATTTCAGTGTGAGTGCGAGCGGAGCCGATCGCTGCAAGCGCGTGCACGTCGCGCTGAACGACGCGTGCACTGTACGAGCGCACGCGTTCTATCGTCACGTTCAAAGCATGCAGCTCGCTCTAGTAGCTTTCTCTACGCTCAAGTCTTTGGAAGCGGCCTCGCAGCTCCGCTTCGCCGTCTCGCAAGCGCTTTTGTTTCGCTGGGGATACCTTTATTTTTATATTTTTTTTTTAATACGCGTAACAAATACTTGTCATTCCTTTCTTTTTTTAGGTGCACTTCACAGACAGTGAATTCGAAAGCGGATGTTGCGATCGCAAAAAGCTCAAGCACCACGCGATGCCGACGCTGCTTTTTCACAGCAAACCAAACAATGACAGAAAACCCCCAAAAGACCGGCAGGTGAAGAAGCACGGCGGAAAATCACGATCGGTCCGCCGTATTCCGTACAACGGTGTACCAACCTTGTGATGCGGTGAAGAGTCGGAGAGCGATCCAGACAATCAAACTTGCCCACTGAAAAATGCGCACTGGGTCGCTGAGCTGTGTCGGACGTCGGGCGTCTTTGAGCCATTCCCGTTTATAAATGAGTGCCGTTCGTAAATGGGCGGTTTCTTTGCTAATTCTTACATGAATGAAGCGCCGAATCACGAAATGCTTGTTTTCCGACTTTCTCCTTACGCCAACAAAAGCGCGAACGGCGAAACCTACACGCGTATACATCGCACGTCAATGGGGACACACTTGCCGGGACCCGCTGAATCTGCTAAACTTAGCGGGTCGCACGCCCCTCCCACTCGCCGAACTCTCCCAGTATAAAAGGCTCTGATACTTCTCAACGAATGGACAAACAGTCTACATATACGGCTCTGACCCTAATCAAAGCGCTCATGAAGGCACCGTAGTTTTTACCTCTGTCAGTGATAATAGTTTCAAATATCTCATTCAGCTCTGAACTGAATAGAACAAAAACATTGAGACCATCTCTTATGACCGACTTACTTTTACGTACGATTATGCGCCCGAAGAACTTCGAAGGGTGGGTTTCTACAAAAACACTCCTCGCTTAGACGAAACATTTTCAAGACCTGGTGTTTCGGTTTTACGCGATTTTTTTATTTGCCGCCTAGGTATCTTTATCGGTATGTTCGCTTTTTTCGCTGAAAACAAAACAAAACACGGCCGTTGTTAGTACGACATTTATAAAGTTTCCATGATAGACATCTGAATACGTCTGTGTTCTTTTTAAAGATCGTTACTGGCGTTAGGTACTCCGGTGGTATCCTTTAGACATACACCTGTCTCATTCCCCATGCTGTACAAGTAACAAACCCTGCGAAATCTGTTCAAAGCACGATGCTATATACTCAGGTCAACATTGTACATAAATTAGTTGGGGAGTAAATAGGTGACTACAACTGTGGATGAGTGCTTCAGTTTTCTAGCCGGACCAAATTACATGGCTGTTCTAGTTACTTAACACAAATTACACTCGCTCTATCTTTAGCTCCCTAAGTTCAGCCTGTTTTTCCATGGATGTATCAACAAGCTCAACTGATCACCCATAATCTTTAGGGAATTTTAGCCGTGCTGAGTAGCTTTCATATTGCTATCGTAGAGCACAAACAAGTAAATGTAAGTACCTTTGTGTTTATGATGTTTTGCCTGGCATGGCCGCATCACATGGACGAGCAGGCTCAGTAGTACTAACGCCAGTACTGTGAACCTGAGGTTTTCCCACCATGGCTTCATGGCCGTGGCTTTCCCACCACTGCGGGGCACCGCTTTGCTTTCCCTGCACAGTAGGAATCGTCCGGCCTACGCTGGCTTGGCGAAGACCGGGACTTCCGGTCTCGATTTTTGACTCCAGGTGCAACAACCGCGCGTGGGAAGAAGAAAGCAAGTGTCATCTCGCGTATTTTATGAACGAATAAATCGGAATCTGCGCCGTTTATCTGGGTCGACCGTTTTGTTGCAAAAGAAGAGTCATGCTGTCAAACAAAAAAGTGGAACCAATTTTTATTGTGCGCCTACTTTGTCTACGCTATGCTGTGCACCACGATTGGCAAAAGCGGAGTGTATAAAGTAAAAAAAAAACAGAAACACGTAAAAGTTCAAAGCCAACTATAGTTTAAATTTTCAAACATTGAAAAAAGCTTTAATGGTACATGGTAAAATATTAATAACGGCCTAGTGCCGACAAACTGAGAAGACGAAAATACTCCTGAATGAATGAGTATCTCGTTATTCACCTGAAAAAAAACGCATAAACTAGATTTGCTGTGAGTATAGAAGAAAGTCAATCCCGTGGGCTAGTGATGCCATGTTTTGCTCGCACTAAAAAATAGGAAGTATGGAAGCCGCAGAAAAACAATAATATATTTTCTAGTTTTTTTAGCTCAGAGAGAGTTATATACTAATATTTTTATCTCAAAAATGTAAAAAGAAGAAACTGTCGCATTACTTGAATTTGTCATTAATGAGTTTCAGAGTTGCATTATTTAGTTAATTTTGGTTGATACAATTCTAATCTTCGCTGCTAGACTTAGAGATTTCTCGCATACCTTATGAAAAATGTCGGATTGTAATGTTTGTATTGTTTTCACATTCATTAATTTGTATAATTGGCCTTTCAGAGTAGACGGTCTCGCAGAATATTGTTCACAGAATGGCCATCAATTTAGCATTTCAGACATTGAAATGTCAAATTTCAATACGATAAACACAATGTATATTGCTTTGCGCACAGTTTACACGGAGTTTTTGAATCACTGAGGAGAAGGTTATACACATCGAGGAATCATTTTGGAAAGAGTACATTTATAAATTGGACCCTTCTCTTCTGCGAAAGAAGTCACCAGCGCCGCTTTCGTTTCTAGAATAAGAAAATTCGCTAGTTAAAATTATCATTAAAATTAGTCGTGTGTTATTTGATTGAGTAAGACATATTTTTTATAACCAGCTATTCAAATTAATCATATAAATCTAGAAGAGCCATGGCCCCAATATAGCTCTCTACAGCGCAATAGTTCATCCAATCAAATGAAGGTGACAGTGGGGTAACATCCACTATGAATGGAAAGAAATTAAATAAAAACACAACCTAAATAATTTAATGATACTTTTTTTTATTTTGCGAAATTAGATATTGTACTCAATGAAATCAAATCGTTCGAAACAAATAATATAGAAGCAGATTGCGAAAATTGTTTGATTACTACTGTCTTTTGTGTAGTCCGACAAATTATAATTGATCACTACATTCTCGCTGGATATATCTTTCGCACTCTCCGAACTGCGGGACTTTGAAAAGAAGTGGACAACTCTTTTGTATTGCTCCAGCCTTATTTGGACCTTAGCATGTTTGCGGGGCACACAATTATCACAAAAATGAAATGCTTTTTGATTTGTACATTGAGTGATTGTGTGAGGGTGAACAAGAATGTCCGTTAAACTGCTTGAAATATGTATATAAATATGATTTGTTTTAAGCTTACGTGCTGCGATCTAAGGAGAATACAGTGTTTTTTCCTGGGGCGTTTTATTGTTTCTGACGAGTCGGAAACCTGCTATAAGCTGCCATTTTCGGGGGTTCGGAAACTTTGTCCATTCATAATCACAAAAATGTTTTGGGGGGACCGTCACTCACTCAATGAAGTTATTGGGACTAGAACACTACATGGGGTTTGATTTTTACTAGCTATATGCAACTTAGAGAACCAAAACGAAACTATCACACGAAGGTAGAGAATTATGAACCTGATGTTTGATGCGAAATCTTGAAAAAAAGTTTGTGGCATATATTTTTTTCTCTCCTTTAAGACGCATTCTTCCCATGATGTTCGGAGTGTCGATATTGTTATCGCCTTTAAAACACTGTCTACGCGTCACTTTTTGAAAAAAAAGTCCTCCAATTGCCACATGGTCTACAAGGAAAACAATCAATAACAGAAAGGCAGCAATATAAGTTGCGTTGATGGTCAGCACACTATAACTTAAGCATGTGCTTTTTTGGCTACTGCCCCTTCCAGCAGGACCAGCACCATGCAGAGCGGAGGACAGTCTGCAGCGAATGGATCGCAGGAAAGCAAATATTATGTGCCGCCAACACAAAAAAAAAAGAGTGAGCTGCGACAAAAAACAATCAGGTTGCTCCAGAAAAGGGAATCAAGATGAAAATATATTTGCCTTTGACATGTCGTATCAAATTTGAAAAAGTTTGAGATAATACATTTAATTTTTTTAATTAGTTCATTAGAATAAAATAATTTTAAAATTAGCTCCCTTATCTAACTGGCATTGTGTCCCTTTAGTAAATTAACCAGAGCACCTTTCTTCCTTGGAGTTAGAACTGCAGTGCCACGCCAAACCAAAGCCTGGTGTCACGCAACAACACCAAAATCCTCCAACTAAACCATGCGTTGATGACACCACAAGACCGGACCCCTGGTGACAAACCAAAACACCCGCGTTTTGGTGCCATACCAGGACACCAGAGCTCTAATATGACACCAGAATACCAGAGTTCTAATGCCACACCATAACTCCAGAGTCCTGGTGTAAAAAAGGTCCCAAGTCAGGGAATGAAAGCGTCCGGTGGCACATGAAAAAGCACCCGATTTTCATGGTGTATTGTAACGGGTTTTTGTCTTTCTGGTTTCCTTCACGAATGCGTGCTAGTTTGAACAGAAACACTGAGTCCGCAGTAGGTCAAACAATTTTTACTTGCATTAAAGAAAGTCCTCTTCATGGACTGTGTTGAACGAGCAGCGACAAATAAATTGTTAAATAAAATTGTTATATGTTGGTGTTAAGTAGGCACTTGAAGATAGATGCATAATGAGATACCTAGGGGTAAACAGTCTTATAGTGTTTATTCACTGCCTCAAGTACGATATTGACGCGGGCTTTTTGAATTATGTGTCAAAATGTGTAAACCTAAAACACGTATACATTTTTTTAGATCAACTATCAATGGGGTGAACCATAATTATAAGACATTGATCACTTACATCTCAATGTGAGAATATAAAAATTAGATGACAAGATAAAGGTAATATCATCTACTATACCGTTATACAAGAAACCGCCACTAGACGATTTAGTTTAGATTAAAACTGGAAAATGTAGTGCGCATTAAATCAAATGTTTCCCGGTTTCGACGTACTAAAATTACTTCACATAATCTAATATGAATTGTGTTTCTTTCCTTTACATTTTTTATTAGCCTATAACTTTAGTACTTCTCTTAAAAAAATATTATCTTGTCATTGCGAGTTCTTAATTTGAACTCGTAAGTGTCTATGCAACATACGTTATCGAAATGCTTGGAATACACTCAGGTCCAGAAAAACATGTGGCTAAAATCTCAAAGTTTAAAATTGTTTATGAGTTGTCAATAAAAAAGCTGCTGTTTCGACATTTTATTTTTGGTGCCGAGTGTACTTTTGAAACTGCTTTTTATACAAGCTATTTCTCGGTATTTATTTTTATCTTTCGTATGACTGTATTTTTTACAATTTTACTGCATTCCTAGAGTGTCGCTTGCATCGCCAAGACGCAAGGGGCTGCAGCCTTGTCAAGCGGATTAGTGCAGTGTTTTGTTTTGCTCTACTCACTCTGGAGTAAAAGGAACGAACATTAATATTTTAAAACTATATCATCGCCTACTAAGAAAAAGAAAAAAAAAACTTAACGGATTTAGGGTGAGTAAGCTTGCCGGTCAATAAAGAACAAGGAAGAAAATTCGCAAATCAATCATTGCCTGTCGAAATTACACATTTGAACGAAATGTTTCGAAAGAGATCAGTTTTTTGGGGTGACATATTTAAAAGAGGAGTACGTCCAACCGAACCCTACTCTAGTGAAAAATCTTATTTTTATGAGAAATTGTTTTCGTTCAATAAACACATGTGATCAAATAAGATCATATAATGGTATATAACTACATACAAATGTATAAAACAAATTAAAAAAAATGATAAGGAGTTATTTTTAAAGATTTTGGGTGAGTTTCTTGAAACCTCTTAAGTATTTCTTATCGCTCTTATAGGCTCTTATAAAGTTCTTATGTTCTATTATATGATCTTATCTGAGGATATGTGTTTATTGGACCAAGCAATATATTATACATATGAGATATTTAATTCGGGTAATTGGGAGCCCAACGTTTTCAGGGATACTCGGTTGTCCTTTAGGGGTGAGGGTAATGATGTGTTTTCAAAAACTGTATTTTTATTTCGTTTTCTTTTTTTTTTAAGTTGTGCATTTATTTTTGAGTTGGTAATGTCTCGAATCCTGTGGACGATGGCGAATTATACAGCGGCGAGGGACCTATTAATATTTTCTGGCGTAGTTTATACGTGACAAAAAACAGCGCAACAGTCGTTCGCCGCAGTTTCCAACGCAATCTTACGCTAAGCAGATGACAGTTTCTGTATTTTAAAACATCTGAAGTGGCGAGATTCCTAACTCAACACAATTCCATCGAGCCCGCCATTCAGTATACTCTAGAAATGAAAAGGGAAAACACCTTGGCTTCTTTCTCATATTTTCTCTATACACCAACACTTGGCCAGGACGAGTCGCCGCTACGGTGGCTCTATTATCGGCACTGCGCATGCGCAGTCCCTTCACTTCACGCGAGTCTGGTTTCTAGGCACGCGCACTGCCAACATATGGTGTGAGCAAAGGGCGATAGGTTGTAAATAGCATGTTGATGTACAGATTGTCCCAAATAGCGGCCAGGCTCTTTAAATCGACCGCAAACAACGATTTAATAACCTATCGCGATTCAATTTCAAACAATGCCCACAGGCGGTGCATTGTTTCTATATAATTCGCAAACAGTGAACTTACCGGAGGAAAAAGCAAACAAAAATAAAAAGGCTTAACTCCTATAGAAGCGCACCAGAGCTACTGGTCTTCAAACAATAGGGTGAACTATTGTTTGAAGACCGGTTGCTTCGATGCGTTTTCATAGGAGTTAAGACTTTTTTTTTTGCTTTTTCCTCAGGTAAGTTCGCTCTGTGCAAATTTTAAAGAAACCATTCACCACCGTGGGCCACCCTTCGGAAAATGGTAGCGCGCGATAAGTTAAGAAACCGATTTTGCGGTCAATTAAAAAAGCCTGGCCGCTATTTGAGACACCCTGCATACAGAAACCCGACACACGCTAGGGGCTACCTCCAGTTTGACACACACCACCCTATCATTCACAACACGTCGGTGGTCAGAACACTCTTGTCCAGGTCAAGGACTATGTGCTCGATTGAGTCCGAAAGAAATAGAGGAGCAAACCGTTTTTGTTGATCTCAGAAAGAAGGGCTGCACAAGCAGATTTATCCACCAACTGCAAAGTCCTCAGCTTCTGCAGCCACAGGCTACTACGCTGTCGCGGCTAACCACACGCATTGGGTTTTTTTATATACCAGAGACGAGTGAAGCACTGGCACGTGTGCTGGATGAATAGGAGATTCCTCAGACACCCCACATGACAATGTAAACACTATGGGCGGCTTTTGCCACGACCAGAATATCGCCCCTTGAACAGAGAGCAAAATGAGTTTTTTATAGGAGTTTTGCACGGATTGTTCAGCCACCCACATCGGCGAAATCGAGAACTTTAAGAGAAGGTCTACCTACACCAAGACAACATTTGCAAGTTCCACCACGAGCGCAGAGCGGTTGCTGAAGACTGTGATGTCAAATAGTGCCACTCTTACTTTAAGAATACCCGCATTCTCAATGTTGAAAGCAACCACCGATAACGACCTATCTTGGAATCGCACTCTAAAACATATCTGGTCGTAAAACAACTTCCAGGGGTTCTTCGGATAGTTCATGTTTTGCACCCTAAAAAGTCCCTCGAAGCCCCCCCTAAAAGGGGTCTTCGTGAAAAAGCAATAAAGGGATCTTTTAAGCCTCTTCTGTAGTGACAAAGAGTTCTTCATCTCCCAGTGCCATTCCAGTGCGCCAGGGAGCGATAGTGCTTGAGGCGAAACCGTTCTTCACAAACTGAAAGCGATCTTGGGGCGTCGAAGAACCTTTCAAAAAAAGATTTTGTTTAGAGTGCCTGACGCATAAAACTACGCCAGAATATATATATATAGGATTATCTTAAAACAATACGAGCAACAACATCCTGCTATTCAACGGACATCGCTGAAGTCACCCCACAAAAGCCGAAAATGCCTCAAAGAGTTGGGTTCCCAATTGAAACTTTGTACTACGTCATCCTTAAAAAAATATGCATGTCTTCTCTAGCCGACGCCATGATCCCAATGAAACGGCGTCATAAGTGCGCCGTTTCATTGGCTTGAAGTCGTCTTAAGGCCCGTTCACACAGTTGCGTTCGGAGCGACCACTACGCTTACGAACGAATGCAACCGGTTGGAACGACGAGTTACCATAGCAGCGAAGCGCCAAACGGTCGTTCCGTTCGTGTTCGTTCCCAACGCAAGGAGTTGAGCCGGGCTGAACTTTTTCGTTACGTTCGGGAACGACCGCAACGACAGACCAATCACAGACCGAGGAGAGCTCGGTCGCGCGCGTTGCATGCCGGTCGTGCCGGGCTCCTTCTATATGCAAACATGGCGTCGGTGGTGATCGTCGACGTGGACAGCGTGGTGGAAGCTCATCGTTCCGCGTAAAAGCGCTATCCTTGACTGTGAATTTTCGTCGTGTGTCGTTATGATAACCCAGCACTTACTAGAAGGGAAGATCCACCTACTCGTGCGGCGATCTCGTGGCGGCGCTCTCAAGTCAGCAGAAACGCCCGTGCCGTTGTGTTTGTTTACTTCGACTACGGTGGTGCTTTCTTAGCATTTGTGTCCTCGAACATCGCCCGGATTTATTTTTTGGCGCATGCGTGTGCTCAAGTTCAAGGTATTAATGGCGCGTAATGTATAAAGGATGCGAATTTTCACGCGTTTTCATCACCCGAGAAAGGTGATTAGTGTTAGCAATCCTGAACGCTCGCAACGTCGATCTGATCACGAAATTATATTTCTACGTTGCTATATCGCTGCTAAGGTTACATCGTCTTTTATCCTCGTAGAAAAGGCGTGTGGCGAGATCTGTACTGTTGGGAAAGTCGTGTATAAAAGTCGTGATCGTGCAAGACGGCGTACTGCATCTTTTTTTTTTTTTAATGCATTAGCCTGCAAGCGTCTCCTGGAAAATAAAAAAAATAAAGTTTGTGGTCATAGAAGGCGGTCTGTCTATTTTCTGTTACGCAAATGAGTGGCAGCGCGTCCCCAACAGCTGACGGCGACGGAGAGGCGGTCGCCGTGCTGCCGACCTACTGCGCTTGTTGCAGTGGTTGCAGGAGTGTACGCGCGGCGCAGAGCGGTCGTTCCGGTCACAACGGACGCAGTCGTGGATAACGGGTTCGTTTCATATGTCTGAACCAGCCTTTACACAGCTATTGTAGGCGCACAGCAGATCTTCGTGACTGTACGCCGTAGCCCAAACCTCCGGCTGCTCCGGTGAGGACGGTGGACCTCGCGTCGGGCAGGAAGCCGTCCGCCATGTTTGTAAGCGTAGCTGGGTTGCTTACTATTGGCTAGGAGCAAGAGCTGAAGCTCGTTTCTCATTGGCTGTTGATTCGTTCGGGTCGCATGCGGTTCCATGTGTGTGTACACGTCGCGTACAGTTGTCGTTGAAGTCGCAGGGGTTGCATACGTTCGTAAGCATAGTGGTCGCACTGAACGCAAATGTGGGAACGGGCCTTTATGGATAATATAAGAGACATTGTGACCTTTTTAACGTTTATGTGGCGCGCCAGCTCGCTTGCATTTTGCCCAGGTTGTGTGTTTGTTTACTCATCAAAGGCGCCTCCGTGCTCCCCCCCCCCCCCCTCCGCCCCCCGTCGAATTTGACCAATGACGGGCTGGGCTTGCTAGCCTCGGCATCGCTCGTTGCCGGCGCGTTCTTTATGTTGTCCTTTGATCGGCTTGCCTTTCCTTCGTTTTCGTTGTGACAATCACGAATTTTTGAACACTTCCTCGCCGCATAGGTTCGATCTCCCCGTAAGGAATGCGAAGAACAAATACCGGCATTCTAAGAAATCTGTGCTTTTGTTCTAACACGAACTATTCAGAGCGCCATTCACTATAATAATAATAATAATAGTCTTTATTTTATGCGTCCACGAACAGCACAGGGCCTTTTGTGTGTTTTACGGCGAGAAAGTGGCGAATGACGAAGCTCGGATTACGTCTACACTTCAAAGATTTGTTAGCGTTGTGACCCTGAGCATGACGTGAACACCATAAACATCCGTAGTGTCACAAGGCAACTTAATTTTTTAACGCAATAGCGTTAAGTAGCTCGTGTCGCAGAAAACCCGGCGTCTGTGGCGTACGCCAAAATCCAAGACTGGTCGATTGCTCCATGACGCCGCAGTCGCATGACCTCGCGCGGGAATCACAAACAACCCACAACACTCACGCGAAACATGACGTTACGCGTTGATTGAGTGATTGAGAGTATGACACGTGATTCGAATTGAAGGTCGCCGCAAGTCTCGAGTGATTTCATTTTACGAAATAATTCACTCGCCTTAAAGAAAAATTTGAAGAATTTGAAGGCTTGATTCCTACCCACCACCATTTGGCCGAACCAGACACGCTAGTGACTGGGCCACGCAAGGCACGCTTGGACGGCTTGGGAACAAGCGCTAGTTCATATGTTTTTGTGTTCGCTTTCACCCGCCAGTCTTAAAGACGAAGCTTAAGCGTCCTCTAAGTTTTTAGGTCTAAACACCTTTTTCAGCCCACCATTCACCGAGCTCTCTTTCTGGAATATAGTAATTGGATCACCCATGCGAGGTATGTTGTCTGCAATATATTTCGTTTTAGCTGAGCTACAGACGCAGCCAACGCTTCAAAATAATGTACCAATCAAGGAGTGACAGGAGCGCAAGTGTATTATTGATCCAGCGGTAAAAGGACACGTCTCGAAACAACTAACAACATGATGGTGCGCTTTTTACACAACAGATCTTATTGGTGCCGTCAGCTTGTAGCACCAGCTGCTTTTTATTTCAGCAGTAACGAAGTACAAGAAAGCAAAGAAGAGGCTTAGGTATTCACTTAGCACAAATCGGACTACTCTAGCAAAACAAAACAACGTTATTGTCGCCTTGTCATTCCCTGAAGTATTTACGGTGGTCAGTGTGATGAAGCGTCCTCTTCCTTTGTAGGAAAACCAGAAGTGGTGTCGTTCGGCATTAGGAATTTGCCATATTAAGGTACGGAATTTTTCAATATAAGTAAAAAATACAGCGTTGTCTGAAAATATGTTGGATTTTGCAGTGCACTGAAAGTCATCACAAATTTGCTAGTAATATGGCTCACATAATGAGAAACGTGACAAGAAAGACCTATATAGACGAAGTTGGCATTTGTTAGTTTTTTATTACAGCTCTCAACCTGTATTACAATGACATTTGAACGGATTTTATCGGGTAAAGTTTAGCGGCAGTCCATGCGAACCCAAAAGTGTTGTGCGCTCACTCACTCGCCAAGTTGCCATGAAGCCGGCGTGATTACTTTTATTTTTGCTCAATCTTACAGCAACGTAAGCTTTGAATAATAACGCAGTCTGTCTATAGGCAACACAATTCTAACTTGGTTAATCCCTATATTATCTGTCATCTGAACATAACAATTACATTTTGGCATTGAAATAGAAAAGAGACTAACTGGCTAAACTGAGCTATATCTCCAAAAGAGCATGATAACAGTCGTTTGAAGTAGTCCCTATCAATGTTTAAACTCTTTTATCATTCAACCTTTGAGCAGTTGCGTAAACATTCATTTTAATGTAGACACTCCCTCCCGAAACCGTACACAATCACTTTTTTGCTGTATCCTACACATTTTTACAGTAGAATATTTATTTAGAAATATATGTATCTTACCTGAAAGACTTTTCGAGTTAAATGCTGACAAACGTTGTCTTCTTTAGTCATGACAAATAGCATATGCAGCCTTCGAAAAATCTTTATTTGATCAATAAACAATTTCAACTGTGCGCATTCCCATTACAAACAAGGATTGCGCTAAAAAAGAATGATCCAAGGGGCGGATGTGTGTCTCTTCCAGTTCTTGCCGCGTTATCGTCCATAGCCGCCTTTGAAAACTGGCTTGCCTCCGCCGTAGCCTCCTCCGAGTCCTGGCTTGCCGCCACCAGTACCACCTCCTCCGTATCCTGATCCACCACCTCCGCCATGTCCATGTCCGCCGCCTCCGCCTTGTCCATATCCGCCACCATGACTCATACCACCGCCTCCGCCTTGTCCATATCCGCCACCATGACTCATACCACCGCCTCCGCCATGTCCATATCCACCACCATGACCACTTCCACCCATTCCTTGCTTGCCACCATGGCCACCTCCTCCGTATCCTGAACTGCCGCCATAACCACCTCCTCCCATTCCTTTTCCACCGCCGTAGCCTCCGCCACCATATTGGGCAGCCGCCAAACTGCACAGGGCTGCCAGAACAACCACAGCGAATAGGATGACTTTACTTGACACCATGTTGGCTGTCTCTGCAAAAAGAAAAAAAAAAAAGGGTTTTGTACTTTGAGGGCAGCAAAAAACAGAAGTAAGACACAATCTCGCACCTCCAATCAGGCGCACTTAAATAGCGAGTCTTCCGAATCCTTCACAGGGCGGGACTGGGTCTCAAGAAATACACTTCCCACACTTAGTCCTGATGCGCCTCCCTTAGTCAAACCGTGGACCGCTTGAGCGAGCAGACCACCCGCCAAGTCCTGTTTTAACTAATGTGGTCACAGCAAACACCACCGAGAGTAATCAAAATCTGTGAACAGTCTCGTCTACCTACATGTAATGTAATCAGAGTTGGGGGCTCCCCCCCCCCCCTCCCTAGCGAATTTGCTTGATCCCGGCTCCTTAGTAAAAATGAGACTCAGCCAATACCGACGCAAAAGTCGGGTCCAATATCTCTTTGCCCTTGAACTCACTGTTCTGACATCAAAATACTATTAGACTGGCTTATAGTATTCTCGATGATGTTGGCTAAGCCTGGGCAAACCTACACAAATTTACCCACGAGATGCTCTCGGATATGTCAGCGCCGTCGAACAACATTTGCATGACAAAGCCCTGTCACGTGTGTATTATATGTGACCTTATTACTGCAAAAGCAGTAAAATCCGGCCCATATGTCTAGTGCCTAGATGAAGAAAAATGTTTATACATTTTTAACTCCCATTTAATCGAAGTGCCAGTGAATTTAATCCAAGCTGTCCCAAATTTAATCTCAATGCCATTAATTTTAATTCCAGAGTCACTTAATTTAATTCAATCTGTGAGTTAGAAATTGCTCCTGCGTATATGTTCGAACTATTTTAGAGATCTGAGGTGCTTGCAAGTCAGGAACTAATTTATAATGCATATACTCTTTTTATGATTGCTTTGTCGTATTCGAAATCAATTTCTTCGCGATATGTTTCCGCCGTGAAGCGGCTTAATAAATGGGCGTCGTCTGCTATATTATACCATCTGCAAAACTTCGCCATATGCTTCCCACGTGCTGCGGTCGCAAACGATTACACGTGAGTTCCCATTTGGATGGAAACGGCAGGTGATCTGTAACTTTCTTTGGCAGAAAATATAAACGACTAGAGCGGTGCGACACTTTGCGCGTAATAGTCCCCTGCCATCTTAGAGGGCACAGATGGCAGATGCTCTAAATGGCGACGCACAATTATATGAAGAAACTTCAACAAGACAAAATCCTTGCCAATGGTTGCCGCAAGTAATTTCGTTGCTATTATTTTCAACATTACCATCCAAATGAAATGCTGGAAGCATGATTTATAGATTCCACCAATTTTAGAAAACCGACAAGATATCCAGAATTTCTCTATTGAGTGTTCCGCAGTATTGTCTAGAAAAGCCCTTAAAATGTGAGATAAGTAGCCATTAAACTCGCACATACATTAAAACTTTATTCACTACTTGCAAGGCTTCTCATACCTTTAAAACTGCTCTAACAGATGAGCAACATTCATTGTTGATTCACACTTATGAGCGGATGAAATTTCGTGACTCTTGAATTAAAATATATGGCGTTGGGATTAAATAGGTGATAATTGGAATTAAATTCATTGGCGCTTTGATTAAATTGATGACCACTCTAATCAAATTAAAGTACAGCTGTATTAAATTCAAGAATGCTAGGGTTGAAAAAATGTCAGTTGGTTTATTATGAGCGGATATTTCCTGTTGTAGTAATGCTCATACAAAGTGGACATTGCCATGTTTGTCATGACATAATAGTTATGAACAAGTTAGCTTGCAGCCTGTATTTAAGGGGTCACAGGCACCACACGTTTTTGTTTTTGTCTCAAGATGCTTACAATCGAGGAGGTCCCCCCGATGTGCCGACATTTTGGGTGGTGCTCTGACTGTACATCAGAAACAGCCAAACAAGCGTGGTTGTTTTTACGACTGTTAACAAGAGTCGCAAATACAAAAAAAGTATTAAGTAAATTGACCGTATGAAGTGTGACCAACTCTGCACATACCGGTGTTTAGGCAGGCATGATTTGACAACATATAGTGCTTTACAAATAACGCGATATATAATGTTAATTAATAGACACAACGTCCCGTGTCGTGTCGGAGCTTGGGGTAATACTAAATCAAAGTGACCTATTTTTACTTTTTATTTTGTTCCCAACAGATATACAAACTTTATGTAAGAAGGTGCAAAAGTGTGTTGGTCAACAAGGTTTTGTAGCACGCTTCATTACTTTATATGCATGATATGTTTTACTCATACTAAATTCAGGTATCATACTTATTGTATGTGAAAATTAGATGTCCGATGTTGCTACACATTTTATATTTTATTTAATACACAGTTCTTTTTAGATGTGAAACATACTTATTCCTGAATACAATATTATTTACGCCCATGACGAAAAGGCCTATAAATGACGACTAGAAGGTGTTAATGTAAGTCTTGCGGAGCACGAAAACATGTCTGTTTTCGTCCTCCCGCTGGTTTTGTGCTTTCTTACTGCTGTACCATAAAACGTTATGCAATATTTCTGTAGTAGCATTTTTAAAATGTACGTCATGTTTACTACCGTATTCGCGCTTGCATGTCACATTAAGATATTTGCTTACATGGTAGCGTATTTCGCCACCATGTACAAATTCACGCAAACAATTGCGAACACAGACTTTTTTGCTTGCGTATTTGTTTCAAGGCGGTTCAAATATTTTATTTCTTAGATATGCCACTAATTATGCTGATGATATTGAGCATTTTTATATCTGGTAGGAGATAAATATTGTTCAGGAAATCAGCACAGCAGCATTGAGTGAAGCAATCTTTGGCCTGAATTCAGATTCAGTGCTGTTCACGCTTAGCACTAAGAATAATTTTTAAAAGAGCAGAATGCCCTTACAAAAAAAAAATGTTTTTACCTCCCGGAGAAACGTTCATGCTCCACCGTGAAACGAATTCGTATTTTATTTATATTTTTTATGTTTTATTCAAAAACCCCAGGTTCGAACCCCAGGTTTGAACCCCGGGGTTTGGCAAATATGGGCTAGAAATGAATGATGCACATCTATCATGTACTATTTATGGTTATATTCAGTTACTTCGTCATTATGCGCGAGAAACAGCTTTTTACATGCTCTAAACAGCCCTGAATTCATTTGGAGAGCCCTGCCTTTTGTTCTTTTAATGACCTGGGCACTTTGTATAATTAACGGATCGCAAAGAAAACTTGTACCATGATGTAGCTGGAGAACTGGAGCTTATATTACCGTTAAGAGCAACTCGGGATACGGAGTGGTTAGTTTGTAAATCGAGTTTGGACTCAAATATTTCTCTGTAAATCACCGTACTCCCTTACGGATAATGCTTTTTTTTTCGATTGCCAGTTGGCTCTATTTATCTTAGACATACAGTCTTTAAATTTAGCACAATGAACAAAACGGGTATCTATTAAAAAAGTTCGCTGAAAGCAAATTAATGCGCCGCTTAGTATTTCGTGAAATAAAAAATATATAGTTCGTCCCATTGAGTTACGAACCGTCACCGCCACCGCTGCCGATAGACGACGCAAGTAGTGTCGGCGCGCTCCTGTCCTGGAATCCCGGGTATGTAAACGTTTTCTTTGTCAGATAAAAGGCATACAACAGAAATGGTTTGACTTCAGAAAGAATTAATTGGGTATAAAATATTCGGCCTTATGTTTTTCCAAATACAACTACACATAAAATATTGTTATCTTCCTAAAATATTGATTAAACCTAATTAATCGTCTTAAAGCAATGCCCATGTGTGTTTTATTCATATCTAGGATAAAGTAGTACTAATGGCTAATACATGACATCGCAGTGCTGCAATAGATGTTTGTTTTATCTCCCCAACTGATCCTAGAACGATTGATTATTTGCTCGAAAGTATAATAAACTTTAAATATAGAGCACACGTGTTTACACTGCTGCAAAACCGCGCAAATATTGAAACGGTTCAATTAAAAACAAAGTGGAAGCAGCAAACGATAGGCAATATTCAGATTTTCCGTTCAAAATAAACACGGATCATGAGCGCTGGTTCTAGTGATTTGCAGGGTTTAACCCACCCAGGGTTTTAAACTTGAACTTTGCAAAAGGAAGCCATCGGAACTTCAAGCTGCTTGTACATTTCATGTTGTTTCAGAATAACTTTCACTGAAGTTCCAAGTTTGATATTTCCGCAGTCAGGATTCCGACGCGTATCGCAATCTTTGATCATATCTTGATGAGTGCTTTGACATTTTTTGTCGCCTTGCATTCATTATAAGCATTGATTTTCTGTGTGATGAGTACATTAAAACACCTGAACTTGCGAAACAGGGCCGTTAACGTAGTACATGCTCGCTGCGATAGGCTTCCCAGCAATTTGCTTAAGTAGCACGACGAGACAAAGACCATTGCCGAGCGCTTCTTTTGACGTCGTCTGTGTGGAGTGCCAGTAATCAAGAAATGTAGAGAGTAGAAACAATGTTGTTTTCTGGGATTTTTTTTTACAGATATTTTGTATAAGAGGCGTGAAAACTACACAACGTGGTTTGTGCAGTTGATGTGTACGCCCCCCCCCCCCCCCCCCCCCGGGTGGATAGTCATTAATGGTGCGAATCTTCACGATAAGTCTGATACTTGATGTTTTTGATATTGATGTTGATGATATATGATGATGATATGAGGTGATATTATTTTTTTTTTTAATATTTAGAAAACACGTGGTTCTAAAATAAACTTGCTAGAAGTCATCAACAACCACAAGATCAACAAATACAAAAACGTTTTTGAATGCGCGGGAAGCGAGGTTAGTTCAGAAAAGTGATCACTCGTGCTACCGGTGCAAAGCTAGGAGTGCGAGAACGCAGATGATAATATACAGAGACACCACCCAAGCCTTTTTTCGCTTTACGTTGCACTGAGAATGCTGCATGAACCCGAGTGTAAACTTTGCGAATCACAGCACTTCCTGCAGTCGCTCCAGGTCTTTCTAAAAGTTACAGATTTAGGATTTACCATGGCGCTCGGCATGTTTTGAATTGGAATGCTAACAGTTTACCTTCATGAATTTAAAATCTCCGAAGATGTTTGGTTAGTGAACCGCATCGTGACGCTGAGGCCCTTAGATTATGTGACCCTGGCTGCATAACCCACTTGCACAAAACCGAGTAGTCTAGTTTTCACAACTTCTTTAAATCAAACTGTATAAACAAAAAAAAGTCTGGATGCGCTTTATTTTAATGCCAACATCATGATAGGTACTGGCATAATTCCTAAGAATGCTTTTCATCCTTTTTGCGAAGGTATAAAAATCGTTATCGATTCAAAACGTGCAATAATCGTTTTGTGGCAAATGGAGTCAAAGAAAATGAACTGACAAGACCTAGTTTGTTTGTTTTTTAGTTATTTTTTCTTTCTCGACATCAACAAAACCACAATATATTTAATTGATTCAGCCTGTCTTTGTTTGGATTAACTTTGTAGAATGTCAAAAAAAAAAATCTGTTAAGATTCACGACGTTAATATCATGCTTTTCCTGGCCGTATAAAGAGCGGATTTATAAATGTGAAACAAAGATTATTTCGATGATACATACCCTAAAGGTATTTTTTTTTGTTTTGATTTTTACCTACAAAATTCAGAATCGAATACTACATGCGAATGAAAATACCTATTTATTCTAGTAAATTGTTGGGTGTAATAGGGTGGCTGTTTTTTGTGCCTTTAAACTTTGAAGAGTTTATGTGAATTATTCTGAGCGAGTGGGATTTAAAATCGATAGAGAAGCAAAGGCACACAATTCTTTCATGTATCCAGTGCGTTGCTCACTCACCGTGTGTGCTTGTTTGATGCTGCGAAAGAGATTATGAACCACGTTCTCCCGGTGGGGGTTTTATAGGGCCGCCCTGCACTCACCGCAACGCACAGTCAGCTCAAGGTCGCCAGAAAGATCCGCGTACCTTCGATAACTTTCCTGGAGGAGGCGCCGTGCCCCCCTGATTGTCGGTCACGAGCAATTCCGCAAGAGGGGCAACCGCCACGGGTTTCTCTACCAGATTTGTGCACCGCGTGACGCAGTCAGTGTCAATGCAAGTCTCGCCCCTAACAATTAATTTTATCGCCTACGCTTTTTCCTAACGTCTACACTTTAGGGCGCGTTAGTAAGTTAATGGCTGCCTTTCAGCTTTGAAAAAAAAAATGAAAAACTGGACGCGACGTGTTTAGGTTACGTGTGTGAAACCCTCCAGGTACGTGTAAGAAAATGGTAATGTAAAACCAGGCAGAAAAATAACATGCTGTAGTTACTCTAGCAAAAAACGCGCCGTTTATAAACGACGAGGAAGGTCCTAGTGACTTACGGGACAGTGGTAAAGACCTACAAAAGTGACCGGAATGTATTTGAGGCGCACTGAAAACTGCCGTGCTCCGCAACACTCGAGGCGTGACAAGCTAACGACCTTCCCCGAAAATGTGTTTGGATATAGTATTTTCGCTGAGGTTTGTATTTTTTTCCTCTTTATTTTCTGCGCAGGTTTTGCAGAAGACGATGAATGTCTTTCATGTGTACTCAGCATTATAGTAGATCTATGAGACTCGTTCATAAAGAGTGCATCCATCCCTTGAGTGAATAGGGCATTTCCTGAAACTAACGAAAGCGCCAAATGTTGTTCCGATAAAGCAAAACTTGTACTGAATGCTACTCCACGCTAAGATTTCGTTCAAACTTCAGAACCAAAACGCGCTTTATTGTTGATAAAATACATTCAGTATGTCCGTGCACGCTGTGTAAATACCTTTTTAAAAGCTTTAAGGCTATTTTGAATTTGTATTGGACATTATTTCCACTTCTAAACACTTTTAGAAGGCGGCAGTGACAAGTAGAAATTTTCTCCCATGAATGGTCTGGCAAAGTAGAGGTGCGGGCATTCCCAAAGTTTCTGGGGGACGGGCAGTGAAAGACTCATACTGGGGTTAATTCAAGAATAAAATCGGTACGACTGTTTCAAACCTATTTCGAAAATATAACCGCCAATCTTAGGCAATGAAGCATGTTGTCGTGTCAAAATATTCGAGCGTGCGATGCCCTCTCTGTGTATATAGCTCTGTATACTTCCTCAATAACGAAAATTCGGCTGTACATCAGGCGTCCTTATTCCACTGATATTTTATCTTGCCCTTAAAAAATGCTTCTAACCGTATTTCACATGCGTCGCGATCATAGCCTTTCCCCGCAGGGGGCTTCTGTAAAAGCAGGTGTTCGGAGAGTGGAGTCACCACGGACCCCAATCCATACGGTTTCGCCCGCCCACTTCTGGCTGTGCGTGGCTTTTCCGTGTCCGTTGAAAATGGCATCCTGGTGGTTGAGTCGAACCCGGGGTAAGTTTGGACCTTTCGGGGCCCCCGCTTCTCGTAGACGGATGTCCTGGCTTGGCCCGACCAGGGTGATTCAGTTAGTCGCATTTCTTCTCCTCTCCTATTTTTAACCTTCTTATTCTTCTCATCTTCTTTCCTATTTCACCTTTTTTGGCGGCAAGGGCTAACCTTGGGGGGAGACAGAACTCTCTCTTGACCCACACTTGGTTATATCTTGCATCCTGGTAGCGCTGGTAGAGTAACATACTCAGACAAGCCATACGTGTTATGAGGTGTTACCTATCCCCTTTTTGAACTTCGTGGTGGGTGGTGCACTACAGATGCCGAAGTTCCTGCCCTTCATGTGGGTTCCAAGCAAAAAACCTTCCTCAATCGGCCCCTGAAAAGTGTCCGCACCGAAGTCCAAACTACAAAGAACTCACCACTTCACCTACCAGATTTCCAAAGTCTTTGGTTCTTCACTGTGAACGTGAGAAATAGCTCTAGAAATTATCTCCATTCCTTGTCGCGAAAACATTCGAAGGTGTTGTCGGTAAGGAATTTAAAGCCAAGAAAATGCCATCCGGCGGGCGACCTACTCGTCGAAATTGAATCAAGCGAGCAGAGTGCTGCTCTTTTTTCCTTGAGTTATGTAGCTGATCTTGAAGTAACGGTAACACCTCACCGCAGCTTGAACTTCATCAAAGGAGTTATCTCCGAGGATGACTTTCTTGAGACCTGTGACAGAGAAATAGTTGAGGGCCTTTCTGATCAAGGATTTTTTGCTGCAAGGCGCATCTCCTAGCGTCGCGATTGCCAGGAACGTAAAACTAAGCACCTACTTTTAACTTTCCAATTCACCATACTTCCCGACGCGGTGAAGGCTGGGTGCCTCTACTGCAAAGTTCGGTCCTAAGTGCCTAACCCTCGGAGATGTTTCGAATGACAGAGGGTTGGCCACAACTCTCAGAGCTGCCGCGGTGCGGCCACTTGTGCCAAGTGTTGTAAAAATGACCGTACTGCGGACTCTTGCTCCAATGAAGCCCATTGTGTGAACTGTAGTGATCCACACCCCACGTATTTCCGATTTTCCAGACGTGAAAGAGGAGAAAGTACTTCCCTTGAAAGGCAAAGAAAACCTATCCTACCCGGAAGCGCAGGGTCACTTAGCGTTCTTGCGCAAGGGTGGCTATGGGCAGATGGTGAAGCGGGGACCTGCACCACTGAAGGTTGCAGTGGCAACCCAGACGTCATTTCTGGACTATAGGGAGCCACGGCAGTTCCCAACGCCCATGCTGAAGATTCAGCTTCCAGGGCGTGCCATATCGGCTGGTCTGTCTGCTGACCCTCCCAGTCTGAGCGCAAACGCTCGCGCTGTCCAGGACAACAGTATCTGCCTTCTCATGTAGAGGGTACGCAGGCTGCTTCCCAAGCTCAGGATGGGCCGGCGGCTAGGGCAACCGTCCCTCCTCCGCGATCTTCTTCCAGAAAGAAGGGTCGACACTCTCACCCACACTCCCTGGATAGAGCATGATCCAAGGAGCGGCATGGCTCTCGTGTCGCACCTGCAGCGCCAAAGGAGCAGGAACGGGTGAACTTGGGTGATGCCCCGCCTAGCACCTCCTTCGCCCCTTTGGCTGGGGCTGGCCGTGGACGGTGCATGGCGTCCCATTCTCCGAACCCACCCACACCTGCAGCTAAGACCTCGCCTCAAGAATCAGAAGCAATGGATGATGGCACGGAAGCCTCCATTCATGCCTCTGACCAAGACGACATGGACTGGCAGACTCCTAAGAGTAGACCGAAGAACAAAAGCAACCGTAATCCACCAAAGTGATGTTGACCTATTGATGCTATGAGCTGACTTTTTATGTATTCCCTTTTAGTTTTACAGGTTTAGCAGCGTTTTAATTTAGTTTTTTATTACTTTTTAAATGAATGGCTAAATTTCATTTTATGCAGTGGAACTGCCGCGGTCATTTACGTAATATTGACGACGTTAATTTTTTCGATGAAGGATTTACGTCTTATTGAACTCACTTTACAAGAGACACATCTCAATGGTCCCCAAAAGTCACGATTGCTCCGCCATTGGGTTTTTAGAAAGGTCGCCCTGCATCTAATTCATCTGGTGGAGTAACTCTGGTTGTCCAGAATGGAGTTGCCTGCTCTCAGGTTCCTCTTGCTACGCCTGTTGAGGCTGTGGCTGTACCTATTCTTTTGGACGGCCTTATTACTGTTGCTTTTATTTATATTTCACCAAACATTCCACTGACTCTTCATGACCGCAAATACATGTTCCACAGCTTACTCACCTTTTTTTTACTTTTAGGAGATTTTAATGCTCACCACCCCTTGTGGGGTTAGCGTCCGTCAAGACTCACGTGGTGAGGTCCTTGAGCGGTTTTTAGTATCATATAGGCTGTGCCTTGTGAATAAGAGAAAGCCAACCTTTTGCAGTGCAGCTCAGAATTCATTTACATCTATCAATCTTTCCGTCTCAACCCCTTCAGTGTTTTCTTTATTTACATGGAAAGTATTGGATAATTCTTTTGGAAGTGACCACTTCCCAGTCATTCTGGAGAGTCTGGTTTCTGCTCCAAGCCTAATGAAACGTACCCCTCGCTGTAAACTTGACAAGGCAGACTGGGGTCTTTTCAGCTTAAATGCAGAGCTTAAGTCTTGCATGTTCTTGTCCTTAACACACGATGAAGCCAACACACACATCACATAACAGATCACTAATGCCGATTTTCGCTCCATCCCTCAGACCTCCTCTAGCATCCCAAAAAAAGTGTAAACCATGGTAGAATGGTGATTGTTCCACTACTAAGAAAAAAACAGCACAAGGCATGGGGTATATTTCGCAGATATTCGACGTTCGTGAATTTGGTAGAGTTTCAGAGAAATAGGGCCCAAGCTAGTTGGACCAGGAAGCAGGCCAGGAGGAAGTCTTGGAGAGGCTATCTGTCCTCTATTAGCTGCTACGTCCCAGCAAAGAAAGTGTAGACCGACTGCGGAAGGTCGAAGGCCAGTACCGTTGGTGTACAGTCCTCTTTTTTCTTCTGTAAGCTCACTACACGACCAGGAAAATGTGTTCGACGCTCATTTTGCAGCCGTTTCTAACTCTTCTCATTACTCTCCTGCGTTTCTGAAGTTGAAAGCAGATGCAAAAAAAAAACGTAAGTCAGCTTGGCAGAAGGAGCCCCTGCACCATATAATCAGCCGTTTACAATGGTTCCGCTTCAAATGGCTCTCAAATCCGGAAGAGTTCATCCCCGCTCCTGACCGAATACTCGCAGCCCTCCGAATCATTCACAGTCCTCCTGACATATTTCAATGATCTGTGAATCGATGCACACTTCCCCGCCTAATGGAAGCCGGAAGAAGTAATTCCGCTGCTGAAGCCTGGAAAAGATCCTCCACTTCCTGCAAGTTACAGGCCGATTGCACTGACTAGTTGCTTAGGGAAGACTTTAAAAGAATGATTAATAAGCGTCTTGTTTGTTTCGTGGAGCAACACGATATTTTGAATTTAAATCAATGTGGGTGTCGATCAGTACGTTCCGCCATAGACCATTTAGTCCGACTGGAGACTGTTGTACATGAGGCGTTTGTGAATAGGCAGCATTGCGTAACTGTCTTTTTTATTTAGAAAAGACTTCCGATACCAATTGGATACATGGCATCCTGCATGACTTGTTCATGCATGGAGTACGCGGCAGATTGCTCCGTTGTATAAAAAGCTATCTTAGTGGACGTTTCTTCCATGTGTTTAGGCGCGACAGTATCTAATTGATTTGTCCAGGAGAATGGTGTTCCTCAGGGCGGAGTACTTAGTGTCACCTTCTTCGCCATAAAAATTAACTCTCTTTGTCGTTTTATACCTTCCTCAGTATCATATTGATTATGCGTCGATGACATTCAAATCTCTGCAACATCGTGTAATATGTCTACACTCTTAAAAAAGCTAGCAAAAAGCTAGTAACTGCAGCAGTTACTACCTTTTTCTGACCGTTACTACCTTTCACTAACTATTTACTACCTCAAACGCGCGATAGGTAGTAAAAAGTTAGCAAATGCAGCCGTTACTACCTTTTTCCGACCGTCACTACTTTTTTACTAGCTATTTACCTCCGCAAAGGCGCGGAGATGTCGGCGCTTGCTTCATACCCGATTGCCAGCGTTAGCGACGCACTTGCTGTTTCGGATCGCAGGGGGAGGTATCCACACGCAATCGTAGCGTCAAGTATTGTATGAGGGGGCATGTTTAAGGGATGGAGATGACTTTATAACGATCGCAGCCTCCGTACTAGCATGCCGTGGAAGCCAGCGCTGCAGCGAGCGCAGCAGCCATTGTTAATGCAATGGCCATGCGGCTCACTTACTCGTTTCCATTCGTTTGTCAGCGTTTATATTTTCGTTTTGGTTTCAATTGGGATGAAAATAGCCACGCAGCACATACTAAAACGTTTTTTTTTATTTATGTTTAAACATATTTTGTTTTTTCACAAGAGACGCTTGGCAACATTGTACGACAAGCAAGTTGGATGGCAACTAACTAGCACAGCTGGAGACAGGCGGGACATTGGAAAATTGGGACTCCCTCCCGCGTTGCTCCGGCCCAAAGTCTCAACCCTGTCTCCCAGTGGGTCTGGTGCTGGGGTAACGCGGACGAGGTTTGACCAGAGGAAAATTGGCGACTCCCTCGCCGGGTGGAAGAGACGGGGGGGGGGGGGGGTGATGTTTTTAGTTTTTTTTTTTTTTTTTTTTTGCCCAATCTCCCGAAGGTCATTCTGGTGATATCCCACACTGCCTGGTGATACATAGGGGGAGAAAATTGGTCATAAAAGGGTGGGAGGAATCACGTTTTTCTCTTTTTAAACGTAGGCTAGGTGGCGCAAGCTACCGCCCGTTACAAAGGGTATAGCCATTAACATACATCCATCCGGAGCCAGTCGGAGTTCGCAAGACGCTAATTTTTCTGATGTGAACCTGCAGTTTTTGCCTCGTGTCGTGTGCAGTCCTCGTGTTCCCGTGTTGGAGTGCATAGTTAACGTTTGTGCGCTCGACGGGACGAGTGTATGCGTGGACCTGGACTGCTGCGAGGATAGTTCTAACGAGCCGGTGCCGATGTCACTGGATTGGGTTGTGTCGTCCATCAAGCATTTCTTTGCCTCCTCCTACTTGACACTGAGAACTTCTTTGCGGTTTGTGTGTGTTCGGTGGTTGAATGATTCTGATTGAGCCGTCTTCGGTCGTGACAGTGCACTGTCACAACCGCTGATGTGCGTCGTAAATCGTGTATGTTGCTTTGGGTACTAATGAAAAAAAACATGTTTTGGCATTCTGCGAGTCTTTCTGAATTTGCTTATATCTTCCCCCAAAACGCGAGCATTCGTTAGTGTAATACAAAAAATTAAGATGCGAGCTCCGCGTGGTATTAATTTTGCATGCATTTTTGTAGCGCAGCACGCGAAAGGTGTGCAGCTGCCGTCGTACTCCCCGTCAATTACAGCCTTCGTTCGCCGCGGGAGACGGCAAGAAAGCACTCTCGCCGACGGCGACCGCATTCGTTTTAAAGGCTGACCCGCATGTAAGCTATTTAGCGAGCGACGAGACGAGCGACGGAGGCAGCGACGAGCGACGGCGATTTCTCATGGTCACCCGTCGCGTCGCTCGGTTTTTCTTTATTTCCAGGAAACGTCGTTTATCGTCTTGGCCGCTTGTTCCGTCACTTTCATGCGGTTTGCCTCGTCGCGCAACTGACCTAGCGACTGCGAAGAACTGACATGCTGATACACGACGACTAGTTTGCGCACTCAAATGGTCAGTATAAACGACTCAAGGGCACTCAAGGAAGTTAGCGGGGAGGAAGTGGCCGAGTGGGCTAACGCGTCTCAGCTCGGAGCGTGGAGCGAAAGCTTGCACTGGGAACTCCTGAGTTTGACACCCACCGCCCTCGCCATAAATTAGCGATTAGAGTGATCATAGCGTGTCGTATTTGTATGTGACCTGTGTTGAATGCATTGTGTCAATTGTGTGCTAAAAATGTGGGTCTGAATGTGTATCTACCTGCAAAAACGTGGAAGAATTCAAATAAACAAAATAATCGGCTTCCTTTTTTGTGTACGTTTAATTGGACGGTGACTGCCGCCACCTGGATTACTGATTTCTAGTTCCAATGTTTGTTGCGCCTGCCACCTTGTGGTAAGTGGCATACCCCTACACCTTTGTTTTCCCCGGAAATCACGTGACTAGTGGCGATTCCGGTCTTCCGTCGGGAGGTAGCGCTAGTTCCTAGCTAGAGGTAGTAAAATGCATGGATTCTACTTTGAGGCTATTAACAGTTACTAGCTTCATCACCTAGTAACTGTTACTAGCTTGGCCGTTACTACCTGCGGTTACTAGGTACCGAGTAACATATGTGACAAGCGGTTACTAGCTCTTACCTAGTAAATACTACTAGCTTTTTTTTAAGAGTGTAGCTGTGAAAGGCAGCTGCAACTAGCCATAAATAAAATCACTAAATGGGCTAGTGAAAATTGTTTTAAGTTCTCCAGAAAACAAAAGCTGTTTGTGTTCCCTTTTTTTTTCCGCGGGGCTCTGGTTAAATACTACTCTCATGTTAAACGGAAATGCCATCGAAATTACAGCTCAGCATAGGTTTCTGGGAGTGATATTTGACAGCAAGCTTAGTTTTGTCTCCCATCTCAAATGGCTAAAGCAGAAATGTATGCAGACGTTGAACATTCTTCAAGTCTTGAGGTTCCGATGGGAAGTGTTTATTTCATTTGTACCTCTCTCTTGTACGATCGCGCTTGATTATGGGTCTGTTGTGCTTGTATCTGCTGGGCCGTCTGCCTTAAAAATGCTTGAATCTGTGCATCACCTTGGGTTGCGTCTTGCACCCGGTGCGTTTAGGACATCTGTTTTAAGCTTGTATGCTGACTCCATTGAAATGGCACTTGAAAAAAGTCGGTAGTATCTAAGTCTCGTTTATAACTCCAAGGTGTTATTGGAACCGAGCCATCCAGTGCCCAGTAGTATTCGAGAGTCTAAGTTTTGTCGTACTCTGGAGCATAAACCAACTGTTGTTCGACCCTTGAGTCTTCGTTTTGAGAAGCTCCGTATCTCCCTTAACCTGTCACGTGAGGGTGTCACTTTCGTAGAAAGTGCATGTCATACTGCCCCATGGAATATCAAACCGATAGCTTGTGATTGGTATTTTACAAAATTTAATAAATATTACGCCTATCCTCTGATTCTACAAAAATAATTATTAGCTCTGCAAGCAAAATACAGACATTACTGCCGGATTTACACTGACAGTGCCAAGTCCTTAATGTACGTCGGCTCCACTGTTTATTCAAATTGGTTTACCCATGTTACTCGACTTAGCAATGTCGCCAGCATTTTTACTGCCAAAATATATGGTCTTCTGGCAGCACTTGACTATATAATAAGGCGCAAAGGGACGAAAGCCATTATTTTTGTAGGCTCTCGAAGTGTTCTTACTGCAGTATGTTTCGTTACACCAACTACGAATAAGTTGATTCAACTCGTACGGACCAATGCTCAACAGTGACTCGCTGGTAGAAAGGACATCAAGTTTTGCTGTATCCCGAGCCATGTGGGCATCGCAGTCAACAAGACTGCAGATAGACTGGTTGCCTCTTCACACAACCTTCTACCATCAAATGTCCGCATACGTCACCGAGACCTTAAAACGTCCGTTATATTTTCTCTTTTGCGGTTATGGCAATTTGAATGGAAGTTAGCCGATAATAATAAGCTTCATGCCATCAAACCAGAACATAGTGCATGGGAAACCTCCTATAAAAAAGGTCGTTTCCATGAAGTCCTCCTGTGCCGATTGAAAATTGGCCACTCGTTCCTTACTCATCAATACCTGATTATGGGTGAGGAACTGCCAATATGCGAGCGCTGTGGAGAAACTTTATCTGTTCTGCATGTTCTATTTCTTTGCAGTGGCCTTCTACAACAATACAAGACCTATTTCCCCGAGTTTTTCGAGTACAACATTCCATTTCACCCTGCCTTGATTCTAGGGGATCAGCCAATTATATCATTTGAACGTCTTTTAGCTTTTCTCAATACTACAGGTATCTTACACAAACTATAGCCAAGTACTAGTCTAGTCTTAGTATACTTTTACCGATAGGCAGTTTTAGTGGACCGTACGCTGGAGGTTTGCGCACGCATATAAATTCCGGGTCGTGAGTGCCCGTGCGCAGAACGCAATAGAATGGCTAGCCTATTGCTTACGCACGCAACGCTGGGGAATTTGCGTTGCGGACTAGCGGGCTTTGCAAGAAGCTCTCGATAGATCTCGGGCCCAACCAGAGCAGCAGTTTCAAGATGGCGGTTACCTCGACTGGCGCAGAGAGAGCGACGTGATCTTCTCGAAGTTTAGTGTTACGTGAAATTGCGTGGCTTTCAGCTCGGCAATTCTTTTCGGGACCAACCGCGGTCGAATCAGATCGCCGTGCAGCTGAAGGAGTGCACAGTGAAAATGTTTACCGCTCGCAATATGCGTCAACGCTGCGATCTGCTCAACGCTAAGCCTATTCGCACAGTTCATCTTCGAGGGACGAACGACTCTTCAAGAAATCGCCGAAGTTGTCGCTATGCACTGAACATCAGTAGGTCCTGAACTTCATTCCGCGCCAGCATTGATGAAAGGTCCCGTTTCTACGGGACGATTGACGGAATCTTCGTGATTGCATTTGGCTACGTACTCGTACTCGTAGCCTCTGTACTCCTAGAGGAAAGCGCGCGTAACGAGGCAGCTGTGGCTTGGTTTAATTTGAAATAAAATTATTGGACACGTTTTCATTTTCAATATTTCTTTTGAGGAGCATGGTGACGCTATAAGCTCGCGGAATTCCACGGCTCTGGCAAATGTAACCAAGATCATGCGAGGTGTTCACACCGAAACATAACGCTCAACTAAATTTAGTCCGCCCTGGTGGTTTAAAGCGTGCGCTATACTATTGCATATTGCATACGTAAGAGCCAGCAACGCTATACTAAACAATCTCAAGAGGTTTTATGATTCCAACACAATGCCAAGAGGAAGTATTGGCAGTTACATGCTGCTTAGCTTATTTTTAACGAAGGAACGGGCTTCCGCGAGAATTATCAGGTGATCGTCAACCGTCTCTGGTACAAAAAACGCCATAATTATCGAAAAGCAAGACTGGGAACCAATAAAATACGGACAAGCACACACACACCGTATACAAACGGTGTGTGGAGACGGTGTCCGTCCTTTTATGTTTCCAGTATCGGGTTTGTTCATTATACAGTTAGTTAACCAGCTTGCCTGCGTTTTTTTCATGTTTTAGTGCAACTGCCGGTTCCACAACAAGCGTCACACCTAGATTTTTAGTTTTCGGAAAATACTTTAGACTAGACATGTTATTAAGGCCACAGACAAATAGGTCGAGGAATTGGTTCTCATGTTGTCTTCGAATTGGCAGATATCCAATTGCTGTATGAATTCTGCAAGATACGTTGTCAATATTTCACCCGAACTTTTATCAAACTTGCCATATTTGAATCATTTTTCTCTCACTAACCATTTTTGTAAGTAGGATCTACAAAGAAGTTGTAAGATATAATTATAGATAATCATGCGAAACGATAAGAAAAACAAAGAAGCACCATTTAGTCGCTTAGGGAAGCGGATGCGCTGTCACATACAATTATTCACCTCGGAGACAAAAGGAGCAGCCTTTGAGACCCTACTAATAGTCCCTCAATCAAAACTTGTTGTTGGCCTAGTTGGTTCATGATGCAGTCTAGAAGTTTTCTGCGCGACACAAGGGACAATCACAAGCGAGTAGACACGGACAAGCGCTTGTCCGTGTCTACTCGCTTGGGATTGTCCATTGTGTCGCGCAAAAATCTTCTAGACTAATAGTCCCTCAAAGGGGGACACCAAGTACTTACGGCTGCGCCCTTACATTTAGGTCCTCAGGGGTAATGCGAATATTTTAGATTTTATCGCCAGTCACAAAAGTTTATACCCTTGATTTTTGTCCTGCTTAAACAAAAGTTGTACCCCACTGAAGGAATGTGCCTTGCACTGGTGCACTCATCCCACAGTGTACTGCAATTTAAGAAACAAAATGTTGAAGTTCAAGTTCAACGTAGCTTTATGGCTTCGTAGATACGCAACACATTCAAGTATTGCTGAAACCGAATTTCCTAAGCAACACAATCCATCGTGAGGCCGAATTTGGAATGGTGCAACAGATCGCCACCGCCCCGAAAAAGTTATAGAGATATAAACCAGAAATCAAAACAAAATAGAAAAAAAATATTCATCAATTTTCGGGAAATATTAAGTACAGTAAACTTCCACCACTTCGCCCGCACACAAAAACTGTACTTGTGAAACATATGTGGTAAGAAGTGACGAACGCTTTGGAGTTTCGAGTCGCCAAGATCACAAAATGCAGTTTGTGATGGAATCAATTTTTCATCCTCCTTTTCTGATTCTGTATTTTAATTTTTATGTGTACATATATTTATTTGATTCTGCAGGCAAAGGCCGGCAGGGCGAAAGAGGAAAATGGCATTTCTGCCAGATCAATCCTCTTCACTTGTTCCAATTCAGCAATTTCATATCAATAATAACAACCGCACGATAAATGAAAAACAACATAAGTGCAGGACGTGAAAAAAGTATACTTTTCATTTTTTATTTAATATTACTACCTGGCCCGATCAAGGTCAAGAGGAGAGGCACAACAAAATATCACTGAAATGTTGGGGGGAAAATGCCAATATAATTCAACACATTAAACAATGTTACAACTTACGTCCTGTACCATAAAATTGAATACGAATACGAACACATGTTAACACTTAAAACGCCATTAAGCACGGGCAACCCAGAAAGGAAAACAGTGAGTCAATCTATCAAGTTGTCAACAGGTTCTGAATGTTTTAGGGATGCAGGCGATAGAAAGTTCTAGATAGGGAGTTCTAGATGGGGCTTCACAATGCGCAAGCGCAGACCTTCTGCGCAGGTGCAGTGCGACACCCCAAGCTATTTGGTTGATCCAAAATGTAGGAGCCCCCTATTTTAAAATTTTTCGATTTTGTTTCAGTCATTAATAAATCGGGAAAAAAACGGAACACTCGAATGTGCTGAGTCGAACAGGATACTTTAGTAATGAACATGCATGGAAAGATTGAGTGTTTAGGCGACCCTAAATAATTATATTTTTTTTTGTAATATAAACGTTCAGTCGCCCTTAAATAATTAGTAATAAAACCTTTAATTTATGAACTCGCACTCTTTCACTCACTTTGAGCAACTGTGTTTGTCGCAATGATGATGTAAGCGAACAAAGCATGTTATATTTGTTTAAAATTAACCGTATCGATTTTCGTTGAACATTTTACAAATTATTGGCTGTGATTTTTGTGAATGGGTCCCACAGACGTTGGCATATTTCGAAATAGGTCGTAATTAAGTTTTGTACACACTCTGTCTTGTGTTAAAAAAAAAACAAAAAAACTTTAGTGGACGTGTAAGGACCAAGGCCGCTCAGTCGCTTTCATCACAACAGAGTCAATGAGCTTATTCCATAGTGGTTTGTTATGAAAATTTAATCTCAAGTGCTCGTATACGTAGACCTTTTCAGTCAATTACCCACGAATGATGTACGCCAACTGAATGGTACGCTTTTTGTGCGTGATGGAGATTGACACTGTTTTAACTATTTGATTTTATTTATCAATCCCGACCCCAGGCGATTATCGTTTGTATCCCATTCAGCTCAGAGGTTTGGTATAAAATGTGGTAATTGTCTGGGAGTTTTTAGCGTCGAGAGGCCCGAATAAGCCAAAGTAGAGACGAATTTGACCTTCCTTTGCAAGGGTCTGAGTATTTTGGGCCAAATGCACCAAAGAAGTGCCAGACTTAGGCTTCACTCCCTGGTAGCGCTACTGTCATCTCGCATCTTTGTGCCGAAATCACCACACAAGTGACAGAGTAAGGCTTACTGCCTGACACTTCGGCTCCCATCTGGCATCTTTGAGCCAAAATTTCCAAACAAGTGCCGACGTTAACCGTAATTTCCTCATAGCTCACCTTCCTTCTGGCGTTTCTGGGCCCAAATCGCATTATAAGTGCCACAGGTGGGCTCCCTGTGTGAACGTGTGGCGGTCATCTGGCGTTATCGCTCCTTAATCACCAAGCAAGTGTCAGAGTTACGTTTCCTAGTCTAGTAGCACGGTTAAGGCTTTGCTAAACTTCGCTCGACGAGGATTGCAGCGAACGTAGCGTAGCACATAAGGTACGCCTTTCAATGGCCGGCGAGCAGGAACTGGATATCTGCGAACAACCAGTGTCTGTGTGCGCTGCGCTACGCCGCGTTTGGTACGCTCGACGTCGGAGTGTAACAGAGCCTTTAACATCTGTCTTCTTGAGACCTGATTCTCTAACAAATTCCAGAGTTCAGTAATCAGGGCCAGCCCCTTTGGCGACGGTTTAGTTATGTTTAGAAGCAGATGACCGATGAGGTATTAGTGGTAGGCAGGTCTGCAACTTAATTAAATAAAATGAAACTTAATTTGGCGTGCAACTTTTTTCTTTTACTTCAGGTGCATCTTGATTTCTCCAGTTCAAAGGTGGGTCAAATATTTTGACACAGCTGGACAAGACAACACAGTTTTCGCAAACTCAGATTGCGGCGGATTATTCTACTCGCGTATAGGTACATTCATTTATCAATATCCGGACGCGCCGTGAGACTGGTTTGACGCTATCGCAACTGATACCATCGAGCGAGCGCTGCGCGAGACTGATATGTGCACGTCTCCTCAACACATGCCATAATTAGGTGCAGCGTTTGAAAACTGAGTGAAGCTTTGCGCGTGTCTTGCATTATGATTCAAACTGTCAACGCCTAGCGATAAAAAAAGCAGTAGCGGCTGTGGTTCTATAGTACCCCGCCCGCTTCACACGGGGAAACGTTTCAACATATTTTTTAGACAAAATCCTGGCGGCGAGATTATTTTTCAACATTCACTTAAAGCATTTGACATCAACTCGGCACTCCTTGCTCTCATAATTTTTCAATTCACCCTTCCCCTCCCCCCCCCCCCCCCCCCCCCACACTAAGGTTACATGCCAAGCCTCTGCTACGAAACACCACCTTTGTCTTCCCTTTTCTTTTGGTCAGTCAAATATGCAAAGGGAGCATAGATTCATCGTAAAACAGTATTCGACCTCGCCTTTTGCTAAGCCTCCACTCCTGCTTCTGTGTCTTCGGTTGTGAGCGAGTGCGACGGCCGCTTCAAGCAAATTAGAGGGATGTACCGAAATGGGTAACCCCTTTTTGTAGGAGGCGTAGGAAAACAACGCTTGGACGAATATTTGTCATGTTACTCAATCTGACGCGCTCATATGATCACTGGGGCTGTAGTCTCCACCGTTTACTAAATTATGGAAATAATTAGGGGGCCACGTAGGTCCGGTTTCAGAAATGCTTTAGTCAGCGTTCTGCAACTTTTGTGCGGTCGCGGTCATTGTTTTTCGTCGTAGACAGCCGGAATACGTTCGTGCCAACTTTTCCGTAATGGCCGCTTTCTTCGCCGCAGCCCATGAAATTGTTGTGCTGTGTTTGTTGAACACGCTTTGATAAGAAGCTTCTCTTCGGTGACAGTGAAACTTCAGTTTATTGCGTGCAACCTTCTTTCTCGACATGTGTTTGTGTAGCTCGGCGGTGCACGAGTCAGCTTATGTATCGATCACGGATTACATGGCATAGTTGTTTTATTACCAAGTGCACCTCAAGCATGCTTCTGATAGTAATCCTGCTTTCTCTTAATCCCCTCATCATTCTTGTTTGATTTTGGTTTTGGTTGGCTTAAAAACAGTGTTAATTATATTTCGTCAATTGCTTTTCGTTATACAGAAGTATCGCTTTTCTAAATGTATTGAGAATAAGCTATGTGTAATGGTAGTGCTTTAATAGACTTCAGCGAGCGATTAAGAGCACTTTTGTTTATCAGTGTGTTATTCGCACAGTATTCCGAAAATACTAGGCCCGGTAGCGAAACGACGGTGCGCCAATACTGGCACGACACTCCTATGTATCGTCGTGCTGCTTGGGAACAGAGATGATGACATGTGACCATCGTGTTTTGGGGAATATTTATTTTAATTTTGTTCTCGAGAGCCTGGAAGAGCAGTATTGTGGCAACCCCCCCCCCCCCCCCCCAAAAAAAAAAAGAAACACACACACAAACTTTGGCAGGTCTTTAGTCTTTCTTTTGCACTTTTGTTACGTATTTGAAACTCCAGTTGCTAGACCGAGAAAAGCCAAACTTCGTCATGCCCCGAATCCACAAATTAGGATTCTCTTTGGCAGTAATGGCTCAAGTATGGGACTTCTTTGGCACTCCTGTGGCGGACCAGAGAAAAGCCTAACCTTAGCATGCCTTAGAATCGCCAAACTAGGGCTGTAGTTAGGCAAAGTACTTAGGCACTGAAAAGCGCCCTGGATCAAAACCTAACTAGGCCCAAGTGTGGTCCTTACGTTTGCAACACCTTTGCGCAAATTGGGCTTTTCTCTGGCGTGCTACCTGGGTAGCAACGGTTTAAAATATTTTATCCTGAGATGGCTAAACATCATTGTATCAAACACATTCGTTGGCGAATTATCTAAATTCTATATTTATTTTGTAGTTATATTAATAATATAATGTAGAAAAATGAAAGGTCCCAAGACATATTTGGTGCACTCCGGAATCAGCAGCGTCAAATGAGATTCATAGCCTTTGAAATACACATACTATTATCTTTCTTCTAGGTGCCAGGTTAAACATTTGACTAATTTTTTTGAGCTGAGAACTCCGCTTAGTTTGGAAATGAACATACTGTTTGGAACTCTATCAAATGCCTTTTACATAATGAGGAACGATAAGTTGAATTGACTTCTGCTGCTGATCCCTTCATCAAACTGATGTGTTAATTCACGTAGCTGGGTTACTTTAGACAGCCTTTTTTACAAAATCCATGCTGATAAACTCCCAAATATTTCCCTTTTCTACATAGTCAGTCATATATATGTCTAAAAATGTTATGCTTAAAAAGCTTACAACGCTAAACTTATTATCAAGATGGGCCTTAATTTGCACAATATTTCTTGTCACCCAATTTAAAAACAGGTATAATGTTAGTTAGTTTTTTTTATCATTCATTGGGTACAACACCCCACTGTAGTGATTTTGAAAATCTCGTCAAGTACTTAGACGCCTACTCCGAGTAACGCACCAAGAAAGCATTTGAAGTGAAATCTAGATAGAGAGATTGTTTTTATCGAATCGACATTTAAAAGCAAATAAAATTATCTTCTACAGCTAGAACGAGATCAATGATCTCCTGCAGATTTTGATGGACTTTAAAGTTTGCCAGTTTTCCAACATCGCAAGCAAAAAGAGATTTGAAATAAATAAAGCGGTTCATACATTTTTACCGTTTTTTTTTAACTTACACGTTTATTTTAAATTCAGATGCGGGCTTAGGTTTGGATGTTGGACACCACCAAAGCTTTTCAAAATATGACTATAAGAATTCGTCTAGAGTTACGCTAACGCAAGTCTGCAGCAGATAAAATCTGTTTGATTCTTGCGACATACTAGTTACTGCATGCATGACCGCCTCTAACCCAATAGCCCTAGTTCTTTTACGAGGGCGCGAGACTCTGCGCATCATATAAATATCGTCACAGTTTTTTCATGGGTTCTTGTCCATAATGGTGTTGGTCTTATATCGGACATAACGAGTAACACACATGAACAAGCCTCCGAATACCTTTCCAAAGTATATATATATATATATATATATATATATATATATATATATATATATATATATATATATATATATATATATATATACAGAAAGAGAGAGAGAGATAGAGATAAATGTCAGTATCACAACTTTCTGAAAAGTTGGGGAAATCATCAAGGAACTAACCTAATAAATGCATTAAACTCACATAATTCACGCTGGAAAATTTCATAGCATTATGTTTTCCTCTCATACCTTTACACAAATGGACAAGTCTATCAAAACCAGTTTTTAGTAAGAAATTTCTTATAACTTTGCAACATTAAATTCGTCAATATTACTTCTAAGAAAAACATACTCAAATATGGGAATTGATTTTTCATGGTTCCCAGTAAAATGTTTTACTAACTGTATGAGGTCGAACAAAAATGCAATATTAAAAATGCATTCGACACTTTCTATCTTTCTTGAAACGGTAGGAAACAAAATTCATTCATGGCAAATTAAAATCACTGGAAATATGACTTTTCTGTCCGTTCTGTACAGCTTCAAGGTATATGATCTGGTCTTTTCTAAGGCATCTGAGTCTACATTGGGAGGCATATATAATGATATCATTACAAATTAAAAGCTATATATATTTTTTTTAATTAAAACAGCGAAAAAAAAACGACGGACTGGATGAATGAGAATACAAACAGAGCGCTGACTCGCAACTAAAGTTTATTGGACGCAACGGCAATATATACCGTTGCGTCCAATACACTTTAGTTGCGAGTTAGCGCTCTGTCTGTGTCCCTTCATCCACTCCGTCATTTTTTTTGTTTTTGCGCTATCTTAATTTTTTAGGTATGTCGTACCAACTCGCCCAAGCTTCAACTTTAGCTATATATTTTTATTTAGCACCAACGTACCTCAGTATTATGTTATTAATTTATTTCAAAAAATCAAATATCAAATTTAAGCATAGAAGCAACAACTTTACCCACAGTCGGCCTATCTTTCTTAATTATTTCGAAACCTTGAGGTTCACATTCGTTCTTCTGAATGTTTGAGTTAAGCCATATTTCAGTTATGACGACAGCGTCAAGGATATGCATCAACAGATTACATTCAAGCTCTAACACTTTACTCATGATACTTCTTGAATTTATCTTAATAAAAGTTTAATTCCCGTGGTTTTTTAAAAGCCTGTTGTCACCTTGCTCATTTCTGTCTGGAGTATTGCATCGATACCTTTCACCTCTGGCGTGTTCCGATCCGTAAGCTGCGTTGTCTCTTATAATTTTAATAAATATTAGCTAAATAAGAACGCCATGTTTTGTTTGTTTTTTTCTGGTGAGAACTCTACCAAAGAGATTTTCGTACCGTCCCAACCAGTTTTAAGTGTTCCTCAGAAATGCCATAATCAGATAAGCTGCACTTTGTACAATTTCTTAAAACGACAAAATTTTGTTTTGTAGTGAATAAATGTCTTAATAACTGGTCTTGGCCTTCCTTTCTGTCATTTTCGAAGCCGATGCAACGTTTTAAAATCATTCACCTATCACCCCTGACGTTTACGAAAATACCACTTGCAACAAACGTAAAAAGGTTATCTTTTTTTCGCCTCCAGCTCGCATATTACGTGAATAATTACATTGTTTTGTCTACTTCTGTTTTCAACATCATCAATTGTAGTTCCAAAAATCTGCGACTGCTTTGTTTTTTTACTTTACTTACTTTTGTGTTTGTGTTGTTGCTTTCTTTTTATCAAAGACCCGAAATTTTCGAGTTTCGAGTGTATTCTTATTCGCATTTTTATATTTCATATCTGCTTCTGCGTTTGTTTTTTTTTTTGTTTGAAGTCTGAATTTCTGCAATTTCCTTTGACACAGTTGTAAGAGTTCAGCTCAATCGAGAGACCTGGATTCATTTCAATCTCACCACATAGCGATAAGCGCTTCTCCAAAGTTACGCAGAATTCTTGATACAATTCGAGGAACACGCTTGAGCTTGGCAGCATCATCAAACGCACATTGTTGCATCTACATGACTTAGTGTTAAGATTGGTTCCACCAACATGATTAGAAAGAATAACGAGTTGGTTAATCATTATGTTTATCATTTATATATATATATATATATATATATATATATATATATTATATATATATATATATATATATAACTAAGAAGAAAAGTAACCCTTGGTGAAAACAGCAACAACGGACGCTTTATTCTTCGACGTTTTGGCCGGAGTCCGGCCTTCGTCAGTAAGACTTTTACAGATGAACGCGGTGGTATTTATACAATGATACGGTCGAATACAACTTTCAAAAACGGTGGGATGATGGTTGGAGTTTCCTTTGAAACGCAGAGAGAGTTCCGGATGGGCAAACGTTTACACAATGCTACGGGCGGGTCCAAATTTCGGCGGGGTGATGGTTGGAGCTTTTGTGAGAGGGGAGCGTGGGGCAGTTCGTATCCCGGTGAAGAAGCTTGATGATCGGGGCCAAGTTTCAAAGACGTTGGGATGACGGTTGTAGTTTCTTGAGAGGGGGCGGAGGGTGACTTTGTGTCCTTGCGGGAAGGGGTGACCTGGTCGATAGCGTACAATAGACGAAAGTTGCGCGCGCAAACTTAAACGCTGTCACAAAAAGAAAGCCGGCACGGTAACTTGGGTTGTTCCGTGGGGCATGCATGAGTCATACTTGGAAGGGAACAATGTTAAACCTAGAAATAAAAGGAAACAAAATGAATATCGAAACGTGGAAATAAAAGAGAAATGTTCATGATTCAATTCCGACCACAAACACAGGTGGCGGCGATGAATAATCTATATACACATATATATATATATATATATATATATATATATATATATATATATATATATATATAGATAGATAGATAGGTAGATAGATATATTATTCATTGCCGCCACTAAACGAATGTAGGATTAGCATGCAACACGGGTGTCTAATCTGTAAACAGATGCAACACACAAACACGGCCAGCAGCACGCACTCGCAGTTCTCGATCAAGGGCACTTAACATGTGCCTCTTCGGATGTGGTGTACTTACTCGAGTGTACTGTAGGCAGAATGCAATACATATGGCAGAGTAAAGCAACATTTAGAATGCGCATTAATGATCACAAATCTCACGCCATATCCCTTCCGAAACTGCCTCCATCTAAACATCTCGCCCTCCCGAAACACTGGTTTGATAAACTGTCAGTGACTCTCCTAAATTCTGGGTTTAAATCTAATTGCGAATGAGAACAACAAGAATCCTACCTAATTCACCGATTCAACGCAGTTAAACAAAGAATAAATGAAAGCCCCCGTACACTCGCATTGATTAGAATGCTATCAGACAAAGAGCAACAACGAACAGAGGACATTTTTCAGGTTCCAGACCCTATGTGTTAGCAGTGGTACTGTGTTTGTGGCCGGAACTGGGCCAGCAAAGGTTCTCTTTTATTTCCATGTTTTGAGATTCATTTTCTTTCCCCTTATTTATAGATTTAACATTATTACCTTCTAGGTCTGACTCATGCATGCCACACGGGGTATCCCGAATGCCCGTGCATTTGCCTCTTCTTTTTTTTACATCACTTTTTTGTGGTTTGAGCGTGTAACTCTCGTCCATTGTACGCTATCATCCAGGTCGCGCCTGCCGACCCGGACACGAACTCACCCTGCGCATCCCCTCTCAAGAAACTACAACCGTCATCCCACACGACTTTCTGGACACGACCATCAAGCCTCCCGACCCGGATACGAACTGCCCCCATGCTTCCCTCTCATGAATACTGCAACTGTCACCCAGCCGTTTTTTTTTAAATTTGAACTCGACCATAGCTTTGTGTAAACGTCTGCCCATCTGGACACTAACTCCCCACGCTTCTACAAAAACTCCAACCGTCATACTGCCAGCTTTTGAAACTTGGACTCGACCTTAACACTGTATAAATGCCACCCGCGTTCATCTGTAAAAGTTCTTCTTTTACGAAGGCCGGACTCCGGCCAAAACGTCAAAGAATAAACCGTCCATTGTTGCGGTTTTCACCAAAGGTTTTGTTTTCTTTGCAGGTATATTTATAAACATATATATATATTATATAATATATATATATATATATATATATATATATATATATATATATATATATATATATATATATATATATATATATATATATATATATATATATATATATATATATATATATATATATATATATATATATATAGTTTTGTAGACCCCAGTAAAAAGTCCAGCTAGCAAAAGACGCTCGTGCCAGAGGGAGAATGTGTCCTTGCGGTCGATCTGTGCGTGAGTTCTTCCTTTCAGCATTAATTTGCTTCACCCGATGACCCGAACTGGCGACGTCACCGGACGCCCGATGCGACTTTGAAATCTTCAGTGTAGTGCACCGCCGCAGTAATATCAGCCCAACTCTTTAATAAAACCCTTTACTCTAAACCTTTAAAATAAAGCGGCCCGTGCTGCCGACGGCAAGTTGACGGGACAGGGGAGCACACGGCTATCTGAATTATACATAACGCAGCGAAGATCAGGGCCCTAATAGAGCAACGGCTCGTTACGAACACTAAAAGATCGCCGCTTTAAATCTTTCCCTTACCCACCTCACACCCGTGGTACTGGTTAAGCAGTAGTACAGGTGAAGGGACAGGCACTTTTTTTACATTTCTTCGGTATATTTTTTTAAATAGTAATTCCGACTTAAATTCAAGAGAAAGTGATACCGTTGTACTTTATATATTGACCAATGCGTAATGCGTGTAAAAGAACCCTGTGTGAAGGTTGACATGTAATGTCCAAGGTATTTTTTTAATGCGAAAACAGTGGCCTTTTTTAAGCTATCAGTTTCACTCTGTCTAAGCCACTCTTCAACGAATTCGATCGCGCTATTTGGTAACTTTCTCATTGGTACTTGCTTGCAAGTTTAGTGCAATTAACTTTGCAAACAAAGTGGACAAAGGTTTTGTTTTTTTGAGCATATCTGCAATGACAATTCGCCCATGAAAACAGGAATTTTCGCCATTCTATATAATTCGTAGACATTTAATTAAATCATTTAGTGTTTGTTTTATGGCACTGTTTTGCATTTTCTTTTTTTTTTCCAAATATTGTTGGCCGTAGCTTCCTGTAAAAGATGCACGTTATTATGTATTCTTCGTAACAACACTTATTAATCAAAAATAAACTACACGCGTACGTGCTTCAAGCCCTACAATTACGACTCTGATCAGGAAATCGAAAACACTTTTTATCGCGTCCTTGGTTACGCCCCGTAATCATCTTCCGATCTAGACGCTAGACCAACAACCAAGTCTTACGCAAGAACAGAGTCTTGCACAACAACCAAACCATGCACAACGTATATTTTGCCTGGAATACACTATAGGGAAGGACTGCCCGCTTCCTATGTTAGTAAAGCGTCCCATGTTATATTTTGCATGATACCTCGGCGACCGTACTTCAAATCTCACAGAAAAAGGGGTCATGTGTCAAAAACCTTTGAACAAAACATATATTGTGGGTAAATTCTCCATAAGGACGAAACTGAGAACCGCCTTTTCGTCATGTTAGTTTTAGAGTTTTTGGTTTTCTAAAGGACCGAAGACGGATGTTAGGATTTCGAGGATCGTCACAGGTCGCGCATTTGAGGGCTTACCCAAGCTGAGATACCGTCTGCACAATAAATAAACTTGTTCATGGCTTTTCTGAAGTACCTTAAAACGCAAGACGTAAGCATTTTTTTTTTTTTTTTTTGCAAATCGATCAGCCGGCATCATTGACAATGATTCACAATGTTTTGGTGATGGTAAATTTTGTAAACATCAATTCTATCAGTTAAATTATGTACCAAATGAAACCTTAAACAAAACAATATTCAGCAAGAACAATATAGTTATAATCAAATAAGTTTTGGCGTTTAGCGCCTTTGAGTAGAAGAAAAAACTGAAAAGTACGAATTTCAACATATTTTTTCTCAAAAGAGGCATATTAGTTGTTTTTTTTTTCATATGAGGAGCCCTCGGTATGGCCTAAAAGATTCAATTAAAATAATATGTGGTATGAACTTGTATCGTTGAGACAACATAAATATTTTATACATTATTATAAAGTACTCCAATTCGAACAACCAGCCCCGACAAGATCGGTTCCTGAAACCTTTAGTCTCAAGATCTGCTCTTCTTCTTTGTCCGCTTCGGACTGGCCGTTGCCTACGATACACCCCCCCCCCCCCCCCCCCCCCCCCCCGCCCCCTTAGCGGGGAAGCGCAGCGATCAAGCGGTCGTCGTTCTTTTCACACCATTAAAATTAAAACGGGGCTGGTTCTGTTAGCGGCTTCCGTAAAATTAGCGTCGGTTCTTCCACTTGATATTTCGTGAGTCAGATGGCAGAGGTTGCACTGTTGCACTCCAAGTGGGCGGGCTTGAACAGGTCGATGGACGTAACTAGGTGCTAGTTTTTGATTAGCACAGTGAACGTCTTCGAGTCACGACAAACTACCGCAAATGAGCCATCGTAAGGAGGTTGGAGAGGCGCTTTGACACTGTCGTGCCGAATGAGTACCTGTGTACACTTTGCCAGATGGCGGCTGACGAAGGCACTTCGTGTGGACGAAATTCTTGTGGCAATGGGGCATAGGTCTTGCATTAGGGGCCGCAACCAGTGAGCGTAGTCGTCGGAGCTGTTAATTATTGGATTGAAGGGTTGTTGGAAAAGTTCTCCTGGTATTCGGAGAGACATTCCATAGACCAGCTCGGCTCTACTGCAGTTCTAATCAGTTTTAAACAGCTTTGCAGATGCCGAGCATTATTAAAGGCGGGCTCCCCGTCCATGACGCAGTCTTGTCCTGTAATTCGATGGCAGCTTTCAATTGCCGATGAAAGTGCTCTACCATTCCATTAGACATAGGGTGATACGCGGTGGTGTGAATGTGATGTGCGCCCAGTAAGTGAGACAGGTTTCGAAAAAATGAAGATACGAACTGACGTCCGCGGTCCGTGGTGATAGTTTGCGGTACCCCGAAGCGATTCCCCCACTTGTCGACAAGCGTCCTGGAGACCGTCTGTGCCGTTATAATCTTTCATAGGGGCGACATCCGGCCAACATGTAAACCTGTCGACAAATGTCAGGAGGTATCGGCAATCGTGCGATGAAGGAAGTGGGCCCACAATGTCGTCTTGAATGTGAGCAAATCGAGCGTCAGGCGAATCGAAGGAGGTCAAGGGGGTGATTGTGTGGTGTTGAATCTTGCTGCGTTGACAGTCGATGCATCGTAAGGAGGGAAAGTACGCAGGCGAGCTGGCTAGGAAACATCACTGAAAGAAAACCTGAGTCTTGAAAGTAAACATCTTCCACAGAAATCTGTCTGAATTGAAGAAACAATCTGAATTAAGAAATATCGAACCAAAAGCTCGACGTTTCCGGGTCGACTTGACTCCTTCAGAACGTGACTAAATGGAAGCGGACAGCAAGGGCTTCTACCTCTACTTCCTCTTCTACCGAGTTGATGTTTTGTTAACGTGACTCAAGCCCTAGAAGTAAATAGAGGGTAACGCCACGATGGACCTATTAATGTTCCCCGGTGTGTTCTGAATAAGTCACGACCCCAAGAACATACGTTTTCGAATATGTGGCTGCGTCTCTCTCACGTGCGCGTTCCCGATGTCTATCCTGAGCTTTTCTGAGTTTTTGGTTTGAGATTTATTTATTTTGAAACCTGAGACTGGGACAAATAAAAAAAAAACTGAGAGCACGACAGGGAATTTCAAACGCACCTGATATTTATTCACAGGAGGACGCCAATAAATGCCCGTCCACAGGAAAACAGGAAGAATAAAAGGAGGAAAGATACCTCCCCCAGGGAGCAAGACAGACAGACACCATCCCCACACAGACGAACCGTCACCCGGAAACACCACCGATTCCCGAGGACCTGTACGATAAGCTTCCTCGAGGCCACCCGAGCCAGCCCACACATAAAATAAGCCCCCCACCCTTCCCTCGCTTGGCACGGACCCCCAAGGCCAAGAAACAGCAACAACAAGGCAACACAAAACAATCAAAGCAAAAGAAAGCCTCTCGCGGGTTCGCCCAGTACAAAAAACGGTTGACTCAAAAAATTACCGTGGTCACCTATACTCAAGGATTATCTTGTAATCATTTCATACATGTCTCTTTTTTTTAAACAAAATTAAGGTATCTTTCCACAAGGGGGAACACGAACTAAATTCACCAGTGTGTCTAGCCAGTTCTGAACTTGGCCAATTAATTTTCACATTTCTCTTATGTTCAAGCAGGTGGTCGTTTATGCAGCGGCATGTCTATATTACTAAATTGCTATAGTTACTATACTTAGTATATTATGTCTGGCACACAAAATAAACCGCAATCAAAATGAAGCTTGAGCACAACCTCCCTTTTACAACCATGCAATCCACGGATCTTTATGCCTCTTTGTACACTCCTGTTACCCGTCCTGGCTAAACGGTGCGAGTTTGTCAAACCGAAAATCTCCCTGGTTCATTCCGAGTACTCGTATAGCATCTCTCGCACAGTGTTGCAGAACGATGAACTTCACTGGTCACATCTCGCCGTGAATCTTGACCCGGGCGGTGCACCTTCCAGCGGGTGCAATGAGGTGCCCTCCGGTAGTACGTATCTGCGGGCCATCCTACGGTATAGTGACTTTCCGGAGGCGTCGAGATAGTCTCCGACTCAAAACGGAGTAGTCCGCTCCAGTGTCCACGAGTGCCGACACTTCGTGGTCGTCGATGATAATCTTGAAGTTGTTGGTCACCGTTGCAGCATTGTCGCTCCGACACGGGTCGGTGTTCAAGTGGGAGTTCTCAGGCCTTCCTTGGATGCTCTTGGCATTTACCGTCTTCGGCAACACCACGTCCAGCGTTGCCGCACCTAGTTTTCCCGGTGGGACAGGGGAGACAGGCTGTCACGGCACAACTGACGGAGAGGTGATGCAGAACGTGGGGGGCAGTATTTGTGGGGAAGGGGGGGGGGGAGAGTGCAGAACGGTATCTTTGTTGTGCTGTCAGCGTTGGTGACGGAGGGCGACGGCGTTCGCCGTGCCTCGGCCAGGGGGTCGTTCGGCGCAAACCCTCGTAGGCTTATTTGGCGGTATTGGCACCTCCGGTAAACAAGATTAGCCTCTCCATAGTGATAGCACAGCGGTCGTCGGTTAGCCGTGCACCAGACGTCGGTCGTCCTTGGCTATGCTTGTTGGGGACGGTTGTACTGGACCTGGTCTTTCTGGCGTCAGATATACGGTGTCGTTTGGAACTCTCACCGAAGTGGTGACGTGTACTGGCGGACAGCCGGTGTCATCTGTCGCGCCAGTGAAGCGTAGGTCACCACCTATTCTTCAGGTTCAGCGATGCCGACAAGAGCCTCCGGTTGAAGGGCTCGCTGCACTAGCTCTTGGACGAGTTCAGTGAGTGAGAACGCAGCTTGTCAATCTGCTGCCGGCACCAGCTTTTCAAGCTCCTCCCGGCAAATGTGTCTGACAATCTCACGGATCGCAGAGAGCTCAGTGCTGCCAGAACCAACGCTGCAGTTCAACGATGTAATCATGCTGGCACCGGTAAACCTCTGGTAATGGTTCTCCATCGCGAGCAGCGCCCTTTCAAATTTGATTGCTTTTGAGACTAAGCTTTCCACTCCTGCCGGAGGATTGCGGACAAGGCCGCCTAAATTGTCATCACTGGCACCTCGTATGAGTACCCGCAGCTACTTTTCATCGGCGGCCTGCGGGTCGGAGTGGGTGAACAGGAGGAGGACGTCTTCAGCCAAACTGGTGACGCTTTCCTTGGGTACATGGTTCCTTACTCGAAGCAGGTATTCGGCCCCCTACCGTCGGTGATGACTGCCATATGTTCTCTTCAGGTCGTTATTACAAACTTCCCACGTGGGCAAGGCGACTTCTTGATTTTCGTGCCATTGCCGTGCTGTTTCTTCTAGCAAGAAGCCGATGTTCTGAAGGCGTTGCTCATCAGTCCATCCGTAGTGGCGGGCCGCCGTGGCGTATTGCTGAAGCGAGTATTCTACGTCCTCAGAGATTTCACTGCTGAATGGCTTCGGCAGACGTAGAACCACAGGCAAGATCACAAATGGCGAGGCTGCTGGGGGGTTTTTCGTCAGCTGGGCCGTGAAGCTCATCGTCGGCTTCGATGGCTTCTTTGTCCTGTCCGGCAGTGGTAGAAGCTCAGGGCGTTGTCCTCGGAAACGCTGGCTTGCCCGGGGCTCTGTCTCTTCTAAAAATGGTCGACTTGGTGTGGGGCCTGCCGAACGAGGTCTCGGTGGAGTACGGTGAAGAGACGTAGGGTGCTACGCGCACCTCCCCCCGAATATTACAGATGGTGTCAAAAAGAACAATAAATATACAGGCAGCAATAAACGTTTAATCAGGCGAACTTGTGTCCAAAACAAAATAAGAATATTAACAGGCGTCGTAGGCGAGCGCCGATGTAGGCGTAGTTGTAGGGTCGAGTGCTGGCGAACAACTGACTTTGTAGAGCCACGTGGGGCGCCTTTTGCTGACGCACGAATTTCGCGAACATTCGAACTGGAATGTTTGGCATTCGAACATTCTAAACAAGAAGCTTCTCGGCCGCTGTAAAACTAATATTGCAGCATAATAGTCAAAGTTTAGCGGCCCTCAGGTATCGAACCCGGCCTCTGCGAGCGAGTCGGGTGCATGGCCACTCGGCCACGGACGCAGCAACATATCGATACAATTTCACGGATTCAAGTTGCATTTCGGTTAGTGTCTCTGCCTAAGGGCACGCGCCTTGCCTCAAAACTCTCATAACTTTGCATTTGTTAAGGTTTATGTAGCTCCATGCGCCATACTGTTCACGAAAAAGTAATAATATTCAAATCCGAGTGCAGAAGGCGTCTGTCGTCGTTATTATGAAGTTCGCGATAAAGAATACAGTCATCCGGGTATAAATTCATTGATGAAGAAACGGCGCAAGGTAATTTATTTAATATTAAATAAAATAATTGGACATAAAACGGGTCCCTGCGGCACAATCTATGCCGCATCAGTTAGTGGAGAATCAATGTAATTAAGTGTAAAATATTGAGAATGTTTGGTAAGGAAACATTCAAAACATATTAACAAATGGGAATCTAGGATTAGTACAGAAAGCTTAGGCATTAATAATTTATAGTTAACGTCGTCCAACTTAACTGTGTCAAGTTAAATCAAGGGAAGCACACCCAGACAAATATTTTTGTTAAGTATAGCTCGCAGAGAATGGGTTGAATACAAAAGCAGCTGTGTCTAGCATAAAAATTGCCGAATGAAATCATGTCGAGCAAGGTCAAACAAGTATTGGAATCTAGGAAATTAAATACATGACAGCACATAATGTGATCATTTATTTACAGAGATCACTGGTTAGAAAAATGAATGGATAAGTTAAAGGGTTCTGCTTGTACGAGTTCTATGCCAGGCAGCCACTTTTGCAGGGTTCAAGCCTGCACTTAAAGTGCCGGAACGTGTGATTGCTGGAATAGATTGGCCAAGAAAAATATTATATACATTTAAACTCTTTTGAAATTTTAAGCTAATATTACCACTACCCCATGATGATTATATATTCATTGAATCTATTAACCTCACATTACTGCAGGCTCAAATAGGTATGAAACATCGGAATAATATTACAACGTGAAATACCATGAAAAACATTACAGTCACTTTAACACAAATAGCTACGAAAAAAATGAAAGCCGTTTACAACACCCTGTAACACCGAATTAGAGCGCAGCTCTTGAGGAGGAGGAGGGAAGGCTACTGAGGGGAGGGTATACCCCTCGTCCCTTTTCCTCACCTCCTCATCCTGCCTACTACTCCTCCTCCCCTCCTCCCTCCTCCTTCCTCCTCCTCCCCTCCTCCTCCCCTCCTCCTTCGTCACCTCCTCCTCCTCTCCTCATCCTTCAACCTGCTTCCCTCGTCTCCTCCCCCCTCTCCCTCCTCCTCCTCCTCCCTCCTACTCCCCTTCTCGTCGCCGCTCAAGCCGGAAACGGCCACCTAAGAGCTGCGCTCTAAAATAAAGAATCAGAACAAATATTTTGGTAGGTTGACATTTTATTGATTTGTTAATTGATTTACTGATTTATTGGGGAAAACCCGCGGTGTATATTGGAAACTGCGTTGTACATCCAGCCAGGCTTTACGCCCATAACGTACAAAACCATCGTACGTACTTGTTCTACCAATGTACCCTAAACTTCGCTTCGCGAGGTTCCAATTTACATCCTGGATGAAAACCCCATTATCAATTTGACTAAAACAGCGCGATCAGCCGCCATGGTACGATGTTCAGCAGCCTCTCCAGTGTAGCCGCCAACCAGGACATGAAAGAAAAAGCATGTAGTTAAGCAGTGGGCAAATTTTCCCAGGCTCCATGCTTGGCACCCATGCTTAGATAGTGAAAAGTTAAAGTGCTGCCTGCCTTTTTGGCTGCTGTGCATGAGCAGCAAATAGTTTTCACTTCTAAGCTTACAGGTTTGTCAAGGTGACGTGAGCGCAAGACTAAAACTGGCATGGTTTTCGTCGCCCTAGCAGATGCGCACTCGGCGGAGTATAATGCCAAAACGCACTTACATTAAGTGAAACAAGCGTGAAACAAGAAACTTTCCAGATCCTACAAGCAAGGGCACCATCTTAAACTTGATGAGTGACTTACCCCAAACATGTTAACGTGATTTGTTTAGATCTGAGGCAAGATAAACTTCAATACTTATGTTGAAGCAGGGTCATTTGCGGATTTGCGGCCTTCTTGGCTGAAAAGCTTATCGCTCGTCTGTTTCGTCTCGCAGCTTTTCGTCCACCTGATTCGATCAGCAAAGCAGCGCACGACGGCTATCACTCCTGCATGGTTTCATCCATCGTTTCACCGCCGCTCAAGTTTCGGACTTCGTCATCTTGCGTCGTGAAATCTGCTACACGGCGGCGACACCATCGAGCTTCGCTTTTGTCGGCGCTATAAAACGGGCGGTTGAGCTGCACTCCGTTGGGATTTGCGGCCTTCTTGGCTGAAAAGCTTATCGCTCGTCTGTTTCGTCTCGCAGGTAAGAACACTGCACCGTTTTCACTTAGCTGTGTTACTAAATCCCAGCGCGAGTGCATCGTGTACGTCTGCTTTGTCAGTATGGGCATCTGCCTTGCTGCCTATCGTGCTCGCATCGGACGTTTTTTTCGATCTCGCTCCACTAAAGGACGTCATCGATTGTTGTTACCCACTCTGAACTTGCCTCTGCCAAAGTTCCGCCTGGTATTCGTCTCAGTGTGCTTGTGCGCTCTACTCATTCTTGCGGGTGATGTCGAGACTAATCCTGGACCTAAAACCGATCCCACGCAGCTCGAAAAGCTCCAGACCACCCTAGACAGGCTTCTGCAGAATACCGAAAGCTATCAGAAAGAAAATACGGACAAATTAAATGCTATTCAGGCCGGCATTTCGAGCCTAAGAGGAAGGGTGACGGAACTTGAAAAAAAAGTGGACGCTCAATCGAGCTGCCAGGAGGATGTGATTTCAATGAAACAGGATATAAGCTCACTAGAAAGCAATTTACGGAAATTATCTCTAACCTGTGATAATGTTGACGCGGTAGCGCGGCACGTAGATGCTTTGGATAATCGCTCTCGACGAAATAATCTTATCTTCAAAGGAATTCCGGAGGAACACGGTGAGACTTGGAATCGTACTGAACAGATAGTGATAGACTTTGTTAAAACTTACCTAAACGTTGACCCGGGTGAAATTGAAAGGGCGCATCGTATAGGTAGGAAACTTGAGAGGTTTCACCGTATGATTGTTGTTAAGTTCCAAAGTTTTAAGAAAAAAGAAGAAGTGCTTAGTAAGGCCCCGCCCTTAAAGGGACACTGACACCCCCCAATTTTTTTTTTCTTTTTTGTCAGGCGATTCATTATGGTGTCGGAATACTACCCAATTAATATTTTGCTACAGAGTCACGTATTTTTTCAATAAAGCCAAAAAACACAACTGCGTGAAACCATAACCGAAACGGAGAAGTGGAGAAAATAGCGTGAGTGGCGGAAGTCACGTGGCTACACCCGACCGTGCGGTGTTTTTTTTTTTTTTTTCCTCCTCTTTCCGCACGTAGCACCGTAGCAGACGAAATGCGTTCGCTCGCCGTGGTATTCCTTTGCAGTTATGTTTGTTCCGCTCGCTGTTCTGCATTTCAAGATGAGTTGTTTTATACATTTAATTGGCAATTAGTAGTGAGTGCCCGAGTGCCGTGGTGAATTCCCGTGATCAGCTCCGAAAAGAATACTCCCAAGATTTTGCGTGATGAGTTGCCTCACATGTCCTGCATCTGAAAGTGGCCAGAGTTATGCCAGAGTGCACAAGTTTCCGAAAGATCAACGGGTCGGGATCAATGGCTGGCTGCAATTCCTGTAGAACCATTACGCGAAGCTCGGAAAGCGGACGCTATCCGATTCATATGTTCCTTGCATTTTGTGGAAAGTGATATACATTGAGTTCGCAGGTGTCAAAAATGGAATCCATACCATTTAGTGCAGCGACGTATCGTCCACAAATTTTTTTTTCTGTGAGAATTGTAAAAAAAGAAATGTAAACAGCGCAGAATGCTTGACCAAAAAAAAAAAGAAACAAAAAATAAACGGTACACCCACACCAGGTATCGAACCCGTGCCCTCTGCGTGTGAAGCGGACGTCTTTCAACTGAGCTACTGAAGGACCTCTATCATGCGTAGTTATGCAGCGGGTAGACTGTATGTCGGAAGTTTGCTGCCGATTTCCCGATTTCCCTTCAATGCATGCACTCCGGGCTTGAAGTCGAACAGCACCAAGCATAGGGCACATTCGCACCTCGTAAAGTAACCGTACGCGTGCGTATTCAACTCGAAGTACGCACTTCGTGCTTGACGTTTGAGCGAGCGATGTCTTCAGCCACGAGAAGGGACGACGGCTCGGTGACGTCTTCGTGCAATCGGCTTGCTGGTCGGGCGTGTCGTACGGGATGAATATCAGTTCTTTTGATCGGTCCAAAATTTCTCTTTCGAAGAAAGACAGAATTCGCCAGTACTGTGAACGACAGTTCTGAAGAAGAGGTCCAACGCCCGTCGTCCGCTGCCATCCGCTAGTGCTAGTCCCACGATACGCAAAACGACGCCATGTCGAGAATTATGCAGTGAACGCACAGAAAGCTTCCGGTTGTCTGTGCTACCTTTTTTTTCAATCAACGTATTTGCAGCTTTTTTGAAGCCACAAAAAATGGGTTTCATATTTTTTTCTATTTTTAATATTGACTGTGTGCCTTTAAAGGGAAGCTGAAGAGCTTTTCGAAAAAAATGAGTTAATGGTTGATTCTGACGTGTTTGTGCCTGCTGAGTCCAAATATCACAACCGTTTGACCCAAAATAATCCCTAAACGCGAAAAAAAAGCGAAGAAATCAGAAGCGATCGCCGCAGCGGCACGCCATTGGCTAGTCACGCGTGACGCGCCACTGCGTCATAAAAGGACCATCTCGATTCTCGTTTGCTCCGTCGCTTGCGGAAGTAGCCGGGCGCCGGGTCTTCTACTCTTGTAAATCGGGTTCGGTTTCTGATTTTTCGAAATCTTTCGGTGGATCCGAAAGAGGAATGTGTCCAGACGACCCTCGACGTGGCAAAGTACGCGTTCCAGCCGTTGGCAAAGTAGGAAAATGACCCCCCGCAGTGATAAACGCAGACACGAGGAACCGCTTGCGCGGACGCGACATGGCCGGCATCATACCTTCAGGAACGTACTGACTGCTACTTATTGTAACGTAAAATGTTGACAATAAACGAAGTGCTATTGACGGGACGCCTCAAGCCGGATTAGCGTGACCCTCCCCAAAACGATCGTCAGAGGACAAGAATTCTGCACACATCGGCCTTCGTGCTTGCCAGCTGCTGGACGCGTGAGCGTGCAGGCTGCATTGTTCATCAAGGCTGAAGTGGTTTGAAGGGATAAGGCTTCGGGCGACGGGAGAGCTTACCCTGAGATGAGACGGGGGATATCACAGGGTCGCCGTTCTGCCACCGCCATGTCCTTGCGCACTATGCGAATAACTGCGCAAAAGGTCCATTTTTGTGATAGCGGTACCCTCTGCTGCGCCACAAACTATTACTTTAGAAAAAGCGGAGATGTGTGCCCGGCAGCCCCTAATTTGATGTCGAAACCGTGAAAGCTTCCTGGGCCTCTAAATTCGCATACTTCTACCAAGATTTGTTGACTGCATCATACCACCACCAAGCATTATCATCGTCCGATCGCATTTCTACGGCCCAAAGAATTGTTGCATGACACAAACTTTATACGGAAAACATTGCGTAACTTGTAAAAAAAGAACTCAATTCAGAACAGAAGGTCACATGCTTTGTATTTCCAAAAAGCTCTCCTGAAGAGAATATGAACCTTTGGAAGGAAAATTTAACAAAGTTAATGTTTACGTTTAGAAAATATGTGACCTCCAATAATGTCAGCAACTGTTAAAAAAAAAGTTTATGCTAAAACAAGTTGCGCCGTGAAAGTCGCATTCTGAATGGCATGATCACTTATTAGAGCAAGCCCTCCTCTCCCAAGTGACTGGGTAGCCGAGTAGATTAAAAGCAAAAGAAAATAATCTTGGGCTACCCAAGATTGTTTTTTCTTTTTTGTTTCCCAAATTTCCCGGACCGGAGTTGGTCGGGAAGATATGGTCAAGGTCACTTCAACCATATAAGAAACCAACACTAAAACACTAATATAAGGCGGCTAACACAAGAGAGCCAGCGGAAACCCGCTATTCGGCTAAATGATCGTGGCTTTTCTAGCACACTGCACAATTTTAATAAAGTAATAGCTTTTGTCTTGAACAGTCGACCTACAATTCCTACCTAGTTACGTTTCCTCTTTGCTTGTGACTTTTAAGGCGCTGAATTGCCTTCTTACCTTCAGAGAAGGTCGGCAGAGCGTCGGGTTCAGGCGAGTCTTCTTCAGACACAAACCCATAAGTACATAGTTTTCATATGCGCCGTCCGAAACACGTTTCGAACAAAAAACGGTGTACTTGCTCAAACCCACCCACCCGCCCCTTTAAAACAACTGCGACGAGCGCTGTTCGTGAAATCTGGCGGCTACACATGAGTACGGCATCGTGCAACAGCCCGAGTCAGTTGGTTCGGTGCTACGAGAATTCTGCAAACACGTGAACAAACAAGAGAACAATCAACACGTCAGGCGATTGAGTCAATAGCATGACCGGTCAACGGATCAAAGCAAGTGCTATGCAGCGGCAGAACGACGACGGCTCGAAGACACTAGAGCAGCCTACGAGGAAAGCACGGCCAGCCGCGGCGGGGTCCCCCCGCCGGTCCTTTCGTGACGCCGGCTGACGGGCTTCCTCCTCTCTCCCCTTTCCCTCTGCTTCGGAGAGGCGTGGCTTCGGCGCTACTTTGAAGGCGCTTTTCCGGTTAATCCGCACAGAAAAGGACCAAACGAATACAATATTCGTGATAGCTGAGGTCTCATTAACTAGGCTCAGGTGTTTTTTCTCATATTTAAAACCGCTTCAGCTTCCCTTTAATGACCCACGACTTTGGTTAAATTTGGTGGTCGCATCGATACCTTACAAAAACGGCCCGTGACCACGGAAAAGAGAGTGAGCGAGACTCGAACCGGCCAGTTCTTGATCGGCGGTTTTCGGGCGGAAAGAAACCGAATTTCGAGCCGCAAATTCTGTTCTGGGTAGTTGGGCTCTCATATGTCACGTACAGCTAAAAACCTCGGCGAGCATAAATACCCTGTCAGTGTCCCTTTAAGGAATGTTCCATCCTTAAAAGTATGGATTGACGAAGATTTCTCGCCACATATTCAGGAGGCTCGTAAGAAACTCAGAGAATTTGGAAAACCGCATCGTGATGCGCAGAAAAAAGTTCGATTTGGTTTCGACAAACTGTTCATCGACGGCAAAGTGTTTTTTTACGACTCCACTTTGAACCAGGTGGTTGAATTGCAAAACGCTCCCTCCAACCCTGAGCTTCCAATCTCTCTAGAACGAGAATGACGGTCTACCACAGAAAGTGAGGTCAATCAGTTAACTTTCCTTGTTGCTAATTTTAGAAGCTTGTTGTCAAAACAAGATGAGTTGAGTAGCACTATTGAAGTATGCCGTCCCCACGTCATTTTGGGAAGCGAAACATGGCTATCTAGTAATATACCTAATGAAGGACTTTTAATTCACAGTGATTTTACCATCCATAGAAAATATCGTTCATTGCCTAGGGGAGGTGGTGTTCTTGTTGCAATCCAAAACTGTTTCTCCTCAGTAGTTGTGGACCTAGATACCGATATTGAGGCATGCTTTGTCCGAGTTAAGTGTGCATTTTCTCATATTTTAGTTGGAGTTTGTTATAGGCCTCCAGACTCGCAAGCTGTGTTTCTCCAGGAACTGTATAAAATTTTGAATTTTGTTACACTACGTTACCCGCAGTGTCCTGTATTTCTTGGTGGGGATTTCAATTATCCCGGGATTGACTGGATTGATTGTGTGCCTGAGAGTAGTTGCAGAAGTACTTCGCAGTGTAGAGACTTCATTGATATCTGTAAATCTTGTTCTCTTGACCAGGTTGTGCTGGTGCCTACGCGTGAAAATGCGATTCTTGATTTATTTTTTGCGTCTATTCCGGAGTTAATTCTATCTGTAAATACTTTTGACGCTATCAGTGATCACCGAATGGTGGTGATCGACGCTAACATTGCTGTTCACGAAAAGCGTTGCGAACATAAAGTCATTTTTGATTATGCCAGGGCAAACCTTTCGGAGATTGCTTCGGCACTCGAGTCATTCCTTATCGATTTTCAGGATTCTTTCAGTCTCAGGTCAGTAGAAGATAACTGGACTCTAATCAAGGACAGGCTTTTAGAGCTTATGAATCTATTTGTGCCTAAAATCAAAATTCCATCCAATACACAAAAGCCATGGTTCTCGAGGTATCTAAAAGGCCTCCTTAACACCAAAAAGCGACTTTTTTCAAGTGCAAAGAAGCATAACAGTACGACCTCTTGGGACAAATATTTAAACCATTCTAATCTTTGTAAGCAGGTAGTTGAAGATGCCAAACAACGTTTCTTTGGTGGCACTCTTAGACAACTACTAAGTTCAAATCCTAAAAAAATTTGGAAAATCATTAGCCCTCCGAAAAGTCAAAATGCCCCGAGCGGTCTTTCTAACATCCATGGGGATACGTTGTCCGATCTAGAAAGTGCGATTACTTTTAATCAATTCTTTGGGGGGGTTTTCACTGATGAGTCATTTCCTTTACCTACCTGTGATAACATTTATAATAATTCTTTCCTTGATCGCATCTCCGTTGATTCTGATGGGATAAGGCAGCTTATCCTCAACCTTTCCAATTCAACTAGCCCGGGTAGTGACGGAATTACGTCTAAACTGCTCACACTCGCGCTGCCGGTCTCAAGTATTCTTCTGCAACTTTTATTTCAACAAAGTCTGGACCAAGGATACTTACCTAAGGACTGGAAACATGCAAAAGTTACCCCTATTTTTAAATCCGGTGATGCTACGTCCGCCAATAACTACCGTCCCATTTCCCTAACTAGCATACCCTGTAAACTTCTGGAACATGTGATATACAGCCATATGGTGAATTACCTTACAGAAATTAATTTCTTTTTTCCTAACCAACACGGCTTCCGTAAAGAGAAGTCGTGTGAAACTCAGTTATTTTAATTTATCACTGATATTTATGACAACATTCATTCACGAACGCAAACCGACGCTATCTTTATCGATTTATCGAAAGCGTTTGATCGGGTCCCGCACCAGCGTTTGATAAGTAAACTTGAATCACTTAATATGCATCAGTCTCTTGTAAACTGGATCAAAGAATTCCTTTCTGAAAGAACTCAATCAGTCTCGATCAATAACGACTCATCTCGAAGTATTTCAGTAAAATCCGGTGTCCCGCAAGGCTCCGTCCTCGGCCCTCTTCTCTTTTTAATTTACATTAATGATCTACCCAACTTAATTTGTTCCAACATTCGGCTATACGCTGACGACTGCGTAATATATAGGCGCATTGTCACGAAAGAAGATAGCTTGGCCCTCCAGCGTGACCTTGATTCGCTATATTTATGGTGCGTTAAATGGCAAATGGATATCAATATTACAAAGACCAAGCTTCTTACTTTTGCTACAATTAAGTCTAAGTCTGCTTTTGATTATAAAGTTAATGGTGCAATTCTTGAAAAGGTAACTCATTACCAATACCTCGGAGTATTTCTAACGGATAATCTCGACTGGAAAATGCATATTGATCATATTGTGAGCAAAGCGAATCGATCTCTCGGGTACCTTAGGAGGAACTTGTTCTTAGCACCAAGTGACGTTCGATTGTTAGCTTACAAATTTTTTATTCTTTCAAAACTAGAATATGCGAGTATTATTTGGAACCCATGGCAAGATTATTTAATTAAAAAAATAGAGTCTGTTCAGAATAGAGCCGTACGTTTTATTTTTAGAGATTATTCCTTTACGTCGAGTGTGACAGCACTGAAAACAAGAGCTGACCTTGTTCCTTTATGTAATAGACGCAAAGTATCACGACTTACTTTTCTTCATCGCGTGTATTATTACAACGCTGACCTAAAAAGTCAACTTCTACTTCAGCCCCATAGGATTTTTCCTCGGCATAATCACCGTCATAAAACTAAGCTACCCTTATGTCGCACTAAGCATTTTTCAGAGTCGCCCTTGATCTTGGCTATCCATGAAAGGAATGACCTCCCTGAAAGTGTGGTTGATATCTCGGACTGTGCACAGTTTAGGAGTGTATGTGAAGAATTATTTAAGTCAGTTTAATTTTATACGCTCTCTGGTGTGTAGCTGTTTGTGTGTATGGTATGCTGTGTATGTGTGCACGATCTGTCGCGTGCTGTTTTCAATGTTAGTGTTTTCCTGTTTTTGCGACGAACTTTTTCTTTTGTCTCTCCCCCCCTCATGTAATGCCTCCGGGCGCTTTGAGCGAAAAAATAAATGAAATGAAAAAAATGAAATCTTCACATGCATGGAACACAGCTGCAATAAATGTACCGGAGCCGGTCTGAAACATGTTAATGATGTTTACAAGGTTTTCGTTGGACGTCTTAAGCGCGAGACACATGGACGGCAAAATCGTCCGATCCGACGTCCGATCCGACAGTCCGAACGCCGCTCCGAGTTGACACACGCTTCCGACCTTGCAAGCGACACGACGATCCGTTCCGCTCCACCCAGGAGACCCAAGCACTTCAGCGGAGATTGACGGTTCGGCTCGTACGAGCGAAATTAGGAGCTTGTTCTCGCTAGCGCGTGCATTCTTTGCTAGGGCCATCTTCCTCAAAAGGGTCAGCGGGATTCACGCGTCCGGCTTCCCGTCGCCCGTCCCGTTTTTTTTGTTCGTCCCGCCAGACCCTGTACGTCATCATGACGTTCGCGCTAGCTGTGCTGTCATTGGCTGGACTCTTCCGACAGTCCGTCCGCCGTGCAAAACTATCTGGCACGTCGGACGCACGCCGGATCGCCGATCCCACGTCTGAAGCGACCAAACTTTTCGGATCAGGCAGACGTATTGCCGGATCGGACGTCGGATCGGATGGATTTTTCGCGCATGTGTCTCGCGCTTTAACAACGCTGTCGGCCGTGTTAACTTTGAAGTAAAAATGTTCTAGCTCTAGATACTAACTGCCGAATTCACAAACCTCACTCCAATTGAAGGGTCCCTCCACTTCCTCGAGGAAAGCGCGAGGGCCAACTCTGGCCAATCGCGACGGCGGATCCGTCGCCGCGATTGGCCAGCGCCGACCCTCGCGCCTTCCTCGGGGAAGTGGAGGGGCCCCTCAATTGGAGTGAGGTTTGTGGATTCGGCGGTGGGTAGCTCCAGTAGCAAAGGAAGGAAAATGCCCCGAGCTACGACATCTCCTAAATTCCAAATGCATTCCAAGGAGGAGGAGGGAAGGGAACGGAGGGGAGAGTATGTCCCTTTTCCTCATCCGTACCCTCTCCTCCTCCCCTTCTCCTCCTCTCCTCCTCCCGTGCTCCTACCCTGCTCCCCTTCCCCTCCTTCCCTTCTCCTCCTCCTTTCTTGAGGTATTTCGATTTTGCGAAATACCGTACTAAACAATCTCAGAAAGATATATATATATATATAAGGGTGGTTTCATCTCAAATCGTGCAGGCAAAAAGGGTCGAATTTTAATTTCGCTGAAAAAAAATATATCTTATGGCGTCGTCTCTAAAAACACAGTAGCCACAAACCGCAAGTTCGTCGGATATTTGGTTCTCAACTTACGAATTTTAAAAGAGGCCGCGGCGGAAAGCAGTGTTTTTCACATACGTCGTGGGTCGGATGTTTCGCTCGATCTCCCGTCGTGGATTTTCAGTCCACATTATATTTACTTTTTTCAAGCACTCTGTAGACACAGATAAAACGCTCTAATACCATGAAATAATTTTAGGCGTTTTGGTTTTTTTCTGTAAAAATGTCAAATACGCCCCCTCGGTCAATTGTTGACGAAATTTGACAATTAAATACTGGCGATCTACTTGAGTTACATCAATATTTTTTATGTCCACGGAGAGCCAAAAACACGCTCTTTATAGATATTATAAAATCATTTAGCTGTATTAAATATCCTTTGCGGGACGTTTACGTTAATGTTATGCGAAAACCAAAAAGTACCAATTTTAATAGCGATTTTCTCAAAAAACCCATTTTTTATCTTTTTTATTTTTTGTTAAAATGTAGATATGATAGTTGTCTACTCGAAAAGCAAGTCGAAAAAGTGTATATTTTGTTTGGATGTTCTATATTTAAGCCTCAATATCGGAAAAAGACGTCTTCGTTTTACAAGACCTAATTAAGTCAGACAAAAAAAGACGTGCGCTTCTATGAATTGTAAAAACGTTTTCTCGAATTTTCGTCTGCGTTTTGTAATCACTTATAAACGCATTTTGTGGTATTGAATAGTTATTTATGTTTTGAAAAGAGCGGGAAACCACGAGAAACATATCTAATCAAATCAGCAGGCCTAGTAGACCTTCAATATCGAAGAGGCACAGACGTTGTATTTTTTCGATTTATAAAACTTTCACTGTAAACTAGCACGACTAGCTATTAGCTGTCATTTTACTAAGAGATAAAAAATCACCACATCATTGATCTATTATATACCATTCTTTCCGAAACCAAACGCTAGGGTTTGTTCACCGCACATCGCACAGATCACCAGGAAATGGCCTTTCACTTCCGTAATACACAAAAGTGATGACACAAAAACCATCCGAAACACACGGAGAGATTGTCACGGAGAAGGGTAGGGAATAAAGATAAATAAATAAGAATAAAATTACCCAACTCCGATCTTAACGAAAATTGCGGTAAAAAAATTAAAGATTTAGGTTCGAGCGGTGGCAAGGCGATGGGTCCACGCCTGGTGGAGAGTCAGACAAAGAAGTCAACGACCCGTAAAGGAAAAAAAAATTAATTAAGACAGAAAAACTCAGCCGCACGCGGCAAGAATAAAAACCAACTCCTCCGGGCATTTCCTAAACGGGACACAACCAAATGCGTGCGAACACGCACTCTACAGCACCGCCAGGCCGCTACGCCATGAAGAAATAAACCAAACAAGTAAACAATGCTAACAAACAGTTAGTAACGAAACATAAAAAAAAAAAAAGTTCAGCAGAACCGCACCCGAGAAACAAAGTTCAGCGCAGTGAAGAAACACTCACGAAATAAAATAAAAAAAGTCTTAACTGACCGACGCCGAGTCCAGTCCCACGACACTGAAGCCTGGCAGGATGATGGCGTCCAGATGATGCTCGAATCTATTCTTCACTCTGTTCCGCACATCCGTCGGGGCTGTCCGGAACAAAATCAAGAATAGTTTCAAGCAGCGGTGCGCCAAAAGGTAACCGAGACGTAACATGCCTCGAGCTTCATATCGTGAGAGGACCTTTCGAGGTAGTTACTGCATGCAGTTACTCAAACTTTCTCTTTCCTCTTCCCTTTTTCAAAAGAACACGTCAGCCGGCGCTAACTTTTCATCTCGGGAGAAGACCACTCTTCACAAACGGTTATAGTTGACAAGGAGGCTGACTTCGACCCAACTAGTCTCCGGGCAGAATAGACACAAGTATATTTACCAACACGCTCGTTTTTGATGCTAGTCTCCGGGCTTTGCTGTTTACAAAAGAGATAACCCTTCGGTGCTATCAGATTTCCGCGGAGGGAGAGAGAGTACATAAAATGGAAAGAATAAAACACGGAGGACAAGCACAGGACAACCACTTTGCAGAGCACGGCCATTTCTAGGATAGGGCGTTCGAAGCTTGGGCAAATACGCGGTATCGTTTCACGCGTGCACGGATGGCTGGTTTCAAAATTTTCCCACATCCCTAACGAAACCGGCCCATCTTCGTGTGCGTGCCCGCGCCGCCGGTTTTAGCTCGCACGCGGCGTTGTTTTGGCAGGCAGAACTGTTGTTGACCGTCGATATTGTAAGGCCGTGGTGTTCTCATCCTCCCAGGCAACAGTTCCTTTGCTTTCCCTTCTGCAATACTCTGACTGACTGACTCCGCCTGGGTGGCCGTCACTGTTCGCCGCGTCAACGACACATTCGTACCATTTCACTCCTCGTGACACAGGGTGCGCTGCTCGCTTTACTGTCACGGGCTGTCCTATCTAACACAACGAGCGCGAAAGGTCGTGGTCATCTGCTGGTTCCGAAAGGGCGGGACGTTAATATAGGCCAATGAAGGCCCCGAATCAATACGACGTCTGCCGATTTCTATACATTAAAAATTTACGACGCCTGCTGGTCTGCTAAGAAGTGTCGCTTTCTCTTTTGAACTGCTCCAATGTAGCTTGCCGCCTATAATAAAATTTAAATGATCAATAAATATAACAGGGCGGAACTACTGTATTTCATTTTTACGTGGGCGCTTTAAAAAAAATTGCAGAAATATTTCAAAGTTTGTGAAGACGCGCAATTCGCAAGTCCCTTTCAAGCCGTAAAAACACGTTTTTGTACGATATTGATGCTTAAATATAAAACATAAAAACAAAATATACACTTTCTCGACTTGCTTTTCGAGTAGACAACTATCATATCTACATTTTAACAAAAAATAAAAAAAAATAAAAAATGGGTTTTTTTAGAAAATTGATCTTAAAATTGGTACTTTTTCGTTTTCGCATAACATTAACGTAAACGTCCCGCTAAGGATATTTACAATAGCTAAATACTTTTATAATATATATAAAGAGCGTGTTTGGGGCTCTCCATAGACATAAAAAATATTGATGTAACTTAAGTAGATCGTCAGTACTTAATTGTCAAATTTCGTCAACAATTGACCGAGGGGGCGTTTTTGACATTTTTGCAGAAAAAAAGCAAAACGCCTAAAATTATTTCATGGTATTATAGCGTTTTACCTGTGCCCACAGAGTGCTTGAAAAAAGTTAATATAATGTAGACTGAAAATCCACGACGGGAGATTGAGCGAAACATCCGACCCACGACGGATGTGAAAAACACTGCTTTCCGCCGCGGCCTCTTTTAAAATTCGTAAGTCGAGAATAAAAAATCCGACGGACTTGCGGTTTGTAGCTACTGGGTTTTAAGAGACGACGCCATAACATATAATTTTTTCAGCGAAATTAAAAATTCGACCCTTTTTGCCTGCACGGTTTGAGATGAAACCACCCATATATATATACGGCAGAAAACTCACTCGAGACGGTTGTTGGAGTTTTAAAACATATTATTCATAAAGTTCGTCGACGTTTCGCGAAACGTCGACAAGCTATATATATATATATATATATATATATATATATATATATATATATATATATATATATATATATATATATATATATATATATATATATATATATATATATATATATATATAGGGTGTCACAAAAGAAAATTTACAGGGTCGTTTTTACCGCAAAAAATAAATTAGGCATCGCCGAACGCTCATTCTCCGCGCAAAGGTCACAACACGATGCCAAAGTTTCAGCCCGATCCGATAGCTTAATCAAAAGTTATAGGTGATTTTCTGAAAATTTCAATGGGAAAATGGCGGCCGACGGAGTTTTCGAATACATGGGGCTCTATGGCACCAGAAACCGAAAACGGGCAAACATTGGCTCCATTTTCCCATTGAAATTTTCAAAAAATCACATAACTTTTGATTAAGTTATCGGATCGGGCTGAAACTTTGACGATCGGGCTGAAACTTTGACTTGTGATTTATAGCGCTACCTTTATGTGGAAAATGAGCGTTTGGCAATGCCTAGTTTATTTTTGCGGTGGAAAAAACCCTGTAAATTTTTTTTGTGACCCTATATATATATATATTGTGTTATTCTTGCTCACCGCTTGTCCGGAGAAAGGAAATATAGTTGTCACATTTGGAAGCTCCACTCTGTCTACGTTCTGCCGGTGCTAGCAAACAGGACAGCAGGAGCAAGGCGGGAGAACAAGACAGCGTTAGATTCAACACTTTGACGAAGCACGTGATACTCTCTATGTCATCCTACTTTCTGTTGGCTCTGTCATAGACTGCTCGGCGTTTTTGATTTCCTCAGCATTATTCTTGAGCGTGCTCACCCGAGACGGCACAACAGAACAGCGAGTGCTCGTCCCTCGGGACCATTGGGATGTTTTCCTGCATGACTGGTATGAAGTTCTTCTTTGTCTTTCACGAAATATTTGATGAGTGCCGTAGGCAAGAGATACAGAGCTACCACGCGCAAGCCGGTGTCGACCTTGGCAGCACACAATTTACAAACTTCGTCTGACGTGCCACAGAGATCGATGGGTATCTGCAAAGACCCGCACCCATGTAAATGGCCACTTGGATAATGAGGACACCACGTTTTTATATGTGGCTCTCTGTGAGTTATGAATGATGATACCGCTTGCTTGCAGAACAGGTAGCTGGCATCCTCCCTCCTCCTCCTCTCCTTCTCCTCTCTTCCTCCCTCCTCATCCCCTCGTCCGTCCGCCTCTCTCCTCCCCCTCCTCCTTCCACCTCCCCCTGCCCTCCTCCTCATCCTCCTCCTCCTCCTTTTCGTCTTGTACGCCTTATACGTTCCTACTGGTAACGAAGCTGGTAGATGTTCCTCCATGTGGCCTGCCTAACGCCCCAAGGCACGCAAGACCGTCCGAGGGAACAATCCTCCTGCTTCCCTCCTCCTCCTCCTCCTCTCCTCCTCCTTCTCCTCTATTCCCCTCCTTTTCCTCGCCTTTTTGTTCTCATTTTTCCTCTTTCTCCTCTACCCCAACCCCGTGTACACTCCAACTGATAACGAAGCTGGTAGGTGCTCCTCCGAGTGGACCTGCCTAACGCCTCAAGGCACGCAAGACCGTCCGAGGGAACAATTCTCCTGCTTTCCTCCTCCTCCTCCTCCTCTCCTCCTCCTCCTTCCTCTCTATTCACCTCCTTTTCCTCGCCTCCTTGTTCTCATCTTTCCTCTTTCTCCTCTACCCCGACCCCGTGTACACTCCAACTGATAACGAAGCTGGTAGGTGCTCCTCCGAGTGGCCTGCCTAACGCCTCTCAAGTCACGCAAGACCGTCCGAGGGAACGATTCTCATGATTTCCTCCTCCTCCTCCTCCACTCCCCTTGTTTTCTTCGCCTCCTCTTCCTCCTCCTCTCCCCTATTCGTCCTCTACCACAACATCTTGTAGGCTTCAACGAATAACGAAGCTGGTAGATGCTCCTCCGAGTAACCTGCCTAACGCCTCAAGGCACGCAAGACCGTCCGAGGGAACAATTCTCCTGCTTTCCTCCCCCTCTCCTCCTCCCTCTCCTCCATTCCCCTCCTTTTCCTCGCCTCCTTGTTCTCATCTTTCCTTTTCCTCCTCTACTCCAACCCCGTGTACGCTCCAACTGATAACGAAGCTGGTAGGTGCTCCTCCGAGTGGCCTCCTTACCACCTCTCATGGCACGCAAGACCGTCCAAGGGTACAATTCTCCTGCTTTCCTCCTCCTCCTCCTCCTTCCCTCCTAGAGTGCACTCCAGATCATCGCCAAAGTTCGGCGTCCAAAATCCCCACAATATATACAAATATAAGGCATTCTCCTCCTATACTGGTACTTTAAATACCACTCCAATCCCAGTCCTTCATTGTTATGAGGGAAGCCTTGTGATCTGAGAAGTGACAGAATATGTGTTCCAGGTGCTGGACAATCAGCTGATTTTGAAAGACGAGGTCTGTGCATGTGTTTTGAGAGGTCGTCACAGCAGTGGGAGCTGTTACGAGGAGAGAAATTGAATTTTTTTCTGCATAGGTGGTATAAAGTTCTGATTTGTCTTTAGGTCTGTATTAAAGTACCCCACTACTCACATGGGTGTGGATCCACGTGTGCTTAACGCAAGTTGCAGAAAATGCATGACATATTCCGTGGGTGCTTTACGCGAGAGATACAGAGCCCCCACTAGCAAGCCGTCATCGAACTTAATAGCACAAAGTTCACCAACTTTGTCTGACGTGCCAAATATATCGATGGGTACGGCAGACGGCCGTACGACACGAGAGCGCACGACACGAGAGCGCACGACACGAGAGCGCACGACACGAGAGCGCACGACACGAGAGCGCACGACACGAGAGCGCACGACACGAGAGCGCACGACACGAGAGCGCACGACACGAGAGCGCACGACACGAGAGCGCACGACACGAGAGCGCACGACACGAGAGCGCACGACACGAGAGCGCACGACACGAGAGCGCACGACACGAGAGCGCACGACACGAGAGCGCACGACACGAGAGCGCACGACACGAGAGCGCACGACACGAGAGCGCACGACACGAGAGCGCACGACACGAGAGCGCACGACACGAGAGCGCACGACACGAGAGCGCCGACGGGAGAGCGCACGACGGGAGAGCGCCGTGACGCGAGAGCGCGTGCGATTAGAGCGCGTGTCACGAGAGCGCATGTGCGCGCCTTGGGAATGATCGATATTCGAGTCTTCAAACTAACGTTTTCTCGGGTCGAACGCTTTACCTCATTTTATTGGTTGACTTTACAAACCTGTGGGAAGTCTAAAAAACACAATTTTCGCAAACTCGAAATGAAGAAGCAAGATACAGAGTTTTGGAAATATAGTAGTTTATCACTTGCCGATCCATTATATTAAAAAAAAATTCAAAGACTGAATGATTGCGCGAAACCGCGGAGGTAGTCCAACATGCACCTTTGGTCGTACCCTTCAACTAGCTTGCTCAGATTCTTCGCTAATGCGAACGTAGATGGCCTTGCTGCTCCTTTGAGGCTCTCTACGAAGTACATCCGCCAGCTTCCGCTCTGTCAAGCTCTACTCTCCTTGAAATGTGGCCACAAGCTTGTACGTGTCCGGATGTTGAAGCCCCAAGGACTTCTGGAATACTTTGTGCCAGGACTCGACGTGATTGTTGGTCCTCGTTGGACACGTGCATATTTTACTGTATATTGGTACCTCCAATGTTCACCAACCTTGAACAGCATATATCGAAGGCAACATCCACATAGCACAAAGCTCTACTTAAAACAAATATTGTTTTGAGAAAAGAAGAAAAGCCCTGTATGTTGCATATAATTTACAATAAATTGGGCAACTAACTTACGTGCCAAAAACTGCGCTATTTGATAAAACATGTGTTTGAAGACTCCAGTGTCGATCATTCTCAAGGCGCACACATGCGCTCTGGTGTCGCGGCGCTCTGCTGTCGTGCGCTCTCGTGTCGCGGCGCTCTCCTGTCGCGGCGCTCTCGTGTGATGCGGAGTCGCGAGTCCACTCTCTGAAGTATGTCGGCAGACATCATGCTAGCCTCGTCGATAATCACGCACCTGACGTTCCTGAACGCATTGCGGAACGCGTTCAACTCGTTGTCGCGCAGTTTGCCACACCTATTGGTGGTAAGTCTGAACGCTGCATGTACAGATTTTCCGCCGAGCGTGACCGCCGCCTTTCCAGTTGTGGCACAGGCAACATAGGCGTTTACGTTATCTGAACTAGCAGGGTTGCAGTATCTGTTGTGGGCGTCCATGATGAGACACACTACAAATGTCTTCCCGCACCCAACCACTCCCGTGAAGAATATTTGTAGCGGCGGAGTCCGATATAGTCAGTCGGTGCAACCCTTCTCGGACGATCTCGTACTGCTCCTCATTCGTCTTCCGCAATGTGTCCAGGTACTGAACTCTGCTCATGACGTCTTGGCGCGTGCACATGGCGGGGCACTGCTTAAATGGGGCATTGGATTGTAACGTACCCATGTCTAAGATATCGGAGTCGGCGTTTTCCATGGTCACCGGGTGCAGTCTCACATCTGAAAGCTCAGAAGTGGCACAATGTTCCCCGTCATTTTATAGGAGTATCGAATTACAAACGGCACGAATTTTCTCAATGTTTACGTCACTCTGGTAGCGTGCTTTGTTCTGTAGAATGACGTGATGTTTTGCGCATACAAACGCTCGAAACAGTTTTGGTCTAAGATGTCCACCTCTTTGCGGAACGGATAGAAGAGCAGGACATGTTCTCGCTTGAAGGTGACTGAGTCGTCTACGGAGTAACCGCGGTAGCGAAGTATCCGTCGTTGATTCCTCTTTCTGCGGGTAAATATGTTATACTCGGTAGCGAACTCTGCCAGAGTAACGGCTTCCAATTCGGGAACGCGATCTTCGAAGCGCACGTTCATCGTCCATTTCAAAACATCCGTGCTGAATTCTACTAAGCCTTCCTGTGCCATCTGAGCGTTAGACTTTCGAATATGCGTCCTATCCTCGGGCCGTGGAGAGTTCACGAAGACAATGTTGCGACTCCCCTCCGACATATCCTGGTTCAGCAAACACCAGGCGGCTTCCTGTACGGACAGTTAGATGTCATTCTGCATCTTCACACCTACTTGTCTCAGTGCCTGAGTGTAGGACATGTCCCCCTTCTCTTTGACAATTTCTCGCCCTGCCCGATTGAGGTTCGACATACCTCGGTTGGCCTTGTTTACATATTCCACCACGTAGGCAGCGGACACCTACGCGTCGAGGACGATCTGAAGATCCATGTTAGAATCAAGAATTGACGCAACCCATGTATAAAAGTAATTCACCCGCACTTGCTGCACGGAACGAGATAGCACGATGGTAACACGAGGAGTGCCCGCTCGGAGAACAGAAATGTTCTCCGCCTTGTCTGTGATACCGTGATGTTCCCAAAACTGCTTCATGGAGTCATAAATTATCGTTTCCAGGGCCTGATGCATGACCTCGTACTTGTTTAGGATGGTGATTTCAAATAAAATCGACAAAAGGGTGGCTGGTCGACATGTTTAAATCAACAGATGTTTTTATATTCCATTGTCTAGTGTCTGGTATAAACGAATCAAAACTTAGTTTTGACCAGAAAAAAAATTTCGGGACAGGAAAAATCGTAAGGCATGAAGAGGCGGACAGTTGCATTAAGGCGCAGTGATGGATGGGGCATGTCTAAAAGTAAATAACTAATACGATAAAATTGGAAGAAATCTAATACTTTTTAGAAACACACTATGGGTAAAGCTTGCTTGTAACATATAGTAATTATAATTATTTCTATCATAGTTCGTTTTCTAAAAATTGCCAAACATGCCTGCTCGAACGACAATTGGCAACATTTGAAGGCCTGTATCTCATTAAATAGTTTAATCATTATCACATGCTTTAAAGATAGTATTCTACTTATAAATGGCTATTATGTTTAAGAAAATAAGGTATTTGAGTGATACTATAGTCGGTATATATTTAGGCAAACATGGAAAAATTCAAACAACGAAAATTTCCGATGCCAATAAAAAACAAATCACCATCGTCGATTTTTTTTAAAGTTGGGTACCCTGTCATACTCTATTTCGGTATTCATTTTTATTGAAAACATGTTGCATTTTTTGATTGAGAAAGAAGACACAACTCCCCAATGTACGGTCCTTTTTCAAAGCCTTCACTTAGCAGTGCCCTATACGAGAAGTGATTCTGAGTTCCAGTTTCAGGAACCTAAAACACATATTTCATATATTTTATTCAGACGAGGTCACTGACAACTAGAGCATTCGGTCACACAGTAAAAGTGAGGAGAAACTATATACAGCATTTTACATACAGCGTACAATTGGAGACTAGTGTTTCGAGAGAAAGATGATGCAGAGTGAAGTTTTACTTTCCGGTAAATTTTTTGCTTAGAATAAAAAAATAACTTCACTTCCGCGTACAAAAATAAAGATAGAATACTAAAATTCTTTAGGTTCGCTATGTATTTCCGGGGACAAACCCTCTTAGGTAAGGGGCGCCACCGCGCCGCATTGTAAGAGCTTCGATACTTCGATACTTTGATACATACGAATGGATCGTGGCACGCCGAGATATTTTATCCTGCGCGAGGATAACGTCTCGTGATTCTCATATGGTGATGAGATAAAGAATATAAGCTATCACCAAGTACAACAGTAGGTTAAATACACCGCGAAGAAAACTGTGATATATAAGATGTCCCTGCATTCAAAATGAGCAGTCCTTGGGGAATCAAATTCGGCACTTTACGCTAAGGCTTCCCTCGATGTACCCATTTAATAAAGTTTCTTCAACCCAGATACGACTGTTCGTGCTACATATATGCCACAGGTTCCTTCTGCTGATAACTTGCACAGCCGCCACGCGTGCCAAGACAATGCCTGGACAGGCGCGCACTGTCAGCCACTCTTTTTTTTTTTTTTTTTGACAATACCGAACAACCTCATTTTCGACCAGATACACAAGATGCACCCAGTTTCTCGGGTAGAACGCTCACCATTGCCCTGGCCGTCTGAATTGCGTTTATTGAACGTTCTCTCAGGTTGTTCAGCGTGGCCTGGTGCTTTATGAGTCCGTCAACTCCGTCGCATGCATTTTCCTATGTCCAGATACAGAAAATAACCACTAGGCTTGTGGGCAATTGTTCTGTGCAAACTGGTGAAGCTGTATACCTTAAAGTTGACTTCAACCCACTCTTTCACTTTTTCTGGAGTCAAGCACGCGTGAGCGACGTCGTCACAGAGGTCCTCACCGATGATAGCAAAGCTGTTAGTAGATTTTCTTGTCGTCACTACACATGTAAATATCCTAACTTTTTTTTAAAGCGCAGCTCTTAGGCGCCCGTTTCCGGCTTGAGCGGCGTCGGCGTCGGCGTCGGCGTCGGCGTAACCGCGCGGTGCATTATGGGTAGATTTCCCCACGAAATTTAGCGGAAAATTTTCCCCGCTAAATTTAGCGGAACAATTTCCCCGCTGAATGTACCGGCAAAAATTCCCCGCTATAGCGGAAAAACTTTCCCCGCTAAATCTAGCGGAAAAATTTCCCCGCTAAATCTAGCGGAAAAATTTCCCCGCTAAATCTAGCGGAAAAAATTTCCCCGCTAAATCTAGCGGAAAAATTCCCTCGCTAAATCTAGCAAAAAAAATTTCCCCGCTAAATTTAGCGAAAAAGTTTCCCCGCTTAATCTAGCGGAAAAATTTCCCCGCTAAATCTAGCGGAAAAATTTCCCCGCTAAATCTAGCGTACGCACGCTTCCTGCTGTCGGACACAGACTTGATATTAGGACACATACTTGATATTAGGACACAGACTTGGTATTAAGGACACAGACTTGATATTAGGGGGTCGCACAGAAAAGCTGAGTTCATTTCACCAGTGTTTAATGTTGATCCTGTAACGTTCTCCACAGCGGCAACACAACGGTAATAATTGGCGCAGCGCACACAAACGACCACTTCCTGGTGTGGAATACATTTGACCCATCTAGAGCGCAAGGAATCAAATTTCGTTAGCCCAACACCGGAATCAAGATGCTTGTCTTTGTATGCACGAAATGCCCCTCGGATTGAGCGTGTCAGGAAGCGCTTTGGCACGAACGCCTTCTCCCCGTCAAACATGACAGAGATCACGTCCTTCTGGTTGGGACCTTGGCGCGAACATTTTAGCTCGTCTTCCGTGAAGTTCCCTAGGGCAGCAGACACGGTCTCAGGGCTCACCTTGCACTTCGAGTAAGGATCCGGCTCGTACCACAGGCCATGCTTTCCCTTACCTAGCGGGTAAACACTGTCGCCATGTTAACCTTTCCTAGGTTAACATGGCGACAGTGTATGCGCACAGTTGTATTTAGGCGGGGCTCGAATATATGGGGGTTCTGCTGTCTGTCGGTGTGTCTCTTGTGCCTGATATTATCGCCCGTAACGCCAGCGAGTGGGATGGCGACAGGCACGACTGCTCAGTAAACAGGCATCGGCGGCCATATTTTGGTGGTTGAAGCGAACCCCCTCATCCTCAACAACGAGCGAGGAAATGCGAAAAAAGATTGAATTGGCCGTTTTGCCAGAACTAGCGACGAGTGTCGTCTGCTACTTCCGTCAACTATTGCGCCATAAGCGTGATCTTCGCGAGGAAATGATTGTTGTTAGCCACAGAACACTATCATGCAAAACGGGAATGCTTGAATATGTTTTATTTTTCTAAATATACGTAAGAGAGAGAGATGGAGATAGAGGAGAAGAGAGAGGAACATGTAGTGTCGTAGGAAAATAAAATAGAGAGAGAGAGATGGAGATAGAGGAGAAGAGAGAGGAACATGTAGTGTCGTAGGAAAATAAAGTAAACAAAGTTCCCAGTGGCCGATGGCTGCATGATCTCTTCTCGGATCACTAGTTCGTAATATGATAGCTCTTTGTGCACGGTAGTTCTAGTGAACAATTTCTATATTTATGAATGGCCTCATTTGAATAGAAATATGTAAAAGATATGAGTTAGTTTCATGAAACTGGAACTTAGAGTCACTTCTCGTATAGGGCATTGCCAATTGTAGGCATTGAAAAAGCACCCTAATTTGGGGAGTTGTGTCTTCTTCTTAATCAAATAATGCAACATGTTTGAATAGAAATGAATTCCGAAATAGAGTATGACAGGGTACCTAAATTTAAATAAAAAAAAATCTAATGTGTTTTTTTTTTAATAATTCTTTGCTTGAAATTTTTCCCATGTTTGCCTAAATATATACCGACTATCGTATAACTGAGATATCTTATTTATTTTTTTAAATGATCGCCATATATAAGTAGAATATTATCTGAAAAGTATATGACAATAATAAATTATTTCATGAGATACAGGCCTCCAAATTTTGAAATTTGTCGTTCGAGCAGGCATGTTTGGCAATTTGTAGAAAACGAAATATAATATAAATAAATCAAATTACTATATATTTCACGCAAGGTGTACGGATAGTTTGTTTCTAAAAAGTATTAGAATTCTCCTTCTTTTTTCGTTTTAGTTATTCACTTTCAAACAAGCCCGCTCCATCAGTGCGCGTAAATATAACTGTCCACCTCTTCATGCCTTATGATTTTTTCTATCCCCAAATTTTTTTTCTGGTCAAAACTAAGTTTGGATTTGTTCATACCAGACACTAGACAATAGCTTATATAAACATCAGTTGATTTAAAAATGACGGCCAGCCACCCTTTGGTCAATCTTTCCTGAAATCACCCAGGAGGCTCTCGATTTGATTGTTCTGCGCTTCATTGTCCACAGTGGGGAAAGGCATTAGGACCATACATTCGTCGATGGGCATAAAGGGCGCGCTAAAGCTGCATTTCATCGTGTTGTGCTTGTAGCAGGTAGGCGTGTGTTGGTGCACCTGAGTCCGCTCCCGCTTCAAGCATACGTTGTCGATGGAAAGCCGAGCGTTGGCCAGTTCAAGAGTCGGGGGTATCAGCATGGAGAGCTCCTCGTTGTGCGCACTATGAAGCCAGAGGAGAATGTGAGCGTGTGGCGACCCGTGGCTGCTGAAATTCGATCAGCTCAAAGTAGTCGACGACAATGTACGGCCTAAAGGGCGATACACGGGTGTTGCGGAGAATGTTGAGAATGAAAGGCACCAATCGGTCGAAGTATATGGCACTGACCACGGGATCGTCATTCACCAGCTGAGCTCGATAAATGCTGTTTATTTCCTCCAGTGGTACTTCGATCTCGCCGGGCTTCAACCGAAGGCGTTAAAGCAACTGTACAAGGTCGGGTCAGTGCATTTCCTGAGGCAGAAAGAGTGAGGAACGCGGTCGGCTTACCCAACTGCCGTATCATAGCAAAGAGGTATTTCTTGCATTCTGTCCAGTACTGCACGGTGTTGGGTATACCATGCATGAAAGCCATATGTCGTGCTCGTCCGCCTCCAGCACAAAATCCTGGTCGAGCAACTGTTGCTTCGTTAGTGTTTCCAGCGCCTTTATGTTACGGAATGCCAAACACATGTCACCGGTTACTCAGGTGCCTAAACGCTTTCAAGGCCATCTACAGTTCGTGCTACGGGGTGGCCCCTCGACGGTCTGGTCTGCGGATCTCACTCATGGCGTGCGTGAAGACTGTCGGGTTTTTGCTGGCATCTGCTCGCCGCAGCTCACCGAGATAAATCTGTGGAAACCAGAGCTCCTCCGCATGTTCGTCGTAAAGGATGCTCGCTGTTCCTTTCCACTCACCTGGCACAATCGCGAGAAACTTGTCTTCCTCCCATACGAGAGTGAGCTGAGCCAGCGTCATGGCTGTAGCCACGTGGATGGGATCGTTCAGGCCTGAGCATTGCGGAACAAACTCAATCTCGTCGTGCTTGTCCACTTCTACGATATCACCCAAACAGGCCAATTCGCACTTTATACTATAATGCTTGTACAGCGTGCTATCACGCAGCAGCTTAAGCCACGGTAGCAGATCACCTTTGCTTACTGCCCCTGCCAGGTACATCGTCTTGCCAAATACATCGTGAGGGCTCGGTCTTGTTCGATGGCACGGGGCAACACTGCCACAATGTCATCCACATCAACACAGACGTTCACTACCTGTCCGTTAGTGCCGTATTGACCTAAACCATGCATCAGCCGTCGCAGTTACATGAACGGGATTTGTGGATTTATGAGTCTCTCACTCACCGCGTTCAGTTCTGGGAGGTGGGCTTGCTTCGGGGGATATACATAACCGTCACTTGAGGAAAGATAAGGAATATGACCCTTGTGCACTGATTTCATGCAAGTCGAACACAGTCTGAACTGGGTTAGGTCCGAGTTTGGAAATGATTGCTGTAGGGCCTCGTGACTTCTGTCCGGTAGCGGTTGCACGTCGTTTTGGAACCAGAGCCGATCCCACACTGAACATACGCCCCCAAGTGGGTTCTCTCTAAACAGCATTTGGCAAATTTTTGTTGCACCGTCAGACTTACCGATTGTTGCCTTTTGCTTGGCTTCCGCTTCAGCGGCGCTCGCTCCTGGCTGCTCTCGGCGGCGGCGATGAGCCTCTGCTTCGGCGTCGCGCATTTCTGGGTCATCCCGATAGCGGCTCCTGCACTCATAGAAAAAAAGGGACCAAAAGGAGGTAACAGACCGCCTTTACCACCCTCCTCCCAGCCAGGGGGGAAGCGCTCCGCTTGTTACCTCCTCAGGCGCAGCAGACACTAAGAATGCGGTGCTCTCAGGTGAAGTTCGCCGCGAAGGAGCACCGAGGAGGCAAGTATTACCTCCCAGAGGGTGCACCTGTTTTGCACTGCCAGAGCCCGGGCGCTGCGATTGGCTGTGGGAAGGCGCAAACGAGTTCGCTAATTGGTCTCCTCGTATCACACGTCATTCTTCGCGCATGCGCGGGAGAGCACCTGCCCGGCCGGCCGGGAGCATGGGCGCCTTCCCCGCCGACGCTCCCGGTCATAACGGCATAACGGTCTTTCTTCTCGAACGTTCGACGGAGGCGTCCCAGTGCAGGAACGTTCCTTATTGTTCTGTTCGGCTCAGTCTCTTCTTACGAGGTCACTGAGAGCGCTGCATTGACATCAGTCGAAGATCCAAGTCGTGTGCACCGTATGCAGGTAAGGAAATGTTCTGCGCGGGCGGCAGTTGGCGTCGGTTATGACTGCCCGGGAAGGCGACCCCCGTCTTCCTTAGACAAAGGGTTGGCGGACATGTTGGCACGTTTGAAGGCGTCGAGCGTTCGATAGAATTAGTGTGTGGCTCGAACGCAGACACGGTTTAGACCATCGAAGATCATAAAGAGCAAGAACAGGAATGACTGTCGCTTGCACTAGCGCATATTTAGAAGGTTGACATACGCTAACCAGTGGCGTAGCCAGCAGCTTTTCCCTGTGTATGTGTGTGTGGGTGGAGGAAGGGGGAGAGCGGCGGTTCGGCGAGCTGGGCGGCCGGGCGATAGACGCCTTTTGAATCGGGGGTCGCCTACGTTTAAGGCGTGGGGGACTATTAGGTTTTCTCTTTTTGGGGCCGTTGGTGTGTCGCGTCGGACGTTAAATTGAGGATCTGAGCAAATATTTGAAAATCTCATAAGGTGGTTATTTTCTTTTTCTCAGAGCAGTAGTCGATCAGGCATTCATTGGCGGCACCGGCCTACCGGCGGGATTAATTCTCAAAGTCGTTGATATTTGTAAAGGTCAGTGTTAAGCACTGGTTTTTAATATCAACGTGTTTTTTTTTGTTTTTTTGTTTTTTAATTTAACGAGGTTTAATAAATAGTTTCGTAAAATGTCACGTTACCTTGAAATACCGAATATAAATGTCTGAGCTAATTATTCGTGCGCTTCGCAAACATAAATAGTAGTATATTACGGAATAAGGTCATGAAGTTGTTACAGGCAGCGAGGCTAGCAATTATATTGTCTTGGCATTTTTTTTGCGTGTGATCAGGCATTTTTAAAACTCTGATCATTCAGTAGGCGAGTTAGATATAACCGAAGTTTGCAATATTTGAAGTTGATTGAATATATTTCTTTCGTCCTGCGGCAACGTTGTAGGCTGGTTTCGTCGAGGGTACTGGATGCCTGCTACCTTGGACTCATCTCGTGACAGTTCTTAACACTGCTTACTGTGGGTAAGCGGAGTCCAATATTTTATTTTGATTTTTTTGTTTCCATTTGTGTACTTGAAATGGGGCTCTTGATTTTTATGTTGATTTTGTGTGTGTGCTGTTCGTTCATTTCCGAGAGAAAATTGAGGGTATACTTCGCGTAAATGAATTAGAGCAAGACACACAAGGCGCTTGAGTGTGTCTTTTAAGGTGTTCTTTTTTTGTGGTTTCGTCCTTGTGTGCTGTTCTTCTCATGTCTAAATGAAACATACATTCAATTTTAAACTGACAAATTACTTCCACAAGAATATTTACATATTTGCCGAAGTTCGACATTGGGCAGTTAGAAATTATTCGTGCAGTTCGCAAACATTAAAGTAGTATATTACGGAATAAGGTCATTAAGTTGTTGCCGGCAGAGAGACTAGCAATTATAGTGTTGCCTTGGCTTCTTTTTTTGCGTGGGATCAGGCTTTTTTAAAAGTCTAATAATTCACTCGGCGAGTTAGATATGGCTCAAGTTTGCATTATTTGAAGTTGATTGAATATATTTATTTCGTCCTGCGGCAACGTTGCAGGGTGATTTCGTCGAGGGTACTGGATGCCTGCTACCTTGGGCACATCTCGTGACAGTTCGTATCACTATTTACTGCAGGTAAGCGTAGTGCGATATTTTATTTTGATTTTCTTGTTCCCATTTGTGCACTTAAAATGGGGCGCTTCATCTTTATGTTTATTTGGTGTGTGTGCTGTTTGTTCATTTCCAAGAGAAAATTGAGTGTATACTTCGAGTAAATAAATTAGAGTAAGACACACAAGGCGCTTGACTGTGTGGTTTTCGGTGTTATTTTTTGTGTTTTCGTGCTTGTGTGCTGTTCTTCTCATGTCTAAATAAAACATAAATTCAATTTTAAATTTTAATCTGGCAAATTACTCCGGCAAAAAAATTTACATATTAGCCGAAGTTCGACATTCGGCAGTTAGAAATTATTCGTGCGCTTCGCAAACATTAATAGTAGTATATTACTGAATAAGCTCATTAAGTTATTGCTGGCAGAGAGACTAGCAAGTATAATCTCTTGGATTTTTTTTTGCGTGTGATCAGGCATTTTTAAAGGCTGATCATGCAATAGACGAGTCAGATGCCTAAGTATGCATGATTTGAAGTTGATTGAATATATTTCTTTCCTACTGCGTCAACGTTGTAGGGTGATTTCGTCGAGGGTACTGAATGCCTGCTACCTTGGACGCAACTGCAGGTAAGCGTAGTCAGATATATTATTTTGATGTTCTTGTTCGCATTTGGGCACTTGAAATGAGGTTCTTGATTTTTATCTTTTCTTTGTGTGTGTGGTGTTCGTTCATTTTCCAGAGAAAATTGAGGGTATACTTCGAGTAAATAAATTAGAGTAAGACACACATGGCGCTTGAGTGTGTCTTCTTTGGTGTGTTCTTTTTCTGTGTTTTCGTCCTTGTGTGCTGTTCTTCTCATGTCTAAATAAAACATAAATTCAATTTTAATCTGGCAGAGAACTTCGGCAAAACTATTTGCATATTTGCAAAAGTTCGGCAGTTATGGTTGGCGGTCATAGGGATCTGCTGTGGTGCTGAGTAGCTAATGTGGTGTAGCGCTCTGTGGTGTATGTTCTTCCTCTGTCCTTGTCTTAAAGCGCAATCACGTTTTTTCACGTACAATACCAACTTGCCTAACAATCAGCACTTGTATATACTAACCTGCTACAGTAGTTGTACCCCTTTGACTAAGATTTGTTTGTCACCTAAGTAAATTGGGGTGACAAATTTAAACATGACCGGTGAATACAAAGTGCTTACTTATCTACGATTGCCACCCGCCATGTGATACTTATAGTCAGTGGTAGTTAGTCAACAGTTAAACTGGTGAAGTCTGGTAAGTATATTCGATGCTTTATAATGCTGGAATCAGTGGCCCATCAAATGCTCCAAATGCGTCTTTGAAAAATCTAATATTTCTTCACAGTTTCTTCAAACTTGAGATTATATGTTTCAACTTCATATCACATGATTTCCACATATTTTTTTTGTTCCAGGCAGGCAGTGTAATCTACCCAGTGGCTGTCAGCTCAAGCCTAATCAATCCTGAGGCTCCCAGCTATGTGGCAGTGGAGGGAGACCTCGAAGCCGCGTCGCCTGCTGAGGCAGTCCTGGTTGCATTCTGCCTCTAGTTCATCTTTCGCTACAACTAGAGCCCTGAAAGTGTTGTTCCAGATGCCCTTATTGCGCTTAGTGGTTTCATCTTAGTACTTTTATAAGATGCCTAGTCATGCCATTGATTTTTATGCCATTTTGTTTGTGACAGCCACAATAAAACATTGTCATTTACGTTCAGAACTAGGCCGTCTTCATCAATTATAAGGCCGACCCTTGAAGCACGTACTATCACACCCACAAAGGGCCATAGTACCTTTCTTTAGGGGGTAAAAGTGATTCCATCAAGTGTGCATTTAACCTGTAATAAGGTGGTGAAGTGGGCCAGTTGGTTGCTGTTATACATGATGGGGAAAACAGCTCGAAAAGCGCGGACTACGAAGAACAAACACGACAGGACAGCACTTTTCTGTCGTGTTTGTTCTTCGTAGTCCGCGATTTCTAAGCTGTTTTCCTCATCGTGTGCATCGTGCGCTGCTTTTACCTCCAAAAGGAGGTAAAAGCAGCGCCCTCAATTACGTCGTCTTACCTCTCAAAAGGGTTGAAATTCCCCCCTAAAGGAGGTAAAGGCTGACCCTGAAAGGATGCACTTTTAACACCAAAAGGAACTAAGGTTACTTCCAAAAGGAGGCAATGTTGCACCCTAACCCAAGGGGTAAAGTTTGTACCCTCGTTGCAGGGTGTAAGGATACCTCCAAATGGGGTTGCCCTGTGTGCAAGTCGGTTACCCCCTTAAGGAGGGTACTCCAGTACCCTTTTTTTAAGAGTGTGGCTTCCGCTTCGGTGGTTCTTAAGGCCCATACGCACATTCGCGTTTGAACGCGTTGAGTGCGTTGCGGCGTCCTTGCGCCCAGGAGCGGTCGCTTGCGGTGCGACGAGCGTCTACCCGCAACGCTCCGTAGCGCGACGCAAGCGAATAGAGACTCGCTCAACCTTCCGAAGCGTTGCGGTGCGTTCGACCAATCAGAAGCCGAGAGAGGAGAGGAGGGTGACGTGTTCGCTCGCCCCATTCGGCCGACTCGGCGAGACGTATCCGGTTCTCCGCCCGCAGAACTTGGTTTTTCGTTTTGGGGAGCGGTGGGAAGTGTATTTTCCAAGGCTGCGATGGTTCAAGCTTGACAAAACGTAGGCGAAGCCGGCGGGATTGTCCGAAGATCGAACACTTCGACGCTGTCGCTGTGTGCCGCCATGTTGCCTTGGATTTCGCTTACTATTGGTGAGCCGCTAGCGACGATAGCACGTTCTTATTGGCTCTTGACTGCGGTTGACTGCGTGCCAACACAACTGTGCGTACGCGTTTGGCGCAAGCGCTCTTCGCAACACAACGCGTCCGCTTGCCGCTACGAAACGCACCGCGCTCAAACGTGAATGTGCGTATGGGCCTTTAGTTCTGGCTGCTCTCGGCGGCAGCAATGAGCCTCTGCTTCGGTGTTGCGCACTTCAGAGTCATCTCGATATCGCCTCCTGGCTTCCGCTTCAGCGGCGCTCACTCCCGGCTGCTCTCGGCGGCGGCGATGAGCCTCTGCTTCGGCTATGCGCACTTAAGCGCAAACCGCATGGCGCGCTTTTGGTCGCGATTCAGGCGCGTCGGCGTCAAACTGACGTCATTTCCTGCGCGCGGGCGCGCGTTTTCGCGGGAGCGTTGGTTTCTAGCCGACCCAGAACAAGACGTGCGCGCCGAGGCGTCGAAGCGGCTCTCGACCTATGAGGGTCGGTCGAACTATCACGTGATCCTGCACAGTTCGCTGTTTCGTATTCAGCACATTTCAAAGCGTTCAAAAGCATTTCTATTTTCCATATAAAAATTTAAAAGGTGTTTCTTTTGACACTCAAACCCGTTTTATTTACTTATTTGTTCATTTACTTTTCCTTTTGTAGTATTTGCGTCAACATTTACATCGCGTTTTGAGAATTCTGTTATCTGGAAACGCTGATAACGCGCGGCCGGCGCAGGCTCCCGAAGCAAGCGGCGTTCATTGAAAGCTCGTCGAGGGCGCTCTTGAAAAGTTACGTCACGATGACGCCTGATTGGCGCCACGGTGACGTCAATATGCTAATCACCCACTCCGGCTTTTCGCGCTTCCACCGCCGTGTTTACAACTGGCGCTCTTACCACGCTCAAGCGCTGGGTTCGTATTTTTGCCGCTGCAAATCTAGCGCTAATATCGCTCGGCGGCTTGGCGCTCGGCCGGCTCGGCTGCGTTGGTTATCAACGGTCGTCGGCGCGCCGGGCGCGCGTGAACGCCGGCGCGTTTGTTGTTAAGTGCTCCGAGTCCGATTTCTACCGTTCTGCGGAAGGTGGCTTGCTTGGATCGGCGTACATAGAGCATAAACTTGAGCTTGAACACTCGCGTGTTCTTCAAAGGGGATGCCTTGGCGTTACTGTGCTGCGAAAAGGCGTTCTTTCTATTCCCGAAGGATTTCCAAAGCGAGAGGTAGGTTTGGTTTCGGTTCTATTTGCTCCAACTCTATCCGGAGAGGGAACTTGCGCGCTTTGCTCTTTCAGCGGCGCAAGAAGTGAGTAATACCCCGGACAGACGGCGTTCTAAAGATCCTTTTCACTAAGCTACTTTATAAAATCGGCGAACCAGCGCACGCCGTAGAGCACGTACGTACTCCACATCGCCAGACACGGACAGCGAAACGCTGTCCGTGTTCATCACCCATCATTCCGAACAGAAAGGCGCTAGTTTCGGTTTGAGGTTGGTACCTATTTACAACATAGATGGCGGCAGCATCAGTCTTCTGCACTCGGTGCATTTGGCGAGTTCGTTTGAGTCCAATTCTCCGTGCAACACGATGCATTCTGCGAGAGAACTCGAACGGTGCCATTGCGTGTGAAACGAACTCACTATAAATATCAGTGCGCCATATTTTAGCGGACGACGCGGAAACATCCTCCTCCTATGGGGGCGCCCCGTGGTGTCGAACGCGCGCGGCATGTGACGAAATCGTGACGTTTTTGGTCCTGGTCAGCCGAGGAGAGAGAGCTGCCCCGTTCACGGGCAGCTCCCTCCCCTCGGCCTCACCTCCTTTCCCCTTCTTCCCCTCCCTCCCCACATTCCTCAGTCACCGCGGTCCGCGGGCATGGAAAAAGGGGGGACAGTGGACCAAGGACATCATGAAAGAAGTTGTTTTCGCTTGTTTTTGTAATCTTAATATGCCTATAACTTTCAAAATAAAGCGAATTCCGAGAAAAGAAAAAGTTCACTAAGTTACTACATTCAGTGGTTTTAGGTTCGGTGCAAATAAAAAAAAACAACAGCAAAACGTCGTTGCAGGACCTATTTAAGAGTGAACGCGATAGCCAAATATAAACGCCGCTTGTTCCTAAGCCGTGCAAGCTTGTTTCCGAGGCCTAGTGGATAGCGTGTCTGAGTCGCAAACGGGGGGTCGTGAATTCGAAAACCGCCTCCACCTGAATTGTTTTTTTTTAATTCGTTCTTTAAGGCAAATTAATTACTTTATACCAGTGTTGGCGGTAACGCGTTACAAGTAACGGCGTTACCGGTAACGCGTTACTTTTTTTGGTAACGTAGTAACGTACTCGTTACTTTTCCAAAGAAGTAACGGGTAACGTACTTCCGTTACTTATTTTGAGTAACGTGTAACGAAATTACGTTACGTTACTTTACTTCATAGAACTTAAAAAAATTAAATTTTAATTTTTTTTGTGTTTTTAAGTGCCCAGTCATAAATTCCTTAGTCAAAAAATGCCGCTGTCCTCCACTTTTCTTTGACGTCAGGGCTCGTCAGATTTGACGTCACACACCACCTGCCACTGGTTTTCTCCCGCGGCTCGTTGACCTCGCTACCGCCGTCGCCTTGGCTGGAAGGCCAAAGAGGTCCGGCTTCGGGTGAATTTGGGAGATTCCTGCGTCGAAGCCTGCGTTTCGCTTCCCGCTGGGAAAGAGAATGACACCTTCGTGTCATTCCCTTTCCCGTTTTCGGGACTTGAAAAACGGAGGAGGCCTTGAGCGATTGACCGACAGCCAACAGAGCGTGTTAGTGGCTCTCCGGACCCACGTGATGAGCAGATCAAGGCCGCCGTTTAGGGCACGGGCGAGATTTGACGGGGAGAACTTTGCCCTGGCAAAAAAACAACAACAAAAAAACACGGCAGTACCATCGAGCGCATCCGTTGAAAGCCTATTTAGCGTAGGCGCGGACGTGTTTACCAAGAAGCGAGGTAGAATGTCAGATGCCAACTTCGAAATTCAGCTGTTGCTGAAGTACAACAGCGGAGTGTGCTTCGGGTAACGGAGGAACTTGTTCACAGACCCTATCTGTACTTCGACATGTTGTGAATAAAATATATTCAAAGTCTCAATCTCGGCTGGTCTTAATTTCTGTGCTAATGAGGGAGGCCGGTTCTTCTGTTAAGTTCCAAGCCAACATGTTATAAATCTGCTTCATATATACTTCCGCGTTTTTTCTTGTAACTATTCGGGTGAAACCCTAAAAAGAAGAGGGTAATTAAGTTTCCGCATGGACATGTTTTAGCTATGGCGCTTGCGCACATATCAAACGTCGAAACAGCAAATGTTTTAGTTCGTGAATAAAAAGTAACGCAACAGTAACGTGCGTTACTTTTTATCAGTAACGGTAACGGTAACGCGTTCCTTTTATTTTGAGGTAACGTAGGTCGGTAACGCGTTACTTTTATTTGCAAGTAACGAGTAACGTATTTAGTTACTTTTTTTCGGTAACGCCTACAACACTGCTTTATACTGCAAAATAATTGAGACACGCCGCGACCTTTAATTACATTCAACGTTTGACGTCAAGTTTCATGTGAAAGTTGTGGGTTGTTTAAAATCCCCGCGCGAGGTCATGACGTCATGACCCTATCGACCAACCTCCCCTTCCCCTTCCTCCCATCCTTTCCCCTTCGTCCCACGCTGCCGACGCCGGCTTTCCCGCGACACACGGCCCTGAAACTATCGCTTTAATGCATAATGCGTCTGGGCTGTTTTAACAAGATCCCGAGAGCACTGATGATCTAAAGCCAGCAGCAATGAGTGACGTCTTCGCGAAAAAAGCTTTGCGGCACAGCAACCTCCGTAGAGCGATCTAATGCGGAGGGCAAGTTCGTCTGCTTCTCGCGCAGGGGGTAGCGGTGACGTCAGAACGCCGAGCCCTGATTGGCTGATCGCGGCACCCTATCTGAGCGTCGTCTGCTCCTTTGCAACGTCGTCTGCTCGCAACGTCGTCTGCGTCTGTCTTAACTTTCCTGCGACTTTCAGAAGTGCAGAGGCCAGATTCACGGAACGAAATTATCGTAAGTTTTGAGCAGGTTACGACGGAATCCTGCGACAGCTCCGAAGCTGTCTTACGCACTTCTTACGATCAAATCAGCATGGTCGACAGCGTCGCTCAGTTACTTGGTCGCGACGACCAACGGGCGTTTATTTTTGTACGTGCTCTTCTAACGCGTCCCGACTACAAGCAGCAAGAAAAAAAGTAAAAATTACTTGAAATAAACCGCGACGAACAAGAACGCTGGATCCACAAACACCCGGGAAATGCTCCAACGGCCACGATTCCACCGAGCCCGAGCAAGCGAGCTCGGCAGATAGGCCTAGCAGGCACAGCGGTGCTCTGACGGTCCTTGGCCAAGACCGTCTGCCCACGAACGGCTGGCGTGCTGAATGGAATATGCCCGCGCGACCCTTGTGAACCCTTCCCGTATTATACTTTGATCGCTGACCTCAATTTTAGATTAAGAGGTCAATCTCTTCCTCTTGTCATCTCCTTCTTTTCCGAGGCAGCGGTGACTCTTGGCGGTGAATAAGCGGTGAATCTCCGACAGACGCTGGAAAGGTTAAGCAGCCATCGCTTTGACTAGCAGACGTAAAGCTGACGACGTTAACTGCGCCAACCCGCCGACGTCGTTAAAGAGTGAGGAGTCTTGCCGCACACTAAAGGGGGGGAAAAGTATTTGGGAGGGAAATTTGCGGACACTCTCGGTTCTTAGCAGACAAACCTTGGCGCCTCGGGACACCTCGCCAGTGAGTACTTTGACTTCTCTCCTTGATGCGCGTCTGCTAGCTGTTAGACAAAAACAGCGTACCACTCGAGTTATTTCGTCTGCCCTCTCTGAAAGGCGAAGTCGAGCTCGCTCGTAAAGACCTGCACTTCCGAAAGTCGCAGGAAAGGTAAGACAGACGCAGACGACGTTGCGAGCAGACGACGTTGCAAAGGAGCAGACGACGTTGCAAAGGAGCAAACGACGCTCAGACAGGGGGTCGCGATCAGCCAATCAGGGCTCGGCGTTTTGACGCCACCGCTACCTCATTTCTCATGCGCAGAAGACGAAAATGAGCCCACTTGCGAGGCGTATAGACTTGGACCTCTGACTTGGACGAAATCGTGATGAATTAAATAGGTCAGTAATCGGAAACTTTTACGCCTTCTATGCGAAATGTGACATCCTAAAATAATGTCGAAAACTTGAAGGAACGAAGCTCTGCATCAGCAGTGACTACGCCAATGAAATCTACCTGCAGGTTTCCCCCTCTCATTTTAATTCAAATTGTAATCAATTTAATTCAAGTGCCATTCAATTTAATCTTGGCGCTGCATGATTAAATCCCGGGTTCGGTCAATTTAATCCACAATATATGCATGCACGCTTTTGTCTTCAGTGGTTGCGTTTCGCTGGAACTTTTGATAAATTCGAGTAATTATTTATACAATTAGATTTTCTCGGGGACCACTGATATATTGATCACAATTTGGATCACTTGGAGTTACTAGTCGCACGATTGGCATATGGATTACTCTTTCTTGGAAACCTCGAGTTCTTAGTTGCGCATTTGTCTTTAGCTGAATTGACGTTTAGTTTACTCTTTCCTCCTACTCCCTCTTATTATTGATACAGTTCGAATGATATAAGTAGAATGGCAATTTGTAATTACACATTTTATTACTTCTCTTTTGATTAATTTTTAGTTTTATAGCTAGAATTGACACAAACAACTTTATATAAGCAAACATTTCGTTACACAGTTAATGACTTTGAATAACGTTGATAAAGGCGACTTCATATAAGTTCAGCTCAGAGTTTGTTTACTGCTTTGCTTAATCCCTCTTACAATACACCCAACTGACTAGAAATTAACTCACTTAACTTAGTGGCTACGTTTTACTTTCTCCGATATATTAGTCACGTAACTGTGCTAATATCAACGGTATTGATGTCTTTGAGTAAGTAGTGACCTAGTTGACATTATTATTGGTCTAACCGACATAATCCTCACTCTCATTATCACTTTCAGCTTTTATACCACCGAGCGATTTATTCTCAGCACAGTTCCCATTTTGATCACCCTTTTGATTACTTCGATTTGCTCTTGACCCAATGGAGTTGGGTTCGGCCTAATTGTCATCATGTTTGCTATAGACATTAGCTTGAGCAAATTATAGAATAACCTATTATGAGTTCGAGTCGCATTATAGTTACTCCTTTGATTACATCGAGTCGCTATTAAACCAATCGACATTTTTGCTCTAATTGACATATTGATGATCGATTACTTTTAACTAATATTCAATCAATTGATTTGTTATAGACTTAATTAATGTTGTGATTAGTAGTTTGATTACTTTGAGTTACTATTTACTCAAAAAATTTTATGTCAGCTCATTGACATTGTTGTGCCTTTCTTGATTAATTCGAGTTATTCTGCAACCTGTTCATTCATTATTAGCTCAATTTACAATAATATTACTCTTTTGACTACTTAGAGCTATTTTGACCCATAGACATTAGTACGGCCTAATTGACAATATGATGATTCTTTTGAATAGTTCAAGGTAATATTCAGCGAAAGTGTTTATTGTGAGCTCAAATGACATTATGATTACTATTTTGTTACTTTGAGTTACTATTGGCCGTTTTTTTTACCCTCTTTGATTCAGACTAACAAATTCTTAAGCACTCACACGTAGTGCAATAATTGCAACGAGTGCGAGAACACCCCTCAACTCCGAGTGTGGCCAATAGGGAATGCACGAACTGATTGACGCTGTCCCATGGGCGCAGCTTTCCGGGAGGAGAATCGGAAAACCTTTGTGGAGTAAGTCCAACTCTGGCTCTCTTACCGTCTTAAGTTTAGGTACGTGCAGGGTGTAGGATATATTTTTGAGGTGAGGACACTACCGAACGCGGAAAGACCAGATAGAGTCCTCTCAAACTAGAGTCGCTCACTGGCGAAACGGCACAACTGTGAAAAAAACATAAATAAAATATCTCGTTGCCTTGGCATCTCTCATGCAGCCGTCACACATTCTTGAGCAATGAACTCGTGCTCGTCCGATGCCATGGCGACGACATATTTTATTTATGTTTTCTCACAGTTGCGTCGTTTCGCCAGCGAGCGACGCTAGTTCGCCGCGGGCTGTTGGGCGCGCTCATGCGCTCGTGAGAGGACTTTATCTAGTCGATCGCGCCTCATTGTCACTCGCGCCAGTGTCGTCATCTAAAGAGTATATATCTTACACAGTGGGTACGCGGCACCGAACTCTTCTTGAAACAGCAGACAAAACTAGGCCTGAATTTATCCCGGCAAAACAGTCGATAAGCAGGTTTTGGGTGCATTTAAAGGCTTGCGTTCTACCGGTGCGGAAGCGTCTTTGTCGCCTTTAACAGATCGGAAAGCAAAGCCATGCCGTTAAGCCTAAAGACCTACACGACCAACCATGATACCAATTTTAGAAACCACGAGGTTGGAAGGGCGTCCGTTGTAACCCTGTCGCCAGGTGCACGCCGTTTGCAGAGGGACCTGCTATCGCTTTGACTCGCTGGCGACACCGTTGCTAAGCAACACTTTTGTCCAGTGGCGTACCAGCTTATTTTTGAGTAGGGGGGGGGGGGGGCAACCAGAACCTCCCTCCCACCAGGTCCGGGGGGCAGTGCCCTTGGTATCCCTTGGGCGCCGCCGGCCATTGTTTGCCCAGTCCAGTTGCTGCTGTTTCAGAGGGGGGGGGGGGGGGGGGGGGAGGCAAAACACATGCCTTCCCCCCCCCCTCCCCCCACACGCACACTCTGAGTGACGCCCATGCTTTTTTCAATATACTATCGTCTCCAGGGGCCAACGCCGACGTCAAAAACTAAATGCCGCGAGCTCTAAAAGCGACGCGCGCAATACTAGCGGTATCGATCTCATCAGTGATAAACCAGAAAAACGGTGCCTCGGACAGAAAGCATACCCCACAAGCCGGCATTGGCCCCAGTCGTGAACCTAAACAGGGATTTTACGGGAACCAGAGACGGCATGGGCCGTAGAGCCCACGCAATTATCGCGTCTTTTCTCCTGGTGCACTTTTCTTTTCGGAGGAATTGATTACCACATGCTTAGACTTACTATGTACATTGATTCATAGAAAAGTTGATAACGCATGACCTTTTCTTCTTTCTTTCTCCTGTCAGGCTTTCGGGAGGTCGCGGAGTCTTGTGATCGCGAGACGAGACAACACGCGCGATGCGGTAATAAACAAACGAAGTGGTTGCCTGTGCCGTGTAGTTGCGTCTTGACAGAACGTCTTCACCTATGGCAGCGATTTACAGCGTGTATAGCGTATTCCGTGCTTACTATCTTAGTAAACACAAAAAGAAGGTAGCAAAGCAGAGAAATTTTTGCATTTTGTCACAACGGGATGTCAATTTTCCGATGAGGATCGGGCGAAATCCTTCAGTTCGGGCATTCCCTATATGTAGACACATTCGGAGTCGAGCGATTTCCTCTCACTTGTTAGAATTATTGCTGCACAAGTAAATGCTTCGCGGAATTCGACAGTCTGGTTTGAAGAGGAACAAAAGACGGAATTCTCAAGACGCCCTCTTGCCAACGCAGGCAACTATTGCGCTCAACATCGCTACTCATTATTATATTTAATTTAATGTTTTTTTTACTAGAATAAAATATTACAATTATTTTTAATATGAACGGACGTCTTACTCCAAGTCAGCCAGTGAAGTCTCTGGTTTACCTTAATCAGCCGGGCGTACAACCGTCATAAAAGGAGTGTAACAAGCTTCGGCTCAAACATTCCCACTTTTCGCCAACATATGCATAAATAGTCGTATAAAGTTTTCACTCTTGTACTTTCATTCTACTACTTTCTGTAAAAAAAAATGTTGTAGTAGCGATTACATTTCTTTTCGTCCCTCTTTTTGTGTAAAAAGGTAAACTGAATTAAGCTCCTAGAACTTGTCATTTTAAAGGTCACAAGATGCTTGTTGGTTAAAATAATAAAGAGTGAATTCAACTATGGTATTGTTTTAATTAGTAGAATACTTGAACTCCAGCCCAATACCCAAATGCAGCACAAAAAATATATCGAGTCAGAAAATACACATAATCAAATGATAATCTTGTCTGTAGCATTAGGCGAAAATTCCGGCATTGTAGGTGCACTTTGCAGCGCTGTAACTTTTACGCAATAAAAATGATGCAGCATGTATTTTTTTATGAACAAACACAATAATTTCGTGGAGAACTGTCACTATATAGTTTTTTTTTTTTTTTTAAATCGACGATGTTTTTTTTTGTGTGTTTATTAATTTCCCCTTGGATTTTTTTAAAGTTTAGTTTAAAACAAGTTTGGAGCGACATAAAATTTATTTTTTAGATAAAGCAATGATTTATATATCATTCAAAGGAAAGTTTTAATAAGAATTAACAATATTGAAGTTGTAGCTCTTCAATTTGTTTTGGATAACGACTCAAAAATCTAGTGACAAAACATCAAAGGAGCCATGTTTGCGCATTTTCGACGCACACAATATACCCTTCTCAAAGTTGTACATAATGCATACTGCAGCAGCTGAAAATACGAGCAAATATTTTCAGTCTTCAGTTCCCTGAATGATCCTCAAAAAGTTCACAAAAATCAGATAACTAAGCAGTTTATGGCTTTTATCTATAAATAAGTTAAGCCTACTCGATATGCAGAATTCTTCAAGGAGCGAAGGCCAAATTGTTGGTGAAAAGTACGTTTCACACAGAAAATACGTTGGTGTCTCATTAGTTTCGTCCATCTATTTCGGAATCTATAATGTTTCGTTTAGTAAATACGTTTTAGTAAATAACTTTTGAAAGGGATGGTTCTCATTAAAAATTTATGGGAATCATAAAAAAAAAAAGCTATACTACCCAACTTTTTTGGTACAATAGGAACCATCACTTGGAACGGCTGAAATCACATAGTTTGAATATTCCGCAACTTACGATTTAATTTATCAGCACCACAAGCCGTTGTATTTTTAAGAATAATTTTTAAAGGTATTGTAACACATAATAATGGCACTACCCTTATTTTACACGAATCGTTCGAAAGACACAGACAAAATAGAGCAGATTTAGGACTGGACTGCATGGAGGGAATAATCGCTTTGCGCGCGTTGCAACTGCCCCTCTTCTGACATCATACGCAGAGATACCACCGCTGTGCAAAAGAGGTCGCTGTTTAAGGTCCGAATACGTTAACTTTCTTTGGCTCGCCTTCTTTGAACACTTCGTTGGTGCTCTTCACATCATTTTGTTTTTTGCACAATGACCTAGAAGTCTGCGCCTTAGTAATATTAATGGTCTCTATTGGCTCAGGAGAGCCGCACCATTGCAGGAAGGCAACAGCCCGTACCGTTGAGGATCGCGGTGCCGCGTCTGGTGATCGTGAATATGTGATGATATACTATAAAAGAAGGTGATTATGCGACGATGATAGTGGTTATGTGATGGTGATTATGCGATGATACATATATATAATACAAAATATACAATATGCTGCTTTACTGCAAAGTATGAGGACAGCCAATGTGGCCCTACGCAAAATGAGGCTAGCGAATGACGACACGCAAATAACGACATTAATCACAATAAATCTACAAAAGTAATTACAGTAAACAGTAACAATGATTTCCTGCGCAAACTGCACTTTCGAGCTGCACGCTATCACTCTCGTCACTGAATAGTCATTTTTTCTATTCTGTGACTTGTGTGCACGTTGTTAAGAAATCATCGAGCCCCTCAAACACTCTAAGGGATGTATGACGTGGTCTAAAAGCATTAAAAAAAAAGACAAAAAATAACGTAATTTTTTTGCCTTATAAGGGTTTTCAACGCTCATGGTCGGTTAGCATTGAAGAGATTAAAGGAGATGGATCTCCATTCAAACATCCGCACCCTTAATAAAAACATCTGCGCTTTCTCTAAAAGCACATTTTTCGTTTTAAAACTGTTTCATTGAAATAAATATTTGTGCTACAAGGTCATTATATTTAAAAAAAGAAATACGTTTTACGTCATTGGTTTCAAACCCATCACAAATAGAAGAGAAATTCTTCATCAAAATATTTATTTCATCAGTCGAGATTTCTTTTCTTTGTGCTGCCTATTAGCATGCATCATAGGTGCCGATAACATATTCATAACCAATGCGCCGCAATGCAGGCCGCATTATCCTTAGGTGACGCATCATCGTCCGTAGCCTCCTCCTCCAAAGCCACGGCCTCCTCCGAAGCCGCGGCCTCCTCCGTAGCCTCCGCCGAACCCTCGGTTGCCTCCGTAGCCGCCATAGCCACCTCCACCGTATCCCCCCCTGTTGCCACCGAAGCCACCGTAGCCGCCGTACTGGGCAGTAGCCAGGCAACACAGGGCGGCCAGGACAAGCGCGGCCAGCAGAAGGGTTCTACTTGACATCATGTTGAGGGGTTTGTTTTCTTCTGAAAGTGAAACAATGTTAGCAATTTAAACGCTGCAAACGACTAAACAGAAGCAGGCAACCATCCCTCTCTCATTTCTATCTTTCTTGGTAGCCACTTCATATCATCTAATATTTGCATGCCTTTCGGGACCCTTTTCTGTATCAAGATTGCGTAGTTTCTGGAACTTTGCACGTATTTCAAATTGAATTCTAATTGAAGGCAATTATAATTGCCTTGAAAATAAATTGTATTACAATTTACCCTTGCGTTGTACACGATCCGAAGGTACATATATTCATATATTATATAGCAGTCAGGAAAGGGCCAGTTTTCCTCATGATACACCACAATGGGTCTGCAATACGGCTGCGATCGCGTCCCTTAGTAAATGTCACTTCTGTTCCAGAGGACATTCCTGTTCAAGACCGTTAATAAAACTGGGTTGTCACACTAATTCAGAATAAAATGGAAATATATTATTGGTAGGTTTACATTTTTGCAACAGGTTTCAAGGAGGTTGGGGAAAAGTTTATTGAAATCTCTTGTCGGCGTCCCAACCGCCCTCTAGCACTCAGGCATCAAGCCTACAAGTTTAACTCAGAAAAGAACGGAAGCAAGAAAACACGGGACATATATATTAGGTTACTGTACTAGAATACAGCTGCATAGGTGATCTCTAACATATCAAACAATCAAAGCTAAAACAAGACTTTTTGGGTTAGATCATCAATAAAAATATGTTTGTTGATTGTATCCGGCACATGACAGAATAGTTCTTGAGTTGCATAATTAGCTCTCACATTGAATGGTAGAAATTGGAAATGCCTCAGTTTGTAATTTATGTGTTTAGGCAGATATGTGTTATACAAGTAAACCCAATCAGTGTTAATTTGATAATGTATTAAAATCGCCACCTTTAAACAGCAAAGTTCATCCAAAGTAATTATCTAATGTTCGATAAAAGAATGAGTGGTCGTTTCGGACCTGTGTAGATGGTCAGTTAACAAAACATCTCGCTGTTGTAATGTAAGCTATTTTCTCAGGTTGGTTCTTGTTGTCGAGATCCAAACCGCCAAACAATATTGCAACTTCTCGTGCATCAACGATGTATGGAGCTTCTTGTATTAACAAAGCAAAAAAAATATATTTTAATTTAAAACTTAAGCCAAGTGAATAAGAACTCCCTCTTGTGGGATCGTTCACATGGGCCGTACAGCTTACATTTTGAGAAAAGAAACACGTAATAATTTAAATTATTCTAAACGTTGAATAGTTCAAAATTGAAAATATATGTTACTTGAGTTGTTTTACTTGTTACGTAATTAAACTAGTTCCACAAGTTTTGTTTTTTAGTTGCTATGTATTTTTGATGTGTTGGTTTTTGTACTGAAATTATGAATTTGTTTTCGACGTGTTTAAGTGCAAGTGACTAGAAGATAATCACAAGTACAGTTGATTTAGCCAAGAATTCGCTTATATTTCAAGTATATTTAAACATTTACCAGACAAAAATGCATTCGTATCATTCGCGTATAAATTTACATCAGATGTTTCAGGAGTATTTCACAAAACAACTGCAGCACTGGTTTGTACGCTATAATAATTGCATTGGTGAAAATGAAATATATGATATATTGTGTATACTCTAATAGTTACGCAAACGCCTTGCACTTTTTATTTATTCTTATTCTCTTACAAACATTTATGCATAGGCGCGATCAATACAAAGGTAAGAGTACTTGGAATACCTTCAGGACTTAAGTGTTCAGCATAACTGGTAACCACATGGAAGCCTTAACAAAAGGGATAATAATGAACGCATCTAGACAGCTTCATTATAAACTGAACACAACCTAAGTAGCTCATTTAAAACAACGATCAACTTGAGTTCGAACTATACCATCCGAAGCTTCTCCACAAGATTCAATTCGTCATATTTTTAAAAAGAACGGCGCTGTATTTAGACAATACGATTGACCCGTATCACATGTGAAGTGAGGCTCATAGGTACGGTCAAGCTAACTTGTAGTGTGAAGTCCAGTCAGCGATGGAGACATGTGAAATTATTGCGGCATTTTGTTTCTGCTTGCTAAGATCTGAAAGTGCTAGTGCATTAAATATATAATAAAAATATATTTTCTGTTAGGAAAAAAAAAACGGTATATGCGCTTCTACTTCGTAGAAAACCGCGACGATATTAAGGGGGTTGACGCAAAGGTTTGGCCGAATTATAGATAGTCTATGTCTCGGCTTCTCGACAGATATTAGCAACCGCCTTAAACGTGGTTCGGGTGATTTGTAGGATCCGAACGACTCTGCTGTGAACCCTGCACTTTGCTCGCCGATGCAACAACGTTCCTTTGACGCAACAGCGGTGGTCCGTCTTAAGGAAAGGAAGAGGCGGATATTACATAGCTATCAACACACGCATATATTTTTTACGACCAACGAAAAAAAGGCAAAGTAAGCATTGATCTCCCATTCGACTCACGTTCCCAGGAAAGGGGGTAAAAATAATTTACCCCCGAGAAAAGAAACTTCCTAATAAAGATATTCTAAGGGCTCTTGACGGGAATCCTGAATAATAGTAGATACCCTGTGACCGACAGAAACGCATGGAGTGGCGCATTATCTTGCAGCTTTCGGTGCCGTGATTTCCGCTTGGGTGTTCTTGTCGTGTTCTGCCAAATACTCATTGTTTGCGCTTATAGCGATATGCACGGAACATACTACGTCGTGCTTTTCTTCAGTTCTCTGTGACTATATTTCAAAAATCAATTTGAGCGTAGTGGTTGAAAGTGTGCTATCGTTTGTTTTTGTCAAACATAGCGATTGTTTTGTTATGTTCGATAAACACTTTCTCATTCTAGAGGGAGATGCAAGTATAATGTGGCTGTTTTAACGTACGTTTTCGCGGAACCTTTACTAAACAAAAAACTTTTTCTAATTTCTCTTTGTAAATTCACTTTTGCTTTTTAACGCATCATAACACCTGACTGTGCCTTCAAATATATTATAAAATATTCAGCTTTCATATAATGCCGCAAATTTTCGCTTAACAAAAGGAAAAAAAATACGAAGAAATGCATGACAGGGAATAAATTACGCTCACGTTTCTTGATTAATGCTCACTGCTGTTAAGGTAGTTACGAGATCTGATGAAACCTAAACCAATTTTTATACACTTTTTTTTTCGCGTTTCTGCCCACATACAAGAAAGACGGAGGCCTACGCGCGTGCCGGCATGTAGAGGCGTCGCTCACTCACCGTCTCTACTTGTTCAATGCTGATGCGAAGAGGATAAGACACATTCACCAAGACGCCTTTTTATACAGTCGCCCTACGTCATCGCAGTGGACAGCCACTTCAAGGTCGACCTCAAAGACCTACGGGGACGAGGTTTCCTGGAGGCGGTGCCGAACCGCCGTGGCAAAAGCGCAAGACGAGTAATCAGTACAGGGTTTTCTCGTGCCACTAAATTATCTACGCCTTAGAGTAAGGACAATCCGGCTTTCTTGGCGGTTGAATAATACTATCGGTGCCTGTAGCCTGAAGCTTTACCTGCAATTCCAGGAAACGCTTCTGCGTTCTCCACAAATGTTCACAAAGTCAGTGCGACAGGCAAGCAGAATCGCCTGTGCTTTTTGGCTGCGTCCCTAAAACGAAAAAAAGTAGCAATTTCAAATCGAAACAATCGCCAACTCCTCCCGTTTTGCACTGAGCACAAAAATAGCGGCTCTCTCCTGCGTTCGCTTTGCTCAAGTGGAGAGGGGGGGGGGAGTTTCCCGCGAACTCTTAGCCAGTACCCAATTATATTTTCTTTCATCTCTGTATATCATCGACTGAATTTGTTTGAGACCCGCATAAGCGATTCCCGTTTTACAACGACAGCTCTTATCGGAGACCTCCCGAGGAAGTTGCGCGGTCTTTCTTCGCGCGAAAAGTGTCGGTGACATAATCACGCGATCGCTCCCAGCCGTTGCCGCCACCATTGAGTTCATAAGAAACCAAAATCTGCGCTCATTCAGCTGGATTCCAAGTCGCGACGTGTGACCACCAGCAATCGTTTTCTTGTCCGTCATCCACTCTACCAACTGAGCTTCTTGCGATACATTCAGATTATTTATAGCTTCAAGAACGCTTCGGAGTCCCGTGTGCCAGGAGCTTGCAAGCGACGCCAGGAGGAAGGCGAAATGCCACGGGCGCTTGCTAGAGCAATATCACCTATAGAAGACGAGGCCTGTGCCTGCAGCCTCCCTTCCGCTTAAACATCATCTCTAGTAGTTTCGAACGTTGCTGATCAAAAGCGCCGAGAAACTGAGGGAGAAGGGGCGCCATCAGAACGCCGAGCTCTGGTTGGAACGATTAGTGGGTAGACCCAGACCTAGCCGCCTTTGTGCCCACTGCACTCTTAGAACGCGTTAGAACGCATAACGCCTGCGTCCGGCATTCGGCTTTGGCATTCGAACGAGTTCGTCGAGTGCAGTGGAGACAAAGGCGGCTAGTGTTGGGCCTACCCACTAATCCCTCCAATCAGAGCTCGGCATTCTGACGTCTACGCAGGCACTCGTGTCCTTCTCTCCCTCTGGTTCTCGGCGCATAACGTTGCTAGTTCCACGCAGCACGCGACGAAGCCAAGAAGGAGGCGCCCGCCGCTTCGCGCCGGCTCTCGTCCAGCGTCGGCTTATTAGTCACTGAAGGCGGTTCGGGGATCACACGTATATGCCGTAGCGTAAATGCACTCTATTTTTTCAGTGATTTTTCTTTACGTGTTAGAGGCTCTCGTCAAAAATTACGTTTGAATTGGCGATTGCCTGTTCGAGGCTCCAAACTAGTCAATGAATTGTATCGCTCATTAATATCCTGTGTTAGTAAAATGTGTTTGAGTGAAAAATAAATGGTTATAAAATTGTTGATACTGCGTTCGCTTTAATCATGTACCGCATTAGTCTGTGTTAAAATACCGGAAAAATAAATAAAAATCAGCTTTAAATTAATAATTTTTTTTTCTTTATTCGTTCTAGATAAGGACCACATAAAAGTAAATTTTCAGGTCAGACGAGAGCACCTTCATAAAATCTTTACCCATGTGTTTGCAGTCGGGCAATTGACTTGCAGAAATATACGCAAATATAGTAGGTAATTGCCATTTCAAAAAAAAAAAAAATGTTTAGGCCGAGTTTGTAGCTCCACGATTAAGCCGTTCAGTTTTAAATAATTCATCGGCCTGCTGAGTTATGTTCAGATTACCTAACCATATTTAATTTAATTAAATATTGTAGAAAACCCAGAATGTTTTAAGTTTTAACATTTACTTATAATGTATTACGCAGAAATATCAAGGGAAATCAAATGCAAGGCGAATTAACAAGCAAACTAAAATGAGTTTTTTTGTTAATTATATAAACTATAAAAAAGCAGTACACCTTAGTTTTCCGCAATTTCTTTAAGTTAGAAAAATGAACAAACGCTGACAGAGTATATCTTGAGTGCTTTATTGTTCGTAGTTTTGTAATATCTATATTTAAGGTATTTTTATATTTTAACAGAAGCTTTTTTTTTTCCATAATAGAAGGGGAGAGAAAGATTTAAACGCCTTTTTTACAGAATCTCGTATGGTATTTTGTTATTCTAAACGTCCAACAAACTAGTGTACTAAATTTCAAGTGCTGAAAACTGTATTATATCCAAATTATGTTTTCGGTAAATCCCGCTGTCTGATATAAACGTAAACCCTCGAACACTTGCCGAAACTGTCGATAATGGAAGTATGTTGGTCTAGACGTGCACTTAATTTTATCTACTATTGTTGTAAATGCCGTACTGCTGCTTTGATAGAACTCTCTCAGTACACAACAAGTCCGCTCGTTTTCTTTTGGACTTTCTTAATCGAAAGTATTCATGAAAAAAGCGAGGTACAACGCATCTCGCAGATTTGTAATTATGGAGGTTATCCTCGGAGAAATGCATAGCGAGCCAAAAAATATTTATATTTAGAAATAAACTTCGCTCTAAAAGGCGAGCATATCCCCTCGAATTTTCCTATTTATCAATACGCCCCCGCCCTCCTCCCTCCCCCCCCCCCCCCCCCTCCAAAAAAAAAAAAAAAGGTTAACCATATTATACATTGTCACGTGTTTCTGGATCTCATCGTCTACAGGGCAATAGAATACGTGTCATAATTATACCTATATTCGCCACAATACTTAAAATATGTTTTAAGGCGGCGTCTGCTTGGAGTTCTAGATTTACGGCTCTGGTCGGAACTACAAAAAACACTTTTTATCGCGTCCTTGGAACGGCTTCCATCATCATTTCCCAAGGAAATAACAAGAGGAAGAACATAGTCTTTCCTCTCGTGTTTCATTCGCGTTATGTCGTATGCTACGACGTTGCCTGAAATAACATGGGGCGTTTCGATTAGATGATGCTTCGGTGCCCAGCGACATGGGAGTACCAAGGACTCGCCCATTTCCAAATCAAACGCGCACCAAACCATCGGGGTAATTCTTCATACCGATTACTAGTTTAACGCTTGTAAATAAAACTATATGCCGAATTTTAAACCTCAAAAATGGCGAACACTTATTTGAGAGGACAATAAAACGAATAAAAATAAAACTGGCTTACGAATATTTTGTAGTACAAATAGAATTGCATAAATAAACAAATATTTTTTTTATTTATTTGCTCGAACGTACCAATATAGTATTACATCGACATAATGTTTTACGGAAAAAAATATAGTTAGTAACTTAAGAAAATCCTGGAGTCAGTGGATTGGATAAGGGTCGGGGGTTATGTTACTTATTTGTTTACAGATACTACTACCGTCTCTCAGAAAGCATTTTAGGACCGGGGAAATGTACAGTATAAGGAATATCAGTGCGACAAAGTTATTCACAACTGTACTAACAAGAAACCACAATTCACAGTTAACACAATGGTAACACAACAAAACGTTGCGACAATAGCAAGAAAATGCTTGGTCAGAAGTTGTCACAAACACACGTGCAATGAAAAAAAAAATTCAGTGCAGTGAAGAAATGACACACCATTTACACGTAAACACGATAATTCAAGATTTTGAGAACACAATTACATGGGGTTCATTTCTACAATGAAAAGGCGATACTTTAAATTATTGTTCAGATGATGCACTTATAATGACAAAAGGTAATTCATTCCACTCTTTTACGGTGTTAGAAAAAAGAAATAAAAATTTGAAGCTGTGATTATGGCACTGATATTTTGCAAGTGATATGCTATGATAGTTTTGTGTGCTTCTCACGGACTTTAGAGATACATATCGTGACTTGTAAATTCTAAAGCCATCGTTTATAAGTGTGTATAAGAAAGTGAGTCGTAATTTTCCTGCGCGTTTGAGGGGACTGGACATCTGCTATGCCGTAAAATGTACTCGAGGAATCTAGCCATTTATATTTGTTGCAAATAAATCTCAGGCTTTTTTTGTTGTATTATTTCTAGTTTGTTTATGTTTGATGACGTCTGCGGATCCCAAATAATATCGGCATATTCTAAGAAGGGCGTTACGAGTGCTTTATAAGCTGTTAGCTTTGTTGCTTGATGAAGAGTGTCTTAGGTTACGTCTGAGACACCAAAGTTTTAAACTTCGCTTTCTGACACAGACTCTCAAGGTGGGCATTCCATCTGAGGTTAGACGTAATAGTGACACCAAGGTATCTCAAGATAAAACCTGTTGCAGATGAAAGATTTCTAAGCTGTATGAAAATGGCAAAGAAGACTTTTTGTGGGTTATTGTCGTGGAGACACGTTTTTCAATGTTCAAATGCATTTGCCATGTCAGGCAACAATTTCAGATTTCTGTCAGCCTCGAATTCAGATCAGCTTTGTCTGCGATGTCTCTGATTTTGGAAACTATTACAAGATCATCAGCAAACAGACGGACGTTAATATTTAAATTGTCTTTTACTAGATCGTTTATATACACAAGAAACAGAAGAGGGCCTTACACAGATCCCTGTGGTACGCCGGAACGTACCGGCAGGGATGGTGATCTTTGCCCTTTTACCTTAACAAACTGGTTCCTATTGCATAATTAGTCTGTAAGCCAATGAGGCAGTTTGTAATTTAATAACATTTTGGATAGTTTTAAAAGACGTTTCGGATATGACACTCGGTCAAAAGCCTTCGAAAAATCTAAAAATATAACGTCTGTCAGTCTCCTTTTGTTAGTGATTTCTGAAAAGTAATGAACCGTTTCTGCGAGTTGCGTAGTCGTAGAAAGCTTCCGCCTAAAACCGTGTTGCTCAGCACAGATAATATCATTCGTTTCAACGAAAAAATAAATATGGTTACGACCTTTATGCTCAAGCAGTTTGTTCAACGTGCAAAGCAAGGAAATTGGTCTATAATTATTAGTGTCACTAGTATTCCCTCATTTATGGATAGGAACGACTTTCGCGTATTTCCAGTCGTTTGCTACTGAGCCTTTTTGTAGTGATTTATCAAATAAGTGGTAACAATATTTAGAGCACCATTCGGCGTATCTCGTTAAAAACGCGTTGGGAATATTGTCGGGGACCGCACTTTTTCATTATTCAAAGTAAGTAGTGAGAGGAACTCTCCTTTCTCTGAAACAACAATGTCAGGTATTGGCAGTGAATTAGGAAAGCCAGATTAACATGGTATGAAACCGTTGTCAAGAAACAACACGCTGAAAATTACTGGTTAAAAGAGGCCGACATTTCTTTGCCCGTAGTTATGTCCGGTCCCCCGACAACTAGTTTATCTACCTGTTCCTTCTTAGGATAATTGTGCCGCCAAAATTTTCTTGGGTCTGTTCTTTTAGAAGCGAGACAAAGAGACATTAAAAATATATATATTTTCATTTACGTATAAAGGTACTTGTACCAGTTTTTGCTCTTTTATCTTCTCCTCGTATTCACCCAGAGGAAATTGCGTTTATTTTTCCGCAGTCTCTGAATCCTACGCTTTAAGTGAATAATATTGCGCGCAATCCATGGTTTGCTGTGATCTTTGAAGCGAAGAGCTCTGATTGTGACAAAAGGCTTTAAACACTCATAAAACACGATTTTGAAAAATAACCACTGTTTGTTCACATTGTTTTCTGGAGAAGAATAAAGATCAAGAAAAACATCGTGTCTAACATCAAGTAGATCAATTACACTTTCGTCAAGCGCTTTTTTTAAAATCGTGCACTGTTCGCACGCTAAGAGGAGCAGGTTTAGTGCTCGCTAAACAGGACAACAATGCTATGATTTAAGATGACTTACGAAACCTCGCATGAGAAAGAGGGCTGTGCTACTTCACTTGAAAAAAAACAAGAAAAAAAACAAGATCAAGAGTACTTGACGCTAAAGTGTGAACACGTGTTGGTGTGGTGACGATTTGGAACAAGTTTAGATTGAACGACAACTCAGCCAACATGGCAGATTGAGATCAGTTTTGATTCAGGGGGCATAGATTTTTTTCAGTTAATGTTAGGAAGGTTAAAATCTCCTACAAAAACAACGTGCTTGTTTTTCTGCACGATGGGCGTGAGATACGAGCATACATTTTCAAGAAACGACAAATTTGCATCAGGAGGACGATACATACTACTCACTATAATGAGAGGAAAAAAGAGTGTATTTTAGCCCAACAGGACTCAGTGCCGTCAACGCCATCCATAACAGAAAACTTCAGCGGGTCTCTGAGTATTTTCGCAACTCCTCCGCCTCGAGAGCAACGATCTGCTCCGATAATTTTATATCCCGTAGGAACAATTTCCGAAATTCTGATAGAGCTGGATATACAGGTTTCTGCGATAACCACAACATTGGGATCATGTTCAACCAATAAAATTTCAAGATCATCAAGTTTGTTAAGAATAATTCGAGCATTCACATTTATCAGCTTAACGTTACTCTTGTTAGCAACTTCAGGAATCCCGTAAAATTATATTAATATTGCGTTGTGATCTGTTTTCGAGATCGTCTAGTTTGAGTTCATTTTGTGAAACCGAAGATGTAAGGTCTAATATTTTTTTATCGCGCAATCTTGAATTTTTTTTTTTTATTTCTGTGCGCAAGCTATGGATCAACAGGTCGATGGAGTGAAACGATTATCAAGTTTTGCTAGTGCTTAACCGAGGGATGATTTTCAAATTTTGATGACTGCTACGTCTTGAGATACTTTGTTCTAACTGTTCAGACTTTGAGTGAGCAATTCCTCGCTTGTAGGCCCGGGGTTCAATTCAACGTAGCCCGACAAGGCCAACTAGGTTACTGAATTTATAGCAGACATAAAATCAGAACATGCCTATGGGCTTGGCAGCAGTAAAAGACATATGTTATTGTTTTTGTAACAGCCGCAATTAAATTCACCATCCTGCGTGAGAACGAAGAACAGTTTAAGCGTCGTGTTCGTATGCTGCCGCCAAGGCAAGGGGCGCATGCCGGGCTCTGTCGGTTTGATATACACCGGAGGCGCTGTGATCGATGACGGTCTGTTAATGCGTGACGAAGCAGCTATGGGGCCTACGTGGAGTGGGTCCTGATACGCCGTTGCTTTCAAGGTCAGCAAGTCCACACGCGGCAAATGTTCGTTCACAATCGGCGTAGTGCCGTAGCAATATCTATGAACGAGGTGACTGGCAGGAAGGTGGTTGACTGTCGGTGGGTCAGCCAAGAACAGCACCTGCGCGAGAACGAAGAACAGGTTAGGCGTCATGTTCGTATGCTGCCGCCAAGCCCAGTTAGACATATATTTGAATTTAGGGCCAACCCATTTCTACCGGGCGGTCTCAGCAACGTTGGATCTAGCCAGGCAGAGACTAGACTAGAGAATGCAGTTTTCTCTTTCCCGTTTCAACCTCCATCAGAACTCCAGTATCCTCTTTGTTATTTCCACTGGTGGAAAACTATTGGCGTCGTATTATTCGTCGCCGTCCCGGAAGCCCAGCGCCACCGCTATGTTTTCTCTGCAAGGCACTTCAGGCTGTAATCCCGCGACCTCCAGGATCACGTGCTCCGTTGTCCCGTTGGCCCCCTGCGTGCACATTGAACATCTCTCGTTCATGTTCGTGTATGTCGATCACAACACACGTTAGTCAGATAACAGGATTACATTTTTTATCTGATTTGATGACTGTGTTGAAATGATGGCTGCAATCAAGCCGTTACAGTGGCCATTTGTCACTAAATGTAAATTAAATATACTGTTTTACAAGTAAATGGAAGGCCATCTTCTGGATGGTGAATTTTCTTGATACGCTGGAATTCGCGCGCAGTGTTAAGTCGTCAATCTCATCAATACGAGCGAATTCAGAAATACAAATATATAACACTTTGTTATACTAATAAACCTAAAATACTGGTATGTCAAAAATCGCTCGCGCCGGTTTTAAGGTGACTTTGAACTGTATGCAAGGTACTGGAACAGAAAGTTCCAGAATGCTGATGCATATTCTGCCTTAGGGCGAACTATATGTAATCGTATCTGACGGGCTTGATTTATGAGGAAGGAGATGGCATAACAATATGTAAAAAAGTGTTTCAGTCTTTATTATGCTTCAAGATACTAGCTGCCGTTGAGAACAAACCCGAATATCTAGAGAGAAATGGCATGAGTACTCAAGTGAGAGGCTTTTTTTTACGAAAGAAAAGAAGAAATGCCGCCGTCAGCGCCTTTTTTAAGGTTGCTGCCGTGCTAGTCATAAGTGTTTATGTGTTATAGATACACTCCTATGATTCCCGAAATACTAACCCACGCACCGCTTTTATCTAAAACCGGGGAAACCGAGAAGACCAATCTAGAGCTGTCCTTGAAATAAACAAAACATACTTCACGCGAAGCAGTTTTTATGTAGACTCATGACGCCCTATTTTGGACTGCCTCCTAGAGATGGACACTCTCGACAGAACACTTCTCGAGGATGCTTCTGTCTTCAAGACTTCGGGTCAAGCGCATGTTTCTCAGCGGTTGGGGAACTCCATTCTTGAGTCTAACATAAACCCCAATGAACGCCGCTTTTTTTTTTTTTTTTTTTCAACGCAGAGGTGTCTTTTTTATCGAAAAGCGTTAAATTTGGGAAATAAACTAAATTTAAAAAACAAAAAATACATCCCCAGATTTTAAGAGGAACAAAACTCGAAAACACAAACACTTCCCGAATAGTCCTGGGTTTCGTTTTTTGGGGGGTTTATTCATCTTCTTATTCTAAAGTATTTTTCCTGTTTTTTTTTTTTTTTTGTTTTTTTTTTTACCTGCAGATTTGGAACTTTTCGTTGGGAAGTTCTAAAGTCGATAAACAAAATTGGTGTTTACCCTGCCTTATGTTGAAAAAAAAAGTGATATGGTCCCCCCCCCCCCCCCTTCGAATTCAGGAAACATGTGCATGGTCATAATGCTTTAATAGCGCTCCGGTATTGAAAAAAACCATGAAATGTGCCTTAGCTCCCGAAGGAAAGAGAAGCTTCGCGGATCCCCCTGTGCAAGCTGCACCGTTTTGTTATATAACACAAGGTAAAGCACTATCTAATGATCTTTCCTTGAAATTTGTGTTTTTCATACTCAATGACAGCTCCAAGTCGTGGCTTCGCGGTATTTTCGATTTTGATAAAACGGGCTCAGTGGTTGATTTTGGGGTTTATCTGTATTTAACAAAAACACGGAACTCTGTCTATTACCAACGCGCATAAACTCCAAGGGGCGTAAGCGGGGAGCCATTTTTTGTGGGCGGAACAGTTGCAGCAAGCATTGACTCTACGTGGTTTGCTTCAAACTAATAACGTACATATGTTTGAACCAGTATAAATATTTATCCAAGTTCACCAGTTCAATTTATATGAAGTTACGGGCATACAGGTCCTGTATCGTAAGTTTAGTCTTATGCATACCGGACCGCTATATATACAATACGTTTGTAACGCAGGACCATATATGGAAACTTTTTTTTTTTTTGAGAATATGACGTACCCAATATCTGCATGAAAATGCTAAGAAGATAATCTACAACCAACAAAGAATTACGCGGAGCATATATCCAAAGTAAATTGTGCAACGCGAATAAAAAAAAGTAAGTATTAACAAAAAACAGTTAGGGCGCAGGCGAGCTGGTGTAGGTTTACCAATTTTTTTTTGACCACCTGAGACTGGGTGGAAGAAACAAGACGTTTCTTCTTCGTCTTGTTTCTTACACCAAGTCTCAGGTGGTCTAAAAAATGGTAAATATTAACAATTGGCTTTCTTTATTTTACAAATTATATATCAGATAGGTACGCCAAATCAAATTTTATCTAAGACTTGTTAATTTGGTGTTGGTGGACACAAAAGCTTTGAAAATAAAATCCAACCTTTCTTTTTTAATTTTTGGTACGCTGATATCTATTAAAAAAATAAAAAAAAGATCCCGAGAACCGTTTAACGTATGTGTGTCACACATGTAACGCAGATTCAATCTTTCCGACGCGTCTCAGCCTAAACGTCTTCACTGAATTGGTTCTATGGTTTTAAAGAGCAGTCACTCGTGTACACTTCAATTATGTCCACTTGTTAAAGGTAAAAAAAAAAAAAACTCAGGAAACCACACCAACGTCAAAGCGGTACAAAGAAATTGTCATAAATTTTTACGCAAGCGTTTTCTTATATTGGAATACCTACGTCCTGTTGGGAAAACCGAACGACCGATAACTAACGTTATAATTTATATATAAATTCAATGGCAAAATTGGAGCGCATTTATAAGATGCGCTTATGAATAGTATGTTCAAAATATTCGTCCTAGGAATTCATAACATGAACAATAACAACACAAGCGTACCTTAGGACATTTTCATCAGGCTTCTTGTCGTAGACCTCAATAGGTAGAACTCGTTCGGTAGTGCCAACAAACAAAAAACACAGAAATAGGAGATTCAGAATTCAAGTTCATTAGTGGTCAAGCACACCTTTGCGAGAATAACAAACACAAAACCTAGTACTTCCCCTGGACTTATTTGACATAGATTTACAAAAAGGCGAATATATGTGCTGCTAAATTAAATTAACATGTTTACGTCGTGTTTTAAGTCTCATGAAAAGAAAGTTCCACCAAAACGTCATCGGTTTCGGGAGTATATTTGATTATGGGCGGACGTTACAAGCGTTCCTTTCCCAAGGAACCACCTTGTTATGTCAGTTTGGTTTACTTTATACATATTTGGGAATCTGAAAGGGGTTAGGACATGCCAAAAAAGGCTCGAAGTACAGCTAAGCACTTCTTATGAGTTATGAATGCAAAAGCATGCATGCTGTTCCTCCGCTTCCTTATTTCGTCTGCGGTGTACTTGCGTCGACGGTCGAGCGCGCGCGCTTTGCTCGCCGCGCTGTGCTTGGGCGTGGAGCGGTAGAGCCGCTGCTGCTGCTGCTGCTGCTGATGATGATGATGCGGCTTTTCCCTTTATACCGGGCGAGCTCGAAGAGTCTTCGTGCCCTCACGGACACGGAGCGCCATGGGGTGGCGCTAATTGAAACTGACGTGCGGCGGCTTCATATCACTGACGTTTTGCGTGGCTTTGAGCGTGGTTTCAAAGCTGGGATGCCTCAGACCACGGCTTCGGGAAATTGTCTCCCGCGGCTGATGACGTCGGCTCGCTCCATAGGACAGTTAATGCTTTCGCATTAGTAAAATATAATAAAACTATACTGCATGTCCCATTGTATGTTCGAAAATTATTCATTTCAAATTGCGCAGGCAAAAAAGGTCAAGTGTTTTTTTTTTGGTAGTTGTTATTTCTTTGTTGTTTTTTTGTCAAAAACATGTAATAGCTAGATAAGTTCCTTCCAAGAAGACAGGTAAAAATCACGTGTTTGAGTAATATTTTGTTCTCGAGTTATGGAGAAGAGAAGCGGCCGGCTGTGGTATGGAGCATTTTTTCCCAACTGTCGAAGATGTTTGACTTACTCTCCTCCCAGGGTTTTCGCATCTATGTTATTTTAATACGTGTCTATTATTCTGTGGTCACTCCGAACATGTCATATTATAATGACGCATTTCTAGGCGTTCAATTTTTTCTTTATATAAATCTTCATACTCACTTTTTGGTTGATTTTTAATAAACTTTAACATGCTTCTATTTGCGACCAAGCTAAATAATATTTATAATGTTTGTTTAATATCCATTGAAAACCAAATAGCAGCTATTTAAAAATGTGTTTCATCATTCACCTGCTTTTATATTATTACTTAATTATATAAAAAATGAAGAAAGTTGCAAGATCTAGATTAGGTTTCTTTGAAAGCATTAAATATTTTTGGCGGTCAATTAGAAGAAACAGTTTTCTCGCGAAACTTTTAGTTTATAAATGTAATATGTTGTTTATATGATTTTCTTTTAAGTCCCAGTGTAATGAAATGCGAGTTTGTATTTAGCTAGAAAAACAGGCAAACTTACGAGCATCGGCGTTTCTGTGATTTTTAAAAGAAATCGGTATATTTCTCGGGCAATATATCCACGCCTCGTGGTGAAAACAGTCAGATGACAGAAACAAAACCGAGACAGTGCAAGTGAAAAACAAATCTTTTTACGGAGCAAAGCAGCTCAAAATTTGAGCTTTGATTTGCCATGGCACACCAGAGTCAATTCATACCTCGGAGCGTGTCAAGTTATTTCCCGATTCACGCGCTGCTACATACAACCGGAAGGACACGTGACACAACGCTCCATTAGGCGAGCTCTGATGTTGTCTTATCCTATTGCACTTCCATCTTCTTGGACTATGGACAAGCACGGCCGCTGGAGATATCTCCTTAGCCGAAGGTTGGTGTGGCGTGCAGTGATCCGCGAATGTAAGATGAATGAGGGGGCAGAAACAATTTTTCCGGGCTAAGGAAGTGCTCTCTTGTGTGCACCTTGATCACAGCGTTAACGCACGGCGCATGGTTGCCTTCCGGGTCCGCCGAACCCACTGTGATTCACGATCATGACCTAGTGGTGGGGTCGGACAGGGGTCGAGCACTGAAGGGCTCTTTCCCGCTGGTTTTTCCCAGGCTGTTCCTTTAGCCAGTCGCGGGATTTTTTTTTCCTTCCCAATTGACTTTTCGGTGAAATTCACACTTTATCCTAAGATCCAATTCATCTAACATGAATTGGCTTTAAATCGACTGTGCCCATTGAGGCGGTACCGATTGAGGTCATCTTTATTTTTCAATCTTTTACATGTCTCGACTTAGCAAATGATCGCAGCGAACCTTTTGTTTCAACTGTCTCAAATGTACTTTGAATATTTGTGTGCATCAGACTCAGGGCTGTTTTTAGCTTCCAGCCCACGAGTAGCTCGACTAGACTGTGGCACGTGAGTGAATGCTTCGTGGTTGTGTATGTCGGTTACATTTTGTTGCAGTCGCTGCGGGTCGTCACAGTAATCGATCCATTGCCACACAACGAGGAACACTTTACTTTTTTCAACGCTGCAAATAATACATCGGCTTCTGAAAGCTTACAAGGCCAAAACGTTCAATCGTTAACGTACATCGTCGTCGTTGCTCTTTTTCTTTCCTTTTTTTTTGCTCGTACAAACGTTCCGCCGCAGCTTAGAATACTTCTTGCTTTTCTGCTTCTACTCTGTTCGTCTAACGCCAACGGAGGTTTATCAGATGCTAGTTGCAACACACTCCCCACCAAATGGATTCGAACCCATTCTGAAGTTCAGTTACTTCTATCGGATAGAGGAATTGCACCGGTCGTTTCAGCGGCAATCCCCTGTTCAAACGCACGACACATAAAGTAATCTTTTCATCCCGACCCAAAAACACTTCTTAAATTTTGTCCATCTTACAGAGCAAACGCGGAAGCGGCTCCTTGAGCAGTACAAGCTGTCCAACCTCAAGAGGTGTGGGTTTTCGTTCCACTCTGGTGAAGAAGGAAGACCTGCTAAGCTGTACTATGGTGGGAATGAAGTATTTATAAATTTAAATATTAAGGTGAGATTAGATAATTGGTTATTTGAACGATTAAATAATCAGACATATATATAACGATCCGGGGTTGTTATTTATTTTGTAACCACAGTGACCATGGCCTTGTGATCGCTGTGGTACACTGCCATAGGGTGTACGCTGACAGCAGGCACGTTCTTCGTGAAGACGAGGTTTATACACGTCCGATGCCTGGTAGTGGGCCCCGTAGGTTTGTTCACAGATGCAATCCCGAAGCGCTCGAGCATAAACGAAGTGAACCACTTTCCCTCCTGGCGTGTAATGTCAACGTTAAAGTCACCGGTCACCACGGCAGACGTGTCGTCGCCGAGCATAACCCAGCCAAAGACGTCCATCATGAATGCTTCAATGTCTCTCTTGGGCGTCGCGGGGGAGACGTACACGACGGTGACCACCGGACCATCGCGCACCTTGACGGTAAGGCTGGAAAGGTTGTCGCCATCTAAGAGCGACGGCGGGAACCAGATTGCTTGTCTGGTGGCCGCCGTCGCTCATAGATGGCGGTAGCTGTCCAGAGTTTCGGGTAGTTTTCTGTCAACATTATTTTTGGTACCGGACACGAAACTGAAGAAACTAGCCCTTAACAGCTCCGCTGTAAAAGCTCTTTCCTACGCCTCCAAAGCTGGCGGAGCACCTCAGGTGACGAAGCGAAGTGTTCTTTCTCCGCCACCGGAAGCGCCGTAAGCTTTCGTCCCGTGAGGAAGCTTGCCGGAGTGAGCGACTCGCCCTCGTCAAACTCGTTATAGACAAACGTAAGAGGCCGTGAATTGACCACTGCTTCTATCACGCACAAGACTGTGTGTATTTCTTTCGAGTCTAAACATTTCTTATCTATCGCTTTCCTGAGCCAAACTTTTACCAATCGAACGAGTCGCTCGTAGAAGCTTACAATACAGCGCCACTCAATATTCGAGTTGGCGAAGTAATCTACCACCCCTGTGTGTCAGAGCGTCTTCCAGAGTTCGCCCCGGTCTTTGAATTCCCCCTTGAAAAACAGCGCATTTACCGTGTACACGACGCGACGCAAACCCCTTCGCGACACGGACCTTCGGAATGCAAGCAAGAAGCTTTCTGTCGAGACATCCGGCACGAGCTATAAATGCACCGCGCGCTAGACGGCGAAGGCAAACAAAGCGATGTATGACTAACGCATGAGATCATTTTTTCGCATGCACATCCGCCCTGCAAAGTCTCTGCCGACCACCTCGAAAGGGTCCGCCTGCGTGGTTCTCGCACCCGGCAAAGGTCCACTTAGAACACTGGCAGGCGTGGCACTGAACCTATGGCAGGTAAATCAAGCATGCACTACCTTCTTCACCAATTTCCTTCCGCGGATGATTGAGTACCTCTCGGGCAGCTGCATGGAGTATTTCGTGACCCCCGTGCATCATCTGTCGGTGAGAGTCGATCTTTATCAAGGTAGAGTACCGGTGCTCATTGGGCAACACGATGGGTTCACGTTCATCGCGAGTTAGATGTGCTGATTGGATACGGCCTATGATTCGGAGCACTCCCTCTTGGCTGACGAATGCGTTGAAATTTGGCAAGGTTGAGCCAGGTGATACTGCCCTTTTTCCAGCGGCACAACGAATCTCGGAGGCGAACGCCGAGTTTTTGCATTTTTTATCCGGAGAGTTTGTGCTGCTGGGGTCTCCTCGGAACTCAGCCGTCCAGTCTTTTTGATTGGTGATCAAATGTTATGGACAAACCGATGCATCCAGGCTGTTGTTCGGTGCAGTCTCAAAACTTAACTTAATCTCAATATGTCGACCAACTCCACGAACGTGTCTGCAGGTACTAAAATGACTGCAGCTGTCGACGCTTTCTCCTAAAAGTGGTCGTGGGGAAGCACCTCACCAGTTTCTTCGGGCCATTCGGTTACTGGAAGATGTAACCAACTTGGTCCGGTTCATAAAACCAAAGCAGAACGCAGTCGATCAGCGCTCAGCCCTCGGGTCATGAAATCTGCTGGATTCTCCTTACCCAAGCAGACGTGCCACTTTGCGTCCTCTGAGTTTCCTTGCATCTTTAGTACTCTGTTTTTCACAAATATTTTCCATCTCGATGTCTCTCCTCTTATCCACTGCAAAGTTATCATCGAGTCCGTCCGAAAGTTTCGTCCACCTGGATTTCGATGCATGTCTTGACGTACTTCACTAATCTCGATCCGATCAAGCTTGCCATGAGCTCCAGTCTCGCCAAGTAAATCTCTTTTAGGGGGGCGACGCGGCTCTTAGCGAGCAATATTTTCGCCTTTCTTTTTTTGTTCCGATGTCTTCAGTTGAGCAGACAAAAATAATCGATCCGTAGACGGAAGTACTGCAGTCCGAAAACACATGCAACGTTCGGTAGATTATGATGCCGCTCAGTCCGATGCCGTAGTATCTGGGTACGTTTATGTGCCCAGTTATGAGCTCGTCCCACCGGCTGTCCCAACCTCCCATTAGTTCTCCCAGCAGTGCATCATCCAAACGCATTTTCCGCTTCCAGATATCTTGAAACAATATCTTGGCTCGCACCACGAAAGGAAAGAGGAAACCGAGTGGGTTGTTGAGTCGCGCCGTGGTCTAGAGTACGAATCGCTTGGATTTTATGCATTGGCTGGTAAACTCGACCACCTGGTCTGTTATAAAAGGCAGTTTTCTTTTTTCGTTCGACACCCAGCACTTTCACCACTCCCGTCAGCTCTCCAAGGTCTCTCTCTTCGGAGCCGTTGTCCTCCAGCAATTTCTCTAGGACCGCGCTGTTGGAACCCCACTTATAAAGCTTCATTTTAGCTGTTCGGAGTATTTTTATAGCCTTGGTGTAGAATTTCCGGGCCGCCTCCTCACTTCCTGTGCCGGTGAAGATGTCGTCAACATATGATGGTTATTTTAGTTTTCCTGCTGTTTGTGGGAACTCGTTTTTCATAACTTTGTAATGGTGCTGTAGGGTTGCGCCAAATAGGAAAGGACTGGACGTAATACCGAAGGTTACCCTTGTCATACGCCAGACATCGACTTCTGGGGTAGGCTGGTCTGGGTGAGGCGGATCTCTGCACCAGAGAAATCACAACGCGTCGCGGTCTTCCTCGCGTACACCAATCTGAAGGAAGGTCTTTTCAACGTCAACAATTAGTGCTACCCGATGCCCTCAGGAGTAGGGTCACAAGATCTGGATTCAGGTTCGGACCGCTTTCAAGGTTGTCGTTCAATGATTTGGAGTTCGGTCCATGAAAAGAAGCATTGAGCACGATCCTCATTTTCGTCGTGCTGTTCCCTTCTCGCAGATCAGCAGGGTGTGGCATATAATAAATACGTCATTCGGAGCCTTTTGTGTGTCAACCTTCTCAGCCATTCTGTTATTTGCGTACAACCGGATAGCCTGGTCATACCTTTGCATGAGGTCTCGATTTCTGCTTAGCTTCCTTCGAAGACTTTCGAGGCGCTTTCATGCCGCATCTCGGATGCAGTCAAGGTGTACGTCTGTTTCGAAGGGAGGCCAACTCTGTACGTTCCATTCGTCTTGTTGATGCTTGCTTCAGAGGGTTGCGTGATGTCATTATCTGATTGGTCTTCGTCCGCCTCTTCGA